>CM052540.1:85633814-85656705 GCA_028533065.1 Trachops cirrhosus | reverse complement strand
CGCGCCGGAAGTGGCGAGCGCCCGGCGTGGCCCTACGGCGCGGCCGCTGGGCTGCGGCGCTGGAACCGGACCAATCCGGAATCAGGCGGGGGGTAGGGGGGACGCAGGGCGGGGCCGTACCTGACGGTTCCCGCTGGCCACGCCCCCAGCCCCGCCCCGCGCCCCACGCCAGTCGACGCGAGCCGGCGGCCATGTTGGTAAAGGGCTGCTTCCTCTTTCGCTTCGTGCGCTCATTCATTCCGCAGATCTTTGGGGAGCGCCTTTTTCGTGCCAAGCACCGGTCTAGAAGTCAGCGGCACGCAACCTCTGCCCTCGTACAGCTTACATCCAGTCAGCCCACATACACGTTAGCCCTGCTGTGGCCCAGGAGCTTCTGTGGGTGCCAGGACTAGTGCAATAAGCGAGACTGCCGTAGACCCTGCCCTCTGGAGGCGGATTAGCAACAAGAGCAAGTGAATTAATTGCAAGAAACGAGAAACGCTTTGAGTAAAGTGAACGCAACAGAGGCAGTGGGCTGAGAGAAAATGGAGGGGAGGAATAGGAAATTTAAACTGAGACCTGAAGAATAAAGTCGGTACTGGGAATCGTGACCCAAGTGTAAAAAGCAGCAGATATCCTGGGTTCTGGAATAGCAAAGAATGTGTTGGTTCCTGTTCTGTCCTCCAACCCACGTTGACTTGTAAAAGTGTTGATTTTAAGAAATAGGAGCAGGAAACAATCCCTAGCAGCAGAGGTGCTGCTAGATGTGCCTACTGCATAGCCTGGAACAAATCTGTACAGCCCAGTGCCTTTCAAACTCCAGTGTGAATCAGAGTCATCGGGCAGGCCTGTTAAAACATTGCCGTCCTGGGCCGGTGTAGCTCATTCAGCTGGGCATGGTCCTGCAAAGCAAAAAGTCATGGTTCAGTTATGGTCAGGGCTGAGATACAACCCATCACCAATGTTTCCCTCCCAGATTGATGTTTCGCTCCCTCTCTTCCTCCTTTCCTCTCTCTCTGAGAATAAATAAATAAAATTGTTTTTAAAATGCTTTTGAAAAAACAGATTGCCATCTGAGTCCCACTCCCAAAATCTCTAATTCAGTAGGTCTGGGATGGAGCCTAATAATTTACAGTCCTAACAAGTTCCCAGGTGATGCTCATGGTGCAAGTCCAAGGCCCTTGGAGAACAGCTGATGTAACTCATGACCACAGAAAGCTTTCACTTATTGTTTCATCAAATATTTATTGTTGCCCACTAAGTAACAACAACTATTCCAAGGATTCAGTGCTGAGCAAAGCAGACACACTTGTGCCCTTATGGAACAGAGAGAGAAATGGTTTTAAAAGTATACAATAAGTAATCAGTTATAATTGTGATAACAGGATGAAAGAAGAATACAAACCACCAGGAGAGTTAATATGGATCTAGGCTAATCTCCAGGGTTGGGGTGGGGAGGTGATCAGGAAGTGACATTTTTCTAAGCTATAACCTGAAAGAAATGTTATAATTTGCTAGCCAAAGAGAGGAGGCATAGAATATTCTAGACAGTAGAGACTGCAAGTACAAGAGAAGCCATCTCAGAAGGTAAGGAGGTAAATCAGGGCTGAGGCCAAGTAACTTGCCCTTTCTTGGCTCCGTTCAGTGGAATAAGCAAAGGCTTTCGGAGGCAACAACTGGGAGTGGAGTCCCAGCTCTTAGCACCAGCTGAAGTCTGTTGTGCGTATTGCTGTAAAGTCTTGGTTTCTTCACTGTGCAATTGGATGAAATAACAAACGCGGCTCAGACCGAGAGGTATGTCTTTGGCTCCTGTAACTCCCATACGTCAGCTACAGGCTGGAAGTGATGAGAGCCCTGGATCCGTTCCTCTAGGGTCTTCTTGGCTCTGCTGTCCTCCGTGTCATCAAGATGGCTGCCAGGGACAATCAAGGTCACAGACTTCCTCATTCTTTTTTGTTTTTAATCCTCACCCGAGGATATGTTTGTTGGTTTTAGAGAGAGAGGAAGTGGGGAGGGGAGAGAGACATCAATGTGAGAAACATCAATTGGTCACCTCCTATACCCACCGCGACCGGGGATCAAACGTGCAACCTAGGTGTGTATACAGGGTGACCGACCAACTTAGCCACCAGGCTAGGGCACAAACTTCCTCATTCACATCCAGCGAGAGAAAGCGCTTTTCCTCACATCCTTTCTCAAAGCAATAAGCTTTATCCTGCTGGTCCTAATTGACCCAGTGCCCATTCCTGAACTAGCCACTGTGGAGGAGGACGGAATTGCTGTGATTGGTTTAAAAAGTCTTCCCCTGGAGTCTATTTCAGTTCCCCAGAGTAAAGTGGATTTGGTGGAGTCACAACACGCCACCATACTTCTGTCGCCAGGCTGGAGTGAAGATTAAGTCTGATGTATACAAAACACCTGGCACATTAAGTCATACAACAAATCACTGCTATTATTAATTTTACTTCAGGGATTTTGTCCAAGTCAACTGAATAACATTTTGTTATTAATATTAATCTCAAAAGTATTCCAAAAAAGATTTAAGGCTGCTATTACCTTTTGTTGGCGCCACAGGGATGGCCCCCATCCATCTCCTCCTGCCCATTCCTACTGCTACTGCCTGGTCTTGTTCATTGAGTTATTTGTACAACAAACTTTCAGTGAGTTAGTATCAATTTGGGGCCATGACTTTTCAAAAACTAAGAGTTCCAGCCCTAGCTAGTGTGGCTCAGCCCCAGAGGGGGCCTGTGCAAGGCAACTGACTGATATTTCTCTCCCTCTCCACTTTCTCCCTCTTGCCCCTCTCTCTAAAAATAAATAATTAAAGTCTTTAAAAAACAAAAATTAAGATTTCCAAATGAATAAAATTCAGGCAAATTGTGCACTGCCTCATAACAGCCACCATAACATGTAAGCGGTGCTATAATATAGGTGTGTATCCCTGGCTGGTGGCACAGTTGGTTAGAGCGTGGTCCTGTACACATACTTAGGTTTCGGGTTTGATCCCCAGTCAGAGCACCTGTGGGAGGCAACTGATTGATGTTTCTCTCACATCGGTGTTTTTCTCTCTTTCTTGCTCTCTCCCTCCCCCTTCCCTCCCTTCCTTTCTCTCTAAAATCAATAAAACATATCCTTGAGTGAGGTTTAAAAAATACAGAAGTGTGTACAAACCTTCTAAGCACACAAGGAAGTGGAGGGACAACTAACTACAGCAGGGAAAGCAGTTGCAAGGCTGAACAAAGATGGTAACATTTCAGTTGGATCTTGCTGTAAGAATAGAAGTTCACCTGACTGCTGCCTCCCTACTCCTCTTCCCACTCCAAGCTGTCTTCTTCCACTGTGCCAGGACCATTTCCACTGCATGTGACAAAGTTGGGACTCTATCATAAGGAAAAAAGGGACTATATTGCCTCAGGTAAGAAAATCATCCAAAGGGTTCTGTAGATTTAAGACACTACTGAAATCAAATGATATCCTGGAACTCAGTTTCTCTCCATTTCTTGGTTCTGCTTCCTTGACTAGGGGGTTCCTTCATCCCCATAGTGGCCCCTAGCATATCCAAGATTCTGCTTCTCCAGTTCAAAACTTGGTAGAAAAGAGAGTGCCTGTCCTACAAATGTTCCAGGAAAATAATCCCATTGGCTTTGATTGGATCACTCCTGAACCAATCACTGCGACCAAGGGAAATACGATGCTCTGGTTGGCTGGGCCTTGGTCACATGCTCCACCCCCAGCTCCAGAATAGATCTTTAAGTGTCCAACATCTCGCTAAGCCTCACTGCAACTCTGCAAGGCTCTAATTTTGCAGATGAGGAATCTTTTTAATGTCTCAACAAGCATAGAAATAAGTGTCACTCAAAATGGATTTAATGAGCCCTGATTGGTGTGGCCCAGTGGGTTGAATATCATCCCACAAACCAAAAGGTAACTGGTTTGATTCCTGGTCAGGGCACATGTCTGGGCTGTGGGTCAGGTTCCCTGTCCAGGCGTGCAAGAGGCAACTGATTGCTATTTCTCTGGCACATCGATATTTGTCTCTCTTTCTCCTTCCTTTCCCCATTTTCTAAAAATAAATATGTAAAATCTTTTTTAAAAAATGGACTAGTGAAAGAAGGGTGTTTAGCACCCTCTACAGGTGATGGAAACACTCTGTTTAACCTGGCATTCACAGCCTTTTAAGGTCTTTGAAACTCGGTTACCAGATTCCCTAGGCTGAGTCTTTGCCTCTTCCGTGGCTGTGTGACCTTGAGCACATCACCTAAACTCTCGTTTCCTCACCCCTAAAATGGAGACAACACTTGTACCTGCCTGGTCAGGTAAGTACCTGTATCAGTCAGGTTCTATCAGGAAAATCTAATTAGAATTTGAAAAATTGACAAGAGGGCTATTTTAAAAGGGCAATGTGTAATTAAACCCTAGAAAGGATAACAGAACACCCAGGTCTAGTTAGAAGACAGTTAGTATCCCTAGACTTGAAGGGGCAGGAGAAAGAACAGTTGCCAGAATCTGGGAAGGGAGAATCGTGTGAGAGCAGCTGAGGGAAGTAGCCAGCTAAGGCGATCCAGCAGGGAGGAAGCCAATGGGATAAATATCCTGACCGTCCTGTCTTCTCTCCCTCTGTCTCCTACTGGGACTCCCCACTGGGCAAACCCAACTGGAAGCCAGAGAGCAAGGGAGCCTGGTGATGTAGTTCGTAGAGGCCGGCATTCTGGGCACGGGGCTGGGTAGAGAAGGGGGGCAGGACTGCCAGGTGCAAAGGGAAGAGACCCGGCAGAGCGTCATGGCTGTGGTAAAGCACACGAGGTGTGTAGAACTGCACCTGGCACATTAAAAGATTTTCAATAAATTTTAGTTATTCATTATCAATATTCTTTCCATCCTAGCTCCAGCCCACCTTCCTATCTCTTCTGCCTCTCCAAGCCCGCCAAGCAAGACTCCTCGTGGCTCCAGGAAAACAGCAGGCTCTTCATGTCTCTGAGCCTATGCTTTTGCTGTTTCATCTGGAATGTTCTTTTTCTCACCCCTTTCCTTTCTTTCAAATTCCTACTCATTCCAAAGGCCCAAATCAAATGTGTCTTACTGAGTAACCCCCTTGTGTGGAATAAATGACTGTGTATGAACATCTGTTAGTGTTATTAATGGAGAAATTTTGCCCAAAACTCACTTGATGGTGACGTCCGACAGGAGTCACCCATGGGTGGCAGCCTAGTGGGGGAGAGGCCTCTACTGCTCAGCCACTTCTGCCCCTGCTGTCTTCCAAGTACAAGGGAGGATCGCACCTCCCTGCTTCTGGCGTTTCGGCAGGACATGCTGACTGGGTGGAAGTGACTCATGTCATTTCTGGGCCAGAGTATTTCCTTGCCTGTGCAAATCCCTCTGACTCTGCCCTCCCCGCCACAGCGAACCCCAAGCTGTCTGTCATGTTGAGGTTGTGGCATCGTGAGATGGATTGACTACATGGGGCAGCACCCCTCCATGACCCCCACCTAGCCAGCAATAAGCAATAAGTAACCTTTCGTGTTTTGAGGCACTGAGATGTGGGGACGGTGTGTTCCTTCAGCATAACCCGGCCTTTTCTGACTGGTACACATGACCCCATGTGGTAGCCGGTCTGCAAACACAGGCCCCCATGATTCAGGTCTGCCAGCATTCACCGCCTCGTGTGGTCTCCTGCCCTTAAATCGGGGCTGACCCTGTGAATTCACTTCTGACCAGTGAAATGGAATGGAATGGGGCATGACTTCCAAAGCTACATCTTAAAAACCTTTACAGTTTTTGCCTGGGTTTCTTGGAATGTTCCCTCTGGGGAAAGCCAGCCGCCAGGTGAGAAGTCTGCCTCCCTGAGAATGCAGCGCGTGAGGAAGCCCTGCCTAGCCACGTGGGCGGGCTAGATGAAGAAGAGAGCGTTGCCTGGCCAGCTTGTGCCCGCCACAGCCCAGCAGAGGCGCCAGCCGTGTGCGTGAAGATACCGTCTTGGACGGCTGAGCCAGTTGTGATTTCAAAGACTCCAGCCCCTGCACCTCTGTGACTATGTGACTGCAACCACAGGACAGACCCCGAGTGACAGCCACCGAGCTACGCCCGGTCAAGCTGCAGAACTGTAAGAGGTAATAATAAGTTGTTGTTTTAAGTCATTACATTCTGGGGTGGTTTGTCATGCAACAACGCATAATAAGAACACTGTGGTAAAGGTCTACCCTCAAGGAAGCTAATAAGAAGCTACCACTGTTCCTTTCTGGTACAATAATGAAAAACAAGTTGTCCGTAACCCCAGTCAACCCCCGCGCAACCACAGGACCTGAGATCTGGCCCACGTCTGTTGCCTGTGCCCTTAAAAGACAGGAAGTGCCGGTGACTCACATTGAGAGACCACCCCACCCCCATCCAACCCCAAGACACAACCAGGCCTCCCAGCTTCAGGGGCCCCAGGCAACATTCAGATTAGAAACCCTGCAGCCTGAGCCCAAGTCCCCACCACCACTGTTAGCCAGTTGCCGAGATGGACTTCTGTTGGAATGGCAAAGTTTGGAAGAGGTTACGAAATGATCATGTGTATTATTAATAGAAAAAAATCATAGAAACCTCATTGCCTCAGTTCTGAACAGTGTGCATAATAGTTATGTTTATCCAAATTATTTCCCAAACAACATCTAAGTTTAGGAAATCCAGTGTGCTGTTCAACAATAATTATGCTTTTAATGGTAAATAAAAATGGGAAAGAATAAATGATCATAAATAGATCCCAAAATACGGTGCTAGCAAGAGAGAAGAGCCCTGGTCCGTGGACAAATGAGACAAACGGAGTGCAAAGTATCTCTGCTTTACATGCAGATCAGAGCAAAGCAGAGCAGAAATGTGAAATGCAGAATGGCGAGTGACAATTTATTGTGAAGCAGATGACAGAGAGGAATAAACCCAGGGCTGTTAACAAAGGGAACTAGCAGAAGACTCACTAAGTGATGCAGCGACGATACCAGCCTTAAACACAGGTGCAGCCAGGTGTCAACTGTTCCTTTGTCCTGTGGCTCCTGTATGCTTTATTCCATTGCCCAATACCAACCTGGATGCAAAACCGGAACATCTTTAAGTTTCACAAAACAATCCAGTCACACAAAAGCAGTGTTTCCAATGGGAGTGCCTCTGGCTTTGTGCAACAGACATCCACCTGTTGTCACAATTTTGGCCACCAAGTCAGTAATGCCGGTGGGTACTGCCCTACCCCCGAGCAGACTCTGGCAGGTAAAACCAGCCCACATGCCCCCAGTGCTGCTGGAGGCCGCACCGCCCTCAACAGAGAAACCGCAGCAGAGCAATAGGGACCCATCATTACTGAAGATTTCATAAGGGTGTCTCACATTCCATAGCAAACAACCTGAAACCCTCATCTGCACTTTCTGCATTTTTCTAGAACCCCCCATCAGCAGGACTGCTACTACACCATCTTCTCTGGAGCCCCCATCTCTCAGAATGCCTAACTGTCCAGTTCATCTCTCCTCCCTCTGAAATTTCATTCCAAATCTCAAGCCTCTCTCCCCACTGTCACATAGAGAAGGGACTCAGTGCTGCCCCGGACACCGCCCCAAGTGTGCGCAACCATGTCGCCGCATGTGCCCAGCAAACTGAGGGGCCTTCACGTTATCAGAGCCTACCGTCCTCGAACGCAGTTTAGTCACCACCTCCCAGTACCTGAACATACCTTAAAATCTCACCCCAAGTGTTCGATCGCCTGTGTTTGGTCTGGGGCATTGTGCTGATGAAGTCAGCTGCACATTGTTACACAGGAAGAGCACTGCTATTGCAAGGCACATCTGTTTTTTTTTTCTTGTCCCTTCTTCCGATAACCCCAGTCTTGCTATGAAGGACCACCTCTCCTCCACACTCAGTTCTTGAAACTTTGAGTAAGCATATGACCCAAAACAATATGGTTTCTGTTCTTTTACTAACAAAACCAATGCTGTAAAAAATGATCTTATGCACGTACATCCATAAGCATGCACGTGTATCTATAAGATAAATTCACAAAAGTAGAATTGCTGGGTCAGAGGGTAGATGTCTTTGTGGTTTTGATGTTTTGTGCCAAATCGCCCTCCAAAGGAGCTGAACATTCCTACCAACTACACAGAGGATATCTAGTTCCGCGTAGGCTGGCCCACTGGATATGTTACCAAACTTCTGCTGCATGTTTGCCAGTCCGAGAGGTGAGAAGCCGTGTCTCAGGGCCATCACCACCTCTGGGAGCTGCCTGTTCATCCACGTTGCCCCTCGTCGGCACTGAGTTGTTGGGCTCTTTGTCTACATTTCTGGTTCTTTTTGTAATTTGAAGGTAACTTATGTGATATTAACTTACATATATTTTCCCCAATTGTCGTTTGTCTTTTATTTTGCAATAATTTTACTTTCTATGAATAAGTTTTTATTTTTTTAGAGCTGAATGGGTCCATCTTTTACGGTTTCTGGATGTTGAGTCATACTTAAAATCCAGTAAGGATAGTCCTATGCAAACATTCAAAGGGATTTACCTATGCTCTCTTCAAGTAATAAGTACATCTTTGATCTAGTTGGAGTTTATTTTGGTGTCCGGTGTGAGATATCGATCAAGCTCTGGGTAGTGGCATTTTGTTTGGACAACGAGCAGGAGCTGGCAGCAGCAGCCGTGGTGGCGCAGATGAAAAGCAGGAAAGGGCGGGTGGGGTGAGCGGGTGGGGGCTGACCAGAGAGCCAGCCGGCAACAACACACTCGCCTAGCAGTCTACTGCTCGCGCAGCTAGCCAGCCGCCAACCAAGTGAACCCGAGCCACTCCATCATCAACTCAGGGTCGCTGGCCCCTGCTCGCATCCCGCAGGCTTGGTGGCAGCCTCGGGAGGAGCACTAGCGTCCTTTTCCTTCAGTCCTCCATCCTCCAGATTGGAAGGTGGCTGCACAGTCAGCACAAAAAAAGTTGTGCTAAAAAGCACCACCAAGATGTCTTTAGGTGAGTGCTGTACTAATAAGCTGAAGAAGGAACTGCCGAGGCCAGTGAGTATTCGGGCTCCAATGCAGCAACGACAGCAGCTAGCCAGTGCCAGAAACAAAGTTCGCCCAGCAGGTGAAGAACAGACCCTCTGTCCAGGCTGCATTAAAACTTAAGCAGAGCTTAAAGCAGCGCCTGGGTGAGATAATATCTAGGCACAGTTAGGCTGGCCCACAAGGGCCCTGGCCAGGGGAGCAATCAGGGGGCGAGGCCTGCCTATAATCCAGAGAGGCTTGCCCAGAGGAGCACTACATGAGGGATGGGCCATAAGAACCGTACTTATGGGTGGGATGTTGCTCTAGGGTCAAAACCTGCTCCAAGGTGGATGAGCCGTAGCTCCCTGAATAGGCTTCGATACAGGCGGTGTTCAAGGTTGTGGAGTTCCTGGTAGAGGAAGCCTAGGTTGTGGAGCTATGGGTCGTGGCTGAATTGGTGGTAGAGGTCAGTTATGATGGGTCGGGGAAGCGGGGGCTTTGGAGGGAGAGGCTGAGGCCATGGACAAAAGCGAGGTGCCCTTGCTCATGCTGGACACCCAATTTGGATGTGTACACATCAAAAACAAAAGGATATCTGGATGCCAAGCTGTGTGTCTACGTGGCACAGACAGACCTCGAAACCCGTGACTGAAGCCTGCCTGCCCTCATACAGGAGACTCTTGTTAAAGTGAACGCACCTGCAAATAACCTTGAGTGAACAGATGAGAAGACACCTACCTGACTGTGGCTGGGAGCATCTATCACAATAGGCCATGGATTTATTTGCCACCAGTCTGTGCATTTAGTGCATTCCTTTACTTTTTTGATATTGTATCGTATTGTATGAAACCTTTTTTTCTTCCTACTTGGGTTTGGTTTGGTTTTGCTGTTTTGGGTTTTATTTTCCCTCTCCCAGACTTCTCTTTGAACATGAATATGTCAGCCCTCCTCCCACCTCCGCCCCCCTCACCTCTCACATTCTAACATGCCCTCTGTTCATCTCTGTATCCCCTGAAAGAGTACCACAAAGAGTCCATCAGTGTTCCTCCCTAATTCCTAGGTTTCTGAGATACAGTTCTGTTCTGCATCACTTTAATAGCCTCCTAGAAATGTTTTGAAGATCTGGAGTTCAAAAATGCATTCTGCCATGTTGGTATTTTAACATAGTAAATTAGAAACATCGACCTAGCTACACGGTCACTTAACAGGTTATATACATGGTAGCGGCTCTGATGTGATTAAAATTGCTGCCATGTGCGCTGACACCACATAACCTGTGCTGGCGTGGGTGTGTGCATACTTTCTAACCTGGAATAAAGTTTATAAACTTTCCTCTTGGCTTGGCATCATGTCTGAGGGGGTACTGCTGGGTTGGCATATACCTGCAATAGAGAGGGAAAAGCCCTTTGGTTCAGCAGTTGCTTCAGAAAGGATGGGAAAACTATGGCAGATACCTGCTGGGGAGGGGGCAGAAGATACCCATGCTGAATGTAATTCTTATGTTCATCCCACGCCAGTCTTGGGCATTGGCTTTGTTTGACCTCTTATTTCCCTTGAAAGCTTCTAAGTTTGACTGTGTTCTATCCATTGTTCCAATTCCAGTGGAATCTTGTATTTCTGGTTTATTATAACCAGAGATTGTTCTCTCAAATCCAATAAATAAATATAAATCCAAGCCATTGTTTGAGGTAGGAAGGGCCAAACCCAAACCAGACACAGTCTAAGGCAACTTAGTTCCCAGGAAGAGGCCAGGCCCGTGGCAAGGACCTAATGCATGGAACAAAAGAAGTGCCCAGAACTGGCCAAGTTTAGACACAGGACAGCTGAAGTCATGCCATGTCACAGTGCCGTGATGGCAAGAAGAGGAACCTGATAGCAAGCCCAAGGTTCCAGCCAGCAGAGGGGCAAGGAGGCCAGAAGGGCCCGAGGAGCTGCTTCCATACTCCAGACAAAGGCCTGATCTCTGGGAAACCCTGCAGCTCCAGGCCTCTGTGGACTCAAGGTCATCATTCCCTGAACCCCAGTAATCTGACACAGAGTGACAGGTGGGAGGGAGTCCTTGTCCTCAAGTCCTCCCTCTTGAGGGACAGTCACAAGATAAAGGTCAAGAAACACTGAACAATAAGTTCTGAGGGCAGGAGGGCTTCATGTGGGAGGTGATGGCATTTGAGCTGAGCTTTAAGGAATTAGTGAGCTATTAACAGATGCAGATAATTCTCATTGCAAGGACATTAATTATGTAGATCATCTTTATGCTGTTGACTTTTCTGTCAAGAATAAGTTCGCCATTCCAGGAGTTCGGTCTTCTTTTGCATCGTTCAGCAGCATTTTGAACTTTCCTTCATATAGATTTTATGCATTTCTTATCAAGTCTATTCTTAGCTGGTTTATCTTTTGTTTTTACTGCAAATGGGGTCACCACTTCCATTATACCTTCTAAGTGGTTGTTGGTATAAATAAGGAAGCTATTGATTTCCTTAGTTTAATTTTGGACCCAGACAACTAGCTGAATGTTTGTATTATTTGTTTTTCAACACATTCACTTGGATTTTCCATATATAAAACTGTTTTATCTGCAACTCATGTCAATTTTACCTCCCTTTTTCCATTTTCTAAAGGTAACTGAAAATCAAGGAGGGCATTTCTCCTGATTTCTAGCCTTGTGTGTTCAATGAGGAGGAAGAGGAGAGGAATTTGCACCCGCTGTAGGGCCTCATGGCCTGGACCAATGACCCTTCCTTTGCTGCCACCCCTTCCTTTACAAACAGAGCACAGGAGTCCCGTCCTGTGTGGGGCATGCGTTCCACAGCCCGCGGTGGGTGCCCGAAACCACAGGCAGCCTCAGCACATGTGCTGTGAACACTGTGTATACTACCTTTTGTTCACACATACTCTCCCATCACAGAGTTTAACCTGTAAGTTGGGCGATTTCACAGACAGAACATTTCTTCTTATTGTAGATCTTAGTAACCTCAGCATGCAACTTTTCTCTTTCTTTATGAAGTCGTAAACTTCTACTTTTCCACGTAAAGGAAGCACATTATGGCTTGTCTTTGGCGTACCTCAATTGCCAGCCTCACTACGCTTGCACTTTGGAGCCATCATTAAGTACAATAAGGGTGACTGGAACACAAGTGCTGTGGTCCCTGACAGCTGGCTGCTAACCGACTGCTGTGCGTGGAGCATCTACAACGTGGACACACTGCACAAGGGGATGGTTCACAGCCTGGGCAGGGCACAGCGGGACAGTGGGAGATTTCAACACATGGCTCAGAACAGGGAGCAATTTAAAAATTAAAAATTTTTTTCATGTATTAATTTTAGAAATAGAAACATTTTGTTGTTCCACTTAGTTATGCATTCATTGGTTGCTTCTTGTATGTGCCCTGACCAGGGATCAATCTGACAACCTTGACATACTAGGGCAATGCTCCAACCAAATGAGCTACCAGGCCAGGGCAATAAAACTTACGAATTGTTTATTTCTGAAAATTTTCACTTAATATTTCAGGCCCTGGTTGACTGTGGGTAACTGAAAACTTGGAAAGCGAAACCTTGGATAAGGGGGTACTGACTACTGTAGATCCCCATCACCCCTTCAAGCCTGCGATTAAATGCCACTTCCTCTAGGAAGCTCTCCTCAACTTCCCGGCCCAAGTCTGCCTGCCTGTACTTCCCCACCATAGAGGTCAGCCAGCCCATTTGACTGCATGGTGGGAGAACGGGGTTAGTCTTGGCCCCCGCTTCCCCCCCGCCGGCCTGGAGCTCTAACAGGGGAAGGAGCTGTGCTCATTTGGAGGAACACTTGTTTTCAGCCTGCCCAACAGCCATTTCCCCCTCAATTCCATTTTGAGATTTTCCTCCTTTCATTAAGTATAGTAAGTAGGGATTGAACTCAAAGGTTTTCTCCTCTCTAGCCTGGGGGAGGGACACATGACCAGATGGACCAACCACCAGGAATTTGAATATATTTTATTTTACTTTTAAATTTTATTTTATTTTACTTTATTTTATTTTGTTTTGTTTTATTGATTGCAGAGAGGGGAAGGATAGAAGAGAGAGAGAGAAAAACATTGATGTGTGAGAGAAACATCGATCGGTTGCCTCTTGCACGCATCCCAGTTGGGGACTGAAACTGCAGCCCAGGCACGTGACCTGGTCTGGAATCAGAGCCATGACCTTTCGGTTTGCAGAACAATGTCCAACCAACTGAGCCATGCCGGCCAGGGCCAGGAATTTGAATATTGAGACAAGAGGATTAAAATCGTTGGACTATGTTCCAAATGCATACATGTAACCCCATGTGGCAAGTCCCCCTCCCTAGCCTCTGGAGCTGCCCACCTTCAAGACTCCTGTTAACTCCGTGAGTAGCCCGTTTCCTTCCAAGGAATTCGCTGTTGCTTCATGTGGTCACAGTTGACCTCAGGGTAGGCTATGCTGCTATAACAAACTTAAAATCTTAGCAGCTTAACACAGTAGAAGTTTATTTCTTGTTCATGTCACAGTCGCTGGCGGTCGGCAGGGAGCTCTGTTCCACAGTCACTCAGGTTCCCAGCTTTTTTCATCTTGTGACTCACCCTTCCTATAGGTCTCTGCAGTAGTCGGGTCTCTCCACCCAGAGGCAAAGAGGTAAAAGAGAGAGAAAGAAGCATTCTGCAGGAGGCATTTTGGGAGAAAGGCCTGGAAGTGTCATATATCACTTCTACCAAATCCCATAGGCCAGAACTTAGTTAGCTATACGGCCCCACCCACCTGCAAGGGAGACTAAGAAATGTAGTCTGGCTTTGTGCCAAAGTGAAAAATAAACAGGGTTGGCCCCTATTGCTTGCCACCAACTGAAATATATCTTCACCGATACACTCACCACTGTCTTGTCAGCCCCTAGCCCCAGGCCTGACACAGTGTCTTCATAATAACCCACATAAGGCTCAGAATAGTTAAGTAACTTGCTGAAAGTCATCCAACTAGTAAGTGGCAGAGACGAGATTCAAAGCCAGCGCTCCTTCCATTGTCCCATGCTGCCACCCAGAATTCCATCTGTGTGCTCAGCCCTGAGCTGTGTGGAAAAATTAATCAATAATAGCCAGGCCCTCCCTGGAGTTCATATCAAAGGAAAAAAGCTGAAGAGCAGACCAAGTTTGCCAAGACTTAAGGGGCAGTTCAGGACAAAAACAAATGAGATGGCACGTACTTGTGCCAACGGCCCTGCACAGACAAACGTGGAGAGCAGAGAGATGCACTTTGGTCTGAACCCAATGGTCTGGGAAATCCTCAGAGAAAAGGGAGAGCTCAAATATCCAGGGAAGCTATGTGTACACAAGTTCTCCCAGGGACACTTTGGACTCAGGCTCTGGTCAATCAGTGTATTGCACTGGATCAGACAACAGGCCATTTGGGCCTCAGGTCTCAGTCTAGCTGCCTACTATTTGTTGTGGGCTAAACTTCTTGGGACTGTTTTCATTTGTGCAATGAAAAAGCAATTCAAATTGGCCTTTAAAAAAACAAGGATGTGTTCTGATTCATATATATTAAAAGCCTAGGTGTAGGAGGCCTTCAGGCATAGCATGATCCAGGGGCTCCTACCATTATCCTTGGGACTTGGTCTCTCTGTCTTTGTTTTTGCTTTGCTCTTAGCCAAGCTCTCCCCTAGTGTTGGACCCTGGCTTTTGCAGACTATCATTCTCTCTAGAACAACTCTAAAGGTAAAAAAAAGGTTTTCTTTATAAATTATCTAGAAATAGTGTTAGGATTTATTCTACAACCAGAATGGCTTAATCAGTTTTGAGCTGGATGGAATCTGATTTGAAGATCTGGATGGTGTACGTGTTCCACACACCACCCATATCTGTACTCTGTAACTGTGCCCTGCCTCTCCCCCCACCACTTCCAGGCTGTGGTGATGTCAGGTGAAGGAGAATGCAGAAGTGAGGGACTTCTCAAAAAAAGGGAGACCTCAGGCTGCCACCTTCCCTTGGAGCAGTCAGGAACCTGCCCAACGTATCATAGCACGTCCTATAGCAGACCTCTGGGGACTTCTGGCCAAGATGGAGGCATAGGTAGATATACTTTGCTTCCTTACACAACCAAAAGAAGGGAAACAACAAATTTAAAAACAAAAAAAAAACAACCAGAACTGCAAGAAAATCAAACTGGATGGAAGTCCGACAACCAAGGAGATGAATAAGAAACATTCATCCGGACTGGTAGGAGAAGCAAAGACAGGTGGTCAGGGCAGAGAGGACACATGGCAAGATGGTGGATGGGGCAGGTGAGGCAGTAGCTGGCAGACCGGGCAGTCCCACATTTGCGTTCAGATAAGCCAGAAGAAACAACCAGAGAGAGAGACAGACCGCACAACCCAGTGTTCCAGCATGGGAAACTAAAGCTTCAAAACCTCTGACTGTAAAAAGCTGTGGGGGTTGCAGTGACAAGAGGAACTCCCAGCCTCACAGGAGAGATTGTTGGGGAGGCCCACAGGGTCCTAGAATGTACACAAACCCACCCACCTAAGAATCAGCACCAGAAGGGCCCAATCTGCTTGTGGGTAGCTGGAGAAGTGACTGTAAGTGGGGCGAGAGCTAAGGAAGCAGCATTGTTCCCTCTCTGACCCCTCCCTCACATACAGTGCCATGAAGCAGCGAAGGGGGTTGCTCCACCCCAGCGAATACCTAAGGCTCCACGCTTTACAATGTAACAGGTGCACTGAGACAAAAAAAAAAATATGGCCCAAATGAAAGAACAGATCAAAACCTCAGAAAAAGAACTGAGCAATGAGGAGATAACCAACCTATCAGATGCAGAGTTCAAAACACTAGTAATCAGCACAGTCACAGAAATGATTGAGCACAGATGCAAAATAGAGGAAGAAGTGAAGACTATGCAAAGTGAAATAAAGAAAAATATACAGGAACCAACAGTGAAGGGAAGGAAACTGGGACTCAAATCAACAATTTCGAACAAAAGGAAGAAATAAACATTCACTCGAAACAGAAAGAAGAAACAAGAATTCAAAAAAATTAGGAGAGTCTTAGGAACCTCTGGGACAATTTTAAATGTTCCAATATCTGAATTATAGAGATGCCAGAAGGAAAAGAGAAAGAGTAAGAACTGAAAACTTAATTGAAAAAGTAATGAAGGAAAACTTTCCTATTCTAGCAAAGGAAATAGACTGCCCAGAAGTCCAGGAAGCTCAGAGAGTCCCAAAGAAGTTGGAACCAAGGAAGCATACACCAAGGCACATCATAATTACATTAGCCAAGATTAAAGATAAGGAGACACTCTTAAAAGCAGCAAGAGAAAAGGAGGCAATTACCTACAAGGGAGTTCCCATAAGACTAACAGCTGATTTCTCAAAAGAGACCTTACAGGCAAGAAAGGGCTGGAAAGAAGTATTCAACATCATGAAAGGCAAGGACCTACATCCAAGATCACTATCCAGCAAAACTATCATTTAGAATGGGAAGGCAGATAAAGTGCTTCTCAGATATGGTCAGGTTAAAGGAGTTCATCCCCGCCAAGTCCTTGTTATATGAGATGTTAAAGGGACTTATCTAGGAAAAAGAAGATCAAAACTATGAACAGTAAAATGTCAACAAACTCACAACTATCAACAACTAAACCCAAAAACAACAACAACCACCTAAGCATACAACTAGAACAGGAACAGAATCACATAAATGGATATCACACAGAGGGTTATCAGTGGGAAGGTGGAAAAGGTACAGTGAGTACGAAGTATAAATGGTTGGTACAAAATAGACAGGGGGAGGGTAAAAATAGTATAGGAAATGGAGAAGCCAAAGAACTTACATGTATGACCCATGGACATGAACAAAGGTGGGGGAATGCTGGTGCGAGGGGGCAGGGGGATAAAGGTGAGAAAAAAAATGGCACAACTGTAACAGCATAATCAATGAAATATACTTAAACACTAAAAAAGAATAAAATAAAAATTTTAAAAAGAAGACCTCTAGCCCTGGCTGGTGTAGCTCAGTGGGTTGAGTGTGGGCTGCGAACCAAAGGTTCATCGGTTCGATTCCCAGTCAGGGCACACGCCTGGGTTGTAGGCCAGGTCCCTAGTAGGGGGTGCATGAGAGGCAATCACACATTGATATTTCTTTCCCTCTCTTTCTCCCTCCCTTCCCCTCTAAAAATAAATAAATAAAATCTTTTAAAAAAAAAGACCTCTAATAGATAGGTCTGGACTTCTCTCAAACACTCAGTGAAGGGATGCGTCTGCTGCCCAGAAAGGGAGCCAGAAGATATGGTAGGTCCCAAGGGTGACAATAGTTGGTGGACTGTCTCCACCCTCCAGCTTCCTTGAGGACCAAGATTTTCTGCTGAGTACCTCTGAGCAGCATTACCTCATTCATGTGACTCACTTTAAACTCTGAAGTCTGGCCCTGGCTAGTGTGGCTCAGTGGATTGAGTGTTGGACTGTGAACTAAAGGGCTGCTGGTTCGATTCCCAGTCAGGGTGCATGCCTGGGTTGCAGGCCAGGTCCCCAGAAGGGGATGCTCGAGAGGCAATCACACATTGATGTTTCTCTCCCTTTCTTTCTCCCTCCCTCCCCCCTCTCTAAAAACAAATAAATAAAATCTTTTTTATAAAAGGAAAAAACACAAAAAAAAACATTTTAAAAATATAAAATAAAATCTGGCATGGGAACCCCCAGGACAGAACTGGTGGCTGAGCCTGGGCTGAGCAGGAGGGAGGTGGTTAGGAAATGTCTTGCATACACATGAGCCAGAATTCAAGACGGTCTTTGGGCACAGTTTGTGATAATAAAGAGAAACTCACTTCTGCTAATCTAAAAAGAGTGTATGTTTATTTAGGAATGCTTTCAGAAGCGAGTAACTAAGACTTAAAAAATGAGGATTCATTTTTCTTGCTTAATAGCAACTACATGCTGCTGTATAGACTCAGCTGCCCCATGGTGCCATGGCATCTCTGAGAGTCTCTTGGCATTGCTTTCATGGTGGCAAAACAGCTGCTGCAGCTCCAGGCATTGAGTTCACATTCTAAGTAGGAAGTGGAGAGAAAAAGATGATGCCAACTATCCTTCTCCTTTTTAAGATAAAGGGAAGTATTCCTGTAAACCTTGAGCACATTTCTGCTCCCATCTTATTGACCAGAGCTGAGAAATACAGCTTCCCTAAGCTGCAAGAGGGGGTGTGAAAGAAAATATTTAGCTTTTCTAGACTAGGTAGTGACAGAAGCAAGAGAGAAGTAGGTAAGGAATGCCAAATAATGTCAACCACAGAAAAGTTTATTATAAATACAGCAGGATAACATTTTTCAGACACTAACTTATTTCAATTTTCTGATATCTTGTTTTTTATTCCCTGCTGTCAAGCCAAAACCTGTGCTCATCATCTCAAGAAAGGAACGTGAGAGGGTGGAAAGCAGAAAAAAACCACAAGTCTGACTTTTGTGTCCCAGTAGCTAACATCCTGATTAGAGAAATAGAAAGACCAAAAATAGGGCTTGTCCCCTTCAGATAGTAATATTCTCCTGAGGTACAGGCTGAGAGAGAGAAGCAGAGGAAAGATAATGAAAAATGAAAGACTTTGGGGAGTCTCTGAAGGCAAGGCCCTGAACCCCTACTTCTTGTTGGGCAATGTTATAGCAAGACTAGAGAGAGATTTGAGGAGCCCAAGAGCAGATGGAAAGACTCCTTTGCAGACTGCCTGGTCACCAGCAATCACAGGAGCACCAAGTCGATCCCTGAGCCTTGAGGACCGTCCAGAAGAGGCCCAAGAGCTGCATAGACACAAACGAGGCAGCTGAAGGTCAGGAGCAGATGGCTGAGTGCTGGTGTCTTGGGCACACCTACATGGACAGAGGACTTCAGGACAGACTTTGCCCACCATAGCTGGGCACTTCAAAAGCCATCCAGGAATTAGACACGCACACAGTAAGCAGGGAGTGCCATCTGCTTTGCAATAGAAATTATGCTGAGCTATGAAAAATGTAAAGATAGTTATTCCTGCACTTTCAGGGTGTGGACTGAGGTCAGGGTCTGTGGCAGAGATGGCTGGTTGCCTTGTCCAGCATCTATTCTCCCCTTGTTCCTTAGGAACAAACCCTTGCTCTTCCCTAAGCACATTGCCCAGACTCCTTTGAGTGAGATGTGATCATGTGACTAAGCAGTAGCCAATAGATGTCAGCCAAACTGCTCTGTGGGACTTGCAGGAAGTTTTCTTAAAAGGGAAGAACCCATTTTTGTCCCCTCTTCTTTGCTGCTGCCTGGAACCAGACAGCTCCAGCAGCCGTCTTGGTCTAAGAGGTGACCTTGAAAATAGAAGGTGGGAGAGAAAGCAAGGCCTCAGTCTCCATGACATGGCCATATCAGCTTGGGTGGCCCGACTCCAGACTTATTTGACATGAAAGGGAAATGCACTCCTTGGGGTGCCTTCATCAGTCTCCTTGGGGTGCCGTTACAGTGCGCAACAGGTTGGGTGGCTTAAACAACAAAATGTATTTTCTCACAATTCTAGAGGCTGGAAGCCTGAGAACAAGGTGTCAACAGGCCTCTCTTGTTGGCTTGCAAATGGTTGTCTTCTCCCTGTCTTCACGTGGTCTTCCCTCTGCATGCCTCTGTGTCCTGATCTCCTCTTCTTATAGGGACGCCAGTCTTAGTGGACTAAGCTCGCCCTCACGACTCATCTCACCGGAATTGACTGTGTGAAGGCACCATCTCTGGTCTGGCGGAGAGAGCGATACCAAGAAGTGGGATACTCGGGGTCCCGTGTGAATTCTCACCCACCCTCCATGGAGATCTGACCATGGGGGCGTGTGTTGTGCCTTCGAGATGCTAGCTCTGGACAGGGTTGATTTTAGGCAGGAAGCTCTTTTCCATGTCCTCCTCCCTGCCAATCACTGTGGCTTGAGCTTCCTTGAATGTCAGGTGGCCAGACTGAGGGAATCTCTGAGGATGCTCCCTCAGGTCTTGTCACCCTCCATAGCGAGGCTGCTTAGTTCCTACAGGCTTCAGGCTTGACTTTTCTCGGTTGTTGAAGATAATAAAAGGTCATTTAAAAAGAAAAAAAAGACACCATGTCCAAGTTCAATGGCATTCTGAGGGTATGACTTGGGGGAGGTGACACCACGTCATGACATACACTTGCTAAGTGGGAGCCAGGACTACCTTGCAGAGCATCAATGGATAAATATCCCCCTGCCCTTTCTGAGCCTCAGTTTTATCTTTCATGAAGCAAGGGGCTTAACGTGCTGGTGGCTGCTGTTGTGCATTTTGCTTCTCAAAGCTCCCTCTGGGGCTGCTTTTCACCTAAATTTAGAGCCAATCTATACTCATTATGGGCGTGGTAGAGCTGGAGAAGGGTGTGGGTGGACTTACAAACTGCTGGCAGAGGGACTGCAGCCTCCTCTCCTGAGCCGCCCTAGGCTGGCTCGGGCCTCCACTGACCACTGACTGTCCTCCCAGGATGCACTTGGAGGAGTTGTGAATAAGAGTGGTGGATGAGGCATGTTCCCCAGGCCGGCATCCTCACCCAGTCTGCCCTGGGCCTCGGAGAAGGGGAGGAGATCACACTGGACAAGTCAGTGCTAGGTGTGTTTTTCACGGCTAGCTCAAGAACCCTCATTTGACTGCTGGAGAAACTGAGGCAAATCACTACACTTAAACCTGGGCCTTGAATTTTACCCCCTCCCACTTCCTTGAGAGCTTCTCTCTACTATATTTTCTCTCAGCTGGAATCCAACCTATTAATTTTTAGAGAGTAAATAATTCACCAGTTAAAAAAAACTAAAAACAAAAATGAATTCACAGTTATTCCTGTTCCCCATTCTCCCCATGCGCCAACCTCTTTGTGGTAATTTTTTACTTTTTCCCCAGGGTTTTTAATGCAAATACAAATACATTCTCATATTTCCCATTTCCCCATGTCTTACACAAAAGATGGCACATTGGATATATAATTCTTCCTCCTGCTTTTTTTCCCATTAACAGTATACCCTAGCAATGTTTCTATTATAGTAACTAGAAACTTTCTTCATTTTTTATAGCAGCAAAATATTCCATTTTATGCATTCACCATGGCTTACCTACTCAGTCTCCTGTTGACGGCCTCT
Organism: Trachops cirrhosus; assembly: GCA_028533065.1. Taxonomy (NCBI): domain Eukaryota; kingdom Metazoa; phylum Chordata; class Mammalia; order Chiroptera; family Phyllostomidae; genus Trachops; species Trachops cirrhosus. Next base: position 85,635,647 of record CM052540.1, on the reverse strand, counting down.
TGGGCTATTTCCAGCCGTGTGAGAAAGAGCCAACAGCAGCCGCAGCCGACACGCATGCGCACACATGCGTGCGCACGCTCATTTTATTCACCCAAACAGTTCTGCAGCATGAATTCCCAGAAGTGAGCAAAAAATACACGCATTTGTAATTCTGATAGAGAATGAGAAATTGTCACTCACAAGAATTGTACGGAGTTGCATAACCCATCTGAAATGTACACAAGGTCTATGTCTCTTTTGCTTCACAAGAATGAAAAGTGACAAACTAGGGAAAAATATTTGTAACTCATATCGTGAAAGAAGGGCTTTTCTGCCTGATACATAGAATTCATAAAATGAATGAGAAAAGCCCTGGCTGGCGTGGCTCAGTGGACTGAGGGCCAGCCTGTGAACCCAAGGGCTGCTGCTTCAGTTCCCAGTCTGGGCACGCGCTGGGGCTGCAGGTCAGGTCCCCAGTGGGGGCGTGTGTGGGAGCAACCACACATAGATGTTTCTCTCTCTTTCTTCCTCCCTTCCGCTTTCTCTAAAAATAAATAAATAAAATATTTTTTTAAAAAAGCAGTATAGGCAATGAAGAAGCCAAAGAACTTACATGTACCACCTATGGACATGAACTAAGGCGGGTATTGCTGGACGGAACAGGGGAACCGGGTGGAGAGGGACAAAGGGGGAAAAACTGGGACAACTGTAATAGGATAAACAACAAAATATACTTTAAACAAATAAAATAAAAACATTATTTTAAAAATCAATAAGAAAAAGACCAGTGAACCAATTGAAAAATGGGTAAAAAAAATTAAAAAGATAGTCTCTAAAGAAAACTTTCTTCTAGACCTCTGAAAAAATGTCAAGTTCACTCATAATAAGAGAAATGCAATCAAAACCATACTGAGCGGCTATTTTTCACCTATCAAAGAACGACCAAAATAAATTCACATGTTTGACACTGTGTCGTTATTTCCACCACCTCAAACTTCTCCCCTCCTAGAAAAATAATAGAGTAACTCTCCCTTGCCCTTCCCAGGTCCTACCTCCCTCCTCTTTTCTCCGTGAACAAACTTGACTCCACTTGCACACCCACTCCAAGTACTCCGCCGAGGCAGGGGTCCTCAGCCAGGGCGGCACTGCCCTCCAGGGGGCGTTAGGCAGTGTCCGCAAACCACTTTGGCTGTCACAACCGGGGTGGCAGGTGTGCTGCTAGCATTTGGTGAGTAGAGGCCAGGGATGCGGCTAAACATCCTTCAAGACACAGGACGACCCCACGGCACAGAATTGTCCAGCCCAAATGTCGGCAGTGCATGAGGGCCACCTCTGACATCAACGGTTAAGCCCAGTGGACTTTTCCTTCACTCATTTTGGCCCCTCATTACCATTCAGCACGATCAACCCTTCTTGAAAAGCTGACTTCTGGGACATTGGCTTTCTTTTCTCTAGTCCCTTCACTGGCTCATTTCCCTCTAGGTGGCAATTAAATGCGTACGTTCCTCCAAGTGGGGTCCTAGACCCTCTTTTCCTCTCACTCTACACTGACCCTAGATGACGTCACCCACCCCCTCAACTTTAATCGCCGTCTGCCCAAGCCTCACCTTGGAGCTCCAGTCCTGTACATTGAACTTCCAGCTCTACAATGCCACTCCGATGTTTCCAAGGCTCCGGGGGCCTCCAGGCCCAGCTCGCCCTCACGACCCTCTGTACCAGCCCTTGCGGCGGTCCCTACCCCAGTGACTAGTGAACCACCAGTGCAGATGTGCAGCCAGAACTAGGAGTCATCCTCGGCACCTCCCTCTTCCTCAGGCCTCACTGTTATAGAACAAAAGGGGCCGGGGGGGGGGG
>CM052540.1:85616714-85633314 GCA_028533065.1 Trachops cirrhosus | reverse complement strand
AAGTGCTTCTCAGATAAGGTCAAGTTAAAGGAGTTCATCCTCACCAAGCCCTTATTATATGAAATGTTAAAGGGACTTACCTAAGAAAAAGAAGATAAAAAACATGTATAGTAAAATGACAGCAAACTCACAATTATTAACAACCACACCTAAAACAAAAACAAATTAAGCAAACAACTAGAACAGGAACAGAACAACAGAAATGGAGATCACATGGAGGGTTATCAACAGGGGAGTGGGATGGGATGAGAGAGGAAAAAAAGGTACTGAGAATAAGTAGAATAGATGGTAGATAGAAAATAGACAGGGGGAGGGCAAGAATAGTATGGGAAATGTAGAAGCGAAAGAACTTATGTGTATGAACATGGACATGAACTAAAGGGGGGTTGTGAGTGGGAGAGAGTGTGCAGGGTGGAGGGGAGTGAAGGGGGGAAAATGGGACAACTGTAATAGCATAATCAATAAAATATATTTTTTTAAAAAGATATACAGGGAACCAACAGTGAAGGCAAGGGGAAAAGGACTCAAATCAACAATTTGGAGCAGAAGGAAGAAATAAACATTCAACCAGAACAGAATGAAGAAACAAGAATTCAAAAATATGAGGAGAGACTTAGGAACCTCCAAGACAACTTTAAATGTTTCAACATCCAAGTCACAGTGATGCCAGAAGGAGAAGAGGAAGAACAAGAAATGGAAAACTTATTTGAGAAAAATAATGAAGGAGAATTTCCCCAATCTGGCAAAGGAAATAGACTTGCAAGTCCAGGAAGCTCAGAGAGTCCCAAAGAAGTTGGAACCAACGAAGCACACACAAAGGCACATCATAATTACATTAGCCAAGATTAAAGATAAGGAGACACTCTTAAAAGCAGCAAGAGAAAAGGAGGCAATTACCTACAAAGGAGTTCCCATAAGACTAACAGATGATTTCTCAAAAGAAACCTTGCAGGCAAGAAGGGGCTGGAAAGAAGTATTCCAAGTCATGAAAGACAAGGACCTACATCCCAGATTGCTCTATCCAGCAAAACAATCATTTAGAATGGGAGGGCAGATAAAGTGCTTCTCAGATAAGGTCAAGTTAAAGGAGTTCATCCTCACCAAGCCCTTGTTATATGAAATGTTAAAGGGACTTATTTAAGAAAAAGATCAAACTATGAACAGTAAAATGACAACAAACTCACAACTATCAACAACTAAACCTAAAAAAAAAAAAACTAAGCAAACAACCATAACAGGAACAGATTCACAGAAATAGAGATCATGTGGAAGGTTATCATTGGGCGGGGCGGCGGGGGGGAGAATGGGAGAAAAGATACAGAGAATAAGAAACATAAATGGTAGGTACAAAGTAGACAGGGGGAGGTTAAGAATAATATGGGAAATGGAGAAGCAAAAGAACTTATCTGTACCACCCATAGACATGAACTAAGATGGGGGAATGTTGCAGGGGTAGGTTGCAGAGTAGAGGGGAATAAAGGGGAGAAAAAAATGAAACAACTGTAATAGCATAATCAATAAAATATATTTTAATAAAAGAAGCTATTTGACAAGACCAAGGAGTTCATGGGGTTCTCTATTGGGAGGAAGCCTTTGCATGCCATTTTGTATTATTGGGATTTTAAATCATGCACATGATTCACTTTTTAGCAACATAAATCTTCCATATAATTAAAAAACCCAAAAAGCTATAGGGTTTATATTAAAAATGAGCAGTCCCCTATTCCACCCCCTCTGTACTCCAGGTCTCTTTGGAAAGGCAGTGGAATTGAGTCCTTTTAGCTGTCCCTTCTGTTTGCCATTCTCAAAGTTAGGATTTCTCAAACTTCAAGGAGCTGTGCATCACCTGGGATCTTGTTAAAGCGCAGGTTCTGATTCAGCAGGTCTGGGGTGAGGTCCAAGATTCTGCATTTCTGTTGAGCTCCTGATGTTGATTCTGCTGGTCCATGGATCGATCATTTGTTAAAAGGCAAGATTCTAAATGACATGCTAATACAGGTACTTCCTGATTTTTCTGTTTTTGATCTTACTTTGTAATATAAAAAATGAAAATTTAGTTCTCTTTTATCCTCTCCTCCCTCTCCCACACACATGCATCCTGTTCTCATCCTCCCAATGTAGTTATATACGCTTTATGATTAAAATAATTTTTAGCATTTATATTGTTGTGCCTTTATATATAATATTCACAGCTCAGCCACATAGTATACTATGATACATTTCCTTTCTTGTGCAACTTTTTGTTTTCCCTGGAGTTGATAATGATGTCATTTTTTTTTTTTCATTTCACCTTCAGTAATGCATTCTCAAACCCTCCTGACAAAACCAAACATCTCCTGTTGGTAGATTTACACAAATCATATAGTCTACATCTTAGAGCCTCTGTCCTTTTGGTCCAATATAGATTGGTTGCTCTGTATATTTCCTCAATTAGAAAGACCAAAAAATGGACTGGTACACAGTTTGGGGCAGGAAGCAGAGAAGAGGGTTCAGAGCCTCGGCTATGAATGAGGCCTTCATAACTGCTCCCAGCATTCTATTCTCCTTCTTCCTTTTAGTGGTACCCCACTGCCGCCCCAGTTTTATGCATTTGGCTGGATGAATTTCCCAGTCTGCCTTGCTGCTAGAAAACAAATTACTTGGTGACAGAACGAGTGGAAGTGAAGAATGCCACTTCTGCCTCACTCCGTCCTTCCTCCTTCTCGAGGATTAAAATGTGAATCCAACACTTATAAGCCAGCTTCAACCAAGAGGACCACCTACCTCCCGACTGTTACCTGAAGAGAAATAAAACTCTACCTTGTGATAAAGAAAATTTGGACCAAATCTGGTTGGAGACATAACCTTTTCCACGTGTTCTAATTCACAAGCCCCTTCTGGTAAGACACTAGTATTCTTGACAAAATGCTGCAGCAACATTCTAATAAATTTTAATTCAAGTAAAACCTCTTGTAGGAAGCAAGCTTCTCATCCACTCAATTGTCACTCATTCAGGGTGTTAATGATTTGGAATCAGACATTCTTTTTTCTTGTGTTTGGCTGAAGAATATCTAGCCATTCTCTATCCTATAAAAGGGAAAGTTCTCTTTGAACCAATGTGGTCATAGCCTCTTTCCTCATGGCAATCCTGAACTAAAATTTTGACATACTGTCCTAATTAATTTGTCAGAAGACTTGTTTGAGCCACTGTAATGTGGGGCCTTTTTGTCACAGCAGCTTGGCTGCACCCTAATTAATAGAGCAAGAAGGGCCATCTCCCTCCCACCCTGCTGGGCAGAGACTCCCCCACAGGGAGACCCTTTCCCCTGTGGGTCTGCGTGGGCCTCACAGACACCACTCAGCATGTGGTCTGGCCTAGATGTGCTGAATTTGAATTTGAAACGGGAACTTGTTTTGTCTTATCTGCTTCCCCCTCAGACTATGAGTAAGTTAGATTCGATCCCAGTGATCATTCTGGTCTTCAGTGAGGAACTTCGACAAACACCAGCCCTGCTCAGGTGTACCAAAGGGGAGGGTGTTTTGTCCAGGCATCAAAGAACCCCGGGGGAGAGCGCCAGACCAAAAGACGGAGCTGGACCTTAACTGACCAGTCACTGCGTACCAGGCATCGGACACGCTCTACTCATGCGGTTCTCCCGACAAGCCCACCCGTGGGTATTTGGAATGAACCTCGGCAGATCTGCCTGCCCGCCATCCGTGGGGGTGGAGGGGAATAGGGAAGCTAATAAAAACAAGGGAGGCTCCCTGTGTGGGCCAAGAGCAACAATGTGCCGTGAACTGAAAAGAAGCATTAGCTCAAACTTCTGTGCACCTAAGTCCAAAATGGAAATTAAGGGAGTAGGAGAGAACGGAAATCAAATGTCAGAAGGGGGCTCAAGCCGGGTCTGCCCCACTGTGAAGCCAGGCCTCGGAAGCTCCTTGCCCGGCCCGGGATGACCTGCATCCGCTGGGGCCTGGGTGGGGAAAGTCAAGAGGCCGGGGCTGGGGCCCGGACAGACAGGATGGGTGAGGCCTGGCAGTCACTGTTCTCCATGTCCTGGTTCCTGGGTTCTGGAGGGCTAGGAGCCCAGCAGACAGCCCCCGTGGGTGGTCCAGGCATTTCCAGCCAACCAGGTGTGGGCCCTGGGTCCATCAGGAAAGGCCTGGGTTCTTTGGGAAGCAGGCAGGGTCTCTCAAGGTCAAGACATCTCAGGCCTCTTCCTTTTTTGGAGGCTCATTATGTTCTGGAAGCATTAAGAAATCCTGAAAACAGCACTATGAGGACCAGGGTGTATGTCTACGCCTGTCTAATTAACACTTTTAACACATGCGCATAGTGTGATACAGTTGTTTTGTTCACAAGATAATTACAGGATCATAAAGGACATGCACTGGGGTGGGGGGGGTGGGGTCTGTGATGGGATGCACTGTTAATGCCCCAGGAATGTCCTCAGTTCTCAGTCCTGTGAGAGAAATTGCCTGAATTATAACCGCATGTATATCTGCACGTAGAAATAATACCAATTTATATCCAAGTCTCTCCAGAAGCATGAGGCCTGGGCCACATACTCCCAGTGCCCCAGACAGATCTGTGACCTAGGCCTGAGCCTGGAAGGGTGGCCAGGTTGAAATACCAGAGCCAAGAGCTGCAGGTGGCTCCAGCCCCCCAAATGCGGTGGGACTACTTTTGCTGGCCCACAGCTGGCCCATGGATGGGGTGCAGGGGCTGCTACGTCTCTTGGGGGAGGGAACAGCAGGTGAATGGCTGAGATTTAAGGACTTAGATCCTCCAAGATGCTTGAGGCAGAGTTTGGAGCTGCCTGGTGACTCTTATCTCCCTCCCCAAGCTTGAGCCTCCAGCCCCCACACCCAGACCAACAGCCAGGCCTAGTCACCCAAACAGGAGACAGACAGAGCTTCACAGCCACTAAGAATTAAAACTTATCGATTTTCCCCATTAGCTAGAGAACACCATCAGAGTGCATTAAAACCAGGCAAAGCACCAGCATTGTGAATAATTAACATCCGCAAATGACAACCCCTGGGCCTCAGGGAGGGAAAGGGGTGACCGGAGGCCTGGGGCACACTGACCCCTCCGACTCCCATCCCCGGGGAACACGGCCTGGCCTCCCCTCCTCTCCTCCCCTAATCTCCACTCTTCTTATTGTCCTCTGTCCTTTACTCAGAGAAACACCAAGGCCCTGAGGCCGGCGATCCTGGCTGCCCTGGAGCAGAGAACGCAGAGCACCAAGAGGAGAGTCAGGCTCTGCTGTGTCCTTGCCACCTCAGGGGGGCCCGCCCTTTCTGGACTCAGAAGGTTTGGATCAGCTGGTCTGTAGCTAAGTCTCTAAATCTATGGTTCTAGAGAAGGAAAGTTGACTGATCCAAAGCACACAGTAGGTCTGTAGCAAGAGACCACACTGGAACCTGGGGCCCTGCGTCATTCCCCCAGCCCAGCCTATGGGGCGCCTTTGTGCTAGTCAGAAAAAGTCACGCCCTTTGCATAGACTAATTCAGATAAGGAGCCCCTCTGGACGGACCCCCTTTCCAAGCTGTCACAGCTCTAGAGGTGCAATGCAAGGCTCGGCAGAGCAGGGGTAGGGCGGATATCTGCCCCCACTCACCATCTGCGCAGTGTGCTCCGCCTCAACAACTGAGCTGACCCTCCACCCAGCTCTCCAGCCCCTCAGCGGCTGACCCCTGTTCCCACTTCCATCCTCCTCCCACCCATCCTGCCTCCTCAGAGCCCTGGGAGGACCAGCTAGAACGAATACCTTCGACACCTCTGACCGTGTCACCTCCACCCTCTCCCTGCCTTGCACAGTACCACCACCTGTTCATGCCTCTGGGCCTTTGCGTGCACTCTGTTCTTTCTGCCCTTGAGCCCCCTGGAAAACTCTGCTTACCCAGCTCGAAGACTTTCTCCTCCGCTCCTCCTCTCTTCCTCGAACATGCCAGCTAAGTCTTGCCTCTGGGCCCTTGCTCCTGCTGATTCCTCTTCCTAGACCATTCTTCCTCCAGACCAGGCTCCGTCCTCCTCCTGCAGGTCACAGCTCCAATGTTACCTCCTCCAGAGCTCTTCCCTGAACACCTATATGGGAGGTCCACCTCCCATCATCAACCTCTCTCACATCTGTTTCATTTTTTTCATAGCACTTTTCACACTCTGAATTTATTTTCCCCTTGTTTATTGATGCCTCCAGGCCACTATGAATAGCTGTGCATGTTGTAAATTGCAGAGAAAGTGAGTGGGGCTGACACCCACCCCGCAATCCACACTACAGAAGTGGAGGGCAGGGAGCACCTGCTGGGAGGCAGCACCTGTTCCTAATTCACACTAGGGAACCAGGCAGATGGCTGCACCCCACTGGCCTCTCACCATGACAATGCTAAGTCCACTGAGGCAGGAATAGTGTCTTCCCTCTTCATTGCTGGGTGCCTGGCACATAGCAGGTGCTCAATAAACCTTTTCAAGCAGACAAATCCTACTCGGATCCCCTGTACCCACCCTCTTCCACATTGCTCAGTAGAATAGGTGGCTGTGGTGCATCTCTGGACCGCACAGGGGCTGTGTGCAGTACCTCTGGGCAGGTTCCACAGGACGCCAACAACAGAACTGGACCCAGAGTCAGTGATACCGATTGTCAAGGAACACGGGGCCGGGAGGGGCGACCTCAGTGAGCTGACGGTGGGTAGATGTGTGTGTGGAGGAGTCCGGGGGATGTTCTCTGCAGCTCAGAACCTGCCCACCCCAGAGCTGCTGCCCTGAGCTGCCAGTCTCTCCTGGCTCCCTGGAGTGTGCACAGAAGGTTCAGGTGGCCAGGGCACTCTGACCAAGATACACATGCAGGAGGTGGCATCTGAGGGTCTTTCAAAGGCAGGCCAGGCTCATTTGGGGACAGAACTGAGGCAACGCTCCCAGTGTCCACCTGCTCTCTCTGCTCACCCCTACCCCCTGATCTGGCAGGGAAGGAGTTAACCTCACGGCTCCTCAGCACAAATGTGGAGCTATTAATACCCACAGCCTAGCCGGTCTGCCAGAGCAGCCACTGGAGTCAGAGGGAGCAGGGAGTGGAGGGAGCAAGCTCCAGTCTCCAGTCAGAGCCAGAGCTGGAGCTAGGACTCCAGGGGCCAGAACTTTTCTTGGGGACAGTGTGGGCACTGTGCCAGCCTCACTGGGTCCTCACTCACCTCTCAGCTTCAGGTCCTGACCCTCCCCCCTCCTGGAGGCCATCCATGTCACCACTTCAGCAGGGGAGAACAAACTTTCTTAGGGAAACCACCTCTGCTGCTGTGCTGGGTGAACGGGGAGGAGCCGACGCCTGGACAGGCAGATGAACAGATGGACAGGACACCAGAGAGCCTGTCCTCCCAGTCTGGGCTTTGACAGGAAGCAGCCGAGGAGTTTGGTGCTCCCTAAGGGGCAGTGAGAGGCCCTGCTGGACCCCTGCCTGCCAGCGAGCCGTTTCTGAGTCCAGGCATCCAGAAGCTGCTCCCCAAGGCTTAGCACTGTGGCTGGAAGTCCCGTGGGTCAGGACACGAGTCCCCATCCGACAGAGCCATAGGATCTTCCACCCACCAAGGCAACGGGTAATCTCAGTGAAAAGGCACAGGTGGCAGGTGGGCAGGCGCAGGGCCCGGAGGCCAACAGGCTGCTGACCCTGGAGCACACTGGCTCAGGGACCCCTGCCCAGACCGAGGATGCTGCCGCCGAGACAACCACCAGTCACTCCTGTCCCGTCCTGGAGCTGCCTCCAGCTTGGCCCCTGGGCTGTGGATCAAAGGATGTGCCAGCCTTCTGCTTCGTCTGCTTCCACAGGGAGGAGGAGGAGGAGCTGCTGGAAGAGGTCTCACTGCAGAGGTCAGTGCCCACGGTGGGCAGTGGGTGGGCAGAGCAAGGCCACAGGGCCTGGCAGACTTATTTCTCAGTCTCTTGGTCCACTGCTCACCACCCACCACCACTCCCTACACCGGACTCTCAGGTCTCTCACCTGTCTCTTCCCTGTTTCTCCCATCCCGGCCCCACAGCGACCTTTTTGTCCTCTCCATTGCGGTCATGCCCCTCCTGCTCAGGGCCCTCCATGGCTCCCAGCTCCCACAGGAGGAAGTGGACACTCAGCTGTGTGACATCCACAGCCTGTGTGATCTAGCTGACCGCACCCATCTCATCTCATTCTGCTCTTCTATATTCGCTCCCCAGTGAAACCTCTGCCCAGACTTCCTTTCCCCAAACCCATCCAGGCCTAGCTTCAGTGCCTCCTCCTCCAGGAAGTCCTTCAGAAAGACCTAGCTCCACCCCGAGCTGAGAATCACCTTTCCTCCCTGCACTGAACCCACACCTGGTAGTGCTGAATCTTTGTTGAATTAATGAGTGGGAATGTCTGTGTGTATATATGCATGTGTGTGTTTGTGTGTGTGAGAGAGAGACAGAGAGAGAAAGGGAGAAGGGGTGGGGAGCGAGGTTTGTGCAGCTGTGTGACGGGGTATTGGGGGTGAGTGTGTGTGATTGTGAGTCTGCGTACATGTCTGTGGAAGCACGTGTGAATTCTGTGTACCTGTGTGGGAGAGGGGTTGTGCACTGTGCCCGGGTGGGGACATGTCCTAGGGACCATTGTCCCCATTGCCAGTTCTTCCCACCCCCACCCACAGGCTGCAGCCAAGTGCATTACTCAAGCCGTACCACAGGCTCCCAGGATGGACAGAGAATGTGCAGGGTAGACAAGGGTCACCTCTGCTCTGCCCCAGCCCGCCCACGCCTCCATCACTGCCTGAGTCAGCACTGCCCCGGGTGGGGAGAAGAGCAGGCTGGGGCCAGCTCAGGTGCTCCCGCCAGGCCCTTTGCCGGGAGGGCAGTGGCGTAGGCTCCTGCTACCCGGGCCAGCTTCCTCCCTGGATGTCCCTGTTAGACCCTGGGTCTGTGCTTTCCCTCCTCGGGCCTTTGTTTCCTCACCTGTGAAATGAGGAGATGCTCCTGCCGTGGCTTATCATTCAGCCAACGGTGCCTGAGCACCCACAGAGTGCCAGGGCTTGGACTGGGGCTGGGGCTCCGGGCCTCACAGGGTCCCAGCCTGCTGGGAGAGACAGGCAAGCAAACAGATTCGTTTGTCAGAGTGATGGGCGCCTGACAAGCCGGGGTGCAGTGCCCTCGGGGAGTCGGAAAGGCGGCACGCTCTACCCGCAGGAGTCCTGCTGGTCTGTCGTGCGGTCCGGACCAAGTCAGGGGCCCAGTGAGCCAGACCACAGGTGTGGAAGTGCTTCTTGAACCCACAGCCATGAACTCCTAGAGTCGTTATTTGTACTGTAGGAGCTCAAAGCCCTTGTTTAATGAATGAATGAACATGACATGGGGAGACAGGCCATCAAAATCATCTGAGTAGATTGTTAAAAATTACACACTGCTCTAGCAACTTTGCGGCCTCAGGCCCTAGAGGGGAAGGATGTGTGAAGTTCACAGCCCACCCAGGTGAACAGCTCGAGCGAACCAGCATCCAGGAAACCCAAGAATGAGAGACAGGCCTTAAGGTCAGGCGGCTGTGAATGAGACCCTGCCCTCTTCCCTTGTCCCCCCACCTCCCACCTCCAACTTTGGGGACCCCTTCCTTGTAGGGGATTCCCCTCTGCCTCCTTCCCTGGTAGTATGGTGACCTATGTTGCAGTCTACCTTCCAGCTTGTGGATGCTGGCCCTTTAAGGCCTGGGGAGGGGACACTGCCAGGCTGGGCAGAGACAGTGACCACAGGTGCCAGGTGGTGAAGCTAAAAATACTGAGTGATGTGAACACCCAGGCTGCGGGAGCTGGCTGGTGTGGGGGAAGGAAGGCTCTGGAGTGCTTCTGCCCCTACTGGAGGAGGGGCAGTGGGCGGTGAGGTTTGATGGGTCACCTTGGGGTCTTACAGGAGCCCGCCCGCCCCTCCTCTCAGCATGTCTCCAGCCTGGGAGGCACCAGGATTCCCTTCCAGGAGCCAGCTGTCGTAGCTGTCGTGTTGGCAGCATTGGGACATGCTGGTTCCACGGCACGCTGCTTCCTTGTGACCCTGCTGAAGTTATTTCTTCTCTTGGGGCCTCTGTAAAATGAAAGAGCTGGACTTTCTCAGGCACTTTAGGGCCAGAGGGGCAATGAGGGCTGCGGGTGACCAATTCACTCATTTGTGGACTCAGCAAACTTTCCCTGAGACCTCCCAGGGACTGGATGCTGAAGCCACAGAAAGGAATACGACACAGGCACCCCCTGGAGGAGCCCAGTGAGGACTCGACTGCGTGCAGGAACAGCCACACGCAGCGTAGCGTGCTGTAATCCAGCATGTGCGCCATGCCCTGGGCTCCCGTTGTGGGGTGAGGTGAAGGACCGCTCCCAGGGAACACGCCTGCATTTGATGAAAAGCTGTCGGTGAAAGCATCACCCACAGTATTGCTCACCAGCCACCAACATAGGTCCTCTGATGTATTAACTAAGGTGAGCTACCTGTTGTAACAAATAAGCCTGGAAATCTCAACGGCTTCACTCCGTCGAGCCTATATCCTACTTATGCAGGGGCGGGCAGACTTTGCTCTCCTTGGGCTTTTGGGGACCCAAGCTCCTCCCACCTTGTGTCTGTCATCATCCTCTGAAGCCACTGGGAGATAAATAAGAAAGAGAACAGGGATCACATGTGAAATTTTTTTGAACCAAAGTTGGAAGCGCCCCACTTCACTTCTGCCCACATTCATTGGCCAGAACAGCCAACTGCAAGCAACACTGGGAAATGTAGTCCGGCTGTGACAGTTTCATAGGGTTCTTGTGCAAATAAAACATGTGGTCCACACGAAAGAACCTGATGCGGACACCGGCCCTCAGTGTCCGCGGCGTTATGGATGAGACGAGATACAGTCACACGGACTACTGAGTCTTGTGGAGGAAAAGGGACTGCGCGGCCACTCTCTCTAGGGAAGAGCACCCCAACCCTTGCCTTGACAAGCTTTATTGGGTTCAATTTGCACAGGAATAAAGCTCCTCGATCATTGTCCAGCAGAAATGATTAAACAATAGATAACATTCAAAGAACTCTGAGGGCTTATTCTCAGTCAGGGTCAGATAGTTAAAGGGTCATAAAACTTTGGGGAAACAAACTCACTTCCTGATTGGTCCCTTATTATTTAAATTGAGGGTATTAGCAAAGTAGGCTTCACAGGATTTTATGCTTTCTTTCTTAGGCCTGATCGCCCTACAGAACCCGCCCTTTCCAGCACAGGGCTGCACCCACCTCCAGCATTGTTTCAGGCTTAAGTCAGGCAGGGGAAGTAAGGCAGCCAAGAGATTAGGAGACTTTTTGCAGACAGAATGAAGACTCAGGATATGTCAAAGCTGAGGGGCGAAGGTCCATCACCCCCTTTTGCTGTAGCCCCGCAAGTCCTTCCCTGGGGCCTCCACGTGATGGTGATTGTCTTAGGTCATTCCCCCCTTGGGGAATCTTACCCGTCATTGGCTAACTGATCAAGAATTGGGGGCCAGCCACGGTGAAGTAAAAGGAGCAGAGGCGGTGCCCCTGCCAGGGAGATAAGCTTTGTCTCCTTAGTGGCTTGTGATCCGAAGGTCTCTCACTCAGCCTTAGCCATGGGGGGGGTTACAGTTTCTGAAACCAGGCAGGGCGGTTCCCAATAAGAACCTGGCACACAAAGGTGTCCAGTGTGCTCCTTCGGGCATTCATTCATTCATCCACACATTCCACAAATTTCACTGAGCACCCTCCATGGGCCAGCACTAGAAACTGGACAGTGAAACTACCATCCCTTTCCTATGGGGCTTTTATCCAAGGAGGGAGCCAAACAAAACACAAGTAAACACATTAATAAATAAATATGATCATCCATGTTCAAAATCCACGGTTAAGAGCATAACCAGAGGGATGGCGGGAGAGGCCTCTGCTGTGTGTGAGGTGAACAGGGAAGGTAGGGACGCCCCGTTCCTGCCCAGACAATGAGCAGGATCAGGGCAGAATGGAGGCAGCTGCATCCAGCAAGAACACAGAGCGCAAGGGCCCTGAGGCAGGCCAGAGGTCAGCGAGTGTGCGGAAACATTAAGGCGCTATGGCTACAGCAGAGTCAAGGATGGGAAGAATGACACAGGGTGATGGGGAGAGACGGGAAGGGGCTAGATCCCATAGGCCTTGTGGACCATAGTGATGAGAATGGATTTTTCCCCCGATGGGAATGGGAAGCCTTTCAAGGCTTTTAAGTAGGGGAAGCAATATAATCTGATTGACATTTTAAACAGTCCCTCCAGGGGCTCTGGGGAGAATCCGTGGCAGCTGGGCCAGACTGGACACAGGAAGGCAGTGTGGCGGTCACGGTGACAACAGAGCCGGCATGGCGGTTGCCTGGGCCGAGGCCGTCCCTGAAGGAAGTAGATGCTTTCTAGATATATTTGGGAGACAGAATTTGCTGATGGTTTAAAGCAGGGGTGTTCAACCTTCCGGCATCTCTGGGCCACACTGGAAGAAGAAGAGTTGCCGCGGGCCACACATTAAATACACAAACACTAGCGAAAACTGATGAGCAAAAAAAGGTTTTAGGTAAATTTACAATTTTGTGTGGGGCCGCATTCATAGCCGTCCTGGGCCACATGCGGCCCGCAGGCCACGAGTTGAACACCTCTGGAAACTTTAAAGGAAGAGGGTAACGGAGAACAAATCAGGGGTTTCTGGGTTGGATAAGTGCATGGAGGATGACAGGCTCAGGGGAGGAAGGAGGGTGGTGAGAAACTCAAGAATTCGGCTACAGACGTTTTCATCTGGGAAAGCACGTGAGATGTTGAAGAGAAGATGTCAATGAGGACTTGATAGTAAGAATCTGGAATCAAAGGGGAAGTCTTCTGGCTCGCGGTAGACGATCGGAAACAACACAAAGACAGCATTGAAAGCCATGCGATCACAGTAAAGAGAGAGGGCAGAGAAGAGGCCCGGGCTGAGCCCCGAGGAATGCCACAGTTTGAGGTCATGTGAAGAAGCCAACGAGGAAAAGCCAACGAAGGTGGTAGAGAAGGAGCAGCTAACAAAGTAAGAGGAAAACCAGGGGTGGGGCAGCCATGGAAACCAGAGAAGAGTGTCCTAGGGAGGAGAGGGGGTGGACGGCTGACTTCACAGATGCTGAACAGTCGGGAAAACGAGGATGCATTTAGCGACACAGAAGTCAAACTGACTTAGATAAGGATGTTTCCTGAAGCGTGGGCGAGCAGACACTTCTAGTTAAAGATGCTGATGGAACACACACACTTAACTTTTCTGTGTCCTGAATCCCCACTAAAAGGGAGTGAGTGGATATTTTAAGGGACGTACACAAGTCCCCCCTTTTCCACGGTTTCACTTCCTGACGTTTCATTTGCCTGAGGTCGGCTGAGGTCTGAAAGTATTAAAAGAAAAATTCCAGGAGGAAAAAACAACTCATCTAAGCTTTAAATTGCGCACCGTTCTGAGCGCACTATGAAATCCCCGTCGCAGCGCTTGTGCTCGGGTCGCCCTTGTCTCACTCAGTGGTGGCCCCAAAGCCCAAGAGCAGTGATGCTGGCACTCAGATACGACGAACACGAGCCATAATGTGCTTCCCGTAAGTGAAAAGGTGAAAGTTCTTGACTTAGTAAGGAAAAAAAAATTGTGTGCTGAGGTCGCTAAGATCTAAAGTAACAACAAATCTTCTATTTGTGAATTGTGAAGAAAGAGAAACTCATGCTAGCCTTGCTGTCGCACCTCCAGCTGCAACAGTTACGGCCACAGTGCATGATAAGTGCTTAGTTACGGCGAAAAAGGCATTAAATCTGTGGGTGGAAGACAGGAACAGAAAACGTGCTCCAGCTGATGGCTCGCTCGTTCACCAGAAAGCACTGAGCCTACGTGAAGACCTCAGCAAGGGCCCCTGGAACGAGTGAAACCGAGCCCTTCACTGCACGTGAGGGGCGGTTACACAGATTCGGAACACTTTTGGACTGAAAAATATAAAAATTACTGGAGAGAGAGATGTCATTCACATAGCTTTTATTACAGTATATTGTTACCATTGTTCTATTTATTCCTAGTTATTGTTTTTAATCTCTTACTGTGCCTAATGTATAAATTAAATGTTATCATAGGTATGTGCAGGGGCAGGGGCAAAAGTAGGCTTACAACACTTCCGGCCAGTATGGAAGTGTAGGTAGATATACTTTGCCTCCTCACACAACCAAAAGGACAACAACAAATTTAAAAACAAAAAATAACCAGAACTGCCAGAAAATGGAACTGTATGGAAGTCTGACAACCAAGGAGTTAAAGAAGAAACATTCATCCAGACCAGTAGGAGGGGTGGAGACAGGCAGTCGAGGCAGGAAAAACTCACAGCAAGGCGGTGGCTGGAGGAGTGGGCAGTCCCACATCTGCGAGCAGATAAACTGAAGGAGCAAAGGGGAGCAAGACAGACCACGCAACCCAGGGTTCCACAGCAGGGAAATAAAATCTCAAAACCTCTCACTGAAAAAAATCTGTGGGGGTGTCAGTGGTGGGAGAAACTCCCAGCCTCACAGGAGACTTCATTGGAGAGACCCCCAGGGTCCTGGAACATACATAAACCCACCCATCCAGGAATCAGCACCAGAATGGCCCAATTTGCTTGTGGGTAGTGGGGGGAGTGACTGAAAGCCAGCAGAGAGCAGAGAAAGCGGCTTTGTTCCCTTTCTGACCCCTCCCCCACATACCTCACCACCCACAGCAAAGTGAGTAGCCCCACCCTGGTGAATACCTAAGGCTCCACCCCTGATACATAACAGGCCTGCTGAGGCCAAAAAAAAAAAGGCCCAAATGAAAGAACAGATCAAAGCTTCAGAAAAACTACAACTAAGCAATGAAGAGATAGACAACCTATGAGATGCACAATTCAAAACACTGGTAATCAGAATGCTCACAGAATTGGTTGAGTATGGTCACAAAATAGAGGAAAAAGTGAATGCTATGAAAAGTCAAATAAAGGAAAATGTACAGGGAACAAACAGTGATGGGAAGAAAACCAGGACTCAGATCAATGGTTTGGACCAGAAGGAAGAAATAAACATTTAACTAGAACAGAATGAAGAAACAAGAATTCAAAAAAATGAGGAGAGGCTTAGGAACCTCCAAGACAACTTTAAATGTTCCAACATCCAAGTCACAGTGATGCCAGAAGGAGAAGAGGAAGAGCAAGAAATGGAAAACTTATTTGAACAAATAATGAAGGAGAACTTCCCCAATCTGGCAAAGGAAATAGACTTCCAGGAAGTCCAGGAAACTCAGAGAGTCCCAAAGAAGTTGGAACCAAGGAGGAACACACCAAGGCACATCATAATTACATTAGCCAAGGTAAAAATGAAGGAGAGAATCCTAGAAGCAGCAAGAGATAAGGGGACAGTCACCTACAAAGGAGTTCCCATCAGACTGTCAGCTGATTTCTCAAAAGAGACCTTACAGGCAAGAAGGGGCTGGAAACAAGTGTTCCAAGTCATGAAAGGCAAGGACCTGCGTCCAAGATTGCTCTATCCAGCAAAGCTTTCATTTAGAATGGAAGGGCAGATCAAGTGCTTCTCAGATAAGGTCAAGTTAAAGGAGTTCATCATCACTAAGCCCTTATTATATGAAATGTTAAAGGGACTTATCTAAGAAGATGAAGATAAAAAATATGCACAGTAAAATGACAACAAACTCACAGTTATTAACAACCGAACATAAAACAAAGACAAACTAATCAAACAACTAGAACGGGAACAGAATCACATAAATGGAGATCACAATGGAGGGTTATCAGTGGGAAGGTGAAGGGGGAGAATGGGGGAAAAGGTACAAGGAATAAGAGGCATAAATGGTTGGTACAAAATAGACAGGGGGAGGGTAAGAATAGTATAGGAAATGGAGAAGCCAAAGACCTTATATGTACGACCCAAGAACATGAACTAAGGTGGGAGAATGCTGGTGGGACGGAGGTACAGGCATAGGGGAATAAAAGGGAGAAAAAAAATGGGACAACTGTAATAGCATAACCAATAAAATATATTTTTAAAAGTAGGTTTAAAGTTGTAAGTACAGAAAACACTAAGTTTATTCATGTACTGTTATTTCTTAACTATTGTATTATTTTCCATATGAGCAACTGTAAACCTACTTTGCCCACCCTGCATGAATGGATAAAAACACTCTAGAGAGGGTTCAGGCCTGGCTGGTGTGGCTCAGTGGGTTGAGCACGGCCTGCGGACAGAAAGGTCGCCAGTTCCTCCCCGTCAGGGCACATGCCTAGGGGGCGTGCAGGAAGCAACTGATTGATGTTTCTCTCTCTCCCCTCTCTAAAAATAAATAAATAAAATCTATTTAAAAAAATTTAAATCCGGGAGGCATATGTGGTAAGTGATTTAGCAGTCTGATGATGGCTCACCTGAAGTGAACCTGAAACTGGGAGTGAGAAAAGCCAAGGGAGTGAGAGTTCATCGCACAGAATCCCCTCCTGTGTTAATGAACTAAGTACCCCTGGAAATGGGAGTAAGCTGGAGCCAAAAACGGGAGAACTGGTACAAGAAGGGCTTTAATCCTCAGTTTTCCTTTTCCACTCAGCAGAGCTGGGCAGCTGCATCTCCCCCACCCCAGCAAAGGTGGAAGCTT
>CM052540.1:85586710-85616614 GCA_028533065.1 Trachops cirrhosus | reverse complement strand
GGGGGGGGGGGGCTCCTTCCCCTCTGGCTCCCAGGACAGTGAAGGCAGGACTGAGCTCTCCAGACTGGACTCCCCAGAGTTTATTCCCTTCCATCTCTGACATATTAACGATGGATATTTTGTTACTATTGTTTCATTTCCTGTTTGTTTGTTTTAGTTTTCTTCTCCCTACATGGTTTGTGTTTCCTCCAATTTTTTGTTTGTTTGCATTAGCTCTCTTTCAGAGTCCAGCTCCCCGAGAACACCTCAATGTTGGCATCAGGGCTTTCCCAACGAAGCAGCCCAACCCCAGCTCTCTATACAGGGCTCCTGAGTCAACCGCCCTCCCAGCCCCAGCACAGGGCTACTCAGCAGCTTGCTTTTGTTTGTTTGTTTTTTAAGAGAGGGGAAGGGAGGGAGAAAGAGAGGGAGAGAAACTTCAATGTGCGAAAGAAACATCAATCAGTTGCCCCTCACACACCCCCGACTGGGGACCTGGCCCGCAACCCAGGCATGTACCCTGACTGGGAATCGAACTGGTGACCTTTTGGTTCGCAGGCAGTACTCAATCCACTGAGTCACACCAGCCAGGGCAGCAGCTTACGTTAATAAAGTTTTTGTTATATTCTTCAATCCAAGCAGAATTATGGTGAAATGCAAAGGCCCTAAGTGGTCAGCATGAGTTTTGACAATTGTGTACACCTGTGCAACCCACACCTTGCTCAACATGGAAAGTATTTGCATCTCCCCAGAAAGCTGCGTCCTGCCCCCAGCAACGCTTCCCCCACCACATAGGCAAGCACGCTTCCATTCAGTGGGCTGTTCAGGCCCTGGCCAGGTCGCTCAGTGGGTTAGCGTGTGGTCCTACCACACCACGGTCGTGGGTTTAGGGCACGTACAAGACCCTCCAATGAATGCATGGATAAGTGGAACAACAAATCAGCGTTTCTCTCTCTCTCCTTTCTCTGTCTCTCTAAAATCAATACATTTAAAAAAATTAATGAGCTCTTTAAAACTCTTAAATATGAGCCCTGGCTGGTGTAGCTTAGTGGATTAAGCTCGGGCCTGTGAACCAAGAGATCATGGTTCGATTCCCAGTCAGGGCACATGCCTGGGTTGCAGGCCAGTTCCCAGCAGGGAATGCACAGGAAGCAACCATACATTGATATTTCTCTCCCTCTCTCCTTCCCTTCCCCTCTGAAGATAAATAAATAAAATCTTTAAAAAAAAAAACTCTTAAATATGAGAAGATAGCCAGGGATCATCAACATTTAAGAAAAACCTCTGATATAAGAATTTGGAGGAAACAATATGCAAGGTCAGAAAACTTAAGAACAAAACTATTATTACTGTGTTCAGACTTAGGAAAATATATGGCACATATGAAACAAAAATGAGATGCCATCGGCCTGTCCAGTGTGGCTCAGTTGGTTGGGTGTCCTTCCACAGAGCAAAAGGTCGCCGTTTCAATTCCTGGTCCGGGCACACGCCTGTGTTGGGGGCTCCGTCCCCGGGCAGCGTGCACAGGAGAGGCAGCTAGCTGATCGACGTTTCTGTTTCTCTCCCTCTCCCTTTCCTTCTCCTTCCCTTCCCCCTCTCTAAAAATAGATACAGAAAATCTTTTTTAATAAGATGCTAGAAAATAAATAAATAAAAATTTAAGAATAGATGCTATTTTGGGGAAAAAAACTTCCAGAATGAATGAAACAAAACAAAAAAGTTCTTAAACACAGAGAATATCATAGCAGAAATGCAAACTTATGCCAGAGCCAGCAAACTGCAGTCTGCAGGCCAAGCCCGGCCTCGCCTGCTTCTCACACGGTCCCACTGGAACACAGCTGCGCCTGTGTGTAGGTGCCGCCTGCGGCTGCTGTCGCACTGGCAGAGTTACGTGGTTGTGACGGACACCGCAGGTCCCGCAAAACCTGAAATATTTAGCGCTGGGCCCTTTATAGAAAAAAAAAAATTGCTGCCCCTGGGTTAGAAGATAAAGTTGAAGAAATTTTCCATAAAGCAGAGCAAAAAGATAAATACATGAGTCAGTTTGGCTCCTCAAGTAAAAAGATGCGGAGACCGAGCTGGGAACGCTGGGGGGGCGGGGCCGATGCCTGTGAAACCGAGGAGGGGAACAGCACTGGGCAGGGAGAGCCTTCCGCGAAGCTGACCCCTGGGAAATGCACGAAGGAGGGAAAGGGATCTGGCAGGGAGAGCCTGGCTTTGATGAGGATTTACACAGTCTTGGCCAACCCAGCGGGTGGGGTTTGCAGAGTGAAGGCTGTCCATTAGAGGAGGTCCAGGCTGGGGAGAAATGGCCAGGCCCCAGCTCCCCACTGTCATTGGGCGGGGCTGCCCAAGAAGACCTTGGTCTTGGTTGCAAGGCTGTGGCGGATCTCTGGAGCTGTCAGCCAACTGCACTCCTCGCATCTGAGTGACGAAGTTCTTTCTTGAAAGGAGAGCCCAGTGGGGCACGTTCGTGGCGGCCACATTATGGAAAATAAAAAAGAAAGAGTAAGAAAATTAGAATACTAGCCCATGAATCTAACACCTGAACAGAGAAGTTCCAGAAAGAGAACAGAGAAAACAGAGGAGAGGAAACAGCGACGTATTTCAAGCAGTTCTCAGGACGAGCCTGAGTTTCCACATTGAAAGGGCCCACTGAGCGTCCAGCTGAAAGGCACACTGGGCCGGCTCGACCGCGTCACCAGCGAACTGCGGAACGCAAGGACAAGGAGGACATGCCGCGAGACTCCACGAAGGGCCGAGAGTCACAATGACATCGGGCTTCTCCACAACAGTCTTGGAGACAACACCACGAGGGCAGTGTCTTCAAAGGTATAAAGGAAAATTATTTTCGGCAAAGAATTACACACCTTGCCAAACCATTCATAAGCAGGGAAAGAAAGCAATCTTTTCAGATTTACATGGGCTCAAAAATTTTACCTCCATGTACTCTCTCTTAAGAAAGCTACTGGAGAATGTGTTCCACTAAAAACACGGGAAAAGGGGGAAAAAAGAAAATGTAACATGTGGAACCTGGAAAACAGCGGAGGCCAACACCGGAGAAAAGTGAAGGGCATCCCCCAGATGACGATGGCGGTGAGGGGCGGGGGGTCCCGGAGCAGAAGCTCTGGGCAAGTGCATGGAGGGCAGGCAGTTCACACTGGAATACGTCAGAAGGTTCTAGAAAAGATTTCTTCAGGGAGATGAAATCGATAGAATACTTATACAACTTGGAGAGAATCCTGTGTTGAGTTAGTCATATAAACACAAAGAAAAACAAGCCCTCCCCTTAAAAAAATTATTGACCCAAGAAAACAAAACTTTTGTTCAGAAAAGGGAGAGAAATTTAAAATTTAAAACTTCTGCTCTACAAAAGATATGTTTAAGAGACTGAGAGGGACAAGCCATTGAATGCAAGAGAAATGTTCACAAAAGACATCCAACCTAATAAAGAACTGTTTATCTGATAAAGGACTGTTATCCAAAGTATGCTAGAAAATCCTTAAAACTCAACAATAATCAAAGGAACAACCTAATTAAAAAATGAGGCCCTGGCTGGTGTGGCTCGGTGGATTGAGTGCCGGCCTGTGAGCAGAAAGGTCACTGGTTTGATTCCCAGTCAGGGCGCATGCCTGGGTTCGGGCCTGGTCCCCAGTGGGGGGCGTGCGAGGGGCAACTGATTGCTGTGTCTTTCATGCCATCAATGTTTCTCTCCCTCTCTTTCTCCCTCCCTTCTCTAAAAATGAATAAATAAAATCTTTTTTAAAATGAGCAAAAGATCTGAACACCCTAGCAAAGATGATATATGAATGTCAAATACGCATTTAAAAATGCTCAGCATCGGGCGTCATTAAAGAATAACAAATTAAAACAACGAGATACTGTAACGGAATGCAGGTCTGGCTGCCCGCCACTTCGAAAGCCAGTCAATACTCGAGAGGTGCTGATGTAAGGAAACTGGTTTTTATCAGGTGCGGCAACCTGCAAGATGAAGGACTCT
Source organism: Trachops cirrhosus (assembly GCA_028533065.1). Taxonomy (NCBI): domain Eukaryota; kingdom Metazoa; phylum Chordata; class Mammalia; order Chiroptera; family Phyllostomidae; genus Trachops; species Trachops cirrhosus. Next base: position 85,612,635 of record CM052540.1, on the reverse strand, counting down.
CGTCTCAAAGCCCATGTTCCCATCTCAGTGCAGGCAGGGGCTTGTGTAAGGAGGGAGAGGGACGAAGAGAACAAGGAGATCGGGGGAGAGGCTGGACGTGCAGGCAGTGTCTCTGCTGGTCCCGACCTGGATCTTTAATGTCAGCATCCTGGAGCTGGTCAGTGCAGCCAAATTCCTGCAGGTGGACGATCTGCAACACCCACAGTCGTGGTCCCGGCTGTTTCTCGTACACGCAGGAACTGGAACCGCTGGCACCTGCAATGTGCTCACACAGAAACTGTCAGTGTGTGAGCTCTTCCTCTGGTATCTAGGTACGTCTCATTCTAAGTCTACTTCGTGGTGGGTCAGAGTAGTGTGAAGTTTCTGTTGCCCATACAATACACTGCACATCTATTAGAATGGCCAAAGCCCCGAACACTGACAACAGGACGTGCTGACGAGGACGTGGAACAACAGGAACTTCCACTCGTTGCTCAGACGCTGGTGGGGCGTCGCACGGCACAGCCAGCTTTGGAAGACATCCTCTACATAGAGCCCAACGCAAGACTTGCCATATGATCCAGGAATAACGTTCCTTGGTGTCTACCCAAATGAGCTGAAAACATGTCCACACAAAAACCTGCACCTGAGTATTTATAGCAGCTTTATTCACAACTGCCCAAAACTTGGAGGCAACCAATACGTCCTTCAACAGGTGAATGGATAAACAAATCATGGTACATCCATATAATATTAATAAAAAGAAATATTGATAAAAAGAAATGAGCTATCAAGCTACGAAAAGACATGCCAGAACCTTACATGCACGTTTCTGAATGAAAGAAGCTAGCCTGAAAGGGCTGTGTGATTCCAACTACGTAACATTCTGAAAAGCAAAAACTATAGCAAAGTGAAAAGATCAGTGGTGGCCAAGGGCTTGAGGGAGGGAAGGAGTGAGGGAGGGAGGGGTGAATAGGGGAGCACAGGGGATTTTTGGAGCTGTGGAACTATTCTGCATGATCCTGTAATGGCAGGTCCATGACACACCTGTCAAAACCCATAAAATATACACACAGAGTGAGCCCTCATGTCAACTACAGACTGTAGTTAATCATAGTGCGTCAGTCTCGATTTATCAATTGTAACAAGTGCTCCATACTAAGGCAAGATGTTAATCATAAGGGCACTGGGGGTGGGGCTGTATGTGCACTTTCTGCTCAATTGTTCTGTAAACCTAAAAATGCTCTAAAAAATAAAGTCTGTTATGGAAAAGGGAAAAAAGGAAAGCTATCATAATATTTCACATGAAGCTGTAAATAATGTTTCCGGAAGGCATAAGCACTACTGACATCACCAGCATTGTGATGCAACTGCGTTGGGTGGGTGGGAAACAGGAAGGGGGGCAGTGTAAGGCAGTTAACCCTCACCTTCCAAAGGGATGTTGATAGTAAAGCCTAAAACTGGAAAGAATCAGTGTTAATATGCCATGTAAGAAACACGGAGGTAACAGTTGTTAGAAGAGTTAAGATGATTGTCTTTAAGGTGGGAAACCCGTGCTCACTTCGGCAGCACGCACACTAACCTTGGAACGATCCAGAGAAGATTAGCCTGGCCCTGCGCAAGGATGACACGCAAATTCGTGGAGCTTCCATATTTTTATTTACAGTAGTGCTGGAAGCAGCCTAAGTGCCCATCAGTAAACGAGTGGATCAATAAACTGGTACATTTACACAATGGAATACTACGCAGCAGAAAGTAAGAAGGAGCTCCTTATCTTTGCGACAGGATGGATGGAGCTGGAGAGCATTATGCTAAGTGAAATAAGCCAGGTGGTGAGGGACAAATACCATATGATCTCACCTATAAGTGGAACCTAATCAACAAAACAAACAAGCAAGCAAAATAGAACCAGAGGCATTGAAATACAGAACAAACTGACAGTAGTCAGATGGGGGAGGGGATAATGGGGAAAAAGAATAAAAAGAAGTGGGAAACCTGTGTTTCTTGATTTTAAGCTATGGGCATGATTAACTTGAATAAATATTAAAACTTCATTTACAAAAAGAAAGTGAGGTAACAATAAGAACAAAAGAGAGATGGGAGGTGGCAGAGCAGAGACAGAGGGCAACTCTCCCCCGTCAGGAGGCTTTGATGAGTGGGCGTCTAAGAAACAGACCAGGTGCCAGAGCCTTCGAGCTGGCCAGGAAAAGGAATGAGGATGGCACAGTGGGGGGGCAGGGGAGTCTTGAAGAAACAAGGTCCTTTCAGATGCAGGGGAGGGGCTGGCCTCAAGAGAAGGTACTGAACAGTGGATTAGGTGAGTGAGGAGCTAGGTGGGTCTGTGCTTTAATGGTGAGAGGCGACAGGACAGCATCTGATCCGTGCTTTCTCTGTTAGGAGGGAGCCACAGTTTGGGAAAAGAGGAGAAGGTGGGGAAAGGTGATCCGACACCTTGCCATGCAGAGCTGGGCGCAGGGACCGCCAGCAGCATGGTCCGCCCCGGGGGGGTGGTTAGATGTACAGAATCTTGGTCCTACCCAGTATCCCTGGGAGGTTCACAGGCAAATTACAATGTGAGAAGCACTGCTCAAAGAGAGTGGGGGAAGCAACGAGCGGGCAGGCATAGCGGGGTTGCAGGGCAGCAGTGCGTGCCCCGTGGAGACTGTGAATCAGAGGGGAGACTGCAAGCCTGGTGTGGGACACTCCCAGCAGTGTTGGCCTGCTCAGTGTGAGCAGCGACCAGGCACTTCTAGGCAGCCATGAGAGGGGTTTTCCAGGGACTGGCTCTGGTGATGGTGGGCAGAGCCCAGGCGGCTTGAGGTGAACGGTAGTGGCAGAAGGGGGCTGAGGAGCCGCAAGAAAGCAGGGGGTCCTGGCTGGTATGGCTCCATTGGTTGGGTGCAGCCTCACAAAGCAAAAGGTTGCCGGTTCAATTCCCAGTCAGGGCACATGCCAGGGCTGTAGTCCCAGTCCCTGAACCGATTGATGTTTTTCTCCCACATTGGTGTTTCTCCCCCTCTCTGACTCTCTCCCTTCCCCTCTCTGTGAAAATAAATAAATAAAATCTTTTTTAAGAAAGAAAGAAAATGATGGGGCCGTGGATCGGTGATCTCTATGAAGCCAAAGGGCTGTTGCAGCATGTGGGTACCAGTGCAAGTGATGAGGAGAATGAACGGGGACCTTCGAGGTCACCAAAGTACAGCTCTAGGAGGGGTGAGGTGTGAGGTAGTCACGCCGTCTGGGCGTGAGCCTGGGAGCAGAGGTCAGGGAACTGAGAGGCTGTGGCAGGCTGCCAGAGATCAACTCTGCCCTCCCCAGAGGTGTGTGGCCTGGGTATCAGGATTTTTAAGCTACATTACGATGTGCAGCAGAGTTTGAGAACCACGGTTGAAGACAGAGAACCAGGCTCCAACAGAGAGAGACAAACAGGGGAGCAATAGGAAGTTACCTGGAGGGTAGCATAACCAGTGGGACCAGACTAGAAGACGTGGTCTTCAGTGGAGAAGCTGGGTAAGAGCCGCATGTCCGCGTGTCCGGGGTTGGAAATGAGCAGATGAGGATGTTGTTCATTAGAGTAAACTTGGTGAGAGGGAGAGAGACAGACACAGACTTCGAAGACAGACCCCTTCGCTGAGCGGGCCCATCTTGTGTCCTGCACCGAGATGCAGTGTCCACTAGAGGGAGTGCTGCGCACACAGATGCGGGACTGGCCCCAGCAAGGGGTGCGTGATGCGCGGCTCGACTTTTTCTGACAGCTTTTATGTTCAAAGTTCAGATTTTGCAGCCACACTCTCTGGGTTTAACTCCAGGTCTCACTATTTCCAAGGTCCTGTGACCTTGGCTGGGTTACCCCACCACTCTGCGACCCAGGTTCATCAGCAGTCAAATGGACCCAGGGATAACTCCCATCTTTCTGAGGTGCTTGGGAGGATGAACCGAGGACAGCTTATGAACCACACCGGGCGACGGCTTACTGCCCCTGGCGGTAGAGCAGACTGTGCCACCGCCTCTACCTCCCTCCGCTTCCCCTGCAGCCCCTCAGCCCAGCCCTGCCCAGGCAGATCCAAAGTAAGAAATGGAAGTCAACTTTCTTGGTTAGGGGAAAGCAGAGGCTGGGATGGTCTCCAGGCCTGGCTTCTTGTTCAGTCTTGCTGTCTCTCTTGTCTTGTAGCAAAACTCACCTGTGGCTCATACCTGGCCGCGGTCTCACCCTCCTGGCTCCAGGCCTTCTCCCTCTTGTAGGTGCCCAAGGGACCAGCAGCTGCCTTCACCTGGCAACCGTGGAGCAATGCAACTGCCTGGGGCTCAGGGGCTCAGAAGGGGTGCTTCTTCCCAGCCATTCTCCGGACTGCCCAGCACCCCCCACCCCCCCACCCCGGCCCCGGCAGAGCATCAAGAGCTGACCTATCAGGCCACATCCAGTGGTGTCTCCATTCCCAGGTTCACAGATGCCTCCACCACCTCCACCCCACTCCCCTCGAGGTTGTGGGCCTCTGCCTCCAGGAGCAGCCCCTCTGTCCTATCCTTGATCTCACAGAGGGTATAGGCAGCTCTGACTTTTAAAAAATGATTTGCTGGTATTTAAAAAATCGGGGCCTTACATCCTAAGATCCAGATTTCGAATTTCTCTTGAAACACTGGAAGCTCTGAGCACCTGAGGCCACACTCCCGCGTGACAACAGTAAGCCACAGGGAGGGAAAATTCAGGTGGACCAAGGCTCTCCTATTCACCACGGTCCCTGCCCAGGCCATGCCCCCTATTCGAGGTCCCTCCCCGCACCTCTCAGTCTGCAAGGCTGTGAAGGGAGAACAGCGAGAACCGTGCCTGAGAGGCCTCATGGAAACATCTCCACGTTGCAGCCGCTGGCCCACGGCAGGCAGAAATGCAAAGATGGGTGGGGGGCACCCCAGAAACTAGAGCAGACCCTCAGGGGCAAGGAATCCTGGGGATCAGAGAGCTGCTTGATGTCCTCAGCGATTCATAGAATTTTGTGGTCCAGGTACCCAGGGCAACCTACACATGCACGCACCACCCCACTGTCCACTCTGTCAGCAGATCCGGCCACTTCATCTCCCCTACTCCTACCGCGGGTGGCTATCTTCCCTCACCTGGTTGGGTGCAGGAGCCTCCTCACTTCCACTCTTGCCCTTCACGGTCTCTCTTCCCCACAGCAGCCAGAGGAAGCCTGTTAAAATCTAAGACGTGCTTCATTCTTCCTCTGCTCAAAACCCTCCAGTGACTCCCACCTCAGTCAAGTCAAAGCCAAAGCCTTCTGGTGGTCCTGAGTAAATATCTCCATCACCTCTACTCTCTTCCCAGCCTCCATCAGCCGTCTCATTGTCCCTAAGCGTCTCAAGCACACTCGGCCTCAGGGCCTTTGCACTGGCTGTTGCCTCTGGTTGGTTTACTATACCAGCCCTCCACCCCACATCTGCATGACTCTCGCTTCCTTCAAGTTTCTACTCAAAGGTAACCTTCTCTGTGAGGGCTTCCCTGAGTGCTTTGTCCCCTCCTTGTTCTATTTCTCTCCCTCACACAAATCCCTTGAAGCGTAATGGTTCACGTATGTGCCCTGCTTGTTTTCTCCCCTCACCTGCACAGATGAGGGCAGAGGTTCTTCTGTTTTGTTTATCGCAAACAGTGCCCAGCACACCTGATAACTCCCTGGTAACTGGATGAATAAACATGTAAAAGGAGGGCAATAACAGCACCAAGCACGCAGTGACGCAGTGCCCGCGAGTGCCTGTGAGTCGGATTGTGTGAGACACCCAGGGCGGGCCCGGAGCCGCCGCACAGGGCCGTGGAGTGGCCTTTCGTGCCCTGTGGTTGGCATCTTGCAGTTCCTAATTGTTTCATCTTTAAATGTGTGAGTGACGTCTGACGGGACAATGGAGCATGCCCCCCATGCCCTGGGTGGGTTCTCGGCACCTGCTCCCCGCCCCTCCCAGTCACCACTGCCATCCTTCGCCCTGCAGGGGCCTGGGTGTGGGGCGGTTCAGTGTCCCGTGTGCAGGAGGGTGGCCCGGGGCACCTGCGAGGGTATGCATTGGCCCCGCATTTATCCCTGTGGCCCAAGGAAGCAGGACATTAAATGGCAAATAAGAACACCATTACAGGCTGAGAGAGAGACCTGGGTAGAAAAGAAAAGCTTTTTTTCTGCTTTCTGAACAGGAGCCCCCTACCCTGACGTCAACTACTCACACCTCACAAATGTTAAGTGCTTCCTCCCTGGGAACTGCTGTTACTCAGGACCCTGCAAGTAGACAGAAACAGGGCCCAAGCCAGAGAGGGCCTGACCGGTGACTGGCCCAGGCTGGGGAGAGACATTCCTGCTGTCCGTGGCCCGCTCCCGCTTCCAGGGTCTGCGTGAGAGTTGCAGGCTAGGCTGAGTGCCAGCCCCTTCTGCCCTGGCCTTGGTCGTCTCCTCTGTGAGCTGGGGCCAGAGCCCCACAGGCCTCCCTCCCGGCAATGACAGTGGATACGCACGTGACTAGTGAACTGAATCGAAGGGAGAAGGGTAGGTGCTGGTCATGGTTCCTCTGAAGGGTCCCTGGGTCAGGGCTCAAAGTCTACCCCTGCTAAAGTGTTCAAAGAAGACCTAGCTTTCAGCCTTGAGGGATGGGTGGCAGGAGACCAGGCCTCTGTGGTGACTTCAGGCCCAGGTATCAGTGGCATTCGTGGCCCTAATGAGGCCTTCAGTCCCTGCTGGTGGCTCCAGGCCAGACCCTGCGGGTGGCTGCAGACCCTGATTGTCACTGCAGGTCTCAATAGTGGCCTCAGTAGCCTCCGACCCAACAGCGTCTGCGACCTTGGCGACACCTGGAGGCAGCAGGCCTCTAGGTCCCCACCCTCCATCCTGCCTAAGCCCCCATCTCTCCCCAGCCTAGAATTTCAGCCATTCTCCAGGATCCACTTAATTAGCCAAGCTCATTAACTCCCACAGGCTTCTCCTCCCCACCTAATTAACTGATTTAATTAGGGCTTACAGGCCCGGCTCCACCCAGCCTCCTCTGCTCCTACCCCTGCCCCTCCCTCCAGGCCCCTGGCTTAGCTGAGCCTCCAGCGGACGGGAGGGGGCAGGAATGAGTGAAGCCTCCACCGTGTATGCGCCCCCACCCCAGGCCCAGGACACCAGGACAGCGCCCTGCCCTGCCGGCGGCCCACAGGCAGGAGGGAGAGTAAACTGGGACAGTGAGGTGGGTGGGGAGAGGAATGGAAGTGCACAAAATGCAGTCGGGAGGTGGGGGTGGCTTAGCATGGACGAGCCGAGCCGAGCTGAGCACCTGGCAGTTGGTTAGAGGCCTGGATTCGGAGCCCACCTGGGTTCGAATCCCAGCTGATGTGTGGGCTGCAGTGAACTCTGTGTGTGTCAGATGCATGACGATCACACCAACACCTCGGTGTCCCTGTGAGGTTTCAATGAGTTGATACATGTAAAATGCTCAGAGCCCAGCCTGGCACATGTCTGTGCTTGTCACCTAAGTGGGTGGGGATGAACAGAGGCTCCCTGAGGGTGCAAGGCTGGAGGGGAAGCCAGATGCTGCTGTTCCAGGAGTCAGGGGGACCCCCAGGCAGGCTCTGGGGTGCCAGGATGAGGCCCGGGAACTGACTGGAGGCTGCTGACTGGGAGGGACCCCTGGCCTGGCAGAGGGCAGAGGGATCAATAGCAAGGAGGGCCCGTACCAGGGCGTCCCATGTCCACTCTGGGGGTGGAGGAGACTGGTTGCTAGTTCGGGACCTCTAGACTTTGTACCTCCGCTTCTCCATCTGGGGGAAGGCCTAGCCTTGTGGAAATACCTGGCATTCCCTAGACGACTAATTAATGTCTAGAGACTCGTCCCTGAGAAAGGAGAGGACGTGAAAAGCATCTGGAGGGAGATGCTCAGCTGCCCTTCACCTCCCTGGGACCAAAGCAAAGAAAGCGGGCTGTGTGGGCAGCAGGCAGCATGCAGGTCGCACGCAAAGCAAGGCTCCCCGGAAGTGGAGTTGAGGGCAAGGTTTTGAAGAAGGAACAGTATGTCTGAGCTGCTGGGCAGGCTCCGGGACAGAGGCAGCCAATCAGCACCTGCATGTGAGTGGGAAGAGGAGACCTTCGGCCCCCAACACTGGGGTGGACCCTTACCTCTTTAGCTCAGAATTGTATTGGTATGTATTGGTGTGATCAGCATAGCATCTCCCCCCATGAGCCTGGAAGCTCCTGAAGGCAAGGTTTGTCTACTTAGCCTACCCTTTTGTCCTGATGTCCTCATACAGTCAGTCGATACCCACTAACAAGTGTGAATGCATGAATGAATGAATGAATGAATGCATGCATGCATTGGCCTGAAGGTTCCATGGATCCAGAGGTTCCTGAAGCTTAGACACAAAGGGGCCCCATATAGCAGTCCAGGCACCAATGCTCTGTGCTCAGCAATGAGCTCCTCGGCCCCTTGGATGACCTGTAGGGGGCAGGCGCTGGTCTGGAAGGATGCAAGGACTCCTGGGAAGGCTGAGCTCCCTCTGAGAGTCCCCTTGCATACACTGGGATTTGAGGAAATAGTGATTATGGGGGACAGAGGGGAAGAATCTCTGATTTACCCGTGCATTTTCAAACACTTTAAGAAACCCATGTTTGTACTTGTTGCAAAGGTGTGGGGTCGTCACTGGCAGGGAGCCAAGTCCAGCTGACATAAGCACAAAATGGACTCTTGCATTACATACCCGAAAAGCCCAGAGTCTTCAGGCAAGGCTAGATCCAGGGGCTTGGATGACAGCATGAGGATTCTGACTCTCTCCACCTCTTGGCTCTGTGGGCTGCTACATTGGCTTCATCCTCCGGGAGGCTCTGCCTGGTGGTAGCAACTCCAGGCTTACATCCCACCCTCTGTCAGTGCAATGGAAAGAGAGTTTTATGTGGTTGGCTTGGCTTGGGTCTCAGACCCATCTCAGAAACCATCACCGTGGCCAGGGGGCTGGTCTTCGCTGATTGGTGGGGGCTGAGTCACAAGCCCAGCCTTGGAGCAGAATAGGTAACCCCTGCCATCAGAACCCCTAATGAATAAGGAAGGATATGTCAAGGAATGTGGGTCCCCTAAGGAAAAGTGGGGTTCTGTTGCTAAAAGATGGGATAAATGTAATGCTGGATAGCAGAGTTCAACTCACTTGGAATAGGTCTGCATCAGGCCAGACCCAGGGCCCTCCTCTCAGGGCTGGTCGTTTCTGCCAGACTCTGTTTCCCACCTATAGCACCTGGGACCCCTCCCCACTCCAACCTGGCAGCATCCTCACCCTGCCACCCCCCGCCCCGCCCAGGGCCTTCTCTGCTCCAGCCTACTCTGCCCACATCCACAGCACTGCCCTCCCCCAGCAGCTGCCACCACCGACTGACTGGAGCTGGGGTACAGTTCTGTGCACGTCGATGAGTGTTCTACACCTTCTCCGAGAGCTCCCCAGTGGGGTTCACCGCTAGTTGCTTGCAGTGGTAACTTGCTTGATAATGCACCCCTGGTTGCCCATCTCTCTTCTCCTCTCCCCTACCTGGGATCTCCTGCCAAATAAACTACTTGCTCTCAGAGCAGCTTGTGCAGGGTCGGTTTCTGGGAAGCCCAAACTAGGACATCTCTAAAGCCAGCCAGCCCCCCAGGGGTGTGCACCAGACAGCACTTGTTTCCTTCCAATGCCTGTAGTGCTGGGGGTGGCTTTGGTGACACAGCCCCAGGGAAGGAGCTGAGACTGCACCTGCTCTGGGTAGCCCTGCCTCTCTTCTGACGATCCCACAGGACGCTTGCCCGCTCCCCAGAAATAAACAGTGGGAGGGTGGAGACCTATCCTCCCCTCGCTCCACAACTTCCCAGAAACAGCCGCAACCAGTCCTAAGCGGCACCGGCGTTCAGAGCCACTGTGAGCAACGGGTATGGATGGCAAGGAGCAGGCAGCCCCAGGGACTTCCCGCTCCCGCGCTTCTCTGAGTGAGACTGAGGTCCTTTTAGATGGTTCTTGGACTTGGCTTTGGAAAACAAAATCACATAGCGAAAAAGTTATTTGGAATTTGTTTTTTCCTGTTTTTATTTTTTTCAAAATCCCATGTAAAAAACACTTCCTGCCCTGGCTGGTGTAGCTTAGTGGATTAAGCGCGGGCCTGTGAACCAAGAGACCACGGTTCGATTCCCACTCAGGGCACATGCCTGGGTTGCAGGCCAGTTCCCAGTAGGGAATGCACAGGAAGCAACCATACATTGATATTTCTCTCCCTCTCTCCTTCCCTTTCCCTCTAAAGATAAATAAATAAAATCTTTAAAAAATATATATAAAAAAACACTTCCTCTGAATAGGCTTTATTTTGAAAAAAGGTAAAAGAGGCCCTGGTCAGGTAGCTCAGTGTGTTAGAGCATTGTCCCTGACACACCAAGGTTGCAGGTTTGATCCCCAGTCAGGGGATCAACCGATGAACGCATAAATCAGTGAAACGACAAATCGGTGCTTCTCTCTCTCTCTTTCTCTTTCTCCTCCCCTTCCTCCCTTCCTCTCTCTCTCTCTAAAATCAATTAAGTTTTTAAAAATCTGTTTGATAAACGTGAAAGAAAATACGGAAAAATGAAAACCTACACAGATCCGCAGCTAGAATCAATGTTAACATTTATCATACTAGTGTCAGATATTTTTAATACAAGAAAAGAAATGAAATGACAGATAAAGGTGACTCCCCATTTCTCACCCCGCTCCAGGCCGTTTCCTGGATTTCATTCCCGGGGAAACGACTCCCGTCCTTGTGGCGATATTCTTCTCATAGCAGTTGGCAGGCTCCCAGCCGCCGGGGACAGAATTCCCTTCAAAGCGGCTCCAAGTAAACTCAGCAGCTCTGCGATTTCACAGAGAAGGACGTCCTTCCCTCCACGCACTGCCACCACACTGCACTTGCCATCATCAGTGGCATCCTGCTGGCCGTGGCCACACTTGTGTTTTGACATGAGAGGCGGGGAGCTGTCTGAACACTTGCTGGAGCACTGTGTTTCTCACTTCAGAATAAGTTCTCCAAAAAGGTACTGAGAGGTTCAAAGCTGTGTCCCCTCCCGCTGCTGTGCATCCTGGGCTGCCCGCTGTCTTCTCTGTGATCCTTCCCAGGTTCTGGTGGAGCTCTTGGTTTTCCTTCTCAGCAATGACTTGACCTGTGTCTCCCAGTGGCCTCAGAAGCTCCTGCTCCTGGCTGTTAGCAGCTTCTTTGATAGCCTTTGCCCCAAATGTCATCATCTTCAGCTTCCTAAACGGGATCAGTTTTCTGAACTACTCAGTCACCAATGTCACCAGGGTCGATTATGCCACATGCACCAATCACCAGCAGCAATGTCCCAGGCATGACAGTGGCCATCACTGTCAGGGGAAAGGGTACTTCTTACACAACAAGTGAGGAACACCTTCTCTCCATCATGACTGGACAGGAGCAATAAGGGGCATCAGAGATCACAGAACACACTGGAGAAATCCCCAGATAGTCTTATTCCCCGCTCCCCCCGGCATGGAATTTCCCCTCACGCCACAACGATGTCTTAGCAGAGTGCTTTCAGTACAGCTACAGAGTTACCCAGACCCATACAGTGTGAAAGGTTATGGTGCACAGGTTCTGGAGGACAGGGACGCTCTTGCACCCTTTTCCTCATGCCCCCCAAAGTAGTAGAAACTCTGACACATCAGTAAATATAAAATTCAGCCAAAGGGAAGGTGCTTGAGGACCCAAAGTCCTGGGTTCTGGTCTCACATGCTTCCTTGTGCAGGGAGCTGCAGCTGACTGCTAGGAGCACCGAAGAGGGTGTGGGCTCAGGACAGGGGGAATCGAAGTGGGGTCGCTGTTTTCTGATATTTCCTCTGTGTCGCTGTGGAAGTCGTAGCCAAGTTTTATCTTCGTGTTCTGCTGTTTGAGTTATAATCGTCAGGACCCTCTCTGGAAAGCAGCACTGCTGTGAATGCAAAACTTTGAGCTGGCAAGAGTGAATTATCCCTGGGTGTTCAGGGGAAAGACTGTAGCATTACAGACAGCTGCTTTAGTTCCTCTCTTCAGATATGTTGTGTTGGTGCAGGCCTCTGAGAAGCAGGCCAAGATGGGGTGAGAAACAGACCAGCAACTTATTAGGGAAACTCCTGGGCTGGGGAGGGTGGGCAGGAGCAGGGAAGGAGCCAGAGGAGGCTGGGAGAACAATCAGACTTCAATAATTCCGACGTTTGGGACAGGTGGCATAGGAGGTGTCTTAGACTGCAGTGCCATGTTAAGGAAGTTTCGGTGAAGCCGATGGGAGTCCTTGATCCCAAGTTGCCCATCAGAGAAGGCCCCGTGTCTCCAGGGAGACTCTGCTGTGCTGTCAGTTGCTGGCACTGACCAGAAGGAAGCAAAGCAGAGCCTCCTCCGTGAACCCTGGAGAGACGCCACAGCTGCCGCCCTCAGAACCACTACCTCTGCAGTCAGAGATCAGGGTGGCACATTTTCACGGCCTCTACACCCCAGCCCTTGTGCCACACAGATTCTTCGTGGATGCTGTGAGCCTCTCTTTCTAAGGGAAACTTTCAAGAGGGTTGTTCATGGTACAAACTACAGCTCCCTCCTCTTGCTGCACTTGACCTTGTGGCCATAACTGGTAGCCATCCTTTCCCCTTTCCACTATCCATCCTTAATCATGCACACTCTCAACTGTCACCTAGACAGGTCTTGATGGGTCACCTGGTGGTGCACCCTAACCCTTCTGTCCTGAGGGGTGTAAACCCTTAGTTATCATAACCGGTGGGTCACTGGGCTCCACATTCCAGTATTTCTCCCTGCTCCTGCTTTGTAAAAGCATCCATGCCTTCTTCTAGTAACTGATCAAGGTATTTGTAGTAACTTCAGTAACTTAGGGTCAGTTACTGAGGGTCTAGTAACTTCTAGCAAGTGAGGGCCAATTACTACTGCCAGAACAGTGACTCTGAGCTGCTTTGCTTGCCTGCTCATCCCAGAACACACGGAGTCCAAAGTGTCCTGGCAGCAGCCCTAGCTTAAATTTTAATGGGACTCTTGCTGTGTCCCTGGTAAGAGTGTGTCCCCTTTGGGTACCAGGACTTCCCACCCTGCAGAGCTCGGGGTGGGTGGACTTGATTACCACATGCATTTTGGCAAAACTTTACTAATTACATTGGTGGTAATCAAATCCCCTGTTGAGGAACCTGGGAAGATATCTACAGAAGGTGGCCTTGAACCACAGCTGGGAGCCTTTCAAGGCCTGATTCTACTGCTGCCCCTCCCTAGTCCTCAGTTTCCTCCCATAAAAAGAGGAAATTGCTCTCTGAATCCTAATATTTTGGGATGCAGTTGCTAGGAACAAAAAAAACATTCTCTTCCCTCTTTTCTCTCTCCCTCCCTCTCTCTCTGTCTCTCTCTCTCTACTCCCTCTATTGCTGGCCCAATAGCTCATACTGCTCCATTAGTTTGTTTGGGGCAACAGGGCCTTATCTGAAGAGGATTAGAACAAAGTCAGGGTGAAATCTGAAACTTGGGAATATTGGTGGGATAGGGAGGGGTGAGAGAGGAAAGGGAGATGTAGAGGAGGTATCTTGGAGGATAGCTTGTCTGAGGAACAAAGAAGAGGGGAAAGATGTTCTAGATAGGAAGCAAAGGAAATGAGGCACAGAGGTATGAGAAAGCAGATGTCCTAGGAACACTGGGCTGAGGCCAAGGCTGAATGGAGAAGAGGCGGCCTCAATAAGGAACCCCAAAGGCTAAGGGGTTTGAGCACCAGGATAAGGGGGTTAAATTTTTACCCTAGAGGTAACTCAGAATAATTGGCAGTTTTACATGAAGGAGCAACCCAATCCACTTTGTATTTTACAGAGTTGATGGGCACATGGGAGTTGGATTCTAGGGAAAGGAAGAAAGTCTAGGTAGAGGCAGGAGGGAGACAAGTTAGGAACTAAGGCAATGTTCTCACCAGCAGAGGTTTCATACTGATGGGCCATGGGCTATATTTGGTCCCAAAGAATGTTTCATTTGGTCCATTCAGTATTTCTGAATTTTGGGAATTTGTTTCCATCATTTAAGGGTACAGGATATTTTGTTAGAATATGGATTCCCTGCTTCTGTTGAAAGATGTCCACAAAGGGCCCACCGTGCCCTGGTTTGCTTTGTCTCCACCACTCCCCATCACCTTACACCTGGCCCCAGTCAGTAATTTATGTGAACTATAGGTACTTGAGTGTGCAATCCCCGGCTCTAAAACTACTAGAAACAGTCACTGCGGTTGGGGAGAGTGTGCTGGGGTGGGGGGGATGGGGGGAGTCTGAACAAATAGTTGAAGAAATAGGGAAGGTGCAGGGTGTATTAGGGACTTTCTTTTTAGGGAGACAGTGTGGCCAGGGCTGCATGGATGAGGCTGAGAAAAAGACAGAATAGGGCCTGAGGGGATGAGTTGTCCTATCTCATCTCCATCCTGATCCACCTAACTTCCTTCCAAGCCACCAATATTCAGTTACCAAACCCACAATGCTCCTCACTCCTGAGTGGTGTCTTTGTACATGCTGCTCCCTCTGCCTGGAATCCCCTTTCCTCCCTTTTATCTGGTGAGCACTGTGCATTCCATGACTAGTCACTGCCATTCACAACCGGGGTCCAGAACACAACTTGGACTGGCCATGACCCCCAATGCCCCAGTGTACGGCCTCTTCTCTGGGCAGGCTGCTCTCTGGGGTCTTGCTCAAAATGGGATGGATGGATGAATGTATGGATGAATGGATGACTGACCGATGGGTAAATGAATGTGTATCCTATTTCAGAGCTTGGATGTTTCCCTCCTTGAAACAGACACAGGCTCCACCCCACAAGAATAGACTGGGACAGTCTGGGGCAGTCTGATGCCGCAGGGGCCAGGAGGATGGACCAGGTGACCCTTTCAGACTCCCCCGAGTCCTCTCTAACCTCGTTCTCGCCCCCTCATGGGCTCTGACCTAGAAAGACTGGGAGTGGGGGGGGGGGGGAGGATAGAAAGGAATAACGAGGGCGCTAGGACCCAGCAAGGCCGGAAAGCGGGGTTGGGGCGCCGCGAGCCGCTCCCTCTCTGCGGGGAAAAACTACACTCCGCGGCGCGCGCGGCGGGACGGCGCGGCGGGAGGGAGAGCGCGCGCCTGGGCTAGTGCGCGTGCGCAAGGGCGCGCGCCAAGCGGGGCGGACAAAGGGGCGGGCGGCGGCGCGCAACCCGGAGGGTGGAGCCCCGGGCCAAGCAGGCAGGTGCGCGCGGGTTGGAGGGTGGAGCCGCGATGCCGCGATGGAGCGCAGCCCGGGCGGGCGCCGGGACCCGGGCCGGAGCACCAGGCGGAGCGCGAGCCGGAGCCGCAGCCAGAGCCCGGGCCAGGCCGGGGTCCGGGACTGCAGGGCCGGGTTGCTCGTAGCGGCGGCGACGGAGCCCCCCAGCGGCTGAGGGGCTTCCTCCCAGTCCCTTTGCGGGTGGCCGGGACTCAGCAAACCCCCGCAGCCGGGGAGCGTGGGGATCCCCCCCACCACATCCAGAACCCAGGAAAACGGGGTGGGGGGAGCCTCCAGATCCAACACAGAACGACTTCCCAGCCGGCGAAGGCGAAGAATTCCTCGGTATTGAGAAGACTCCCCCTCTTCAATCCGGGCGACCCCCAAGACCTAGAACACAGTGACCCTCCTCTCCGGGATTGCGGCACCCCCTCTCAAGATTCTGAGCAATACAACTCCACACCTCAAGACACGAAGACCCAGCTCAGAACGCCCCTAGATCAGAGTCCTAGACCGCCCCCCCCCCGAATTCCGGCACACAGAAACCCCAAATCTAGGGACCCGAGGACAGCAAGAGCTATTCCTCACCAGCAAGAGGCCTCGGGGCGTCGCTCTCCCCGCCGCACACACACTCAAAGATTCAGGACCCGGGAGACTGAGTCCCTCGCGGCGCCCTTCGCATCCCAGCCCATGGTTGTGGCGCCCTGAGCCCCTCGGGCCGGGCTGACGAAAACCGAGACGGCGCCCAGGCCCCCTGCCGCGGCGTCCCCGCGGCCCCAGCCCAGGTAAGCCGGGCCCAGGTGAGAAGCAGCAGGTGAGTGGCCACCGAGGCCCCTAGACCTGCAGGTGGGGAAGGAAGTATTGGGTGCGCGCTGCCCCGCTCCCCAGCGTCGCCATGGATCCAAAGCTGAAGGACGTCTCTTTGTGTCTAGCTGGGAGGAGCCGCCCCCTCCTCCCTTCCCCCACCCCACACCCTAGCCTTGGGGTTCGGGGCCCAGGCCTCAACGGGGAGTGGCGGCAGAGCGCCTTGTGCTACGGAAAGGGGAGAAGATGGTAGAGTACCCCCCACCCCGCAGGAAAAAAAAAACAAAACTGCGAGCCTGGAGCTGTTGGATCCTTGGTCTTTGGAGTATACGTACCCCTCCCCTGGAGCCCAGGCTGAGTTCTCAAGTGAAATCCATCCAGGGAGAAGACTTGGGGGTGTCCACAGGTGAGGGGACCCATAGTGTGTAGCCCTAGGGTGATGGGTGAGGCTTTGGGTGTGTGTCTTTGTCTGTGAGAGGGCAGGGAATGGGTGTTTGAGAGAATGGTGGGAATCCCTTATTTTCTCTGGAACTCCACTGCCCCCTACCCAGGCCACAGTGGGAGTCTTCACCTAAGACACTTAGTGCTCCCTGCAGGACAGGGAGGAGGCAGGCCCTTTCCAAAGTGAGGCACTGGTTGCTGGGAAGGGAAGGCAGTCTGGATGAAGAAGCCATTTCAGGTCAGGCACTTTTCTGTCCCCAGGTGCTCCAAGGGGCAGCAAACCCAAGGCCTTCCCTTCTTTTCCTTACCGCCAAAACGCTGAGGCCCACCAGATTGGGTCAGTGCGTCCTGGACAACCAAAGGACCCTTGTAGGTTATCACTCTAACTTTCCAGGACGTATACAAGGCAGTACCTCAACCCAGCCCTCAGTGACAGCGAGGTCCTGAACTGCAGGCCCTGACGTTTATGGGAAGATGAGAGGCCTGGGGATGTTTTGCCCTGGAATTATGGATCTGTGATCCTGAGAAGGGGCTGAATGGTGCCAAGGAAACACAGTCTGGGCTGTTGAGGTTCCACCATTCTCTCCTCTCTGAGCCCTCTGCAGGCAAGCAGTGCTGAAGAAGGCAGGGCGCAGGTAGCCCTGCCAGGAGTCTCTTTGTTCATTTATTCATTCAGTGAACTTTAGCTAGGGTCTGTGATGCACCAGGCACTGGAGTCAGGGTCCATTTTCTCATTTCATCCCAATCTCCTCTCCTGATCTTTACTGTTTATCAGACCCCTGGGCTGTTCTCAGTTTGCCCAGGCCGCGCTTAGCCAGGCCCAGGTGACCATCTCTGACCCCACACCTGAAGCACCTGATCCCCATCCTGCTGCAGACTTGGGTCTCCGAGTCTGTGTGGCCAGTTCTTCTTTCCCCTTTTCAATACCAAATGCCCACCCCCTCACCTGCTGCTAGGGTTGACCCAAGGGAGAGGATGTAATCAGCAGGAGAAAGGGTTGGAGATGCTTCTGGCCAGATCTCTGGCAGCCCCTCCTGCAAATTCAAAGAGAGTTGAAGCAACTCCCCTCAGCGTGGGCTGTGGGGGAGCCAACTGCCCCAAAGATTGGGTGATCTTGGGCAAGCTTATGGCATCTCCAAGAGACAATGACAGAGAGTGAGCTACTCTGTAGCCGGCCAGAGGGGTGGATGCAGATTGCAGCTGGGCCTTCAGAAACATCCAGGTGCATCTTCTCCATCTCTGAAAGAGTTCATTTCCCACAGTGGATTCCCAGGAGCCTGAGGCCTTGTCATATGACCCACAGGCAAGGGAGTGGAGTGAGCTAAAGAGCAGAGATTTGAGTCACTGTGACTAGGGAAAACCATCAAGAGGCCAGAAGGAGACAGGAAGTAAGATCTCCCCTTCTCACTAACCTGCGGTGGCTCCCTGTTGAGCCTGGACTAAACTGCAGTCAAAGCCCTTTGCAGTGTGGCCCTAAACCACCTCCAGGTGTCATCTCCCACTGCTCACTCATCATCCTCTACTTCACCTCTGGCTCATCTCCATGCCCCCTAATTTCCTCCCTCCCTCCCTCCTTCCACCGCATGTTGTTCCCTGACCCGAAAAGCCCCACTGTTGGATGGCACAGGAGCAGCCCTCTGCCTCTGCCTTCCCTTCTGATCTGACCTGGGCTGGCACAGAGCGGAGACTGCGTTGGACTGGTTGATGGGTTGGTGGCTTGGGGGCAGTAGCGTGTGTCTGTGTGTGTTGTGAGAGTTTGTCTCCACATCCAGACCCCGAGCTCCCAGACATGGGACCAGATCTGTCTTGTCCCCAGTGCGTCGGCTTTGTCTAACCAGAACCCAGCATACTATACAACATGTGTAAAATACAGCTTCTAGGCACATTTTGACGATCCAAACAGTGTTTTTCTCCTATTGGTGGCCAATGCTAAAAAACATACAGTTTCACATACAAATATTGGTATTTGGATCCTATTGAAAAAGCAGATGAAGTGGCAAGCCCAGGCAAGAGCCCAAGAGTGACAGTGATGACCTTGAGACAGTACCACCCTCCAGCCTGCCCCAGCCCCACTTGGCCTGTTCCCTCATTAACAAGACCTGCTGGCCCCTCTTGCAGAAAGCTGGCTCTGCAGGCCTGGGGTGGGGGCCAGAAAACGTTTGCTCCTCAGGTGACCGTGGTCTGTGTGTGTCTTGCACACGTGGGCATTCCTGCCTCCCCCGTGGCCAAGTTAGAACATGCGCGATGCAGCACCCCTCTGGGGTCTTGAGGCTGTGGTGAGGTGAGCCTGGATTCCTCCCACCGGAGCATCAGTAGCCTGTCCCACTTTCAGTCTTTGCCCCGTCTCGTGCTTCCTCCCCTGCGCTAGAAGAGTTCAGCCACCAAAAACCTGTTTGAACTGTCTCATTTAGCCAGGAGCAAAAGCCCAAGGTCCTAGACCCAGGTCTTGCTGGAGACTCTTTGATTCTCTGGGCCTCCATTTACCCATGGGCCAGAGAGGGATTGGAAGCTATAAGCTTCCTCTTTGTTTTAACTTTCTAGGACTTGAGACTAAGCTGCTCTAGTTTGAGTCAGGCAGGAGAGGTGGGGGCCTAGATTCAGAAGTCGTTCAAAAATGTCAGCATTCCCTAAACATTAATGAAACCAATGGGTGTTGCCAAGTAGCTGGGCCAGGGGCCAGCCCTGGGCACCAGGCACTCGTCATGGCCCTCCAGGGAGTGTGCCATCTTCTTGGATGAAGGTCTACAGCAGCCAGAGGTTGGAGGAACAGCGGAGCAGCATCACTGAGAGCACAGGCTCTGGACCCTGCCTGGGTTTGAATCCTGCTTAGCTGCTGTGTGACCTTGGGCAACTCACTTAACCTCTCAGGGCTCTAGTTTACTGAGGTGGAAAACAAAGATAATACCTACCTCAGGGTCATCAGGGGGAGTGAGTTAAAAGCATAAAAATGGCCTAGGACCTGATCCAGCACATGAAACTATTGATTCTTATTTAAAGGTGCATTGGCAAGTGAGAGACTAGGCCTTGGTAACCACCTTGACTTTCCCAGAGCCTGTCTGGGGAGGCCATAGGGCCTTTGGTGCTATCCCCACATACGGGGGAAGCGGGTGTTTGAGAGGCAGTACTGTGTGGTGCTGAAGAGCATGGAGCGAGTCCCTACTCCGGGTGGGGTGGGGTAGAGTTTATGAGGGCTCTTCCAGTACCGTGGCCTATGGCTCTGCCTGAGGGTGGGATCTCGGCTGGCCTGGCCCTAGTGCTGTAGTTGAGGCCCTCTTCCTTCCCAGCTCTGCTGTCGAGGTGCTCTGCCTGCCCGGCTTCTGTCCTCAGGCTTTCTGCCCTAGGCAGATGGGCCTCAGGCCAGAGCCTTCCCCAAACTACTTCCTCCCTCCCCTACTCCCTTGGTCTTACGAAGCTGTGGCTGTTAGGCCTAGACAGGCCAATTAAAGCCCCTCCCCCATCATATCCACCTACTCTCCCCAAACCCCACAAGAACCTGGCCACAGCCTGGAGAGGGAACAGGTCCAGACACCCAGGTGGGCCCTACTCTGGGAGCTGAGTAGTATTATGGTTGGAAGGAAGCAGGGGAGCATTTTTTCAATGTTGAGTACTCCGTGCTGGGCACTGGCCATTGCTTTCTCATTTAGCGCTGAGAACGGCATTAACCCAGAGCAGGGATTTGAGCCCAGTTCTGTGAGCCCCCAAAGGTCTGTGCTAAACTGGCTGCAGACTGCCTGGGTTTGAATCCTACCTCTACCACTCACTGGCTGCATGACCTTGGACAAGGCAGTTGTCCTCTGTGCCTCAGTTTCTTCTGATGTGGAATGGGAATAATAACTGCTCCTATTTCCTAGGGTTGTGGGGAAGATTGCAGAACCCCTTACAGGGTGCTATTTTTTTTTATTGATTGATTTTTAGAGAGAGAGGAAGGGGGAAAGAAAGAGAAGAAACATCAACTTGTTATTCCACTTATTTATGCATTCATTGGTTGATTCTTATATGTGTCCTGCCGGGGGATCAAACCTGCAACCTTGGTGTGTGGGGACGATGCTGTAACCAATTGAGCTACCCGGCCAGGGCCTGCCATTTAAATGTTTGTTATTACTGCTGCCAAACCCTGCTGGGGTATGCAAATGAGTTGGTCTGGCCAGAGGAAGTCACTGTGACTTCTCACTATAGCAGCTCTCCTCCCTGTGGCGTTAGCCAGTCATGGGAGAGACAGAGAATGTCCTACCTGCCTCTGGGTGTTGGGATGGCTGAGGGGCAGGGGTCGGGCTGCACAGTGCCACCTCGGACTCTTCCTGGTCAAGACCCAGAGAGGCTGCAGAAATCTCTGCCCCAGGGCAGTTCCCCCAGTCGCTCGCACACCCCTACCAGAGCAGGGAGATTCTCCAATGCCTGCCAGCCCTATCCCATGCGTCTCCAGGAGGAGCAGTGGGGCCCACAGTTAACGTGATTTAGTGGTAAAAAGTACAACCTCTAGATCCTGCTGTGTGACCTCGCTCCAGTGCTTAACCTCTCTGAGCCTCAGATCCTTCATCTACAAAAAAGGTGGATGGTACTGTACTTGCCTTATAGGGTCACAGTGAAGATTTACTGAATGAATATGTGTAAAGTGCTGTGCATGGCACCGAGTACCCACTAAGGGTTTGCTCTTAATACTAGTTCTCAAAAGCCCTGAGCAGAAAGGGAATGTTAGCACACTTTTATTGGTTAAAAAAAATGGAGGTCTTTACTCAATTTCCATATCTAGAATTTAGGGAAGATTCTGCCCACTTTTCCCTCATTCACTCACAGTTTCCAGTGCAAGAGCAGCCAGGAAGGCCCTAACCTGGGCTCGATCCCCAGTCCCAGACGGATCTGTTGATGGGCTTTCCTGCCCCCACACTTCTGCTCCCATTGGGCCATGGCAGGTGAGAGCTGCGGCGTGGAGGAATCTGCACCCTGGCGCTCTCAAAAGCCTCCAAGGCTTCCCTTGCCTCCCCTTCCCTCAGCCTCACTGCAGGGACAGTGGCTGGCGCTGCGGGGGCGGGGCGAGGGCCTGGCCTCTGAGTCCCGGAGCTGGGTTGGTGGCACGCTGTCTCTCCAGGGCTCAGCACACAGTTTGGCTTAAGGAAGGGTTCGCGCAAGGCCAGGGTTTCGAGTGCAGCTCTCTGAGAGTGGGAGGCGGGTCCTCGCTGTGGCCTCCCAGTCCCTTTTTACCTCTACCCT
This sequence comes from Trachops cirrhosus, assembly GCA_028533065.1. NCBI lineage: Eukaryota > Metazoa > Chordata > Mammalia > Chiroptera > Phyllostomidae > Trachops > Trachops cirrhosus. Next base: position 85,590,970 of record CM052540.1, on the reverse strand, counting down.
CATCTCCTGCCCTGACACCGACCCACCACTCTGCGACCACGCCGGCCGCCTCACTGCTCCCCCGGCACAGTCCCCGGTGCCTCCGCCAGGGGAGCTCTTCGTCACAACACCTGCGTGTGCGCAGCCTGCTCAGCACGGCCTTTCCTGACCCCATCCACCATTCATTCCCCACGCCAGGCATTTCCTCACCCCTCCCTGCTCCGTTTTCCCCTGCAGGATTTCTCACGGTCTGATGCCTCTTACTTGCCTTTATCACTGTTTGCCTCCAGGCTAGAGTGTGAGTTCCTTGAGAGCAGGGCTGTTTGTTTGGCTGTGAAAGTGTTCCAGATCCAAGAACAGTGCCAAGTGCATCATAGGTGCTCAACAAACTCTTACTGAATGTTCTAGAGCCAGACAGTTACCTCTAAGCCACGCCTAGCTGTGACACTGGACACGTCACGTAATCTTCCCTCCTTTGAGTCTGAGTTTCCTGAGCTGTAGGTATATATGTAATGGGAATAATATAGTTGTGAGGTTTAAATGAGTCAGTACGAGTATAGAAGAGGTACTTGTATTTGGAGTGTTTCGCACATGTTGGCTGTTATTAATACTTTAATCAGCACCGTCATCGCTGTTCTACTGACAAGAAAATGGAGGCACGGAGAGAGGAAGAGACTCACCACCAGCCTCCTGGTGAGAAGTGGTGGTGACCTGGTCCTGCCCAGGAACGCCTGAGTCTGGGCTCCGGGCTCCGGGCTCCTAAGCTAGCCCACACCCCCCATTCTGTCCCTGTACAGGGGCTCAGAGAAGCAGGAAAGGGTGAGGGCTATGGCTCGGGAAGGGCTCATCTCTTCAAGCCTCTGCTCACCTAGCCACTCTTCCAGTGGCCACCACCTGTCCACTGATAGGCACCCAGCCAAGACCCCTGGCCCAGCAGCCAGGGGTGGGCAATCACTGTGCTCTCCGCCCTCCTCTCCTGTTGATGCCCGAGTGCTGGGCTGCCCACCTCACCCAGGCAACAAGGCCCATGCCTCCCCCCACACCCACCGAGGCTCCCACAGCTAGACTGGGAGAGGTGGGGCCCGGGGCTCCCACCCGCCCATGGGGCCTGGCGGGGAAGAAGGCCGAAAGAGGCTGGACAGCCCGCTCCAGCTCTGGACACTGGCTGCATGTGGACAGCATCCCAGGCTATTAACCCCAGAGGATGTGCCTCAGGGGAGGCGCAATGTATGCCAGCAGGGAGGGGGGGCCAAGGGGCCCCCCGGCTGCCCCCGGTACGGACGACAGTGAGAAGAAGTTGTTCGAGGTCTCTGCCGCTCAGTCTTGGGGAAGTCCCAGCTGTACTCAGTCTCCTCACTTGGGAAATGCGGGAGCTGGGTCACCTCATCTCCAAAGTCCTGTCTGGCTCAAGTGGGTTCAGGGGCTGCTGGAAAGATACCTGTGGATATATGGGTATTTATTTAACCAAACCCCTACTGGTAGACACTCGGGTTGTGTCCGGCCTTTCCAGCGCTGGGGGCCTGGGTTAAGATTCTGCAGCAGTTCCTCCATCCTGGCTGCCCAGCCACCTTAGGCCTCCCCTGGCCTTGCACTTGGTGCTGGGCCTGCATAGGTGCTGTCCACGCCTGTGGTGCTGAAGACAGTGGGACTAGAGGGAGGCCTGGGTTGCGAACCAGAGACCAAGAGTAGAGAAGGAGAGATAGAGCAGGCAAGGTTCAAGGCTCAGTCCCTGGCTCTGCCCCTCACTGGCTGAGTGTGGCTTTGAGCAAGTTGCTTAACCCTCTGGGCCTCAGCATTCTTATCTGTGAAATGGGGTTGCTGTGAAGATTGAATGGCAGCAGCCATGTAAAGCATTGGCATATTGAGAAAATGGGGGATAATTTTTACTCTGTTATTTTAGAGACAGTAAAGCGTAGTGGTTAAGCTTTTGGACACTGGGTGATAATGCCTGGATTTGAACCCCGGCTCTGTTACTTACTGACAATCTTGATCTTGTGCCTCAGTTTCCTCATCTATAAATTAGGATAACAGCCCCTGTGTCGGGATGTTGCAGGATTAGATGGGTCAATTTATGCGAAGCAGTTGGCACGTGGCAGGGCTCCCTGAGTGCTGGCTGTTTTTATGCCTCTCCTCTCCAGGGTCACTCTCACCACAGCACCTCCAGCCTCTGTGCACAGTGACTGGTGCCCGTGCAGCTGCCCCCGTCTCTGCTGCACTGGGGCTGGGGCTGTTGGGGGGCAGTAGCACCTCGTCCTGCAGACGCCCTGGCCTCCAGCCCAGTCCTTCACTAGCTTTCTATGTGATTTTGAGTAAATCAGTTCCCTTCTGGCCACCAGCTTCCACATCTGTAAAATGGGGCTAATGATGCCTCAGGAAGGCTCCTGGGAAGATAGGTCTGTGCCAGTAGGATCTCATACAGGAAAGCCAAGATATAATAAGTTACAACTTCCCTCACACTTAAAGAATTATTCACCCGGCATTTGTCACGCCCTAAGTGTTTGAAATAGCAGGATGATTAAGGCACAGGGCTTACTTTCAAGGAGCTCCTGGGTTTCTTGCTGAATTGTCAATCTGCTTCAAGGCTCATTCAGCTGTCACCGCCTTCAGGAGGCCAGCCTGATCCCCACTGCCAGTGCCGTCCTTGGAAATGTTGGAGCACCGACCATTGAATTCCTGGCCTCGTGGTTATCTGAGTCATTATATTGTCCGCCTTCCTGACTTGTAAGGTTACACCCTGTATCTGATCCGTCACTCTGACCTGCTCGCCTCCTGTCAGCGCCCAACACAGGGCTGCAGGAGATAAACTCCTCTGCGATCTTCAGGTTGCAGGTTACATAAACTCAACTCAAACTGCCTTACTCGGAAAGGGAAATGTTTTGATTCGTGAGATAAACATTCAGGAGTGTAGTTGGCTTTAGGCATGCTTGATCCAGATGTTTGGAGCCACGGCAACCTGGGGGATGGGATGGATCCACTGGTTGGCCAGGCCGGGGCCAGGCCTGCCCCTAAAGCCAGGGTGCAGACAACCCCACTGAACATATGGGCTGAGCAAGACCATTCCCTAAAGAAAGGGAAATTGGTGATGAGCAGGGAAAAACATCATGGTTCCAGTCTAGAAGCCACTGAAAATGCGTGAGCTAGGCAAGAATCAGATCCAATCTGCTCTTCAAAAAATGTATCTGATCACATGTGTAGGAGAGGGGGTTGGAGGGGAGGAACCTGGAGGCAGGCAAGGGGAGAATGTAGGGTTCTGGGGAGCTGATTCAGCCATGCAGGCTAAGGGAACGAAACTTCAGCCCCCGGCTTTACAGAGAAGCAAAGTAAGCAGGTGAGAGAGGGGCTCCCTGTCCCCACTCTGTACCTGAAATTCCACCTGGTAGCTGGTTTTTCACAGGGGCTTATCATAATATTGATGCAAGCAGGTGACCCACCCAGGAACAATCACCCATTCAGTGGCACCTTCCCAGGGGAAGGCTTTGTCAAGGATGCCCTTTTCGGCTTGCCTGCGCTAAGGGGCAGTGTGGGGACAGAGAGCCTGGGAACCCAGAGTGAGAGTCAGAAAAGTCGGACCGACATCGCTGAGTCCGATTTTGCCCCACGCTGATTCCCAGGCAGTGGGGTGCCCACTGTCTGCCTGTCTGCACCCCCACTTCTTCCCTGCTGCAGCTGTGGGCACTATCTCATTTTAAGGGCTATCTGCCTGGGTCTGCCTTCAGGAGCCTCAAAGGACACAGTGCATGTGATCTGAAGCCGGATGGCCCGAGTTCAAATCCCAGCTGTGCTAAGTGTTAGCTCTTGGCAAGTTACTTAGCCTGTATGTGCCTCAATATCCTTTTCTGTTAAATGGGGTAATAATGGGAGCTAGCGCCTACCTCCTGGACTTGAGATTGTTAAATGACTTAATCCACAGTGTCAGCACAGCAGTTGACATATAGTGGATGCTCCATAAATATTAGTTAGTATTATTCTCCCACAGGCAGGATAAGGACAGGCCCCTTCTGTGTACAGGCTGGTCGCCCTCCACCTACTCCTGTAACTGGATTCTTATCACTTGGTTGCCAGAGTTATCAGCATCCAGATTACCTTCTCTGGTCGGACACACTGAGGTTCAAATCTTACTGTTTTGCTTACTTGCTACATAACTCTTTTTTTAAAAATATATTTTATTGATTATGCTATTACAGTTGTCCTATTATCCCCCCTTCATTCTCCTCCACCCCTCCACCCTCTCCCACCCACATTCCCCCCCTTTACTTCAGTCCATGTGTCATAAGTTCTTTA
>CM052540.1:85550025-85586210 GCA_028533065.1 Trachops cirrhosus | reverse complement strand
GTGCATCTGATAGGTTGGCTATCTCTTGGTCACTTAAAAGGATGGGTTCTGGGGCTTTCAATTCTTCTTCTGTTTGAGCTATCTTTTTGCTGTTTTTTGTTTTGTTTTGTTTTGTTTTTTGGTCTTGTCGAGCTCCTGTAGTGAGGGGTGGGGCCTTAGGAGTTCACCAGGGCAGGGCACCCCAGTTGCTGGGTTGTGACGCTGTATGTGGGGGCGGGGTCTGTGAAGGAACAATGGCACTTGCTCTGCTCTCTGTAGGACTGCAGACCCTTCCGCCACTTTCTGCAAGCCCACTGGGCCCCTCTGGCACCAGTTCCGGTGTGGGTGGGCCTGTGCACCCCGTGGAACCTTCCTTTTCAGTCAGTGACCGAAAGCTCTATTTCCTGGCGCTGGGACCCTGAGTTGTGCGCAGTGCCTTGCTTCACCATGGCTGCCTTGCTGGGTCTGCCGGTCACCACCCCCTGGCCGGGGCCCACCAGCCACTGCTGCTTGTGCGCCCAGGGTCTGCCTGCTGTGGACTTGCCGCCCCGGGTGCTCAGCTCTCCGCGTCCCTCGACTGGCTGCCCGACTCCGCCCCTCCTACCGGTCTGGATGAAAGTGTCTATTTTTAAATCCTTGGTTGTCCGACTTCCATACACTTCAATTTTCTGTCAGTTCTGGTTGTTATTCTGTTTCTATATTGTTGTTGTCCCTATCTTGGTTGTGCGAGGAGGCACAGTGCATCTACCTATGCCTCCATCTTGGCCGGAAGTCCTCTACTTGCTACATAACTCTTGAATTAGGGTAATGCTAGCTTCTATAACAAGCCCCTATCCCTCAGCAGCCTAACACAATAGAAGTTTCCTTCTGGCTCAGATCGAGTGCGGAGTGGGTCATCCCCCCACAACCAGGAACACAGGCTCCTCCTGTCTTGTAGCTCCACCACCTTTTAGGGCCCGGGAGTCCTCTGCATCGAGTCAGCATGCAGGAGAGGAAATAGGGAAACTCTACCCATTCTTAAAAGCCCCAGCCCAGCAGTGACACATCATTTCTGTTCACATCCCATCGGGGAAAACCGGGCACGGGGCCACACCTGGCACGAAGGAGGCGGGGAGTGTGGTGCGGCCAGCCACCCTCCAGCTCCATGGTACGGGAGGCCGGACAGGGTTTGGTGGGTGGTTGGCCATCTTCGCCATAACCACAGTAAATGGTCAACTCCCAGGCTCTGTTCTTCCTCTGTAAAATAGAAAGCATCACTCAGTTGTGGCCATGGCTGCACAGCTGTCTACATTTATTAAAATCATTGAATTGGACACTTTGGGAGGATTCTGTGGTATGTAAGTTATACCTCAGGCTGTCTTGAAGAAATAGGAAGTGTGTTGCCCTCCCCTGTCAGGATGCTCGTGAGGACTGGGTGAGTTCTGCCAAGCTGGCACTGTGTGTGTAGCCGGCAGGGGTTCCAAGGTAGGCCTGAGTTGGGATATGTGTTGGGTGTAGTTTTCACAGGGCACCCACCTCGAGCCACCTGCCAGCAGGAAATGGTAGGTTGTGGTTCGCGCTTGCTTCTGGCCTGGGAAACCCCACCCCCACCTCTGTGGCCCTCCTGGCGTGTGCAAGGGGACTCAGCCCACAGGCTAGGGCTTCTGTGGTCAGAGCCCTGGAGAGGGGTGACATGCTCCTGCCTTCAGCAACACAGATGGGAAACCGAGGGCCTCCCTGGGGGCCAGCGAGGACTTACACTTGAGGTGCAGCCCAGTCAGCTTGAGAGCAGATAGGTGCCGAGCCAACTGCCCTGGGTCGGTCAGGAGCCTCGCTGCCTGGTGCTGGAGCATTCACAAGCACTCCTTAGAGCAGAGGCAGTGACAGTGACACGGGTGAAACCCTGTCACATCAAGTTCCCCACTGATGCCAGACAAACGTCTTCGACCTGAGTAACCTCCCTGAAGCTGTGTTTCGCTCACTCTGGTCTCGAGTCCCCGCCTGAAGAAAGGAGCTGGTCCTTCCGCGGGGACTGTTGTGAGGACTGAGTTCATCTGTGTGAAGCACCCGGGCCGGTGCCTGGCACCCGTCACCTCTCAGCAGGAGCCGACGGAGCGCAGACACTGCCTTGGCAGAGGCTCTGCCCCCAGCAGGCCTCCGTTTCCGCTCGGACACCGAGGGGTCTGGAGAGGCTCCAACTTGCCGCCTCGGGAGCCACGCCTGCACTAGCAGTACGGCCTCGGTCAAGTTGTTCGGTCTCTGTGCCTCGTTCCCCTCACCCCTACAGCGGGGGCAGTAATAATGCCCTCCTCGCGGCGTCGTGAGGGTGCGGTGAGTTCACCCTCGGAACAGGGCCTGGCGTGTAAGTGCAGTTTACGTGGTAGTTGCTGCTGTTATTGTCATTATTATTATTATTATTTCCTTCATCACACGGATGCGGCAGCTACGGCTCAGAGGAGTGATGTGACTTGCTCAAGGTCACCCAGCTAAAAAGTGGTGCATGCTAGGATCAAGGCCAAGCCTGCTGAGCCCCAAGGCCTGTGCAGTCTCCATCACTCCCCACTGCGCCTCTTAAGTCACATGCGTAGGAACTGGGTCAGAGGCAGCGTGTACCTGGGGGGATGGGCGGTAGCAGGGACCGTGTGTGGGTTCATTCCTTGTCTCCCGCTGACACCTCACAGAGAACAGACCCGGGGGAGAGGGCAGTGAGGAAGGAGGTAGGGGCAATAGGAACAACCCCCAAAACTGGATCCTGGGGACTGAGGCAGTGATAGAAAGAGTTGAATCTGATGTAGCCCCAGCCCCTGGGGCACTTGTGGCCTGTTGACGGGGACAGGCAGGGAACAGCTGAGACCACCCCAACCAATATACTCAACGGGGACCCTGCAGGAGGTGGACCTGTCTGAATCCTGGGGCCTGAGCAGACAGGAATTGGCACCTGGGGCCGCCAGGAAGGCTTCTTGAAGGAGTGGGACCTGAGGACAATGAGCCCCAAAAGCTGGGGCGTGGGGTGGGGAGTGAAGGCAGGCAACAGGAATGGGGGGGAGACTGCGGGGGGGCATTAGAGCTACAGCGAGGCAGTGCAGGGCAGTGTCAGGGCATGGGCTGGGCCTGGGGCCAGGGGCCAATGTTGGGGCCAAAACCCTGACAGCCTGGTGCCCACGCAGGGCAGCTCTGAGGCTGAAGCAGCAGGGAGGAGCCAGGCACCAAGAGTTCCTGAGGGAGGGAGGGAAGGGCTTCCTTCTAGCAACCTGCAGCTGCCAGTCATGTGCCCAAGAAATGTGGAAACTGCCCAAAGTGGGAGCATTGCACACGTGTGTGCACACGCCTTGCAGCCCTGGGGCGTCCACACACCAGGAGAAGTAGGTCAGCAGAGTCGCCCAGGGTCTCTCCCTGGTGGGCAAAGGCAAAGAGGCCGTCAGCACCCTGGAGAGAGCCCCAGACTCCACGGAAGGCTCCTGATGCCGGGGCAGAGAGGTAGCCTTACTGTTCCCTGCTGCATCAAAGCCATCTCTGTCCTCACTGGGGATCCTCTCTGCCCAGGCAGTGGGTGGATATTTGACAGGAGTTGGAGGGGCTGGCCCCTTCCAGCCCTGAAATCAGGGAAGACTGTGGTGGGGAGAGGCCCCACTTGAGCCCAGTTGTTGGCTGCAGCCAGAAGGGCCCAGTGCTATCCAGCCTGGCACTGGGACTGCAGAGACTTGGTCATGGTGCAATGGCAAAGTTGGCTTGAGCACAATGACAGTGGTGGAGGGAGGGGACACAGGACCGGGTCTCCATGGGCCTGCCACCATCCCTCCTTCCGAGGGTCTGCGAAATGGGCTACAGATGCTCTGAGGGCATTCGTGTGGCATTTCTGATGGACTTCTGGCATATGTTCAGGCTGAACAAACTAGGAGAGGAAAAGCAGTAGGCAGGGGAAGCTGCTATCAGAGCAGGCTTATTCATGAATGGAGGGGAGGGGGCTGAATGGGGGAGAAGGATCCAGAGGAAGCAGAAGGGGCGGGAGCCAAAGCCGAGGCGGGAGGAGGGCTGTGCGCTCCCCAGCCAGCTGGGAAAATATACAGATGGAGCTCCTCCGTTTGGGGCTAGGTGGGAGGCCAGGAAGTTCCCTCCTGATGTTCCTCCGCACCCTGCGAAGTGGGAGGCTGGGTCGTGCAGAGAGGGAAGGGGAAAGCGGAGGAGAGGAGGGTTTGGGTCTGGAAGGGGAACAGCTGGGCCAGGGTGAAGGTGCTGGCCTCACGGGGAACTCACCCCTTCTCCAGCCTCTGGCCGTGGTCAGCCGGACAGAATGTAGACCATAGTGATGAGAACACACGCACACCCAGCACAGGGAAAGCACACACTCTGGGGCAGGCACCAAGCACTTCTCGTCTGTGACCTCGCTGAACCCTCACAGCAGCCCAGAGGGTGAAGGTACTCACATCCTTCTTATAGACCGGAAACAGAGGCACAGAGAGATGAATTAACTTGCCCGAGGCCAACCAGCTAGAAGTGACAGCTGGGATTCAAACCCAGGTTGTCTGGCTCCAAGCCTGTGCTTTCTCTCGGCCATGGGGAGGTCTTACAAGGGTGGCTGCTGAGAGTGCTGGTGATACCCCTGGGACCGGAGGTAGAGGACAGTGAGGTGAGCGGAGGAGGCACTCAGGAGGCAGGATCCGGGGCTCAGCTTCTGCAGTATCCAGTGCCAGCCTCTCCCGCTGGCGTGCACACCGGCACACGTGTGCACACACACTCCTGAGGGCTCGGGCCCCCTGTCTGATCCTCTCCCCATTACACAAGAAATGCAGGCCCCAGAAAGGCATTCGTGGTTGCCAAGGCCTGGGCTCTCCCCACTGCAGCTCTGCACCCCCCCAACACCATCTGTACACAAACTCAGTACCTCTGGGGGGTGAATGTGGAGGGTGGGGGAGGGACAGCTCTCTGTGGGACAAGCGCTCTGCGCTCGTGTCTGGGGACCCAGGCTGGGCTATGTGTACCTGAGCGGGGTGGTGCTGTCATCTGTGGCCAGGGAGGGATTATAAAGCTGTGGTGGGTGTGTGGCCACATCTGCACCATCCTGCGCAAGTTTTCTGAGACTCTGTAACTGGAGTTTTTGATACTGTGACCTCGCCTTACCCACCCCAAGCCTTATTTTCTCTATAGCTTGTATCACCTTTTCTCACAACATATAAATCATCTGTTCACTGTTTATATCCATCTCCTCCTAGGGTGTAAGTCCCATGAGACAAGGTTCTTACCCATTTGTTCAGGCTGGTGTCCCCAGGGCTCTGAACGACACCAGGCTGACAGCAGGTGCCAGTCAGTACTGTGGATGGGACCACTCGTGTGAACTCGGTCTGTGGCTTGTCTCTGTGTCAGTATCACCCCTGACACTTGACAGCATGAGACAAACAGGCTGGCAGGGCCCAAGTCGGGGCCAGGGCAGCCACTGTCTCGAGGATGCTGGTGGCTCAGCCCTGTCCTGAAGCCCTGAAGAAGGGTACTGCAGCAAAGATGCTGTCGCCCCCTTGTGGCCATCTTGGGCCTGGCATCTGCCCTCAGCCCCAGGGATCCTGGGTACTGAGAAGGAAAAGAGTAGGTGGAGGAGGGGACCCTGGCCTGATGTCACATGCCATGCCACACCCCCTCACAATAGGGAGAAGATGAGCGTGGGCTGCCCGGAGCCCGACCCGCCCCACTCCCTGCCCTGCTGTGGGCCAGGGACAGCCCCTGGACTGGGCGCAGGTGTGCCGCTCCTCACGGAAGACATGCAGGCGCTGACCCTCCGCACGCTGGCCGCTAGTGATGTCACCAAGCACTACGAACTGGTCCGGGAGCTGGGTAAAGGCACCTATGGGAAGGTTGACCTGGTGGCATACAAGGGCACAGGTGAGTACCTGCAGGGTGGCTGGTTTTAAGGCTTGAGTAGAGAGTGAGCTGGGCTCTCGGGTGCTCTCTGCGGGGGCCAGGAGGCAGAGTCAGTGTCCAGGTGAAGAGGAAGCAGCTTGAGCAGCCCAGGGAGGGGGAGACCAGACAGGCGGAACGAAGGAGGAATCTGGGGGCATAGTGTCCAGACTTGGATGCTTTGGGAACGTCCAAGTTACCTTTGGGACACCCAAGGGGTGCACCGAGGACATTTGGAGCTCAGGAGAAGGTCAAGGCTGGGGCTGGTTGTGGTGTTTGGAGAATCACCAGCATATCAGTGATAGCTGACCCAGGGCCATGGAAAGAGCTGTGGGTCCTCCAGAACAGGGCACTGTGTTTAATGGAGGGTAGAGGTGACCCTGTGAGAACAGTGTGGCCATCTCCATTTCTCAGGGGAGGGTTTGAGCTAGGATGAGACCCCAGTCATCAGCTCCAGAGCCTTCTCACTTAACCGTGGAGCTTGATGTCTTCCCCATACTGTAGGCTCACAGCAGTGCCCACTTAGTCAATCAGAGATCGGGTCTGCATGAGCTCCCACATCTGTGCACACCTGGGGCAGGGGGCTCTGCCCCAACTGAAGGCAACAGGAAGAACGCTGGACATGGGGTCAGCTGAGCTTTGCCACTTGCTTGCTGTGTGACCTTAGGCAAGTGACTTAACCTCTCTGTGCCTAAGTTTCCTCCTCTGTAAAACAGGATAGCCTTAGTGCCCAGCTCATAGGGTCATTGTGAGTAGTGAGTTGTGAATGTGAATTCCTGAAGGCAAGGCTTGTGATTGTAAGCGCTCTGTGGACACACAGGTGCGTGTCACATAGCCACAGATCCAGGTAGGTACAGGTGCCTTCCGAAGCGGAGTCAGGGATATGTGCTGTGCAGGCCCTCACCTCTCGGTGTCTAATTCCTTCTTATTCATTCACCCATTTAACAAACATTTGTTGAGCACCTGCTGTGCACCAGACTCACAGGCACGGGAGAGGCACCTATGAGGGAGACAGAGGGCCCTGCGCTCGGGAAGCCGTGCCGCAGTTGAGGGAGGCAGACAGGTGAATACGCACAGCATGCCAGGGAGAAAGTGAGAACTGGAGGGGAGGCAGTAGACCCTCCCCCTTGAGGGTCGCAGGCCGGGTGCAGAAGACCCAGGCTGATCCCTGACTTACTGCACGTCCTTCACCAAGGACTTTCCCCTCACTGGGTCATGCCCACTGGGACCCCCAGCATGTCTTGTGCCTTGTGCCTGACAGGCACGGGTATGTGTCAGGTGCAGAAGGGCAGAGAGAGGGGACCTTCACCACTGTTGCCCTGCCAGGCACAAAAATGGCGCTGAAATTTGTGAACAAGAGCAAGACCAAGCTGAAGAACTTCCTGCGGGAGGTGAGCATCACCAACAGCCTCTCCTCCAGCCCCTTCATTATCAAGGTCTTCGACGTGGTGTTTGAGACCGAGGACTGCTATGTATTCGCCCAGGAGTACGCGCCCGCCGGGGACCTGTTCGACATCATTCCCCCTCAGGTACTGGGGTGGCGGCTGATGGCGGGGAGGGGGGCTGGTCTTCCAGGGCCCCAGAGTGTGAGAGCTGGGGTGAAGGTTTAATCCATGAGCATTTATTGAGTCACTGGAGGACTGGGGATTGGCAGTGAACAAGACAAAGGCCCTGCTCTGGTCCTAGTGGGGGACACAGACAGTTGGCAATAAGCTAGATAACAGACTAAGATGCGCACTGGAGGGAACAGCCAGAATGATGGATGAAGTCCAACAGTCGCTTCTGCTGCAGCCTCAAAGGACTGGGTGGGGACACCGAAAGGGGGCTGAAGGGCCACCAGTCTTCTCAGAGAAGGTGCCCTGGAGTAGGGAAAGTGCCAGGAGGATCCCAGGCACCTGGCTTTGCAGCTGGCTGGCGCCAGGTTTGAATATGCTCTGCCACCTGCTGAGTAAGTGGCAAAGCCTCTCGGAGCCTCAGTGTCCGTACAAGAGAAATGGACATAATAGGGAGCGCCTGTGAGGAGCTGCTGAGACAGTGCAGGACAGGGCGCTTAATACAGCACCTGCCCTGTGGTGGGTGCTCAGTACCGTCACTGCAGTTACTGGGGGAAAGGAGCCAGACCGCTGAAGATGGTCACCTCACCCGGTGGTGAGGGAGGGCAGCTGGTGCTCTTAGGGGCATGGGGCATGGGGCATGGATACCGCAGAGGCCAGGCCCTGGCTGGAGGTGGGACAGGCGTGGCAGCACTGGCAGCTGGCAGAGGGTGGAGGGAGGATGGAGGGAGGATGACTGAGTTGGGAGAGGGGCTAGCGGTCGGCCCTGAGTATGCCCCCTTCTCTGGCCCCAGGTGGGGCTCCCGGAGGACACGGTGAAGCGCTGTGTGCAGCAGCTGGGCCTGGCACTGGATTTCATGCACGGGCGGCAGCTGGTGCACCGTGACATCAAGCCTGAGAATGTGCTGCTGTTCGACCGTGAGTGCCGCCGTGTGAAGCTGGCTGACTTCGGCATGACGCGCCGCGTGGGCTGCCGCGTGAAACGGGTCAGTGGCACCATCCCGTACACGGCGCCCGAGGTGTGCCAGGCAGGCCGCGCCGACGGCCTGGCCGTGGACACCGGCGTGGACGTGTGGGCCTTCGGCGTGCTCATTTTCTGCGTGCTCACCGGCAACTTCCCGTGGGAGGCGGCCTCAGGAGCCGACGCCTTCTTTGAGGAGTTCGTGCGCTGGCAGCGTGGCCGCCTGCCGGGGCTGCCGTCCCAGTGGCGCCGTTTCACAGAGCCCGCTCTGCGCATGTTCCAACGGCTGCTGGCGCTGGAGCCGGAGCGGCGTGGCCCGGCCAAGGAGGTCTTCCGCTTCCTCAAGCATGAGCTCACCTCCGAGCTGCGGCGCAGGCCCTCGCACCGCGCGCGCAAGCCTGCGGGGGATCGCCCACCGCCCGCAGGGCCGCTGCGCCTGGAGGCACCTGGGCCGCTCAAGCGCACCGTGCTGACAGAGAGTGGCAGCGGCTCCCGACCCTCTCCCCCTGCCGTCGGGCCAGTGCCCGTGCCAGTGCCTGAGGCTGGCCTGGCCCCCCCAGGGCCCCCAGGCAGGACCGATGGCCGCCCAGACAAGAGCAAAGGGCAGGTGGTGCTGGCCACGGCCATTGAGATCTGCGTCTGAGCCGTCCTGCAGCCCTCGCGCAGGGGGCTGAGGGTTGGTTGCTGCGCACGCAGCGGGGCTGGGTGCTGGAGTCACCCTGGGCCCCGCACCAAGCTGGTGGTGGAGGCAGCGGCAATATAGACCAGCCCCGCGGAAGTGGTGGTAGATTAGGCAGGAAGGCAGCCCCGGCACCCATCCCTTCAAGGGGCTGGGGAGATAGCCACCAAAAGGCCTCTCGCCTGGCCTGTGGGGCAGGGGCGTGGCCCACAGGAGCCAAGCCCCACAGACCTGAGGATTCAGAGGCCCCCTGACACCAGGAGCACGGAGCTTGCGGGTGGACTCCCAGCAGCTCCCTGAACCCTGGAACCCTGACTACTTGCTCCTGGCCCTTTGCACTTCCTGGCAGATGATCCTGCAGTCCCACCCTAGGTCCTGCCCTCCTGCCCCCCACCCTCCCACCCTGGACACAGATAGGGACTGAAGTGCTGGAGCAGAGAAGAGGCTTAGGGACCCTGGGCACTGGCGGGAAAGAGGACGGTGAGCTGAGGGCAGTGTTGCCCAGCTGCCTCCTGCCGCTTCCCTGGGAGCCTGGAAGGGAGAGGCTAAGACCCCTGCAAAATGTAGCAAATTCTGGATGTTGCAAAGTGTGTGTGTGTGTGTGTGTGTGCGCGCGCGCGCGCGCGCGCGCGCGCAGGCATAGGCCCTGGGAATCTAGGGACGCCCCCCAACCAATCCCGCTGATGAGAATGCTGAGCCCACGAAGAGGGCAGCTTGCCTTGGCCCACACATCCACCGAGAGATGACTCTCTGGGAGTCCTCCCCAGGGACTGAAGGGCTCCCAGGGCGGGGGCCTTAGGTGCCCCAGCATCGCTAGGGTTGGGGAGTGAGTGCAGAGCCCAGGGGCACCAGCTCCCCTGCTGGCCGCACCTTCCCCAGGCCCAGGGAACTGCACAGGTCCTCTGGCCCAGACAGCGCCCTGGCATTAGGCAGACTGTGAAGTGATTTGTGCCAGAAATTTCCCCTGGGTTTCTGCCGGGGTCAAAGCTGTCAGTCTCAGGCTGACCCTGTCCCCACATCTCACACGTTTCAGGCCCTGGCGTGCGATGCTATGGGTATGAGAACGGGGCTGCCGAGGAAGTATGAGGGCAGTGAGCGTGTGATGGGTATGTGTGTGTGAGCGCAGAGTGCGCATGTGAGTGTGTAGCCTTGTGTGTTGAGTGACTGCATCCAGATGCCTCAGTAACTCCGCCTTGCCCCCAGAATCTCACCTGGCAGCTGCCAGAGGGCGCCCAGGCCTGCTTTTCACCACACCCCTCAGGGAACCCGGCCAGGAGGCACCTGCAGGTTGGTTCAGGCCCCTCGGCAGAAAAACAGAGGGAGGGGCCCAGCCTCACCCAAGGCTCCCTCGTGCGCCCTGCCCTCTCTGTGGAGGAACGGGACCCCGCAATAACCTCAACATGGGTGAGACTGCTCCCTCTGCCTGGCAGGGCACCGTCTGCCATCCCAGGCCCCACCTGCCAGGGTCCCTCCTGGGGCTCTAGGCCATTTGAGGGGCTCCTCGAAGGGCCAGGCTGACCACAGGAGCCCTGACCACCCTCTGGCCTGAGCCTCCACCTCTCTATTCACCCTTCATTCCTATCATGCAAAAGGGCTATAGGTCCCCCTGCCCTGCCTGGGTCCAGTTTACAAACAGGTTGCCCCAGGGCCTGGCCCCCCTCCTCGGTGTGCCGCCCCTCTCAAGACCCACCTCTCCAGCAGGCATTGGGGCCTCCACACGCCAGGTAAGTAGCAAATCCCTCCTTTCACCAAGGGCCAAGGCCCCCCATCACTGCCCCTGGCCCCACTGAAGCCCACCTGGGCACCTCTCCCAGCCGCAACTTCTCCTTTTGCCTTAGGCCTTTTGACATCCTGTCTCCTGCAATAACAAAGGAAGCGAGATTCCAAGTAGATGTCTCTGGAGAGTGATCTCTCTCTCTCTCTCTCTCTCTCTCTTTCTCTTTCTGTCTCTCTGTCTCTGTTGAGATCCATGTCTTAGTAGCTAGGATGTTAGAGTCGGGAAGGGACTGTAGTTATGTAGCCCAGCCACTTCCAGAGGCACAGGCGGGGGAGGGACGGCCTGACCCAAGCAGGGCTGGCACCGGGGCTGCTCCTCCTCGGCGGGGCCCTGCCGCCGCCGCCTCTGCTGGTTGGGCTGGGACCCTTTGCCCCTTAGGAGAGGTGTTGGTCACAGGTGTTTACCTCAGTTTATGTCACTGTCGAAGAAACAAAAAAAATAAATAGCAAAACGTTAATAACACCGTAGACATGAAGACTTAGAAAACAAAAAATACACAAAAATATCCTCCCTTTGCCATTCTTCTGTGAAGTGTGTGTGCACATGCGTACGTGCACATCTGTGCAAGTCTCTGTCCCACCCTGGGGGGCTGCGACCTCTGTCCCAGCCCCTGTGCCCCTACACTGCCCCCTGTCCTTTGGTGCTTCCCAGAGGCCCCTCTGAGCTGGCCCATGGGGTGTGGGGAGCCCCTTGGGCAGGAGGCAGGACCACAAGTAGCTAGAAGGTCTCCCACCAGGTCCCTGAGCAGCGTCTCAAGGCCGCCGATGCTCCCCAAGCCCCACGCTGGCTGACGGGACAGGTGTGGCGGCCAGTGTCAGCACCGGGCCAGCTCGGGCCAGGTCGCGTCCTGGCCTTGTGGGTTGACGCCCCACCCACCATGCGTCTGTAAATACTCTGGCATCCTTTGGCCCTGAGGAGGTTTTTAAATGTGTTATTTACTTCTCTAATCATGACAATTGGTATAAAATAAATGAAAACTTAGAAAAACTACCACCGAGTGGCTGTCTTGTCTCAGCTACAGGGGCAGGGGGAGGCGTGTGGAGTTACTCTGGACACTGAGAACCTGGCAGATGTTCTAAGGTGGGGTCTGTAGACCCGAGGTGGCCCCGGCCAGGGCCTGAGCATGCAGCCAACAGCAAGGAGCCAGACTGTGAGGGAGGGGTGGGGACTTGTCCCTGGCCTGGAGTCTCTGCCTCCACACAGTCCCGCACCTGCCTGTGGCAGTAGCTCCTCACCCTGCCCCCTCTCCTAAGCCCCTTCGGGCTCTTCTCAGCAGCCGGAGTGAGTCTTTTCACAGGTAAGACCAGTCACTCTGTTCGAAACCCGGCAATGCGTCCTCTCCCACCCAAATGGAAGCTGAAGCCCTGACGGCGGCCTCTGAGGCCCCGGACCTGTCGCCCACTGTGCTGCCACACTGGCCTCTAGGACAGCCAGGATGCTCTTACTCTCGAGGTCTGCACCCGTCTCAGGCTCTCCCAGACCTCCCCAGGGCCCCTCCCTGTGAGGCAGGATAGTAAGAAGCTGGGGAATCTCTTTGACAACTGGGATAAGGGAAACTGACAAAAAAAATCAAACAAGGCCAAACCGTTTGAGCAATGTATTGCCAGCTAATGAATTACACGGTTTTATCTTTCCTCAGTGAGGACACTTAGGAGCAACTGGTTACAGATTCCAGACCATCCTGAGGTGGACCAGCCTCGGTCCCTCTTTGATGGCATTCTTTGAAGATAAAACTAACCAGAAAATAACCCTGACCCTTCTGTACTTGGAATAATCAACATAACCAGGACACACCTGGAAAGCTAATGCGTGTTCTGCTAAGACCCCTGAGACCCCCCTAGGATTCCAGGCAGCCAAAGAAAGATAGAAAGCCTCAAAGACAGAGAATCTAGAGCAGGGCTGTCAAACTCATTTCCACCAGGGGCCACATCAGCCTCGCAGTTGCCTTCAAAGGGCCGAATGTAATTTCAGCTCCTTAACTGTTAAGGCACAGTTTCATTTATACAGTCTTAAATTATTTCGGCCCTTTGAAGGCAACCACAAGACTTGCAACCAAGGGAGCAGTGGGCAGCAGCAGCTCCTCCCGGGCTAACCCCTGAACCTGTCCCCAAGGCCCCCTTTTCTCTGCCTTTCCAGCGAGCTAACAGCAGCCCCGCCTGGGCTCGCTTCCTTCCTATAAGGTTCCCAGAGAGCCAAAGCGGCCCCACCTAGGCTCTCCCCTATGGCTTCTTACCTTCAGCCCTTCCTTCCATCGTCTTCAGCTTTAATAAACATACTCCCACAATCACCTAGGCTTGTGCTATGAAATCTTCACTGCACAAAGTCGAGAACCCACACACTGCCGGCCAGCCCGCGGCAGACTCACTGGGGCGGTCCTGTCTGGTAACACCTGCTCCCATGTCAACTTCCTGAGTGCTCTGCGGGGTGCAGAAGCCCTCACCCCCCTTCATCACACCCTGGGCACTCCTCACCTTTCGCAGCGCCTCGCTCTGTTCTCCGCCTGCCCCCACCGGAACGGAAGCGCCATGAAATCGTCAGCGTTTGCCAAACTGCTACTCCCCTCCTCGCCCCCATGCCTCGCACGGGCCTGGCATGCGACCAGCCCTCTGTAACAACTTGTCCAATAAATGAGTGAATGCCCAGTAATACTACTTTTGGGGCCAAGGATAGATCCATAAACAAGACAAACGATCTACCCGCTAAAGCTTATTTTCTGAAGAGGAAAACAGGCATTAAAATAGGTTACATAATTATCTATGAAATAGGAGTTGGGGTTATTTATAAAAAAAAAAGTGGGGGGAGGGGACAAAAAAATATTTCAGGCAGACCAAATCAGAAGGTGAAGTACTCCTACCCAGGAAATTGATCTGAACACTGTTATTTCAAAAACCTCTGCAATTGTCTGCCGTAAGGTTGGATACCTGGAGGCAATAATCCCTTTACTTAACAGAGTACTCGGATCGTTAAAGGGTGGAGGGAAAATCTCCAACTGCAGATAGTTCCTATCACTGCTTCCCCTGCTTGGTGTACAAATATCACCTCTTTACAAAGTTCCAGGCTTACCGTCAAGATGTCAACATACGCAGACACGGCTCGCCTCTTCGCACAACCACATCCAAATTGCAACTAAAATATAGAGCAACCATCACTCAGGAATGTCAGAAATCGAGTTAAATGGAAGTCTGGTGAGTACAGAATTAAAGAAACCACATCCGTCCAGACAGGTCGGCAGGGCGCGGATGCGGAATGGGCTGGTCCCTCACCCACGTGGATAAAAATTCAGAATGGACATCTTGGGAGCGAGGCGTCCCGGCCCCACACCAGGCCCCCAGACCAGGATTCCAGTGCCAGGAAGATTAGTCCCTTCAACCTCTGGCTGTGAACACCAGCGGGGATGGAGTCAGTGGAGGAGGCTGCTGGAGCCCTAAGCATTTCCTCTTGGGGAACCCACACACGGACTCGGCTACTCAGACTCGGGCCCTCTGGGCTCCAGCACCAGGGTTTGAAGGGCACTAGTGATGTACAGGGAGAGACTGACGTGTCTGGCATCAGAGCAAGCAGAGACCATTGTCCCTTTGCCGAGCCCTGCCCACACAGAGCGGGTAAGCTGGTGCCAAATGTGAGACTCCATCAACCTGGCTAACACTGTGAGATCCACCTAGGAGATCCTCAGAGGCTCTACCCCACCCCGTTTACCGACCCACCCAAGGTGCTTTACCATAAGAATGGCTGGTCTTGGCTCCTAAATCCTATCAAACAAGCAACAGCTGGCTTCAGTGAGCCCTAGCAGCAGCCGGATTAGAGTCATAGCTTGGCTTCACCTAGGAACCTCCAAGCCGGGTACAAGTAGCAGCCAATTCAGATTGCTTTACAGCTCAGTCAGGACGGCCCCTGGCAAAACACAGGTGGGGACTGACCTTGGCCTGCACCACATGGGAAACCCCAGGGCCAGCACACCCAGTGGACAGCTACAGACCGCATCGGAGCACCGCCACCCTGCCCCTGCACAGCTGATCCTCCGTGGACAGTGGAGGGTGGTGGTCAGTGGTCACAGCCAGTCCATGCAGCTGACTGACCTGGGTAAATCCCTCCCATTGACCTGCCCACAGCAGCCAAGGCTCAACTACAAGAGGAGGGTGTACTCAGCCCACATGAAGGGTGCACCTTGGGTACCCAGCTTGGGTGACAGGGGAGGCTGTGCTACTACTACATTAGGCCACACTACCAAGACACTGAGTCATAGCAGCTCTACCTAATACATAGACACAAACACAGGGAGGCTGCTAAAACAAGGAGACAAAGAAACACAGCCCAAATGAAAGAACAGATCAAAACTCCAGAGAAAGAGCTAAAGGAAATGGAGATGGGCAATCTGTCAGATGCAGAGTTCAAAACACTGGTTATGAGGATGCTCAAGCAACTTAGTGAGGACTTCAGCAGCATATATAAGACCCAGTCAGAAATGAAAGATACACTAATTGAAATAAAGAACAATTTACAGGGAAACAACAGTAGAGTGGATGAAGCTGAGAATCAGATCAATGATATGGAACATAAGGAAGCAAAAAACAACCATACAGAATAACGAAAATAAAAAAAATTTTAAAAATGAGGACAATATAACAAACAGCCTGGGACAAACAGCCTCTGGGACAACTTTAAGAAGTCTAACGTTCACCTTATAGGGGTGCCAGAAGGAGACGAGAAAGAGCAAGAAATTGGAGATCTATCTGAAAAAAATAATGAAAGAAAACTTCCCTAATTGGGTGAAGGAAATAGACATGCAAATCCAGGAAACACCGAGAGTCCCAATTATGATGGATGCAAAGAGGCCCACTCCAAGACACATCATAGTTAAAAAGCCAAGTTTAAAGATAAAGAGAGAATCTTAAAAGCAAGAGAAAACTAGTTACCAGAAGGTTGCCAGATGGGAGAGGGAAGGGGGAGAATGGGTGAAGAGGTGAGGGGATTAAGAAAGAGAAATAGGTAGTTACAGAGTAGCCATGGGGATGTAATGTACAGTGTAGGAAATGGAGCAGCCAAAGAACTTACAACCAGGGACATGAACAATGGTGGGGGATAGCCTGAGGGAATGGGGGGAGGTGGGGAGAGGGGGGCAAAGGGGGAAACATCAGGACAACTGTAATAGCATAATCAATAAAATGTAATATAAGAAAAGATTTCCCGATAAAATTTCCAAAAAGAAAAAAAAATAATAATAAAATAAAATCTAAAAGTAAAAAAAAGTCCCAATGTAGTCAGAGAATGCCAGCACTTACCACTAGGGGACCTCAGTTTTCTGCTGCTTTGCTTCTGCCTGCCTCCCAGCACCACTGCTGACCTCAGGCATTCTCTAGGACAGCGATTTTCAACCTTTCTCATCTCACAACACACATAAACTGATGACTAAAATTCTGCAGCACACCAAAAATATATTTTTTGCTGTTCTGACAAATAAAATAGGTATAATTTTGACTCATTCACATAGGACAGCTATTTTCGTGTTGGCTGTTGTAGTTTTTCTATTTGACAGTCTAAGGGAAAAGAGGTCAGTCAGTGCCCATGACTAAATAAGTAATCAGGCATTGCATGTTTTAACAATTCTTGTGGCACACCGGTTGAAAATCGCTGCTCTAGGGCGATAAAGCCATCTTCCTTCCAGGCCAAAGGGGCTTGACCTGAAGGGTTTCCAGTGTCACCTACACGCTACGTCAGAACCAACCCCTGTAACCCCTTAGGTCCTTCCATTTTGCCTGGGTCACCTGCCCTTGATCATGGAGAGTTCCTCCTTGAGGGCACTTAGTGTCCTTTCCTGCCCATAGCCCTCAGTCTAGACTGACTCAGTCCACCAGAAAGGTACCCAGAGCATTGAACTTCAGAACGGAAGGGATTGTATTCTTTTTTTTTTAATTTTTAGAAGAATTTATTTGAGCCAAACTGACAGCATGCTGGGGAGCAAGACCTAAAATGCTCTGGAGATTGTTTTCTTTTTTTTTTTTTCCAAAGATTTTATTTATTTATCTTCAGAGGGGAAGGGAAGGAGAGAGGGAGAGAAATATCAATGTATGGTTGCTTCCTGTGCATTCCCTGCTGGGAACTGGCCTGCAACCCAGGCATGTGCCCTGACTGGGAATCGAACCATGATCTCTTGGTTCACAGGCCCGTGCTTAATCCACTAAGCTACACCAGCCAGGGCTGGAGATTGTTTTCTTGATAACTTGATTACTTGAGCCCTATGCAAAATTTCCCAACTCCTCACCCGTGATGGCTAAGCATGCCAAGACAAGGGATATTGGAAGGGGCAGCCTCAGAGGTCCCGTTGTACCCTTCACACAGGTCACTACATGTCTACTCAACTCACATGCACTGAGGGAGAAAGTCGCCAAACGACATCTCTCTCTCAAACGTGTAAAGCCCCACCCACCCAACTGGTGCCGGGTTCAGGATGGAAATGTGGGCGTAAGGTAAGTAATTTAGAGGTGTTTACTGGCAGCTGAGGGGATGAGAATGTTCATCACTCAGGCTGGGGTTATGGGAGCTTTGGGGCAATGGAAGAATGCAGGGGTTTCCATTTGAAGACAAAGAAGGGTAGCTAGCGTGCAAGGAGAGTTAGGCTGTATGATTCACATACTGTATTATATTCTTGAAATTTACCGAGAGCATGTCTTAAGTGTTCTCACCACAAAAAAAGAATTCTGTGTGAAGTGATGGGTATATTAATTAGCTTGATTTTGGTAATTATTTCACAATATACACATATATCAAAATGTCATTATATACCTTAAACCTCTACGATCCTTATTTGTCCATTTTACCCTAATGGGGAAAAAGTGGTAGCGGGCTGGGCACAACCTGACTCTGAAGACAGGGCGCCCAGCTTGGGAATCCTGGGAGAGTCATGGAGGGCCCTGGTTGTCCTCAGGATGCGGGGAGGGGCTCCCTCTGGTCCTTCTGGTTCAGTGTGAAAGGAAAATGGAGTGTGACCGCAGAAGGTGGAGGATTTGGGCTTGTATTGAATCACAGTCATGAGAAGGACTGTGGGAGGCCAACAATAACATAAGATGTGGGGGACGCCTGCTACTTTTGCCTGTTCGGCACCAGTCCCCCTCTCTTTGGGTGGCCGTACCCCAAGTTTCCCTTCCGTGTTTTTGATCCATGTGGTTCAGGTGGGGCCAGCTCTACCCCTTGGCTCCAAGGAGTGACCACGCAGTCCAAGTCTGTCACCCGCCCACTGCATCCTCTGAGCCACAGAAATGGGCTCAGGCATGGACATACCACCAGGGTTGGGCAGCTCCTGACCTTTCCCCTCACCTTTTAGGGAAAGAAATGTTCTCTTTTCATGACAGTTGCTAAGCTGGTGGGCTGTAAGCCCGGACCTGCTGGTGGCCACCCGTGCCACCACTGGGGGAGATCCCGGCCAAGCACAAAAGCCACGGAGTGAACGAAGCGGGACCAAGAGATGAGAAAAGATGGACTCTGATGACATTGTGTGAGCACAGGATCCAGGACTGAAACGAGATCTAAATGGGTTTTGTGGTTACTTGAGTAGACACATCACAGGTCCATTTGAGTTTGGTGTCTGTCGATAGTAAGTAGCAGTATTCTGGCACGTGCCTAGAGCAACCTCGTCTGCGAGATCCCTGGGCCACCAGTACCTCTGAAGCCCTGCCAATAGCAGCTCCTGACTGACACGATCGCCTGGTCCCTAGAAGCCACTGAACCCTTCAGAGACCAGAGGTGCTCACCTCTGAGGCTGAGATTACCCAAGTATTCCTCAGGACCCACTGGGTCCCAAATAACAGAAAACCCAACGCAGTTTCAATCATGGTTTGAAACTGATTTGAAAAAGAAAAGTCCAGAAGTAGAACCAACTTCATTCAGGTGCAGTTTAATGCAGAGGTTTCAACCTTAGCACCTTAGCAACCTTAGCACCTTAGCAACCTTGTCCCCCTTTGCTCTGCTTCCCCTGGGTAGACATAGTCCTGGACTTCTGCCTCTCTCCTCATGGTGCAGGACGGCTGCCAGCCACCCCAGCTTGCCTCCTCTCAGAGTGATGGCCAGCGGGAAAGTGTGACAGTCCCCTTCCCAGCCATCCTGTCCCGGTGGGTGTGTACCCTGTGTTTAGTTGGTCCTGACTGGGTCCTGTATCTCTAGCTGATCCAGTCACCGTGGTCAGGACAATGTGGTCCTCTGACTGGCTAAGGCTTTGTCACGTGCTCCACTCCTGAGCTTGGGGGTGAATCCCACCCAAAGTAATTTACACAAAGGGAGAGTTCTCCTGGGGAAATCAAGTCACGGTGTGTGGCGGATGTGCCATTTGGCTCCAACTCTTCACCCTTCCCTGTGCCCATTTGCTATGTTACTTTGCTGTGCCTACCCCCGTGGGCAGGGTGGCCAGCCCCTTCTCTTGAATCTGGGACCAAACATGAAACTTGCCGCAGTCGATGGGATGTTAGCAGATGCGATACAATCAGAGGTTTGAAATGGGGCTTTCCCGAGGAGCCTACTCTCCCTTCCGCCATTGGCCTGGCACCGCTTGTTCGTTTCCTCTTCCGGGATGGGAGATGGCTGCCTTTGTACGCAACTCCTGTTTTCCTTTTTCCCTATGCACACACTCGTGCATTTTGGAAACTGGAGAGAATTGCAGTAGACATCTTTTTGAAGAATGGCCCTACCCTTGCACGGACAGGGAGAGGGACCGACTGCCATGTTCACACCATAGCTGATCACTTTAGGTGTGGTCTCCAGCTGGCCCACACTGGGCTACTTAGAGCCTCTGTCTTAGAGATTTAGAATTGAGCCTGAGAAGCCAGTCAATAAATGCTTAAATCACAAAAATGTAAGAACTTAGAAGTTGCAGGCAAAGGAGATCAGTGTGTTAGGTAAACTGATGTTGACTGCTATAAAAGATAAACCCCAAATCTCTGTGGCTTAACATCACAGAAGTGTATTATGACCTCACCTAAGTATCTGAAGTTGATGTGGTGATTCAAGGACCCCTATCTTGGGGCTCTGCCTTTCCTGGGGCTCAGCTAGAGGATGGCAAAAAATACAGAAGGAAGAAGATAGAGCCTCTTTCTTAAGCATCCTAGCCCCAGAAGTGAGACACACCCTCCATTCACATTCCACTAGCGGGCACTAGTAGTATGACCACACCTAACTGCAAGGGACTCTGTGCCCAAGAAAAAAAGGAACTATATTTCTTTTTTTAAAGATTTTATTCATTTATTTTTAGAAAGAGGGCAAGGGAGGCAGAAAGAGAGAGAGAAACATCAATGTGTGGTTGCCTCTCGTGCGCCCCCTACTGGAGACCTGGCCCACAACCCAGGCATGTGCCCTGACTGGGAATTGAACCAGCGACCCTTTCGTTCGAAGGCTGGCATTCAACCACTGAGCCATGTCAGCCAGGGTAGGAACTGTATTTCTTTAGCACAGTAGGACTGCAAGAGAAAAGCTGAGAGGAAAGGCAAGAGACAATGAAGATAACTGGCTGGGTACTTACCAATTTTCTGGTTTTGATAGGGAACTCAAGAGTTGGAAAATTTTAGTTTAATTAATAGCTAATAAGCTTAGTAATCAATGCTTGTAAAGCTATTGCTCCAGGAACTGAAAGTATGACCCACCCTGACTCCAGGAGACCAGAAGCAGTTCCACCTTTGTGCCCCAGGAGGTCTCAAGCACTCGAGATGGTGTCTGAGCCACTGCGCCCAGGGTGAGAATGCTGTAGTTGTTTTTTTAATCCAATTAACTTTTCCCGAATTCCAGACCCCTCACCTACACTTTGTTCTCCTTAGGAAAAGGGCCATTTTAAATGGAATTTAAGACGGTCTGTTAGGGTGCAAACCCGTCGCCTTCTCAGATCACCGGCCATCTGAATAAAGCACCCATAAAGACTCAACCTCTGTCTCTGCTTATTGGGCCTCGTGGTGACAGGCAGCCCGAACAACGGGGTTTTTTTCCAGTTTCAGTTTTATATTCCTAGGCACATGAGCCCTGGTTTCCTATACTTGGATTTCATGATATATTCTGGGCCCTCAGAATATATCTATTTTTTGCCTTCAACTAATTAGGAGTGATTTTCTGTCACAACCGAAAGGAACCTAAGACACATGGTTACCATTTTGTGCCTTCTTTGTTTTTCCCTCAATGTTGGCTCATAAACATTGTCTGAGTGGCTGTGAAGGCTGCCTCGTAATCAGTCATCATTTCACTGGCTTCACAGTGTCCTCCTGAGTGGGTGTCACCCTAACTTACTTAACCAGCTTCTTACTGTCAGTTGCCTGAGCTGCTTCTAATTTTTCACTTTTATAAAAAAACCCTGTAGTGATTTCTTCATAATTTTACCTTTCTTTGGAGTAGCTCCTTAGGATACATTCCCAGAAGTACAATTTCTTTTTTTAAATTTTATTTACTGATTTTAGAGAGAGAGGAAGGGGGTGGAGAGAGAGAGACAGAAACACTGATTTCTTGTTCCACTCATCCATGCATTCATTGGTTGATTCTTGTATGTGCGCCCTGCCTGGGGAGCTAGCCTGCCACCTTGGCATACTGGGCATGCCACCTTGGCATACTGGGACGCTGCTCTAAACAACTGAACTACCTGCCAGGACCAGAAGTGCAATTTCTAGGCAGGTCAGTTGGCATGAACATTTTTATGGTTCTTGGAACATGTTGCCAAATTGTTTCTCACAGAGTTGCACCTACCTCTCTGGAGGCCAACCTGACTATTTTATGTTAAAGATTTTATTTATTTACTTTTAGAGAGAGGGGAAGGGAGGGAGAAAGAGAGGGAGAGAAACATCGATCAGTTGCCTCTCACATGCCTCCTGGGGACCTGGCCTGCAACCCAGGCATGTGCTGTGTCTGGGAATCAAACTGGTGACTTTTTGGTTCATAGGCTGGTGCTCAACCCACTGAGCCACACCAACCAGCGCTGCCTATTGCATTTTAAAATGCATAAAAATGCATGACTCTTGCAAAAATTCTGGATCTTATGAGATACCAGAAAACTGAGGAGAGGCGTGGGTCCCAGGAATATGAGGGTCACAGGTCTGTATGCTGGTCCTGCTGTCCTGGAAGGACTCAGACCTGACGTCTGCAGCCATTCTCTCTGGGGCCCCAAGTCCCTCATCTCCTTTCAGTCTCAAAAGATGCTCCAAGTTTCTCTGCTTCCATCTGGTTCCACTGCTGCCCCTGGGACAAATGATCTGGAGTAACTTCCCTTCAGTGACGTTGGAGATGCAGTGCTTGTTCCCGTCCTGCAGCGGCAACGTGGGGAGAGGAGTTTCTTTCTTAGCAACTCACCCATGGTGTCTGTGTTGTCCAGACCCCCAGACCCCGTCATGGGGCTCCACGAGGATCCCAGAACTCAAGGTCACTGAAGCTCTTAACCTGGCTGCTCATTGACGTCGCCCACGTGGAGGGTTTTTAAACATTTAAGGGTAGAGAAACAAGATAAGTGACACTATGAGGAAAGAATGTGGCAAATCCAGACCGTGGAGTATTCCACAAGGCACCAAGTAAACATCATGAGAGAGAGAAAAGGTGGGGCCATGCAGTGCTTCTCAAACTTGAGCGGGAATAAGAATCAGCTGGCTGGCTAAAATGCAGATTCCCGGGCCCCGCCCCAGTTTTGAGTCGGGCGGCCCAGAGAGGGGCAGAAGCTGCACCTCTAGCAGGTCCCAGGTGCAGCTGGTCCCGCCTTCCCTGTGAGCCCTGCTCTGCACCACTGCAGACTGGCACGTCACCACCACTGCTGGGCACAGACATTGCTAGGTCCTGGTTTGGAAAACAAAGATCTATAAAATGCATTTTGGGAATAAATGGGTTCATTTAAATGTGGACTCTACATTTTAGAAGATAATAGAGAATTACCGTTAATTTTCTTGGGTATGTTGATGGCTGGTGGCCATGAGTGAAGATGTACTTATTTTTAGTAGATTCATGCTGAAGTATTTAGGCTTTAAGTGTCATGATATCTACAACTAACTTTTTTTTTTTAAGATTTTATTTATTTATTTTTAGAGAGAGGGGAAGGGAGAGAAACATCAGCGTGTGGTTGCCTCTCACACGCCCCTAGTGGGGACCTGGCCTACAGCCCAGGCATGTGCCCTGACTGGGAATCCAACTACTGACCCTGTGGTTCACAGGCTGACACTCAATCCACTGAGCCACAACAGCCAGGGCTGCAACTAACTTTAAAGTGTTTTAGAAAAATAACTTCCAGCCAAGATGGAGGCATAGGTAGATACCCTTTGCTTCCTCACACAACCAAAAGAAGGACAATAACCAATTTAAAAACAAAAAACAGACAGAGCTGCTGGTAAATCGAACTGTGTGGAAGTCTGACAACCAAGAAGTTAAAGAAGAAACATTCATTCAGACCCGTAGGAGGGGCAGAGACAGGCAGCCGGGCAGAGAAGAGGTGCAGCAAGAAAGCAGGGGGCACACCAGGTGGTCCCACATTTGTGTGTGTGTAAACTGGGAGGAACAACTGGGGAGCAAGACAGACCACGCAACCCAGGGTTCCAGCGCAGGAAACTAAAGCTTCAAAACCCCTGGCTGTAAAAACCCGTGGGGGTTGTGGTGGTGTGAGAAACTCCCAGTCTCACAGGAGAGTCCATTGGAGGGACCCACAGGGTTCTAGAATGTACACAAGTCCACCCACCAAGGAATAAGCTCCAGAAGGGCCCAGTCCACTTGTGGATGGTGAGGGGAGTGACTGAAAGCTGGCAGAGAGCTGAGCAACTGGCACTGTTCCCTCTCTGACCCTCCCTCACATACAGCACAACAACACAGTGAAGTGGATTGCCCTGCCCTTGTGAATGCCTAACACTCCACCCCTTACAACATAACAGGTGCACCAAGACAAAGAAATATGGCTCAAATGAAAGAATGATCAAAACTCCAGAAAAAGACCTAAACAATGAAGAGATGGCCAACCTATCAGATGCAGAGTTCAAAACACTGGTAATCAGGATGCTCACAGAAATAATTGAGTACAGCTGCAAAATAAAAGAAGAAGTGAAGGCTATACAAAGTGAAATAAAGAAAAATATACAAGGAACCAACAGTGAAGGGAAGGACACAGGGACTCAAATCAATGACTGGAACAGAAGGAATAAACATTCAACCAGAACAGAATGAAGAAACAAAAATTCAAAAAAAAAGGAGAAGAGGCTTAGGAACCTCTGGGACAACTTTAAACATTCCAACATCTGAATCATAGGGGTGCCAGAGGTAGAAGAGTAAGAGTAAGAAATGGAAAACTTATTTGAAAACATAATGAAGGAGAACTTCCCCAGTCTGGTGAGGAAATAGACTTCCAGGAAGTTCAGAGAATCCCAAAGAAGGTGGACCCAAGGAGGAACACACCAAGACACATCATAATTAAATTTCCCAAGATTAAAGATAAGGAGAGAATCTTAAAAGCAGCAAGAGAAAGGGAGTTACCTACAAAGGAGTTCCCATAAAACTGTCCGCTGATTTCTCAAAAGAAATCTTATAGACAAGAAGGGGCTGGACAGAAGTATTCAAAGTCACAAAAGGCAAAGACCTATATTCAAGATTACTCTATCCAACAAAGCTTTCATTTAGAATGGAAAGGCAGATAAAGTGCTTCCCAGATAAGGTCAAGTTAAAGCAGTTCATCATCACCAAACCCTTATTATATGGAATGTTAAAGGGACTTATGTAAGAAAAAGAGTAAGACCAAAACATGTACAGTAAAATGACTACAAATTCACAACTATCAACAACTGAACCTAAAAAACAAAAATGAAAACAAACTAAGCAAACAACTAGAACAGGAACAGAATGAGAGAAATGGAGATCAAATGGAGGGTTATCAGTGGGGTGGGGGAGAGGGGAGAATGGAAAATGTACAGGGAATAAGAAGCATAATTGTTAGGTAGAAAATAGACAGGGGGAGGGTAAGAATAGTACAGGAAATGGAGAAGCCAAAGAACTTATATGTACGACCCATGGACATGAACTAACAGGGGGATGCTGGTGGGAGGGGTTGCAGGGTGGAGAGGGATAAAGGGGAGAAAAAATGGGACAACTGTAATAGCATAATCAATAAAATATATTTTGAAATGTTTCAGTAAAATACACACAATTATGGCAAAATGGTAATTACCAAATCAGGTGATGGCTATCTGAGTGATCATTATGCCATTCTTTCAGCTCTTCTATGTTTAAATATTTTAAAAATAAAAATCTTGGGGGTGTGCACATAGCAGACCAGTGCTTGAATGATAGGACGAGGCCGGCCGACTCCTGTTGGCCCCTCTGGGTTCGTAAAGGATCTTGGATTCTGTCCTGAGTGTGCAAGGAAGTCCCTGAAGGCTTTAAGCAGAGTGTGACATGGTCTGATTTTTTGGTAATTTATAGCTTTATAGAGATGTTCTCCCTTTGAAGTTTGGCACAGTGGATGACATAGAAAATGGTTCCCAGCCAAGCACCAGGAAGCTGCTAATGTCTGCATCAGGGAAGCATCATCATTGAGTTGCAAACCAGAAACCTCTTCACGTGCTGATTGTTCTGAATAAACCTGAATTCTCTGGTTCCCAAAAGCTGTGTGAAAGTGAAAACTCATGATCGTTTACAGATGATAACAACACAGCCGCTGCGGCACCACCCAGGCAAATTAAATCAGATTCCTGGAGCCTCAGCTGCTTCTTCTGCGCAGCCCCACGGAGCCCGCCGGGTTGTGCGGATGACGAGTGTTCCCACAGGCCCTGAGGCCAAGCCCCGCCCCCTGTGAGCGCAGGCACTGAACTGCAAGGGAGCGTCACTCGCACTCTGGACCTTTCCCAAGTGCAGACACACCCTGGCTCTGGAGGACCAGGGCCACGGGAACCTGCCCTCCCAGGACTTCACGGGTTTTCTTGTCTTCTTCACTCAACTGACTCTCTGAGGACATCGATGATCCACATGCGTTATAAAGACTTAAGGCAATTTGTAAAATTATGAGAGTAAAATCACCCTGAGCCCCACTGCCCTTTGGTTTGGCGGTGGCGACGTCCCTTCAGGTGCACCTGCATGAGGTGAGACACAGCCGCGGACGCAGGGCTGCCCATTAGCGGGGTTGGGGCACCAGCACTGTGGCGTTGTTTGGGGGGGCGTGTTATGTATTCTTTTTTAAGATTTTATTTACTTACTTTTAGAGAGAGGGGAAGGGAGGGAGAAAGAGAGGGAGAGAAACATCAATGTGTGAGAAATACATCGATCTGCCTCCCACACACCCCCAACTTCGGACCTGGCCCGAAACCCAGGCCTGTGCCCTAACTGGGAATCGAACTGGCAACCTTTCAGTTCACAGGCCAGCACTCAATCTACTGAGCCACTGTTTGTGATGGTCAGTCTTTGCTCTTCTCCGGGCTTGCCTCCCACCCTTGTCCCTTCCCCACTCCATCCCTCCCTCCAGTAGCCAAAGCTAGCAATGCAAGGTGCTGCCTCGATCATACCCAAGCACATATATGCTGGGAATGGGATTGCTTTTTGTTTTACAAAGCAGGAATCCTATTAGTCACACTTTCTTCTCTGAAGAAAGTAGTTTGTTTTACTCTCTTCACTTAAGAACACTTGGTGGAATCTGCCAGGGCCAGTGGGACAGAATAACTCGTCTGTCTCCTGGCCCCATGGTATTCCACGGCGCGGCTGTTTCACTGCTCGTTAAACCACCTGTCTCGGGTGGACACACACTTTGTTTCCAGTTTTTGCAGCTGAAACCTGCTACAATAATAATGCTTTTAAAACGTCATGGGGCAGAGCCCTGACTGGTGTGGCTCGGTGGGTTGGGTGTCGTCCTGTAGGGCCAGGGGTCATCAGTTGGGTTTCTGCTCAGCAAATGTGCCTGGGCTGTGGGTTCCGTCCCTGGGGAGTGCGCGCATGAGAGGCAACCGCCTGGTGTTTCTCTCCCTCTCTCTCCCCTTCTCCTCTCTCTAAAAATAAATAAATATTTATTTTAAAAAAAACGTATTGAGGCAGAATAAAATTTGAAAGATAGTGGCTGAGAACTTCCTGAATTTGATGAGAAACATTCATCTGTCCATCCGGGAATCTTAGCAAACATTATAATGACACAAACTCTACTCTGAGTTGAGCCACATTATAAATAATGGTTTCCCTTCTGCCTTTTCTTTTTCTGGGTTAGTCATTGTTTCATTGCCCAGACAAATCTATGTACTTATTATTAATTTAACCCTAAACTCAACACCAGCTGTGGAAATTGTTTCTCAAGATGTCCTGTTGAATTGAGTGGCTCACAAATTTAACCTCAAGAAAACCTCTGCTAGCGTTCCACCTGGCTCCGGGGGCACCAAGCTCTCCAGCCCGCCGCACAGCGCCCTGCTGGGGTCTTTCTCGTCCCACAGTTTCCCCCGAGGAACCCATTCCCCTCTTTTTATTGTTTAGTTTGTATTTGGGGATGGAGATGCTATTTTTTTTAAAGATTTTATTTATTTATTTTTAGAGAGGGGAAGGCAGGGAGAAGGAGAGAGAAACATCAATGTGTGGTTGCCTCTTATGTGGTCCCCACTGGGGACCTGGCCTGCAACCCAGGCATGTGCCCTGACTGGGAATTGAACCTGTGATGCTTTGCTTTGCAGCCTGCGCTCAATCCACTCACTGAGCTACACCAGCCAGGGCTGGAGATGCTATTTTATTTTCATGAGTTCTTGTCAGATTTTTAATTGAGAAACGTGTCTACCACTTACTATTAGGTGCTTTGCTTTCCAATTAAATATCAACTCTCTTTTCTTTATAAGTTGGTCTTTAACAGCTGTTTTAATTGGGAAGACAAACTTGGCTTTGCCTCCCCCTCTTTTTAATATTGACAATCCTATTCCGGTATCAAATTACATTCCTTTTACTTGGTTTTCTCCCTGATTTTGGTGAAGTACCAATAAAGGGTGCATAAGAAGTAGATTTTTTTGAGATCTTGCAAAAAGGAATGTACAAAATAACTCTAGATTGCTTTCTGAAAGGACTGTTAACCGTTTGCATTTTCATCAGCAATACAGGAAAGTATGCATCTCCCAGACCCTTACCAGCTCTTTCGTCTTTGCCTACTTACTGGTACAACACCAGCTTGCTGGGACTTGTGTGCACCATT
Organism: Trachops cirrhosus; assembly: GCA_028533065.1. Classification (NCBI taxonomy): domain Eukaryota; kingdom Metazoa; phylum Chordata; class Mammalia; order Chiroptera; family Phyllostomidae; genus Trachops; species Trachops cirrhosus. The sequence goes on along the minus strand of CM052540.1, from coordinate 85,558,277 downwards.
TCCTGCTTGCTAGTGAAGTCGAGCATCTTCAGTGTACGCAGCTGCCATCTGGACTTGCTCCTCTGCAAACTGTCTCTTCAACCGGCCAATGATCTTTTTGCTGTGGACCTGGACGGACCATTCGCATGGCACCAGCTGGGCCCACATTTGCAAATACAAATCATCCTTTCACTTTGCTTAGGGTGTCTTCCCCAATTTTTTCTTCCAAATCTTAAAAAATATTTATTTGTGTGTTTATTAATCCTTACCGAATGATATGTCTACTGATTTGAGAGACAGAGAGGAACATCAGTGTGAGAGAGAAACATCGATAGGCTGCCTCCCGTTTGCACCCAAACAGGGGTCGAACTTGCGACCTTTCTGGTGGACGGGAGGGCTCTCCAACCAACTGAGCCGCCTAGCCGGGGCTGGCCTCCAATTTTAGCACAGATCCATTTAAAAGACTTTCGGTGGCCTCTGGGCTTCCGTTCTTGGCTTAAACTTTTTCCCCAATCCCTAGATTGTAAACATAGTTTCCGGAATTTTCTTCTAAGCCTGTTATTGAGCCTTTAGTTCATCTGTAATTTACTTGTGCCCACGGTCTGAGGTATTGATCCAATTTTATGACTTAATTTTTCCCAAATGGACAGCCAACCTCGCCACACCCATTGCTGAACCACGCGTCCTCTGCTGACTCAACTGAAGCTCCGCTCTTGTCACGGTTTGCGTCCCCGGGGATGGCAGGGTCCATCTCTGGGCCATGTAGTTGTCCTGATGACAGGCTTTTGATATTTTCCATGTGAAAGTAAATACAGTGTGAGACACTGCAGTAAATAAATAAGTGTTATCTGACTGAAAAAGCTGCATTTTCGTTGGACTTGCATGTGGGGACATTCACACCCCGCTTTCTGGTGTTAGCTCCTCCTCTTTGCCCTTCGACATGCTTTTTCTTCACAAGGGCCCTGCACCTCCGTTGCATTTACCCCCTAATAACACAAACGTGAGTGCACCACCTTCTTTTTTCCATTTCTAGCCAATGATTTCTTGCAATATCAAGTTGATCTTCTCTCTTCTTTTTTCAATAGTAAGCATTTAATTTTTTTAAATAGAGCCTTCCAAACATTATTTTGTTTTGATCCTAAGAGGAATGGTTTTAGTACCTAGAATGATGCTTGCTGTTAAGTTTTGGCAAAGAAGCTTCATCATACTTAAGTAGTTTACTCCTTTTCTGTTCATTTGTTCATTTTTTAGAAAGAGCTATAGAATTTTTTCAACTGACTTTTCCATGTCAGTTAATATGGTCACAATGTACTGTCCATCAGTGTGAGGTAGAGAGTTATGTTGAGCCCTGGCCAGTGTGGCTCAGTTGGTTGGGGTGTTGTCCCGTAGACCACAGGGTCACGGGTTCAATTCCAGGTCAGGTCACATGCCTAGGTTGCAGGTTCAGTCCTCTGTCGGGATGCGTGGGAAAGGCAGCCGATGTTTCTCTCTGACATCAATGTCTCTCCCTCCCTTCCTCTGTCTCTAAAATTGGTGAGCATGTTGTCGGGTGAGGATTAAAAAAAAGAATTATGTTGCTCAATTACTTGATATTGAACCTGCCTTGCATTTTTGAAGTAAGCTCTACTTGCTCTGAGTTTGTTATTCTTTTTTTTTTAATCCTCACCCGAGGATATGTTTATTGATTTTAGAGAGAGAGGAAGGGAGGGAGAGAGAGAGAGAGAGAGAGAGAGAGAGAGACATCGGCTGCCTCCCTGCATTCCCCCCGCACCAGGGATGGGCCGGCGACCTTCTGGTGTGTGGGGTCAATGCTCCAACCAACTGACACCCCAGCCAGGGCAAAGTTAGTTATTCTTTTGGTGTAAAATTGTATTTTATTGCTTAGCATTTTATTTAGAATGTTTGATTTATTGGCTTGTGTTATGTTTTTGTTCTCGTATTTGTTTGTTGGGTTTACTATGTTTGTTAGGTTTTTTCTATTAAGGTGATACTGCCTTTATAAAATAAATTAGAGTGTTTCTATTTTTTTTCTATAACAGCATAGTTTAAGTAAGATGGGAGTTACCCTTATTTTTATGAATTTAAACTATCTGAAGATTAGTTAAATTTACCTTTGAAATTGCTTTACACATACAAAAAAGAAGCGTAACACAAATGTAAGTTAGGAAACAGAACGAAGACCCGAGAGCTAAGCTAAGGTGTGTTCATACCCACCTGGTCCCGGTCACCAAGGTCCCGCTCATCCGAGGGGACAGCAGGCGCCGCCTTTTGCTCAGCAGGCTCTGGAGGGGCTGGGCTGTTGGGCAGGTTACCTGGGCGGAAGTGAGACCCTGCAGTGGGATTTGTGGCTGCTCTCCTTCCCTCTTCTGTTTTCTTTGTAATTGCAATGCACCCACATTTAAAGTTCCGCTGCTCGCGACTGGGTAACGCTACCCCAGCGAGGGAGAAGGGCAGTGAGCGCTGGAAACCCAGCTCTGCACTGGATGAGGTGGGCACCTCCGCGGGGTTGGTTTCTCAGCTCCACGACAGGTCTGTGCGAGGCCTGGTGAGACAAAGGCTGCAGTGTCTGCAGGCCATGCACAAGCGCACCGCATCCTTGCGGCCCCACACCTCACCACTAACAGAGAAGGCTGCACTTTGCTGTACGGGGAAGTGGGAGCCACGGCAGGTCTTTGAAGTGGGGAGTCACCAAGCTCCAATATACTTGACAGGAAGGGTTTAGTGCTGGGAGGTGGATTTAAATAGCCCGATATTATAGGTGGGCAAACTGAGGCCCAGAGAGGGAAAGTTCCTTGCCCAAAGCTACACAGCTACGAGACAGTGCTGGAGTCCAAACCCAGCTCTTTCTGACTCCAGGCCTGCCAGTCACAGCCTCTATTCCCGCACCGCCCCACCATGCCCAGGCTCCAGAGACGCCTCCAGCCCTCCGAAACCTGAGGTGCCACCAACTTCTCCGGAGGGACACGCGTCACCCCTTGTGCCCTGGCACCTTTCCTACCTGCCCCCGCATGAGTCACTCACCAGAGCCAGAGTGAAAGAACCCGTCTCCTGGGGGAGTTCTCTCTGTGAGTGCATTTTGAGTTCCTGTCTTAGTCACCACGTCTCTTGGTTCCCACCCCTCCCCCAGGTGCTGGGAGTCTACAAATCCCTGGCCAGAGCTGCCTGTGCCAACCCCTCCCTCCGCCCCCTCCCCTCCACCGTGGGCTCAGGCCCCTGTGTGGTGCAGCAGGATGGCTGGGGGCACCAGGACCTACAACCACCACTGGCTTCCCTCTACCACGTGAACGCAGTGAGCTTGCTGGGCGAACACAGCCAGTTTCTACAGTGCTTACTTTAGCCAGGCCCTGCTCTAAGCTTTTTGTATCTATAACACATTCAATCCTCATAAAAGCCTATTGGGCACCATGGTCCCCATCTTACAGATGAGGCAACTGAAGCACAGAAAGGGGACGTCCACAGAGCCAGCAAAAGACAGAGCAGGGTCCACCTCCCGCATCTGTGGGCCAAGTCGTGTACGTGCTACTGGAAACTGACCAACAGCAGAGACGGAGCGGGTGGGCCTCGGCCTGCCGGTAGTGGGCGGGCTCTTGACTTCAGGCAGGAAAGATTTCAGAACTCGAGTCCAGGTGACTGTGAGAGTGTGTTTATTAAAGCTGGGGACTGAGACAAGGAAGGGCCTCGGACAGAAGCAGCAGCGGGGGAGCCCGGCCGTGCCCTGCTCCGGCTGTCTAGAACTGCTGTGGGAAGGACTGAGCCAAGGCGGGGCCGCTGTCAGTCACTGAAAGTCAGAGAAAGGGGGCCTTGGGGACAGGTTTGGGGGGGTTGGCTGGGACGAGCTGCTGCTGCCCACTGCTCTCCTGTTTGCAGGTCTTGTGGGGACCATCAGAGTTTAGGAGATGCTTGCCTGTGGGGGCCAAAGAAGAAGAAGGAAAAGGCACAGGCGCGCTTCCAGGAGGGAGAGCAAGCTCTGGGCTCTTTGTCTTGAGGGTTTAAAAGGCTGGGAGTTTAGGGGAAGTCTTAGTGGAAGATCTCAATGGAATATTCATCAACGTTATTCCCTTAACTTCATCTGTCCTTGGGTGTGGTTGGCAAATGGCACAAACGGGATTCTGTAATTCAGCTCCCTGCGCACTGTGATTTAAGCTATTTTCCTTCTGGTTGGGGAGGAGAACTGTAAACCATTTACTCTTAAGTGTCCTTGGTTAAGGAAGGTAGGATTTTGTGACCTACTAGATGGCTGTAAACTACTTGGCCATTTAACTGTCTCAGTCCCCCACCCCACCTGTCCTGACTTACTAGCCTGCCTCACACAGACTCAGGAGGGATCCTGCCTCCTGGTCCCCCTGGACTCCCCAGCCCTCCCCGCTCCATGATGGGTTTCCCAGTGGGGAGGGGTCCCGGCCCTGGGTCTCGTCCAGCCCAGCCCAGCCCAGCCCAACCAGAGCCGCTGAGCAAGGGGAGCAGGGGCCACCCTCTGGGGGAGGCACCAGCCCTGCTCAGTGCTTTCCTTTGCTCCAAACACCCTCCTCGCCCGGAGACCAATCCCCACTCCTGTACACAACTCAAGGGCAGCAGCACCTCCTCAGGGAAGGCTTCTGGGTGTGCACCCATAGAGCCCTACACATCCCCTAGTGAATCCCAAACTTGCCACTTGCTTGCTGTGACCTCAGGCAAATTACTGAATCTTTCTAAGCCTCAGTTTACTTCATCTACAAAATAGGCCAGTGATATTTCCTGTTTTTTTTAAGCATACATTTTTTTCATAGAATTTATTGGGGTGATGGCACTGGTTAATAAAATTATATAGGTTTCAGGTGTACAGTTCTATAATTCATCATCTGCATATTGTATTGTGTGTCCACCACCCCACCACGGGGTTGTTTCGAGTATGAAGAAATAAACTAGGCAACGTCCTTGTCACAGGCCCTGGCTCCCAGGAAACGTTGCTCACGGCTCCCCTGAGAGCACTGACGTCAGCGCGCTGGGCGGAGGTCTCTCCCGCCGGACTCAGGGCCCCTCGGGGGAGGGACGGCGCCCTGTCTCCCTTCACAGGCCTCCTCTGGCCGCTGCCTGAACAGCCGACAGAGGGTCCAGCAGCCAGCAGGGGTGGACGCTGAGAGCTGGGCCCAGGGCCCAGTGAGGGGTCAGGAGAGAAGGTCTGGAGCGAGTCGCCCCAAGCTGCGCCTCTGAAGCGTTCGGATCGTTTTGAGCGAAAGGCGTTTTAGCTTCAGGCTCAAGAGAAACTTCTGCCCCTTCCTTAACTACCTAGAAGAACTGGTACTGGGGGCTTGCTTCCGATAAGAGACTATCAGAGACAACCCCTTCTGGGCAAACTACGAATTCCTGAACACCTGCTCTTCTCCCCGCCCCCGCACCCCCCCACCCCCCCGCAGTGGCCCTCTGAGGCCCCAAGGCCCCTCGTCTCCTGCTCACCTGAGAGTCATGCGTGCCCACCACGTGCCCACCGTGGTTCCCGTTCCATCTGTGGGCCTCTCCTGCGTGTGGGTCTCTGGCTCTCCTGTGTACTGAGGTCCCCACACACAGGCACGTCCTGAATTTGGTGATTTTCCCTTGTTCATCTGCCTCTTGTCTATTTGGTGATTAGACCAGCTGAAAGAACCTTGCTGGTGGAGGGAAGTTTCCTCCTCCCCCACCCTGGGCTCAGCCCAGATGGAGCTGACCCTTCCTGGATGTGTGACCTTGGACAAGTCACTTGAATCAAACTCTGCACCTCAGTGTGCTCTTGGCCAAGTGGGGACAACCAGAGCACCCCGTCCATGGGCTGTGATGGGGATTAACCGAGTATCTATGAAGCACTGAAGACAGGGCTGGTCCACAGTCAGAGCCACACAGGTGTGTCCCCTTCAGGTGTTAGTGTTTCTGTCCTGGTCTGGCCAGCTCTCACCTCCTGGCCGGACCCCCTCGGGGTCCACACCACTAGGAGCACTTCTCCAGATACCCCCTTCCTCATGCCATGCCCCAGCTGCGCCAGCTGTCCTCAAGGTCCTGCTCACAGCTGGGCCTCCTGCTCCAGCGTCCGGGACCCAGGCGTCCTGCGTCACACCAGGTGCTCTGGGCCTGGAGTGAGTAGGACAGTCGGTCCACAGGATCCAGGAGTGGAAGGAAACGGTACAGCTTTACTTCCCAACCAAACCTAATCTTCTTGATGGTCCCCCATCCCATCCCCACGCTGCCTCTGACAAAATAATCAAGACACGTTCAGGGAAATGCAGTCCAGATTGGTGCTTTTTCAGTCACGTGGCAGACTCTGAGTCCCAGCCAGTCTATGATGGCGGTCATGGTGTTCCTTCCCAGCCACTTGCCTCTGAGAAGGCCGGAAGGGTCTGTGAGGGGTGGGTAGGAGCCGGCTAAGGTGCCCGGGTGACGGGGGCAGGGAGAGCAGGTTTGGAGCGAGCTAGGCTGGCTGATGCTCTGGCCCCCGCCTCCCCCGCCCCTCGACCTGCCCCGGTGGCGGTGGCGGTGGCGCACAGCAAGCAGGAGCTGTGGTTTCCCCTGCAGCTTCAAGGCTCCCTTCTTCGGGTCTGCTATTGCTGAGGTTTCTCAGTCTCCTGCTCGAAGCCTGGTTGGGTGCCAGCCTCCAGTTACAAGGTCGAATCACCCCTGAGAAAAGTGAGCTCCCTGTTGGCGAGCACACTAGCCATTCCTCCCAGCTACCTTCTGTGTCTCCATGGGAGCCTCAGAAACTTCTAGAAGGCCTCTTCACCATGCAAGGGTCGTGGGATACCTTTCCAGCTTCCCCCAGAAATGTCTTCCCATCCCCTCTCTGTACTGTCCCCTCCACGCCCAACCAGTGGGGAAGCTTGTGGGGTAAAACATGGGACACACAGTTAAATGTCAGATAACCAACAAATAATGTTTCAGTACAAGTATGTCCCAAATATTGCCTCCTGAATTTTCATTTGCCAAATCTGGCGGCATAACTCTGTAAGGACCTGGCTGAGCAAACCCAGCTGGGGAGAAGGTTGTTGGTCTCTCTTTCCCTCAAAGACCCCACACTCCTCAGGGACCTTTTTTCCTGTGTTTCCTTCCCTGCTCTCTGCCCTCCCCACCACCCCATCCTTGCCCGGACTGGCCCCACGGGGAGGTAGGGAGGAAAACCTCCACCCGTTCAGCGTCTCACACTCTCCCTCACCATGGCCTTTCCAGCTCTCTTACCTTTTCTCTCTTGCTGGTAAGAGAAACCCTGTCCTCCCACTTCGCCTCCCCTCCCAGGTCCCTTCTGCCTCACACCTGGCACAGTCCTTTGAACTGGCAGTTTGGGCTCTCTGGCTCCACTTCCAGCTGCTCCTGTGGGGGCTGGCAGGAAACAGAACACTGTTGGTGTCTCACAGTAACAGGCTGCCACAAACCACCCCTCCTCGCTGTCCTGCTGTGCACACACATGCCTTTTCCTGAGTCCAGCTGCATCTGGCCCGTTTGACAGCTGAGGCCACTGAGGCTCAGAGAGGTCAGGGTTTCACCTCAGGTCACACAGCTGGAAGTGATAGATGGCGGGGGACTCTCTTTGGAGGGGCCTGGAGCTGCCCAGAGCAGGCTTCTCTCCTCATTGGAGACCTGTGTTCCCTTCAGCACCTCAGCAGGCCCTTTAGGGAGGAATTGAGCTGCTGAAGCTTCAGGTCCCTCAACCCACAAGGTCTTTTCACACGGGAGCTGCTGCTGCAGCACCTGGTGAAGCCTCATCCCACACCCCACACGCTGAGGCCCTGTGACATTTCCTCTCTGAGGATCAGCCACAGCGCTGGGCTGGGGGAGAGGGAGGAGCGGAGGCCCCCCACCCCGCCCCTGGGAACCCGGGGAAATCTGACTGTTGAGGTGGCTGGGCCTGTGTGTGTGCTGCTCAGGAACAGGCAAGGCCCATTTCCGAGTTAGTGCCACCACTCACCCAGTCCCGGGCCCGCGTCTCAGTTCCCTCGCCCACCGTGGGGCCAACAATCCTTTCTAATAACAGCACCTGAGGAAGGATTAAAAATGGCTTTAAATAGACCCTGGCTGGTGTGGCTCAGTGGATTGAGTGCCGGCCCTCGAACCAGGGGGTTGCCTGTTTGATTCCCGGTTGGGGCGCATGCCTGGGTTTCAGGCCTGGTCTCCAGGGTGGGGGCACGTGGGAGGCAGCCACACACTGATGTTTCCCTCCCTCTCCTTCTCCCTCCCTTCCCCTCTCTCTAAAAATAAATAAAATCTTTAGAAAATAAATAAAATCTTTAGAAAATAAATAAAATCTTTAGAAAATAAATAAAATCTTTAGAAAATAA
>CM052540.1:85421774-85549525 GCA_028533065.1 Trachops cirrhosus | reverse complement strand
TTTCATTTAGAATGGAAGGGTAGATCAAGTGCTTCTCAGATAAGGTCAAGTTCAAGGAGTTCATCATCACCAAGCCCTTATTGTATGAAATGTTAAAGGGACTTATCTAAGAAAAAGAAGATAAAAAACATGTACAGTAAAATGACAGCAAACTCACAATTATTAACCACACCTGAAACAAAAACAAGAAGAAACTAAGCAAACAGCTAGAACAGGAACGAAACCACAGAAATGGAGATCACATGGAGGATTAGCAACAGTGGAGTGGGAGGAAGAGAGAGGGGGGAAAGGTACAGAGAGTAAGTAGCATAGATGGTAGGCAGAAAATAGACAGGGGGAGGGCAAGAATAGTAGGGGAAATGTAGAAGCTAAAGAACTTATGACACATGGACATGAACTAAAGGGAGGAATGTGGGTGGGAGAGGGTGTTCAGGGTGGAGGGGAATGAAGGGGGGACAATAGGACAACTGTAATAGCATAATCAATAAAATATATTTTAAAAAAAACCTTCAATTCATTTAAGAGGCAACTGCATGGCAAACTCCTTAATGGAAAACCAGTGTTGTTTGTCTAATAAAAGGAAACCCTAAAAAACAAATCCAGTCAAGTCAAAACAAATAATTAAATTCCATAAGCTGCCTACTCAGGGCACGAAGCTTGCAGCATCCTCCCTCCGGTGTAAAAAGGAAGGTTAGTGAGTGTCGAAGGTTATTAAGTAGCAGAATACGAAAGCACCTTTCTGTGCAACCATAATCAGAATTGAGAGAAAAATAACCCTCTCAGGATTTAAGGTGAGTTGATGCTGCCTCTGTTTAAAATGGGCATACATACAGAGCACCACACTCTGGCAATGACAGGTCTGATTCAATCGAGGCAGGTCAAGCCAACAGTTCCTAGCTGTGTGACCTCTGTGCCTCAGTTTCCCTATCTGTAAAATAGAGCTAATAAGAGTGCCTGCCTCATAGGGATGTTCTGAGGATTAAAACAGTGACCGGTAGACAGGATCTGTCACACAGTAAGTGCCGCCAACCATGGTGCCCGTGGGACCAGAGGTTCGGGGACAGGAGGGGACTGGCTCAGAGCACCTGCGAGTCCCTCTCCTCTAGGTCCCTCACCAGCCCCAGCCAGCCTCACCCTAAGACACCCCGGCCCATGCCCTGCCTTCTGTCCCTCGTTCACCAGGTCTTACTGAGCCTGCTCTGGCCAGGCCGCTTGATTTGATTCCTGCACCAACCCTGTGAGGGAGGTGGGTCACAGGCTCCATCCACAGAGGCTGGCACTGAGGCCCGAAGAAGTGACACCATTCCTCTGCCGGTCTCTGTGTGTGCCAGGCTGGGCTCCCCCACCCCCATCCAGTCCCAGGCCCCCCCCCCATGCATTATCTCTAGGCAGCAGCAGCTGAGCCTCCTGGTATCTCTCTGATCCCCCAAATTTCCGGTTCCCCAAAGACAACTCAGGATGTGGGGTGGGGCAGGGAGAGGAGGAGGGAGACAGAGAAGGAGCGAGATCAGAGAGAGAGAGAATGAAAGAATCCCCAAGACAGACAAAGAGACAAAGAGAGACAGGGCAGAGACACCAAGGAGAGACAGAGCTGCCAGGCAGAGAAGCAGATGGAGACAGGAGGGACGGCCGGAAAGGTGACTGGGTGCCTGGCCCAGCAGCTCAGTGGGTTCGAGCACCGTCCCAACACACCAAGATTGCGCGTTTGATCCCCGGTCAGGGCACACGCCAGATCGACCAGGGAACGCAGAAATAAGTGGGACGACAAGTCTGTGTTTCCCCCACCCTCTCTCTCAAATCAATAATTTAAAAAAAATTTTTTTAAAGAAAGGGGAGGCAGGAAGTGGAACAGGGAGAAAGGGGGCCAAGTCAGGGCTTGGGGTGTGGGGTGTTGGAGGGTCCCCAGAAACAGAAAGAAAACTGGGGAGCCTGAGGACCAGATGGGATAGGGTGAGCCTGGGGACAGGCCCACTCAGGTGCACAGAGGCAGGTGGGGAAGGGACCCCGAGCGTGTAGGCAGCAGGGGCTCTGGGGGGCCAGAGGCTCTACACTCCCCCCTCTCTCGGAGCTCCAAGGGCCCTCCCAGCCCCCATGGGGCCACAGACGCTCCAAATGTCCACCCTTCAGATTCACATAGCCCTTCCGTCCTCCAGAAAAGGGACTCAGCTTAGGCCTAGCTGTGAAGCAGCCCGCAGCCCCAGGGCCAGCAGTCCCAGTTTGAGGTCAGGAGGGGGAGTGCCTTCAGCTGCCCCCCAAACTCAGGGTGGGCAGGGAGGCCTGAGGAGGGACATGGTGGGCGTGGAAAGAGGCACTCGGACCGGGGGCTGCCTTGGCGCTCAGGGACAGAGTGCCAGCACCCTGCACGGTCCGGCCACCTGCCCTCTCTGAGCTTCAGCTTCCTCACTTGTAAAGAGTGATAATGAGAAGAACTTATTGTCACAGTGTGTGTGAAGTGTGCGTTACCACGCGTGGCATCTGTAAGTGCCAGATGGTGGGCCGGGTTGAAGGTCATGCTCCACAGCATCCTGTCTAGATGAGTCAGGGCCCTTTCATTTGCAAATTACAGAAGCCCAGCTGGAGGAAGGGTGTTAATTAGCTCCTGTAACTGAACAGTTCAAGGTGGAGCCAGTTTCAGGAAGAGATGGATGCAGGACCTCCGCCCATATTCTCGGGGACAGGTTCCCCCACCTGGCATTGCTCATCTCCATGCTGCCTTCTCCTTCGTGGGGGCCCTTCCCGTGGGGGCCCCGGCAGTCCCAAGCCCTGTCCTCCCTGTTGAGCCACCTCCAATCCTCCAATGAGAGAGCCACATGCCCAAGCATTCCAGCCCAAGTCCCCACGAAGACCACAGTCGCTCTCTGTAGAATTTCCCTTCTGGTTTGCCTTTTTGTTTCCTCCTTCTGCCCTGGGGGGTTCAGAACGAGTCACTCCAAGATGTGCCTCTGTGGTGTTCAGATAGTTTTGAGCGAAAGGCGTTTTAGCTTCAGGCTCAAGAGAAACTTCTGCCCCTTCCTTAACTACCTAGAAGAACTGGTACTGGGGGCTTGCTCCCAATAAGAGACTATCAGAGACAACCCCTTCTGGGCAAACTACGATCCCGAACACCTGCGCTTCTCCCCGCCCCCCCCCACCACCCGCAGTGGCCCTCTGAGGCCCCAAGGCCCCTCACCTCCTGCTCACCTGAGAGTCATGCGTGCCCACCACGTGCCCACCGTGGTTCCCGTTCCATCTGTGGGCCTCTCCTGCGTGTGGGTCTCTGGCTCTCCTGTGTACTGAGGTCCCCACACACAGGCACGTCCTGAATTTGGTGATTTTCCCTTGTTCATCTGCCTCTTGTCTATTTGGTGATTAGACCAGCTGAAAGAACCTTGCTGGTGGAGGGAAGTTTCCTCCTCCCCCACAGCACCAACTTTTAACCAGAACAAAGCCTCCCTCCCTCTACCGCAAAGCAGCCTGCATTGCCATGAGTAACTTTGGAATATGCTCTGTGCCTTAAGCAGATCGCTTAACCTCTCTGAGACTGTTTCCTTTTCTACGAGAGAGTTTCCTCATACCTTACAGACAGAAATGTTGTGAGCCTCTGAAACAGTGAGTGTGCCACACAGTAAGTGTGGAATAGATGCATCTCGACAGCCATCTTCCCTTCTACCAGCAATAGCCCCTAGTTTTCTTCGAGTGTCTCATTCATTCCCAGTCCCTTAGAGTAGGGCAGTGACGCTTACGACACAGGCCTGAGTCAGCACGTGGCCCTCTCCTGGCCTGTGACTGGCCCAGAGTGTCAGGTGTCCCCAGCTATGGCAGTTAGAGTGAGTTTAGGGCTTTTGCTGCAGACTCTGGGACATTTGCCCCCCCCCCCCCACCCAGCAATCTGGAAGGACATGGTCCCTGGAGCTGCTAGAACCTTCACACGACCACACAGGGGAAACTCTGAGAGTGGAGCCCAGAGAAAAAAGAGCTGAAGAGAAACTGGAAGTTGGTGATAATGTTTTGACCTCTGACTCCAGCCACACGTGGACATTTCCTGTCTTCTCAGCAATACGGGGTCCTATTCCTTCATTGTCGGGGACACTTTTTGGGGGTAGGGGTGCCAGAATAGGTAGGTTTTAAAATCTGAGTCCAACGTCCTCGAGAGTCCCCACGGTCCAGAAAGCTCATGGCAGAGCTGGGACTAAAACTGGAGCCTCGGGACTTGGGTCCCAGTGTGCAGGTGGCCTGATGCGGTCTTCTCCCTGATGACCTCCGTCGGCTCTGAGACCAGGCACACCTGCACATAAAGAAGAGTGACGGACGCCTCGGAGACTTCCCTGCGGGACTGAGGAGGAAGTGGGGCCCTGGCAGGGCACCACGGGGCTGTGCAGACCGACCACGTGCCCCGGACGGGCAGGTCACCTGCCACAGCGTTCGCCAGCGCTCTCTGAGGGGCAGTGGACGAGGGAGAGGGCGAGCAAAGGGGCGAGTCTGGAAGTGCCGCCCTCCAGGGCGTCGCTGGAAGGAGGAGGGACGGCTGCCGGCAAGGCCGGCACAAAGGACGTCCTCTAGAGATGCTGAAAGCTGGTCTGCAAATGCTGATGACAACATTTCAAAAGGTTCTGAACTCAAATAAATTTGGGAAACACTAGGTCAGCCAAAGAGAAACACAGACGTTAGCACAGATCTCTCACAGCCGTCACCCACTCGATGCGAACGTCGACACTCCGGAGTGGTGGTGGAGGCCGTGCCCAAGCTGCTCTGACTGCACAGCTCTTCCGGAGAAGCGTCCCCAGGACTCAGGGGCCGCACCGCGCACTCTGGGAGAAGCTGCGCCGCTGGCCGACTGCCGCAGGCAGTCCGCACTCCTGTAGCAGCAGGCGCTGAGAGGCCTTGGCGGTCAGGCACTGGCCTGAGCTCTGGCTCTGGTCACTGCAGCCACTGTGCCCATGTGAGTGGCAGCCCCGAAGTCCTGAAGCATTAACCACCCCAGGAGGCAGCCCTCAACCAGAGACTACAGGGCAGGGATGTGTTAATACCTGCTCCCTCACCTCCCCGCCCCCTGCCCCCTGCCCCCCCACAGGAGGGGTCCCACAGGCCCTCTGCCCTCTCAGTCAGGACAGGACCACACCCCAGCTGTCCGCAGTGGTAGCCGGCTCTCTCGCACGCCTCCTGTTGTCTGTCCTCTCTTTCCGGTCTCACTCCCTCGCTTCCATGCCACTGACTTCTGGGACTGCCTCGAAGATACACTGCTTGTACCAGGACCCCTGTCCCAAGGACTGCTTCTGAGAGAACCCAAGTCACCAGAGCTGTTACCTCCTCACAGCTTTTAGAAGCACCCATATGTCTCCCCCAACAATTCCAGAAAACACTCTTGTCACTTATCTCTAAATCTACCTTTCCTCCAACAACAGACTCCAAGAAAAAACTATTTCTGTTCCCCAGATCCCATGTATGGGAATTCTCTCTCCCGATCACCCCAGTGTGCTCAGAAATCCCAGCCCCTTAGACCCTGTTGCCCTGACTGCCTACCCACCTGGTGCACTGACTGGTGGAAGTGAAGCCACAGCCACTTACTGGTCCAAGGAACACAAATGGGAAGCTGCTTAGGGCCTCACAGAATGCCCCTCCCCCAACCACCAAAGCGAGGACCGGGGTCATCCTGGACTTCCTATGCCTCACAGCTCACAGCCAACCCGTGATGACATCTGAACTTCTCCTTATTCTACCGCCTCTCTCCATTGCCCCCCACCCCCCACCGTGGCTAGCCCACTGCCCTCTTCCCCGTGAACTACTGCAGCAGCCTCTTCACTGTCCTGCCCTCAGGCCTTTGCATATGCTGCTCCTAAGTCCTGGAGTGCCACGTGCAGTTCATCCGCCTGGCCAGGAGGACCGGTGACTGTCCGCCTCCTGTTCACTGTCTCCTGCAGCTGCCCTGCCCTCCCACCCCCACCCATTCCCTCCTTGGGCCCTGGTCTCTCCTCTTATTATGAAATCATCCAGATATGTAAACACTTAAGAGAATCATATATCAAACACTGTGTACCCAGCACAGCTTAAGAGAGATGTTATGCGCCTCACTGAGGCCCTCCTGAACTCCTTCCGAACGTCCCGCCCCTCTCGTCCCGCGCCGCCACTCTCCTGAATGTGGGATTCCTCTGCTACTCTGCTGATCTTGATATCCCTGCATACTTGTGTATCCCTGAACAATATATATCTTTTCTCATCATTTTTCAGCTTTATATAAATAAAATGACTTGTTCTCCATTTGTCACCTCAGGTTCTGTTGCTGTTTGAGGTGATAGGTGCTGATCCTGTTCGTTCATTTGTATCCACTGGGGGTCCCCTGGTGCGGGTGCAACCTCCCGGCCGTCCCCAGCCATACCGTGCTGCTGAGCCTCTGGTACCGGCCCCCTCAGCCTGCGCGCCACCGGGTCAGGTTCCTACCCAGGAATTTGCTGGGTAAAGGAACACACCCTTCTCAGCTTTACCGATGTTGCCAGACTGCTCTCCAAGGTGGCTGCACCAACATGCCTTGTTGGCAAACCATTTGTCCCTCGACCTGGCGCAAAGGTGCCTCTCTGCCCATTTCCACCTCCCACATAAAAGTGACAACTCCACTGGTTGATGTCCAGCCAGTCCACGCCCTCCCGCGACCGTCCTCCCTCACCTCGCCAACAGGCCGGCACGAACTTCCCCGTTTGGGGCAGCTGACACTGTACAACACCCAGAGCAGGATGCTGGCAGCAGTGACCCTGAAGGTCCACAGCCACAGAGCTAACCCCAGATTGGCCACTTGGGCTGTGTGCCTTTGCGCAAATCACTTCTCCTCTCTGAGCCTGTGTCGCCTCACCTGTGAGACGGGGACACCCACCGTAACCAACAATAGGGGAGCGAGGAGGAGTAAACACCTGTGAGAAAGCAGCAGGAGCCCAACAGAGAAGCGATCACTATGGTCACCGAGGACGCCAGGCACTTATTCACCCCAGTCAAGCCAGTGTGGGAGAGAACTGGTCATTTACTGGCCCATGTAACTGCGAAGTTTGAGGGGATGTCTGTCTTGCTTTGGGTGTGACTGGATCCAGGGGTTCTGACCAGGAACTGGCCCTGTCCGTCTCTGGGCCACTTTCTCCTCCATTTTGGCTTCATTCTCAGCCAGGATCTCCAAGTGGGGGCTTCAGGGCCACATCCATCCAGCTTAACAACTGCCATGAACTAAAAGAGCTTCTCCTTCCTGACGCTTCCTGCCCAAGTCCCAAGCAGTCCTCATTGGCCCAGGTTAGATCACATGCCCGCACTGGAGCCAATCACAGGGTATCCGTCAGTCCCGGCTACTTAAGGTGTGGTTCTTAGAACAGCAGCATCGGAACCACTTGGGAGCCCCTGGGAAAAGCAGACGCTCAGGCCCCACCCAGACCCGGCTGACTCAGTATCTGCATTTGGGCAAAGCCTCCCGTGAGCGAGCCAGTGAGTCGTCTACACATCAAAGCCTCAAAAGCGCTGTGCTGTACATTAACTGTTTCAGTTGCTCAGACAATTTTTAAGTTCTGTTTTATTGAGAACCACAAAAGGTAAAAACTAAGAAAACCCTTCAAAGTCATCAAGTCCTCCCGCTTCTTTTATAAATGAAGAAACTGGAGACAGGCAGAGAAGGGCCTTGCTTGGAGGCCCCCCCAGTGCACCCCCACACCCCACTCCCCCATTAGTGCAGCCATCGTCTCTGGGGGCTGCCTCCTGGGGAGATGTGTCTGGGCCCCAGAGGCGCCAGCCTGGGTCAGACTTGCCGCACCCCCAAGGAGACATGTCCTGGCTGTTACAGCCGCCCCTGAGGTACCTGGCCAGGGCGCTAGGAGCACACAGGCCCCTCGGAGGATGGACAGCCCCAGACACGCACACACGCAGGCCTCGGGCAGAGCCCACCCTCACCCTGACTCTGACCCACTGGACCCCCCAAAGTCAAGAGCACTACAGACCACACCAGCCTTTATTCTATTACAGAGTAGGGCTGGGGTCAAGGCAGTTCATTCTCAGGCTGTGTCAGAAGGTGCAGAGTGTTGGGGGCACCTAGACTGGACCCCAAAGTGACAATAAGTTAGGAGGAAAATTCTCAGGCTGTTGTCAGGCTGGAGCCGGGCTGGGGTGCCAAGTGGGACCCCAGAGCCACTGCCAGCTGCCCAGCTCAGCCCTCCCAGGCAAGACAGGATCCAGGGCAGGCACACCTCATACTCATACTGCAACACAGGAGGGCAGGAAGAGAGAGAGGGTTTGGGGGTCAGGGGTGGTGGGGGGCGTGTAATAGGGGTCCCCAGAGTCAGGGAGGATGGGGCTGAGGTGGTGGGACAGGCTCTGCGAGGGAGGGTCAGGAGCCCGTGGCCAGGGCAGGGCTGCGCGGGGCTCTCACCAGGCCCTCAGTGGAGCTCCTGCAGATTCTCATAATCTGGGGCACCCTCTTCCTCCTCTTCCTCTGCCTCCTGGGAGCTCAAGATGGCTGTAAGGGGAAGGGAGGTTGGTCTCCAGCTTGAAAACTGCACCCCCCTCCACCCAGGGAGCTCCCAGTGCCCGCCCCTCCCCCAGTACACACCAGGTTCGGTCCTAGCCGTGGGTTGCAGCTCCTGGGACACGTTCACATACTCCCGGCTCCCATCTGTGGGGACAGATCAGGAGGAGGAACTGCCACACCGAGAGGGGGCAGGCCACACTGAGGGTGAGAAAGCAGGAGGACACCGGGACAAAGGGCAACAGAGCCACAACAGGGGTGGGGGCTTAGCCACACTGAGAGGTGGGGTGGGGTGGGGTGGCAGAGGGAGGGGGTGGGGGAAGGTGGGCCCTAGGAGGGCGCCAGCTGCTCACCCAGAGACGCGTCCGCACTCTCCTCACTTTCAGGAACGTTCACATAATCTTCCCCTGACTCCACTGTAGAAAACCACCAGAGTCCCCAGCACAGTCACCCAGAGCACTCGGGCACAGATTCCCAGAGCGCCTGAGCAGATGAAGCTCCCAACCACAGCCACCACTTTCAACAACACCAGCCCAAGATGCCTGTGCAGACAGACGCCCGGAGACCATCCCCACAGTCAGCTCCAGAGGGACACAGACAGGGTGCCCCAGACCAGGGAGGCCAGTAGCCTAGAGGAGGGTAGAGGCCATGGCAATGGGGAGAATAGGGCGATTTGACCAGAACTGATCAGAGGGAATGCAACTGCAGGGGAGAGGAGAGACAGCAAATACCCAGAGTGCCCCTGCTTGGGGAGCAGAGCCAGAGAGCAGCTCAGAGAGGTCGGGCTGGGTGGCGTGCACAGAGGGGGACACGACTCTCAGGGCTGTGCTAAGTCAGAGGTGCCGTCAGCCCCGCTGGCCCCTCATCTTCAGGCAGACCCGCCCTGATCCCCTATTCTTGTCACAGTCCCTTCATAGTGCACATTGTCATTGATAGTGTCTTGTTCTTTTATGTGTTGACTTGTTTCTCCATAAGGACGTGGACAAGACAGGCTCTGGAGCCAGATTGCCCAGGTTCAAGTCCAGCTCGAGCACTAAAGTTGCTAACTAACTAAAGTTACCCAGCCTCTCCAGGCCTCAGTTTTATCATCTGTAAAGTAGGATGAGTATAAAAAAATAGGATGAGTACCTACCCATCTCACAGAGGTGCTGTGAGGAGTAAAGCAGTGAATGGTAAATGTGAGTATTAAGCAGCAAGAGCTACCAAGTGTCTGCTAAATAAATAAACCCTGCCATTGTACAGTTGGGATAACTGAGGCACGGGGGGGCGGGGGGAGGGACAGGTCCAACAACACCTGCGAATTATGAGGTTCAATAAGCTCTGCACACAGAACTCTGAGTAGGACAGGCAGTAGGTCCTCAACACTGTTAGCTCCTTTGCCGTGGCACTAATAAACTGTTGTATCAGAGGTGCCCAGTAAATATCGTAAATGAGTAAGTGAATGAAAGAAAAGAAGTGCTTGGACAGGCGGTCTGGAGCTCAGGAGAGAGTCCCTGACCTGGGGGGCTGGGGGACAAAGGCAGCCAGCACGGCAGGCGACGGCCCGGGGCGCACAGAGAACAGAGGAGCCGAGCACTGAAGAGCACCAGACGAGGAAAGCACCAGCAGGCAGGATGTGACCAAAACAAAGGGAGAAAAGTGGCTCAAAGGAAACAGAGACAATGCAGGAAGCAGAAGAAAAATTCCAAAAAACAAGTACAGAAAAGACAACATTTATCCCGTATCCTTGGAGACTTTTTACAAGATGATATTGCCTCTGTGAAACAAGAACAAGACACGTGAAAAAGGAACACGTCGGGGACCAAGAAAAACCTTTCACACAGGAGACACTGAAAGAATAGAATCGAGGAAGGGAGGAAAAGGCCAAGGAACTCTTGCAGAGGAGGCGCCAGAGAGATAGGAAAGGAGAGAGGCAGAGGAAGAAAATCAGAAGATCAGAGCAGGGTGCCCACTCCCAGCAGGACGGGAGTTCTAGGAAAAGAGAGGAGAGAACCCAGAGGCAGAGCAGGCATCAGAGAAGCAACAGGAGAGAGGCACAGAGTGGCTGCGGCACTGAGGAGCGGGCGGTGGAAGGGCGACTCACTGGAGAGGGCGCTGTCTCGGAGGCCGGGGTTGCTGGGCACCGGAGCTGCTGGGGCGGCACTGCAGGCGGCTGGGACGGTGTCGGGAAGCACCTCCCTGAGAGGAAGTCAAGGGACAGGTCAGCTCAGACCCTGGCCTCGGCCCCTTCCTCCCACCTGGCCACTCACAAGTAGCCCTCGTTGTGATAGTCCTCCTCATCCTCGTCTTCATCCTCATCCTCACAGACTGGCTCTGGGGTAATGACACAGGGGTTAGCACAGTCCAGGTCAGGCCCCAGCCTCCCCCATCCAGGGCATGGGGGTCCCAGACGCACCCTCATTCTCATAGCTTGCCACACTGTTGGCTAGGGAGAGAGAGCGAGAGGGAGACTGAGTCAGGGGAGGCCCACCCTCCGCCAGCCCCAGCCCCCACCCCCAGCCTCACCCCAGCTTACCACCATCGGAGTCCTGCCGGGAAGATGACACTTGGTGGGAGCCCCCTGGGGGCTGTGGGGATCTACTGGGAGTCAAAAATCAGAGGTCATGTCTGGGATGGGGCTCTGGGGCAATGGGGGTTGCAACAGGAAAAGAAACTCCCCATCCAAGGAGGTGAGGGGTAAAGAGGGGGACTTGGATTGGAGGGAGACTTGGAGGGGAAGGGGCTACTTACGGGATGGGGAGCAGGTCTGGCTGGCTCAAGGATGGATAGGATGTAACAGGCGGATAGGAAGTAGCTGGTGGCCAGGAGGCTATCATGGCTGAGGACACAGGACGGAGGTGAAGGAATGAGTCCAGACATCATGCCCTAACCTTGTCAAGGCCTCGAAGGACTGATGAACCCCTTGAAACCCCTGTGCCCTGGACAGGCCTGAGGACACCTATATCCTTCCCCATCCCAGCTCAGGTCAAGATCATGTGGGCAGCCATGGGGCGGGGCGGCAGGGGGACCTGAACGAAGGCACACACTTGCTCGCATGCCAGGGAACTCTCTTCCCTACCCCAGAGGCCGAGGACCCTCCATGTACTCACGAGATGGTTTGATCACGATCCTGTGTGAGGTCCCACTGGCAGGAGAGACACAGCTTGGTAAGGGACCAGGAGAGGCCCAGGGCCAGCCCCACGTCGGGCACTAAGGGAGCGGCACCAGCCAAGAGGGCACTCACCTGTCGGAGATGGCACTGTTGTTTGAGTCTGCGGAAGAGAAGGTCCGTGAGGCAGGAAAAAGGAGTGACTCGGGGAGTGGGTAATGGAGTCGGGGGCTCTCAGTGTCTACACAGGCAGGATGATGTGAGGGACTGGGGAGCGGGCTGAGGACCCCTAGCCATGTGTCCAAGCACCTGACTGCCCCCAGCTCCCACTCACCTAACAGCTCCCGGCAACGCACACAGAGTGCCGTCAGCAGAACGGCCAAGAGTGGCAGCAGCAGGAGGCCCAGCACGAGGGGGAGCAGGATGGCCACCTCCATCTACCTGCAGGACAGAGCTTGGACCAGGCCTGACTGCTCGCCGTGTGTCCCTCCAGGACAGAGCTGCCCCAAAGCGCGAGCTGGGCCAGCAGAGAGAACGGGCCCAGTGGCACCAGGCTAGAAGCCTGGCGGGGGGCAGCCGCGCCCTTGTTGAGGGCTTCCCGGATCCCTTCCCCTCGTTGGGCTGAGTGGGGGTCAGTGCTGGCTCTGGAAGACCCTTTATCCCGGAGCAGTCGGGCCAGGGCCTGAGCTGGAGTCTGGGGCACCAGCCACCCCTGCATGGACCCTGCACCCAGGCCTACCTGCCCCTTGGCTCAGCGCCTGCCTCTCCTCAGCGCCTGCCTGCCCGCCTGCGGCAGGAAGCTGTGGTGAGCTCCGGGTGAGGGCAGGAAATCATCAGGCTCCTCAGCCGGCTGCATCCACCCCCTTCCCACCCCCACCCAGCCAGTGGGGAGGGGAGGAGGAGGCCTAAGGAGCCACCCTCAGGTCTTCAAGAACGGTGTGCTGGTCTCCAGGACAAGCGGCAACTCATACCAGTGGGACAAGGACAAGCCAATTGCAGGCCAGCCAGCAGACATGGATTCCGAAGCCTTGGCTCAAGGAGGCAGCAAGGAGGGAAGTGGACCCAGGGAATTCAGAGGGGCACAGGGCCCACCCCCACCTCACCCTAGTTGGCCAAGAGGGGCGGGCTCTCGGGGAAACAGGGGCGTGA
Organism: Trachops cirrhosus; assembly: GCA_028533065.1. Classification (NCBI taxonomy): domain Eukaryota; kingdom Metazoa; phylum Chordata; class Mammalia; order Chiroptera; family Phyllostomidae; genus Trachops; species Trachops cirrhosus. Next base: position 85,536,824 of record CM052540.1, on the reverse strand, counting down.
CTCACAGTCACACAAAGCCAGCTCACTCCACACTGTTCACCCAGCTCAGAAGCCCCACAGAAGTGACCCAACAGCCACTAGGAGTCCTGGGGCTGGAGAGGGGACACCCCCTACAGTCCAGAGGTTGGTGGTTACTCACACCCAGACAGACGCAAGCAGGCAGTTGGGGTCTGGCTACAAATTTTATTCAGTACAAATAGCACCGAGACCCTGGGGCTGCTCCCGTGGAGGGGGAGTCCCCTTCCAGGCCCTCACTGCCCACCCTTGGCTGCCCATGTAGTGTGTGGGAGCTGGAACATGGCCCAAGACCCCTCCTGGACACCGGGCCAGGCCGAGGGTTTGGGCCCAGGTGCCTGCGGGGGCTGGCCTGGGACCAGCTGTGGTAGTTGCACAGGTAGGTGGGTGATGGCCCTTCAGATGAGCACACTGGACACAGGGACCCGGGTGGAGCGGCCTCGCCGGGGCACCACGATACGGTCATCTTCAGGCCCTGCCTCATGCAACAGACCTGCAGGGGGAAAGATCAGGGTCAGTGTTGGATGGGCAGATGGACACAAAGCCCGGGAGGGGACAAACAGGCAGTGGGAAGTGGACGGGGCCCCAGAGCTGTGGACAGTGGGACGTCAGTCTGCCGGCCAGGCAGACCCAAGGCTGGGTGAAGGGAGAGCTGAGCCCTGAGCGATGCCAGGTCCACAGGACTGGACGGACGGGTGAAGGAACGAGCAGGCAGCGTCATGAAGCTGGGCAAGCAGCTGTGCACGGACAAAGGGAAGGTCCAACTGACCCTGCATATGCAGCTGGGCCCGCTGGCGGTCACCCTCAATGACGAGGGCGGTGCCTAGGAAGGCTGCACCGCCCAGGGCCCCGACAAAGGCACAGAGCATGAGTGAGAACTGCAGGGCCCGGAACTCGGACAAAAAGGAGGGAGGCCAGTTCCGGCGGAGGCGGTCGGAGATCTGTGGGGAGATGAGGAAAGGAAAGCGAGGAGAGTCTTAAAGAGAACAGTGGGGACAAGGGGCCCCTAACTCCAGAAGAACAAAGGCTGGAGCCAGGGAAGGGTGTCTGGGCTTCCAGGGAGAGGTTCACGGCCTCGTGTGGGAATTTGCAAAGACAAACTCCTTCCCATTGGATGCAGGTCCTAGGTGAGAGGCGCCCGGCACGGAAGCCTGACTGGGACAGCCTTCCCATTCAGCCCAGCTCAGGCCACTGGCCAGTGTCAGGAACATAGGGTGCCCGACCCCAACCCAGCAAGAGGGCAGTGCTCACCAGACCAATGAGGTAGGGGCTCCCCGCGTCACCAAGCAGGTGGGACAGCACGATCTGGAAGGCCTCGGCTGTGGAGCGTCTGGTAGGGATCACCACATACTGCGGGGTGGGGGGGTGGGGGGTGGGGTGCGGTACAGAGGGCACAGATGGGACCAGGCTCAGCCTAGGCTGAGGTCAGAGGTGAGCCCCAGCTCAGAGGGGTGACTGGGGTGAAGAACAGGGCAGGCCTGGACTACAGGCCACCTGGGCTGGACTCTGAAGTCACTCCGGGGCTGGGTTTTGAAGAAGGGGTAAAGGCCACAATTCAAGCCACTCCCCTGGAATAGCCCGCCTACTCACCAGCAGAATATCAGCCACAATGGCCCAGTTCATGGACAAAAGTGTCTCTCCAATAAAGATGAAAATCTGGGGGACCAGGAGGTGGGGGGGCAGGGTTGATCTCATCACAAGAACAAACACATGGAGATCCGTCTATTAACTCATTTAGTCCTCACAGCACACCTGAGACAGAAGCTATTAGTATTTCCTTTTTGCAGATGGTGAAACAGCACAGCCCAATGCCACACAGTTAGGAGGGCGAGACCTGACATTCGAGACCAGGCATTCCCACCCCAGAGTTGGCTCTGAACCACGATGCTGGCTGACTTCAGTCCTGCCCCAGTACACCTTTCCCCGTCCCTGGACCCAAAGCAGCCCCCTTGATACCTGCTGGCTACTCACATAAGTGGCCACGATGCTACCACGGGCAGAAGCAACGGACAGGAAGAGGAAGGGTGCAGAGCCCAGGAGGCCAGCAGCACAGACCAGCGGGTCAGCCCGGGGGTTGGAGCGGCGGAGGCGGCGGCTGATCTCCACGCCCAGGCCCACACCCAGGACCCCCGTCAGGCAGGTGATGAGCCCAAAAATGAGGCTGCGGGCAGGGACAGGGACACAGGGGCTAGTCCGTCTGCCTGCAAAGGCCCCTAGCCTCGCCCCTATGGCCTGGAGAGGAAGACGACCGATCCCAGCCACCCTCACAACCCAGGTCTGTCCAGGCACAGCACCCCATGGTTCAGGAAGGTCCGTCACCTACTTCCCAGACCAGGAAACTGAAACTCTGGGAGAGCAAAACAGCATGTGGAGTTGGGACCCAAGCTCTCCTTGTCTGAGTCTGAATCACACTCTTTCTACTCCATCCCCTGCCACCTACAGGCCATCCATCCCAGCCCCCATCTGGGTACCTGTCAGAAGAAGAGCAAGAGTCTCCAGGAAGACAGGGTGGGGTCTCCCCCAAAACCACACGGGAACGCAGCAAGAATGCAGGAGCCCAAAGAGCCAGGGAGCCCGTGACAAAGGCCACAGCAGTGAAGCCGAGGGAAGACAGGATGAAACTAGGGCTGTGGACAGTTGGAAAGGAGGAAGTCATACTCCACTGAGGTATCGGAGTGGGGGACTCTCTTCTGCCTTGCCGGCCAGGGCACTAGGATCTGGGCCTATACTTCAAGCAGCTGCCACAGGAGGCAGCAGTGACTGAATTACTGGCCCTGACATTGGGTCAGGTGACGGGAAAGGAAACAAAGACCACCCCATGGAAATTTCAACCCAGCTGTCCCACCTTCCTGGGGATCTAGATGTTGGGTGAGGATGGAATTAAACTCACTTTCTTGCCAGAGCCCTCAGATCCGCCGACCACGAGGTGGGGTTCAGGGGCGGCGAGTCTGAGTGACGCTCTACAGCTCCCCTCGGTGGCTCCCGTACTACCAGGAACAGCAGTAGTACTGCCACCACTCCTAGGCCTGGTGTCACCTGGGGAGAGAGTGGGCTTCAGGACAGGGACAGGCAGAGACACACCCAACTCCTGGGGCTGGGAGAAGGTGTGTGAAGGCAGCTCAGGCTCCAAGACCTCGGACAGCAGGGTAGGTGCTTGCTCAAGGAAGCTGAACCTGCAGCTCTGGCCAAGGGGCGATTGCTACGAGGGGCCACACCCATTTCTGCAAGCCTAACTGCTCCCTCTTTGGTAACAGCACCCTAATTTTCTTTTGGGAAACCACTCCCCTCACTTCTCTCAGTCAGTGTGGTTCAAATAGGGCAGGGCTTGTAACCCAGACTTAGCTAACAAGAGCAGTATTAACTTCCCCAGCCTCGATGACTGATTCAATGGTGGGCACGTGACCCACTTTCATCTAATCAGATTGCTCAAGGATCCAGGCCACCGAAGTTTCCAAATGGGAAGATAAACGTGTGGAGTTTCCACCTGCTTGAGGACAGAGGTAGCACAGAGGAAAGCAGAGCTAAGAAGGGTGATCAGACCCCCGTGACTGTGGGAATCCCGGGTCCAGCTTTAGTGGAAGCACGCCCTAGGGCTTTCCGTTATGAAAGCCAACATGGTGCCATTAGGGCGCTTACACTTTTACAGGGGACTTCTGTCACCTGCAACCAAGAGCTCCGTCGAGCACACGGCTTTGTGGTGGGGGCAGCCAGGTTTTCTGCAGGCTTGGCAGAGTGAGTGCTGCCTTGGAATGGGGTGCCTGAAGGTGAAAGGGGGGCTCAGTGACGATGCTGCTGACTTTCCCGTAGCCTGTGACCAGACTCACCCTCAGAGCCCAGTGCCAGTCCCCAGCCACGTCCTTCACTTTGGAGCCTGCAATGTAACCCAAACCACTGGAGGAAAGGGGAAGGAGAGGAGAAGGGAGAGCTGGTCAGTCGTGCCCAATGCCAGGCCCCGCTGCCTCCCCGCCAGGCAGGCCCGAGGCCCACTCACCTGCCCACTGGGATGGCAAAGTAGAACACGCTGAGCATCTGACTCCGCTGGTCTGCCACGAAGAGGTCAGCGATGAGGGTGGGTGCGATGGTGGAGTAACTGGCCTCCCCGACCCCCACCAGGCCCCGAGTCAGGAGGAGCAGCCAGAACCGCTGGGGAACGAGATGGGGGAGGGGAGGTGGCACCCCACCCTACAACCAGCCTCCCAGTCTAGTTCACCGGCCAGTTCTGGACAGGTGGCAGGGATGGCGGGAGAGGCCAGGTTTTAGAATCAGATGGACCTGAGCTTGAATTCTGGCCCCTCTACTTACTAGCTGTGTCTTTGAGGAAGCAACTTAACCTCTCTGAGCCTCAGTTTCCTAATCTGAAAAAGGGAGATAAGGACAGGTTCACATAACTGTTGCGAGGACAGGACAATAAAAGGTCTCTTCATTACCTTGTGCCCAGTAAGTGCAAAATAAATCTTACTTTCTATCTCGCCCACCCCATCCAATAGTGAATAATGATCTTAGGTGGGGTTTCGTTTGTCAAACAAAGACCCCTGAAGCTAGGGACAGGGTACCATAACCCAGGGACTGTGTGTAGGGCTGAGGACAGAGTTCTGGGGCAGAGAGAGAACGGACAGGGAATTTTAAAGGAGCAAAGAAGCAGCCGCCAGGGAGGCAGAAGAAAAACCAGAGGAATGGCATCACAGAGGTTAGAAGAGAGTTTCCAGAGGCAGAAATGGGTCCATAGAGCCAGAGGCTCCTGGGAGATCTAGTGAGAGGAGGACCAGGAAGTAGGAGCTACATTTGGCAACCGAGAAGTCACTGTTGACTTTGGCAATGGGGTGCTGGGGGCAGCTCAGCGGGCAATGCTCAAGGGGCAAGTGGGAGAGGAAGTGCGGGCAAAGTGAGAGCCTCTTCCTGGCTGCTCCTTCACCCAGACTGGAGCGTGGTCAAGGAGGCCTTTCAGGAAGTCTGACTAGGAAGGAGAAGAGGGGGAGAGGGCAGTCTAGGTAAGGTAGAGAAAGAAATGTGAGTGTTTAGGTGTTGAATGGAAGGAGTCAATGGTCAGGGGGAGTGGGGATGATGGAGAGAAGGTTCTGAAAGAAAAAAGAAGCGAAGCCCTGACCACTGTGGCTCGGTTGGCTGGGCGTGGTCCCACAAGGTGAAAGGTCACTGGTTCAAAATTCCCAGTCAGGGCACGTGCCTGGGTTGTGGGTTTGGTCCCCTGTCTGGTGTGGCAGCTGATAAATGTTTCTCTCTCACATCAATGTTTCTCTCCTTCTCTCTCCCTCCCTTCCCCTCTCTCTAAAAATAAATAAATAAAATCTTAAAAAAAAAAAAGCAAGAAAGAAAAGGGAAAAGGATGGCATGGGCAGATTAATTTAGGCAAGGCAGGGAGATGGGGGTGCTGGTGGCTGATGGCACGGACCAAGGAAACTGCAGATGCTCCCCAGGCCCAGTCTGCAATGATTCCAAAGAGTGGAAGCAAAGATTGATGGGGGACTGGAGGGGCCTGAGCAGGAGTCATTGTGGGGCCTTACCTCTCTGGGGATGAAGGATGACCCCAGTGTCACCAGGGACCAGAAGGCAATGCCCCCACACATGAGATACTTCCGATTGTACCTGTCACCCAGGTAGCCAAACACAGGTGCCAACACCATGTAACTGGAGATGAACACTGAGGGAAAGCAGAGAGTCACAGCCAACCCTAGTACCCCGTCTCCACCCCCATCCCAACCCCAGCCCCCCACCCCCACCCCAGCTCGGGGAGGGCATCGGGGGCAGGAATAACTCCCAACCCTGAAACTATCAGAGCTTCCAGCTGGGGGAGTCCAATTCCATTTTAAACACCTTCCAAACCTTCCACTGTATAACACATGGCCCAGCTGACTCATCACTGCTTCCCACCCAGGTAAGAATAAAATCCAAATTCCGTATCACGACCCACTTCGCGCTGTGTGACCTAACCCCTCCTGACCTCTCCAACCTCATGTTCTTCCTTTCCTTTCTCTGCACCCCAAGAGCCCAATAGCCACGTTCAATACCATCTTAGGGTTTTTGGCAACTGCTGTCCTCTCTATCTGGAACATTCTCTTTTCTCCCCTGAGCTTCACAGAGCTTAGCAAGTTCAGGTTCCAGCTGAGACACTCCTCCAACCAACACACATCCAGTCTCTGTCGCACTCACTGTTTCCTTTTACATAACGCTTATTCCTTTGGAAAAGGATCTCAACACCAGCGTAGGTTTTTATGGACTGTTGCCCCTCAGGCACAGCAGAATGTCAGCTCTTGCACACAATGGCCTCACCTGTCTCAGCCGTGACTGTTCCCATTATTGAACACACAGCCTCGCATAAAGTAGGGCTCAGTAAATGCGCTGGATGAAAAAGTGAATGGGGCTGCCGAGAAAGAATGGCCTCTTCTCTAACTCAACGGCTCTTTAGAGTTTGCAGAGCGGGACCTGTGATTCCATTCTCATTTCTCTAGACTTGTCTTAAAATACCTGTGGCTTCTTACTGGCCTGAACTGAAGCAAAGAACATTTCAAGGCCTGGATTCAAGTCCCTCTTCTGCCTCTAACTTGTTGTATGACTCAGAGCAAGTCCCTACTCTTCTCCAAGCCTCAAGTTTCCTTATATCCCTGACCAAGTAGCTCAGTTGGTTAGAGCATCGTCCTAATACGCCAAGGTTGCGGGTTCGATCCCCAGTCAGGGCACATAGGAATCAACCAATGAATATGTAAATAAGTAGAACAACAAACTAATGTTTTTCTCTCTAAAATCAATAAATTAAAAACATTTTAAAAATGTAGATAATCCTAACTACTTCCTCTAATTAAGAAGAACACCTATTCCTTGGCTGATGGAAGAATTAGAAAACAATGGGCTTTTATCAAAGGTCTTGAATAAGTTATGTAAATGTCATCACCATTTTCTCCAGAGCCTGGGACACAGTTGGTGCTCAGAAACACTCCAGATGAATGGAGGGGAGGAAAGAAAAGAGGGTTTGGGCCTGTTTCCCCTCTCTCACAAATCCCAAAGTTCTGAACAAGTAAAACTCACCTCTTTCCATTCCGGACACCCTCTTCTGTCTGCCATTATTTACTGGGTGACCACCATGTCCTCAGCACTGCACTACACACTTCACAGGCATTATCTCATGCAATCCTCACACCAGCCTTCTGACATGCTCTGGGTCATCACTACTTGCATCTGACCAATAAGGAAAGTGAGGCTCAGAGAGGTTGAGGGCCTCGCTCATCATCACACTGTGAGCAGAATGCTGAGATTTAAACCCAGGTCTGGCTTAACTATTACACTAAACTAACTCCCTCTTTAAATGAGGTGTGCTAACTAATCAGAATCATTTCAAAGGAGAATCAGGGCCATCTGTTCCCCTAGCTCTGGCCACTATTCCTCCATCAGTGAGGCCCCAGGCACTCCAGCATGTGGTCCCTACTGGGGTAAGAAAAGGGAAAATAGCTGCTGTGCACCCAGGAGGGGCCTCCACTCACCCGTCTGAATGAGGCCAGAGCTACTATCTCCGATACTGAAGAACTGCTCAATATCCGGAAGGACGCCTGGGAAGAAGACTCAGGATGGGATCCGCGAGGCAGCCTCACCTTCGGGACCCCGCTCTCTTCCCCTCGTCTAACTTCCTCCCAAAAGTCGGTACCAGCCACGGTGAAGCGGTCCATGTAGTTGAGGAGGTTGATGTAGCACAGCACGGCCACTATGAGAGCCGAATGGCTCGCAGACAAGCCGGTGATGCGCTGCAGCTCCTCCCGGTCTGGGCCCTCCGGACCCTCGGACTTCGGGTTCCCCATGTAACTCGGTAATGCCGAGGTGCTCGGCAACGGCCTGTCGTTTGTGTCATCTGCCTGGCTGAGGAAAGGCTCGTTTTCGGACCCGGACATGGTCCCGGGGGCCGCGTCTGCCCGCGCTCTGGTCCCACCGACGATCCTGCCTGAGAAGGGAGGAAGCTGGAGAAAGGAAGGAGGAGGAAACTCAGGCGACGGAGGTGCGCACAGAGAGGGGTAGGAGCTTGTCCCGAAGCACAGAGCACGGCCGGGAAGGAACCCGGGCCCTGTTAAGCTTCCCCGTCCCGGCAGACACCGCGCGAAGGGGACGAGTGGAATTCGGGTGATGTCGGGGATAGCAGAGGGTTGAGAAGGGCCCGATCCTCCCCACCCGCTAGGGGGAGGCCACCCCTCACCCCTCACCCCTCACCCCTCACCCCTCACCCCGGGTAGGAGTCCACTGCACTCGCTGTAGCTCAGTCCCAGCACTGCACCATGGCCGCCGCCATGATGGTTGAGAGCCGGTCATGTGACGGCGGAGCCGCCCCGGCACGCTACTGCAGGCCAGCTTTTGACACATGACCAGCTGCCAGACTACTGAAGCTGCAGCCTAGAGCTGCGCATGCTCCTTCTGCCTCACCGCAGGCTCTTGAGTCACGTGACAGCTGTCTAGCCGCTGGGGTAACTACCCAGGGGCACATACTCCGCGCGCCCCGCGCCTCCTCCAACCCCAAGCCGCTCAGCCGCTGCACCGTCTTGGCAACCAGCGGCCGCGTCCCCGCCAAGACTGCCATCCCAGAAGCCGTCTAGGGGAATTGCTGAAGTTGCCCAGCCCTTTGAATCTCGCCTTCCTTATCTGCAGCACCCTCTTGGCTGACCTCTTTCCAAACTAGATAATGGATGTTAAATGGCTCTGGAGGTACATCTCTAGAAATGCCAATGAACAGTTCTCGCTCTAAGTAATTATTCTCTCTTCCTCGTTGTCTGACTTGGGCTTCATACATACCCACTAAGTGATGAGTGAATGAATGTTGAGCAGCGACCTTCGGCCCCTGCCTGTCCTTTGGATCCCCTAACCAAGCGGCTGTAAAACCTTGAGGTTTCCCAGTCTCAGAACAGCCTCCGCAGTCTGCAGCGGTTTTTTCGCTCTTGCGCCCTCTGGTGGTCTTATTTAAGGCAGGCCAGGACTTGAAGCCTAAGTACAAAGAAAGACTCCAGAGCCCTGGCACCAAAAGGAGAGCCTGGAGTGGTTCCTTATGTCACCCCGCCCCAATCTCCAAGATACAGCTGCTAAACATACAATCTAAATAAAATCAGTATAGTTCTATGCAAATTCTGCTTCAAGATCCCTCTTCCAACCAGACCCACTGAAATTCTGGAGTCTCTTGAGGAAAGCATGAGGCCCCCAAGTTGGCTTATCAGAAACTATTTTGAGTCATGGGTATCCCTCGTTGGCATTGTTCCAGGAGATGCTTTATGTTTTAGAACCTTACTAGGTGTCCCCTGAGGATTTAAAGGAAAGAGATGGAGACCTGGCTGGTGTGTCTCAGTGGATGGAGTGCTGGCCTTGGATCCAAAGGGTTGCAGGTTCAATTCCCTGTCAGGGCACATGCCTGGGTTGCAGGGTAGGGTACGCCAGAGGCAACCACACGTTAATGTTTCTCTCCGTCCCTTTCTCCCTCCCTTCCCCTCTGTCAATAAATAGAGAAGTGAAATCTTTAAAAATAAATAAGATATTTTTTTAAAAAAGGAAAGAGATGGAAAAGAATTTCAGATTGTATTCACTGAATTTCCTCAACAAAATGTTATTGAGCCCAAATGCCCATTAGTAAATGAACAGATGAAAAGACTGTGGTACAGAGGATGGTTTGGGTGGCGGGGAGTGGTCAGGGGCAAATGGACACAACTGTCCTTGAAGAACAATAAAAAAAGAAAAACTGTGGTACATTTACCCAATGGAATAGTATGCAGCAGAAAGAAAGAAGGAGCTCCTACCCTTTGTGACAGCATGGATGGAACTGGAGAGTATTGTGCTAAGTGAAACAAGCCAGGTGGTAAAAGACAAATAACATATGATCTCACCTATAAGTGGAACCTAATCAAGAAAACAAACAAGTGAGCAGAATAGAGCCAGAGACATGGAAATAAAGAACAAACTGACAGTAACCAGAGGGGAGGGAGAAGGGGGATAATGGAGGAAAGAAGGGGAAGGATCAAGTCAAGGAACATGTATAAAGTGCCCGTGGACAAAGACAACAAGGTGGGGAGGAGAATTGAAATTGGAATGTGAGGGTGGGTAGGACAGGGATAGTAATGTGGGGGAAATGGGGACAACTGTAACTGAACAACAATAAAAAAGTGTTAGCCCTGGCTGGTATAGCTCAGTGGATTGAGCGCAGGCTGTGAACCAAAGAGTTGCCAGTTCGATTCCCAGTCAGGGCACATGTCTGGGTTGTGGGCCAGGTCCCCAGGGGGGCCATGTGAGAGGCAGCCACATATTGATGTTTCTCTTCCTCTCTTCCTCCCTCCCTTCCCCTCTTTCTAGAAAGAAATAAATAAACCTTTATAAAAATAAAAAAATTAAATATTATTGAGCATCTACTACATGCCTGGCATTGTGTCAGGCTAAAGCAGTTTTAGCCCCTACTGTCATGGGTCTTATCTGGAGGAGACAGATAACCATACATGTGTAAAATTGCACCTGTGAAATGCAAAGGCAAGCCACAGATTGGAAGAAAATACTTGCAAGGCGTGTATCTGGCCAAGGACTTATATCCATTCAGATGCACAAAGAACACTTAAAGTTCCAGAAGGCAAAAACACAATTTTTAAATGGACAAAAGATTTAAGCAGACATTTCACAAAAGATACATGAATGGCCAACAAGTATATGACTCCTTTGGTCATGAAAAATGCAAATTAAAACCATAAGAAGATACTGCTTTACTAGAACTTTTAAAAAACCTAATAATATCAAGTATTGGAAATGATATAGAGCAACTAGAAGCCTCATACAGTGCTTGTGGGAAAGCAGATAGTACAGCCGCTCTGAAAACAGCTTGGCAGTTTCTTTAAAATTAAACATCCACTTCCCACATGACCAAGCAACTCTTCTCCTAGGTAGCTATCAACAAGAAATGAAAACATGTCCAAACAAAATCCTATATGTGAAGGTTCAGAGAAGCCAAGAAAATGGGGGGGACCCCACATGTCTATCAACAGATGAATAGTATATCCGTATAATGGAATACTACCCAATGAGACACACACAATATGGATAAATTTCAAAAACATGCTAAGTGAAAGAACCTAGACACAAAAGACTGTATATAGTATTATTCCATTTATATGAAAATCTAATGAAAAAAATGGAAAATCTAGCTCTGGTTGGTGTGGCCCAGTGGATTGAGCACCGGCCTGTGAATCAAAAGGTCACCAGTTCGATTCCCATCAGGGCACATGCCTGGGTTGCAGGCCAGGTCCCCAGTAGGGGGTGCTCCAGAGGCAACCACACATTGATGTTTCTCTCCCACTCTTTCTCCATTCCCTCCCCTCTCTAAAATAAATAAAGAAATAAAATCCTTAAAAAGTTATTTCTCTAAAAAGAAAAAATGACAAATCTAGAAAAGGCAAAACTAAAGTGACAGAAAGCAGATTAGCGGTTGCCTGGGGTCAGAGGGAGGAGGAGGTGAACACAGGCACCAGGAAACTTTCGCAGAACTGTGTACATCTACTAAAACTCTTGAAATGTAGACTTAAAATGAGTGAATGTTTAAGCACATAAATTAAACTCCAATAAGTTATGAATAAAAAAAAGCCTGTAGCCCAAACACAATACCACTGGACATCAATGAAAATAAAACTTTCTGGTTATAAAGGCAAATATTTTGATGCTAATTGGTTTTTCCAAATGGGGAAAATATTCAGTTCTTCTCTGAATACAGGTGCTTTTTAATTTTTTTTAAATTGTTTTTTATCCTCACCTGAGGACTTTTTTTTTCATTGCTTTTAGAGAGAAAGGAGGAGAGAAAAGCAGAAGGAGAGAGAGAAACATCGATGTTAGAGAGAAACATCAATCAGTTGCCTTCCATACCCACCCAACCAGGGATCAGACTCACAGCTTGGGTATGTGCCCTGACCAGGAATCGAACCCACGACCTTTCAGTCTACAGGACAATGTTCCAACCAACTGAGCCACACTGGCCATGGCCAGGTGCTTTTTAAAATTTGATGGATCTCTTGATTAAAGTTTCTTTAAGGTCAGATAAATAAATGTGTCTGTACAGGTCTTTTGGGTTAAACTGGAGCCCAACTTTTGCTCTATTTGCTTTCGAAATTGTGGTTTTTGTCATAAAAGCATACATCGATGTCTCGAAAAAAAGTTCACTTATGACGAGTGCCACAAAAAAAGAAGTCTGATATATGGATGTTATAAAGACCTGATAACAGGGACGTTTGACCTGGTGAGGGAGGTTGAGAGCCTCTCTGGTCCTTAAGCTCAGACGTGGTGGAGGGGTGATTATTGACTTCTCAGGGAAAGAAGAGAGAGCAGCCCAGGCAGTGGGGAACACATGCGAATGTGCTGCCACAGAAGGAAGCATAATGGCCCTGGCTGGTGTGGCTCAGTGGATTGAGTGCCGGCCTGCGAACCAAAAGTTCGCCAGTTTGATTCCCAGTCAGGGCACATGCCTGTGTTGCGGTCCAGGTCCCTAGTTGGGGGCATGCAAGAGCCAACTAATCGATGTTTCTCTCCCTCCCTTCCCCTCTGTCTGAAAATAAATTAATAAAATCTTTTAAAAAATTGATTCAATCAAATAATTATTTTAAAAAAGAAGGAAGCATAATGAACACACGGATCTGAAAGAAAGGCAGTGTAAAGAGCAGTGAGCGGTCAGAGGCCAGGCTGGATGGGGCCATGGCCATGTGAAGGATCTTCATTCCAAAATCAGATTTGCATTTGAGATCACTCTGACCACACTGTAGATGGATCAGAGGGGGCCAGAGGGACAGCAGAGCAACCTATCAGAGGGCTGCGGCACTAGCCTAGGCTGCAGGCAGTGGTGGCTGGCACCAGGGTGGGATGGAGGGAGAGAACTAAACTTCTTTAAGAGCCATCTGGGACAGTTAAGTTGGTCTGGTGATAGAGTGGATATGAGGTAGAAGAAGTATCAAGAGTGAAACTTAGGTTCCCGGACCTAGCTTATGCAGTGAGATGGCTGGTAGGGAGACTCTTTGAGACAAAGAGCTTATTTATTCACTCACCAAACATTTGTTAGGTAACTCCTCTGCCAGACGCTGGGCATGGATCTTTGAGAAAATCAAGATAGTGTACAGTCATGCATCGTTTAACAAGGGGGAGACGGGCTGAGAAATGGGTGACTAGGTGATCTCATCGTGCCAGCATCACAGAGTGAGTGCACTTACGCGGCATAGATGGCAGAGCCTGCTACACGCCTCGGCCACGTGGTGTAGCCTAATGCCTCCCGGCTACGAACCTGTACAGCATGTTACTGTACCGAATACTGCAGGCCAGGGCTGTCAAACTCATTTTCACTGGGGGCCACATCAGCCTCACGGTTGCCTTCAAAGGGCCAAATGTAATTTTAGGACCGTATAAATGTAACTAGTCCTTAACAGTTAAGTGAGAGATTGGTGCTGCCACCGGGTAGAAACAAGGCACCGGGCCAGATAAAACAAGGTGGAGGGCCAGATTTGGCCCTCAGGCCTTGTGTTTGCCACCTGCACTGTAGGTAATTATAACACAAATGTAAGTATTTCTGTATCTAAACATATCTAAACATAGAGAAGCCACAGTAAAAATATGGTATAAAAGATAAGAAATGAGCCCTGGCTGGTGTGGCTCAGTGGATTCAACACTGGACTATGAACCAAAGGGTCACCAGTTCAATTCCCAAACAGGGAACATACCTGGGTTGTGGGCCAGATCCCCAGTACAGGGCATGTGAGAGGCAACCACACACTGAGGCTTCTCTCCCTCTCTTTCTCCCTCCTTCCCAATATTTTTAAAAAGATAAAAAATGGGCCCTGGCTGGTGTAGCTCAGTGGATTGAGCATGGGCTGAGAACCAAATGGTCACTGGTTCGATTCCCAGTCAGGGCACATGCCCGGGCTGTGGGCCATGTCCCCAGTGAGGGCCACATGAGAGGCAACCACACATTGATGTTTCTCTCCCTCTCTTTCTCTCTCCCTTCCCCTCTCTCTAAAAATAAATAAAATAAAATCTTTAAAATTAAAAAAAGATGAAAAAATGGTATACTTATATAGGGCACTTACCATGAATGAATCCTAGAAGGTGAGGCGAGTGAATGTAAAGGCCTAGGCCATTATGGAACACTACTGTAGTCTTTTCTAAAACTGATTTTAGAGGGGCAAGGGGAGAGAGAGAAACATAATTTGTTGCTCCACTTATTTATGCATTCAGTGGTTGATTCTTGTATGAGCCCTGACTGGGGACTGAACACACAACCTTGGGTTATCAGGATGATGCTCTAATACTGTATTCTTTTTTTAAAGATTTTATTTATTTATTTTTAGATAGGGGAAGGGAGGGAGAAGGAGAGAGAGAGAAACATAAACGTGTGGTTGCCTCTCATGTGGCCCCCACTGGGGACTTGGCCCACAACCCAGGCATGTGCCCTGACTGGGAATCAAACCGGCGACCGTTTGGTTCACAGCCTGCGCTCAATTCGATGAGCTACGCCAGCCAGGGCTAATAGTGTATTCTTTATTAATGCTGTAAACAGGCTACACGCCATTTTAAAATTGTATTCAATAATATGTTAACCTTAGCTTACTATAAACTTTTTACTTTATATTGTTTTAATTTTTTTGACTCTTCTATAGTAACTTACCTTAAAACATGTTGTATTGCTATACAAAAATGTTCTTTTTTATGTCCTTATTTTATAAGCTTCTTTCTATTATTTTTATTTTTTTTTAACTTTTTGTTAAAAACAAACACGTATTAGCCTCAGCATGTACAAGGTCAGGATCATCGATACTGCTGTCTTCCGTCTCCACATCGTAACACACCGGAAGGTGTTCAGGGGCCATACCAGGATGTAGCTGTCCTCTCCTATGATAGCAACATCTTCTTCCAAGATGTACCCTGAAGGGTCTGCCTGAGGCTCTTCTTAGGAACATGTCACTCTTTTCAGAAAGCACTGACTTTGGTTTTATAGCCTCTATGGCCATGTCACTAGACCTTAGGAGTTTTTTTAAATATACTTTATTGATTATGCTATTACAGTTGTCACATTCCTCCCCCTTCATTCCCCTCCACCCTGCACACCCCCTCTTACCCACATTCTCCCCCTTTAGTTCATGTCCATGTGTCATAAATTTTTTACCTTCTACATATCCCATACTATTCTTGCCCTCCCCCTGTCTATTTTCTGCCTACCATCTATGCTACTTACTCTCTGTACCTTTTCCCCCTCTCTCCTCCTCCCACTCCCCTGTTGCTAACCCTCCATGTGTTCTCCATTTCTGTGGTTCTGTTCCTGTCCCAGCTGTTTGCTTAGTTTGTTTTTGCTTTAGGTGTGGTTGTTAATAATTGTGAGTTTGCTGTCATTTTACTGTACATGTTTTTTATCTTCTTTTTCTTAGATAAGTCCTTTTAACATTTCATATAATAAGGGCTTGGTGATGGTGAACTCCTTTAACTTGACCTTATCTTAGAAGCACTTTATCTGCCCTTCCATTCTAAATGAAAGCTTTGCTGGATAGAGCAATCTTGGATGTAGGTCCTTGCCTTTCATGACTTGAAATACTTCTTTCCAGCCCCTTCTACCTGTAAGGTTTCTTTTGAGAAATCAGCTGACAGTCTCATGGGAACTCCTTTGTAGGTAACTGCCTCCTTATCTCTTGCTGCTTCTAGCATTCGCTCCTTAATTTTAATCTTGGCTAATGTAATGATGATGTACCTTGGTGTGTTCCTCCTCAGGTCCAACTTCTTTGGGACTCTCTGAGCTTCCTGGACTTCCTGGAATTCTATTTCCTTTGCCAGATTGGGGAAGTTCTCCTGTATTATTTGTTCAAATAACTTTTCCAGTTGTTGCTCTTCCTCTTCTCCTTCTGGTACCCCTATAATTTGGATATTGGAACATTTAAAGATGTCCCGGAGGTTCCTAAGCCTCTCCTCATTTTTTTTGAATTCTTGTTTCTTCATTCTTTTCTGATTGGATGTTTCTTTCTTCCTTCTTGTCCACACTGTTGATTTGAGTCCCAGTTTCCTTCCCATCACTATTGGTTCCCTGTACATTTTCCTTTATTTCACTTAGGGTAGCTTTCATTTTTTCATCCAATTTGCGACCAAATTCAACCAATTCTGTGAGCATCCTGATCACCAGTGTTTTGAACTGTGCATCTGATATGTTGGCTATCTCTTCATCGCTTAGTTGTATTTTTTCTGGAGCTTTGACCTGTTCTTTCGTTTGGGTCATTTTTTTTTTTGTCTTGTCGCGCCTGTTACGTGTGAGGGGCGGAGCCTTAGGTGTTCACCGTTCGGGGCAACCCAGTCACTGGGTTGTGATGCTGTGTGGGGGCGGGGTCCGA
Source organism: Trachops cirrhosus (assembly GCA_028533065.1). NCBI lineage: Eukaryota > Metazoa > Chordata > Mammalia > Chiroptera > Phyllostomidae > Trachops > Trachops cirrhosus. The sequence goes on along the minus strand of CM052540.1, from coordinate 85,520,457 downwards.
GAGGGAACAAAGGCACTCGCTTCGCTCTGCCAGATTTCAGTCACTTTCCCCACTCCCCCCGAGCAAAGTGGGCCCTTCTGGTGCTGATTCCCATGTGGGTGGGTTTGTATACGTTCTAGGACCGTGTGGGTCTCTCCAAGAACTCTCCTGTGAGGCTGGGAGTTTCTCCCACTGCCGCCTCAACCCCCACAGGTGTTTTCAATCGGTGTTTTGAGGCTTTATTTCCCCATGCTGGGACCCTGGGTTACGCAGTCTGTCTTGCTCCCCAGTTTCACCTGGTTTATCTGTGCACGAATATGGGACCGCTTGGTCAGCCAGTTGCCTTGTGTGCCACGCCCCTCCACAATCTGTTGCCTGACTGGGTCCACCCCCTGCTGCCTTGCATGCCTGGGGTCACCTGCCACTGCTTTGCCCTGAGCACTCTCCGCCCAGCCACCCAACTCCACCCCTCCTACTGGTCTGCATGAATGAGTCTATTTGTTGGACTTCCATACAGTTCAATTTTCTGTCAGTACTGGTTGTTTTTTGTTTCTAAATTGTCGTTGTCCTTTGTGGTTGTGCGAGGAGGCACAGTATGTCTACCTACGCCTCCATCTTGGCCAGAAGTCTGACCCTAGGAATCTTTCAGCTCCATTATAAACTTATGGGACTACTGTTGTATAAGGTCTGTCCAGAAAAAGTCCAGTCATTGTTAATATAACAAGAATGGTTTGCGTGATGTTGATGTAACCTGGCAGCTAAGGAGAGTGGACTGGAATGTGCATGCATGAACAATGATGACTTCACTGTACTAGTCAGTGGGGGTGGCAGATGCTTTTGAGTGAGCATCTGTACTGTGTGGCCATCATATTCAAAATGCCTGAGCGAGTAGAACAACGAATCCATATCAAATTTTGCATTAAGCTTGAATGTTCCTCTGTGGAAACTGTTTGGATGATTCAGAAGGCTTTCAGGGACAATATAATGAGTGAATTGCAAGTAAAAGTGTGGCACAAACACTTCAAAGGTCGTTGAGAATCTGTTGAAAGTGATCCACATTCCGGAAGGCCTGCAACAAGCAGGCCTGCAACAAGAACACTTGAGAATGTTGAATGTGCACAGCTGCAGTCAACAAAGACCAGTGACTGACTGCGAGAACTGGAGGCTGATCCCAGGATTCCAAACACTATGTGTCTGAAATTTTGATGCAGGATCTGGGCATGAAACGTGTCATGGCAAAATTTGTTCTGTGATTTCTGCTGTCAGAGCAGAAGGAACATCGCACTGTAGTTGCTAATGACGATTCAAACCACTACCAATGAACCAGATTTCCTCAAGGTCACAACCAGAAATGAATGGAGGGTCTACAGCTAGGATGAGGAAATGAAGGCCCTGTTGCCCCCAGTGGAAGTCACATGGTTCTCCACACAGGAAGAAGGTGCAACAAAGTCGCAGCAATATCAAGACCATGTTAACTATGTTTTTTTGACTGGGAAAGTGTTGTCCATCATGAGTACACCCCTCCAGGCCAAACAATTAATGAGTACTACCTCAATGTTCTTTGTCGGTTGAGACATGCAATACGATGAAAATGGCTGCAGCTGTGGGCAACTGGTGATTGGCGGCTTCATCCCAATGCGCCCACTCATGCATCACGTCTCATGCAGAGTTTCAGTGAAACTTCACCCAGGTGACTCAGCCCTCCTAAATCCCAGATTTGGTGCCCTGTGACTTCTGGATTTTCCCAAAAGTAAAATCACCTTTGAAAGGGAAGAGATTTCAGACCTTCAGTGAGATTCAGGAAAATACAACAGGGCAACTGATGGTGATTCCAACAAAGGATTTTCCAGAGTGTTTTGACCAGTGGAAGAGATGCTGGGAGAACTGTGTGAGGTCCCAAGTCGCCTACTTTGAAGGGGACTGAGGTGTCACTGTTCTATGTACAATGGTTCTTGTATCTTGTGTCTTCTTCAGTAAATGTATCAATTTTTCATATTACATGGCTGGATACCTCCTGGACAGACCTCATATGAGGTCCATCCTTGACCACATGTCATTAGGCAGTACATGACCGCATTTGTTTTCACAGATCTTACAGTCTAGTGGGGGGAGAAAGATAAAAAGCAGTGGGTGTAAGAGTATGCTGAGCTAGACAATGTTCTAAGCTGAGGTGGGACACGTGGCCAGTCCTATGGGGGCCTGATGGAGAGAAGGGTAGGAGGTATTAAAGGTGTGAGGCTTTACAAAAAAAGGCATAACATTTTGTTTCTCACAGTGTGGTCAGCAGTGTTGCAGCCCCAGGAGCTTGTCAGAAACGCCTTTCTCAGACCCCACCCCAGCACTGCTGATCCCACATCTGAATTTCCACAAGCTCGCCAGATGATATGTGTGCACACGAAGGGGTAGAAAGTGCTGGTCTCGTAAGAATTCTGAGTCATATGTCAGGCCCCCCAGGTTTCACATCTGGCTGTGTGATCTAGGGCAGGTTAATTGTTCTTTTTATGCTTGTTCCTCTTATGAAGCCTGGAGTACAGTGGTCTCTCCTTATCCATGAGGAACATGTTCCAAGACCCCCAGTAGATGCCTGAAACCATGGACAGTACTGAACTCTGTATTTCCTGTACCTAACATACCTATGAAAAAGTTTAATTTATAAATTAGGAATGTAAGAGATTAACAATAATAAAATAGAACAATTATAACAATACAGTGGAACCTTGGTTCTCTAATTTGATTTGCCCTGGAAAGCTGTTCAAGAAGCCATTTGAGACGGGAGGTTTAAGAGCCCAGGTTTGACTGTGTGCAGTCACATACATGCCTCTTGATGGCTTCACTTTGTCTCGTGCCCGATTTAACGTCATGCTGTTTTATACAGTGACACGCTGCATAGGGGTCATATCCTAGGAGCAATAGGTCGTATGTTCCTCGCAGCCTAGATGTGCAGGCTGTGCCTTCTAGGTGTGATTAAGTGCACTCTGTGATGTCCACACGACAACGAAATCACCCTGCGGTGCATTTCTCAGATTGCTTTCCTGTCATTAAGTGGCACGTGACTGCTCTGTAATACGTTACGTGAATGGGATCCCTCAAAGCATCTCACTGGATTGTACTCACCCTTCTTGTGAGGATGTGAGACGACACTCTGCCTATGTGATGAGACAGAGTGAGGTACTTGGAATGGCGTGCGATTTAAAAGTTGTGGATGGCTTATTTCTGGAATTTTCCCTTTAATGTATTTGGACTGTGGTGACCTTGAGTAACTAGAACCACAGAAAGCGGAATGGGGGGATGTCTGTGATAACAAAACCTACCTCTCAGGATTGCTCTGAGGTAGCAATCCTCAGAGGATGAATGAGATTAAAAGTGCCAAGCTTGGTATGTGGCAATGAGTAAGAAAGAGCTCACTATGGTTTTGCACGTTTCTAATCTTAAGGGGGGTTTTAGAAAGATCACCTGAGAAGTGACCAATCTCTCTCATCATAGAAGAAATGCAAATTCTTTTACAATTCTTTCCCATATCCTCTCCAGATTAAGTGTTAGGGAAGATAAGAGGAAACTGGAACCTTCTAGCACTTGCTAATGGGGTTAGAGAGGTCCAGCCACTTTGGTCAGAAATCTGTGAGCATTCAAGAGAAACTGGGGAGGTGCACATTCAATATCCAGCAATTTCACAGCTGGATATAAACCTGAGATCGCACCTAGGTTCCCAAAGAGGATCACAACATTGCTTGCAATAGCAACATCCTGGGGTTGGAGCTGGGTTTCATTACAAGAGACAGAAATCTCCAACTAGCAGTGATTTAAACCGGACAGAAGTTCCCCTTCAGTGGCATGGGACTGGTAAAACGCTGCGTGGAAACTAAGACTCAGGTTCCTTCTCTCCTTGTCCTTCCCTGTGTGGCTCCCATCCCCAAGGCCACCTCATGTCAGTCGGGCTGCTCCACTTCCAGGAAGAAAGTGAAGGAGAGGGGCACACACTGCCCACATATGGCCACACGCTGGAAACTTGCAGCCCTCTGCCCCTGGGGCCCCATGAGCCTGGACTGGCAGTTGGCCACACCCAGCTCCACCAGAGGCTGGGAAGTACTGTCTTCGTTCTGAAGTCTCTGTGCTTTGCTAAAAACCAGGGGTTCTGTTACCCCAAAGGAGAAAGAATGGACGTGAGGGAACAACTAATGGTCTTGGTCACAGAGACGGAGTGGGGACCCGCGAGGGCCACACGAACAGAAATCCTCAAGTGCACACAGTTGGACGTATCCCCATGCATTCTGCTGAGACTGAACACATAATTTTAATGTGCTAAAACTTATTAATAGACATACAAGATCTGAAAAAAATGAGAGCTATACCATATTATGTATTATTTAAATATTATAAAGTTTTCTTTCCTACAATATAAGGCAAAGGAATGTCACATTCCAACAAAAAAAATTTTGAGAATGTGATACTATTGCCAAAATTATACCATATATAGTGGAAAGTTAATGCCTTCTTTAGCAGACAGCTCTGAGAAAAGTGGCTCATTATATGGTGAAAATAAAACTTGGATCTCTTACACAAATGTGAATTTCAAATAGTTTAAAAGTCATATTCAATATGTAGCAACCAATACAGCCTGGCATCAACCAATGAGAACAAACACTGGACCATACAGGGCAGACACCAGCCTTTGCAAATGCCAGCATGTACTAGCTGGACTTCAGCCCTACTTAGTGGCTTAAATGTGAAAGGAAAAGCTAATAAGCTAACAGAAAAAAATGTAAAATATCTTAACTACTTATAAATAAGAAGTCAAAAAGCAACAATGATATGACAGAAGAGTTAATTCACCTACATCAAAATGAAAACTTTCTGTTCTGTAAAGGGCACCCCTAGGTATACAAACTCAAGTGCCATTCTGAGAGTATTTGCAACTGCCCAGGAATATACAAGCAGCCCTTGAGAACAAAGACACAGGAAGCCACCATGAGAAATGAACAAAGAGGAATGAAGTGTTCACAGAAAGGGGACAGGCGTGTGAAGGAAGCCCCTGAATCCTGGGGATGAGACGAATGTGCATGAAAACACAGCGCCACCTACACCCACCAGACTGGCGGGAATGGAACGCTGGGCCATGAAAGTGCTGGCGAGGTGAGGAAATGGGAAGCTTCCGGGGGAGGGTCAGTGACCGTCTAAAGAGAAATTTGGCAGGACCATAGACAAATTAACCTGTCCGAACTGTAATCCCACCCCGGGCACCTATGCTAGAGAACTTTCCACACAAGCATGGCAGGGGACACGTAACAGGGCGTTCGCCGTGGCCTTGTCTACATGCCAAGATGTTATAGGTACCTGAGGCTGCAGTCACCTGGGAGTCCGCCAGTGAACAGGCGAGCTACATGCAGCTGATGCCCACTGTGGAATGCTGGAGATCAGTTCAAAGCAGGTGTATAACAAGCAGCATGTGTTGAGTCAAAAAAAAAAAAAAAGCCGCACAACATCTACAGCACAAACCACATATATAAGGAGGATGTTCACATGTACAGTATCGCGTTTTACAAGGACACATCCATATTCAAAGACATGCAATCAACACCCTAGCGTGGTACTTACAGGAGAGGACGGCGTGAGGAAGGGGAGAAAAGCCATTAAGACCAGGGGAACCTTTCATGGACTAGGATCTGAGATCTGAAACCAAAGGCCCCCTGTGCTCAACTGTGCCTTAAACTATGTGTGTGCATCAGAAAGGGGGCTGTAAAGGGTCCCGGGGCTAGTTAAACACCCAAGGCTGAGGCCTTTCAATACCCTTCAAAGGAGTAACCCACAGTCCGCCTGTGCTTAAGCCTGTGCATGTGCGAGCTTGATCATTTATTTTCCTGCAAGCCAAGGAACCACACGGGTATGTGTGCCACAAGCAAACTTCATTACCTACCCCCTAATGAAGCTAAGGCCACCGTTGGCCCTAGATGTGGCGTGAGTCCCCGGCCCGGAATCCCATTCTCAGCCCTAATTTATCAACTCCGTCTTTAAACATGAGCAGTTTCATTTCAAAACAGACATTCTGGTGAAGGAAAGGGTGACGGTGGAAGTGAAAGGGTGGGAGTGAGGGGTGTCCCAGGAGGTTGTGAAACTCGGCACACTGTGTGAATGGAGGCAGGGTCCGCCCAGGGCAGCAGTGAGGACCACACAACTAACCAGGTAACTAACAGCTTAAATCCAGGGTCCGAGGGAGAGGTTACCATGCCTTGATTTTGCTTCAGCTTAAAGATAAGTTCCACCTCAGCTCCAGCCGGCCCTGATAGGGCAAAAAGGGGCAGCCATTCTCCCCAAGTCGAGCTGGGCCTCCCAATAAGGAGTGGGGTTTTAGCTCCAGACCTCAATGAGGTCCCCCGATTCCATGTCCAGATCAGTCGGCAGCTCCATGCCTGAAAGCTTTGTCCCGTCAAAGAAGAAGGAGAGCTTGTGGCCAGAGAGTCCCATGGCCTCCTCATAGCGGGACATGAGGGTCTTGAGAGGAGAATCCTGGACAGGCAGGAAAAAAATGAATGTAAATGAAAAGAGGAGCTGGGGAAAACTTGTAAGGTCAGAGGACCTGGGACAGGGAGGACAGGGGGACAAGTAAAGACAGTGCCTATGGAGGGGAAGGCTGGTAGAGTTGGTTCCTTTCTAGGGACCCGGGCCGCAGAGCCCAAAGCTGAGGCTGAGGCGCTGGGTTAGGCAGGACCTCCACATCGCAGTCTCCTTGCCTACCACGGAGGCACGTCCTCAAGTGGAGTGGAGCACCCAGACTCCAGGGTGGGGCTGGTCTGAGCTCAAGGCCAGGCTCCCCCACTTCCCTGGACATGTGACCTCAGGCAAGTGTTATAATTTCAAAGTGCCCCTTCCAAAAAGATACTCTGTGGTCCTAATTCCTGGTAAATGTAAATGTGACTTTGTTCGGAAGTAGGGCCTTTGGAGATGTAACTGAGTTGAGACGAGATCATTCTGGATCAGGGTGAGCACGGATGCAACAGGACTGGTGTCCTTGTAAGAAGAGAAAACAGAGACGCACAGGGAGAATGCCCTGTGACAAAAACAGCAGATCGAGTGATGCAGCTGCAAGCCAAGGACTGCCAAGGACTGACGGCCACTACCAGAAGCTGGAAGAGGCAAGGAAAGATTTTCCTTGGCCTCAGGGGAAGCATGACCCTGCTGGTGCCTTCATTTCAGATTCCTAACCTCCAGAGCGGTGACAGAGCACATCTCTGTCGCTGTAGGCAACCCAGTTTGGGGCGCTTTGTGACAGCAGCCCAAGGACACTGGTACAGCAAGTCACCCCACCTATGCAGGTCCCCACTGTCTCACTGGGTAATTGAGAGTAATGATGCTTCACCACACAAGCCTGTTGTGAAATTCAACAATATCCTCCTCAATGTGAAGTGCTTGTCCTTGGAGCAGTGTCTTTCACTTAGAAGTGTGGCTTTAATTGTTATTTTGATGGATTTTGGTGGTTATTGTCCAAGGGTCCTTTCCATTTTTTTAAATTTTAATTTATTTTATTTTATTGATTTTAGGGAGAAAGAGGAAGGAGGAGACAGAAAAAGAGAAAAAAACATTGATTTGTTGTTCTACTTACTTGATTCTGCTGGTGCCCTCACCGGGGATCAAACCCGCAACCTTGGCATACTGGGACAACACTCTAACCAACTGAGTACCCAGCCAGGGATGGTCCTTTCCATTTCAAACAGAAGGAGGAGAAGGAGACTAGAGCAGAGGTTCCCAGCAGAAGGGGGAGAAGGGAAGTTGAACAATGGGCTTGTTCCACTATCTGGGATGGGCCGGGAACCCAAGGCCAGGGAGGGCAGTCTCCGACAAATCAGGACTAGAAGGAATCTATCCTCAGTTAACTGACAAGACAGATGGCAGAGGAAAGGATAAGGGACAAAGAGAATCATCTTTTCCACTCACTCGAGACAGCGAGACTTCCAGCATCTGGTGTTTCTCTTTCCCCTGCACCCGCAGCTGCAGCAGGTGGGATGTCTCTGCGGCCTCTGGAGAACTCGCTAGCACCACACAGTCTGCGGGAGGCAGGATCAGGATGCCAGGCCTCAGTGCGGGCAGAAGCAGCGCCCTTGCTGGGCCTTTCCTCTTCCCCCTCCCTGTGGCCAAAGCCTTCTCAAGGCTCCACCTCCCTGCCTTCCTCTCACCAATGATGTCAGCTACTCCAAGCTTTAGGGTCCTGGGAGTGGCAGTAGGGGACAGCTCTGTCTCTCCAAAGAGCAAAAGGATCCTGCTTGGGGACACCCCAAGATGGCTGGCCATGTGGTCCACCACACTCTGTAGGGGCTCCGACTGGGGAGGGAAATAAGAAGCAAAGGAGGACTTCCTGCCTTGATGTGCCCCATCCCACCCCACCCCCCAAACAAGTTTATGGCCTTTGCTACTCGCTGAGCTCCTCAGCTTTGAGTTTCATCATATTTACCTGGGAAAATGTAGAGTACAATCATATCAATAAGGGGTTCAGGCAAGTAACACAAAGAAATGAAGTAACCCTGGATGGAGGAGAAAAGGGACCGGGGGGACTGCAGCAAAGTGTGGCTCCCATGCCCCACCCAGACGGGCAGCTGTCCCGCAGTTCCAGCTGACCGCTGCCACGTGAGAATTCGGCTGCTGCGGCTACATCTTCCTATTTAAGAGAAGCCAGACTAGAAGGAATACAGAGAAATCACCCAATGCAAAGGCCGACAATAAACCCCTATGTTTTAAAAGCACTCTACGGGGCAAAAAAGAAGATGTTGTTTTAAGGCCGTGGGCTGCCTGTTTGCAACCTCTGGCTAAGTTGCTTGTCAATGCATGGTTATGGCTTATTTCTATTATCAGTCTTATTTCTGGATAGAGTCATCCCCACAAAAATAGTAGTCTTTACTAGGAAGGTGGGAGAGCTCAGAATGACTGAGAAACATCTGTGTGTTTAATGCAATAAGAGCATTAAGCACATTAAGAACATTAAGTGAGAGGGAAGCACAGGGTCTCAGGGAAGGAAAGAGGTGCACATACCCTGGGGAAGGGGCTACCAAGCAAAGCTTCTTAGGATGCTTACGTGAAGTCTTGAAAAATGGGTGGAAAATGTGCCAGTGAGAGAGGCGAGAGTAAGGAAGACAATAACGACAACGGAAATGGTGAGCACAAAGGCACGGAAGCCTGAAAGCGCTGGGCAGATCGAGAGCAGGACGGGCAAAGGAAGACACAGCCCCTTCTGCCCAGACACCGCGGGCAGCCCCTCCACAGGCAGCGCCCGGGGCCCTCTCCTGCAGGTCCTTCAGAAACTTACCATTCTGACGGGCAACCTGACCAGGTCAGCGCGGCACCGGATTTTGAGTGGGAAGAGACGGGGGCTCCTTGGGAGGATGGGCCCCTCCAAAAGGACCACCTCATCATCTTGGCTCAGGTGGTCCTGGCCCTGGCGCTGTTTGGGACTCAGGCAGGAACGGAGATCCTGGAGGCGCCTGTTCACCTCCCTGCGGTGCAAAAAGGACTTCATGTCAGCTGGGGCGGGACACCCCCACACTGACCCTCTCCACACCAGCCACAGCCTCCTGTCCCTGTCACCTTAACTTCCGGAGTGCCCGGGTATGTTTTCTGTTTTTGGTCCTTGGCAGAGATGGGGACAAAGGGGAGGTGTCCTGAGCCCTGCAGAGAGAAGAGAAAGGCAAGATGGAGGAAGAGGAGAGACCCCAGCCCCACACCTCCCCTCATGGGCTATGGACCCCTGGGAACAGAGGGGAGTTGGAGAATCAAGAGGGAACACCTTCCAGTAACATCCATCTTATTGGAAGACAAAAGAGAAAAGAGAGGGGAGACCTGAGCATCACTCTTTTAGGTAAGCCATTCTGTAGATGAATGTGTCTGCTAACACCGAGCACCTACTGTATGCCAAGTATCAACTCTCAGTCCACTAAAAAATTCCAACACAGGTACCACTATGACCCCCATTTTACAAAACAGGAAAGTAAGCAGAGAGGATAATCAAGAGGCAGCTGGTTAGATGTGCACCACAAGGGCGGTCTCCAGAGCCACACCCTTCCCCCTGCATTACTACCATCTCAGACACAAAGAGGAAACACCTCCCACTCCCATGGGCAGTCCTGGAGGGTCCACTGTCATCCTCTCATGTGGGCCACCTCTTCTCCCGAGAGCCTCATTCCTCACCTGAGCAGCAACACTGCTTCTATCCCTTTTCCTTACTCCTTCAAGAGCTGCCCAAGGGTCCTGTGGCCTCAGCCTGCCCCTCCAATTCCCTTCCCGCTCCTGGGGCCTCAGTGCCCCAGCCCCACTCACAGAGACACCTTCTTTTTCTTTTTTCCTTCTTCGGCCTTACTCCTCAGCTTCTTCTTCCAGGGAGAATCTGGAACTGGAGGATCCTCCGCATGGGGACTGCTAGAATCTGCCATGTCCCCCTCTGGGGACAGAGGAGACAGTGTAAAGGGTTAGCCAAAGGAGGGCAGTAAGGGTCCAAGGAGAGAAGATACAAGTCCCCGGCTTCAGCAGGTCTCAGAAAGGAGGGGACTGTGGGGACCCCAGACATGCAGGACCACATCACAAATGCTGGGAAGTGCTGAAGGGAGGGGGTCAGAAAGGAAATGCCTGACTCCGACAACAGCACGAGCCGGAGTCTGAAAGATGAGAGCAGGGGGGTGTCCGGGCCTCGTGCACGAGACATGAGGCAGGAGAGAGTATAGCAAGCGTGGACCATGGAAAAGTGGCCCACTCCGGCCAAAGCAGTGTCCTCGCTTTTTAGGTCACTTGTATCCCACAAATAAAAAATACCAAGCACACAACCCAGAAAAAATATATTTACCTAATGTTATTACACTATTTAATACTACAATTATAGTACTATTAGTATTATGTACTACTACACTGTTATATATGTTATAAAACGTACATTAAAACCAACGTATGATTTTTTAATTTTAATTTTATTTTAATTGTTGTTCACAAAGTATGATTTTAAAAAAGTTTTCATTTTCTTAATGCACTCGACTTGGTGGGCACAGAGAGAGACTATGTAAGTCGGGCATTGGGGCAAGAAGAGAATGAGGTAAAAAAAGAAAGTAGTATCAAACCTCTAAGCCAATGTTTCTCAAATTTCATCCACATGAGTATCATTATCACCTTTGGCCATATCCCTGCATTGTTATTTAGCATCTTTCTTTTTAAAAAAAATATTTATTTCTAGAGAGAAGGGAAGAGAGAGAGAAAGAGAGGGAGAGAAACATCCATTGGTTGCCTCTTGTAAGCGTCCTGACCGGCGATCGAACCTACAACCCAGGCATGTGCCCTGACTGGGAATGAAAATGGCAGCCTTTTGCTTTGTGGAACTATGCCCAACCAAATGAACCACACCATTCAGGGCAGTATCCTTCTTTAAATCACTTACCATATTTTGCTGTGTATAATGCTCATTTTTTGCCCAAATTTTTGAGGGAAAAATAAGGATGTGTATTATACATGGGTAGTACTAATTCCATATGTATGTTTTTAATTCTTTTATCTATACTTATGCATTAAAAGTGTAACTCTAGAAAGCAATAATGATATCTGTATGCAAAATAATACCTGGAATAAGATAATCAGTTTTGTTTCTAAATATAAATAAATTAATAATTGAATTAAAAAATTAAAATGAGCCCTGGCTGGTGTGGCTCAGTGGATTGAGCGCAGGCCTGCAAACCAAAGGGTTGCTGCTTCAATTCCCAGTCAGGGCACATGCCTGGGTTGTAGCCTGGGTCCCCAGTAGGGGGCATGTGAGAGGCCACCACACACTGATGTTTCTCTCCCACTCTTTCTCCCTCCCTTCCTCTCTCTCTAAAAATAAATAACATCTTAAAAAAAATTAAAGTAACAAATTTTTTCCCTGTAAGTCTGGGCCAAAACCACAGTGCACAGTATACACGGAGCACATTATACATAGCAAAATACGGTAATTCCTACTTATAAAGGGAAACTAGGTATTTCTTCCCTTTTATTGAGGTGTAAGTGACATAACATTATATTAGTTTTGGTATACAGCATAATGATTCAGTATTTGTGTACCCAGTGAAATGATCAGAAACCAGGTACGATTCTAGAATATAGAGGCTCTTTTCTATTTGCTTGCCACCAATAAAAGACCGTCATTAACCATAAAAATAAATACTGTGTAAACAAAACAATGATAATAAATCCTACATTAGTGGTTCTCAGTATGAGGCAATTTTGCCTCCCGGGGGACAGGTGGTAGTATCTGGAGAATATTTTTGTTGTCATAATGGGGGGAGGGAGGAGTTCGGGCCGTGGCACTGGTATCCAGTGGGTAGAGGGCAGGATGCTGCTACACACGCTACAATGCACAGAACGGACCCCCACAACGAAGAATTATCCAGCCCAAATGTCAGTTGTGCTGAGGTTAAGAAACCTTGTCCTAGCTAAACATGGCAGTTGCCAATGGCCTGAGATTCTGCATTTCTGACAAGCTCCCAGGGGATGGCCAACACTACTGGGCTCACATTTTAAGTATAGGGCTGATGAGCTTCCCATTGCACAGGTGGGGCTCGAGCTGAGCCCACCTTTTGAGAAGCAAGGAAAGAGGTACATTTTACATAGTGCCTACATGCCAGATACTGTCCAAAACTATATATGTAGCCCAAGGTTCTCTTTATGTTCTCTTTGTTTAATTCTCAGCAAAATCCTTTGTCGTAGGTCCCTATTATCCCTATTTTCCTGATAAGGAAATGAAAATACTGAGAAATTAACTTGCCCAAGTTCACACAACTAATAAGTAGAGCCAGGATTTAAACCCAGAGCAGCCGATTACTAAATCAGCTCTTCATCACCCTACCATACTCCCCCAAGATACAGAAGGTGTGGTCCAAGGTCTGCATTTACCCACTGGACCGCTTCCTTATGAAACTGGATTCCTAGTCACTGTCCTTGGACGGGTGGCAAAAATCACATTACGGGGGAAGGACAAAGGCTGGGCAGCCCTGATAAGATTCAAAGAACACTCTGTTGGCTCCAGAGTGTTCCCAAGGGACTTGTTGCAGATGTAACAAGGTGTTACAGATTCTCGACACCTCCCCCTCCCTTGTCCCCAGGATTTTAGAAGCAGAATCTCCAGGGAAGGGGTCTGGAAATGTATCTATTAGCAGACTTATATGCCTATCAGAGTTGGGAGAAGAATGGATGACAGTTACATCCTGTGCCTTCTGATTAACAATTCCTCCTCTTTCAGGAGGACTGGAGTGTTTTTTTTTTTCTGGCTAGGATGCAGGAGTCAACTCTCCTACGCCTTCCCCTGAGCCGCAGGCAACAGCTAACTGCAGGGATATTGAACCCCCAAGTCTCCTCAAGGAGGCCAGCCCTGAGTATCTCTTCCTGGAAGCCCTACCTTACCTTCCTCTGTCCCTGGGAGACACAGTTTCAAGAGGGACAGGTGATCTGGGATAAGGTGGAGGCTGCTCTTCACCTGTAAAGACAAAAGTGGATCAGCCCAAGTCCTCCCTCCACTGAAAGGGAAAACGGGATAATTCTTCCCTCACATCCAGGCTTCCTCCAGTTCCCAAATTCTAAGTATACAGATAGCACAGCTCTCTCCCAGGACTCAGGAGCCCAGTTTTGCCAGGATCCAAACCGGAGTGCCCTTACTCCTACATCCCCCATTTCCCTAAGGCACTCTGAGGATACAGACTGAGTTCTACTTTTTCACTAGGTTGCTTTAGCAACGGGCCCCAACCTCAACATGCCGCGAACCCCAGTCCCTCCCAGCGCCTCTGAATCCTCATGGATGCCAGCCCCACAGCCTCTCTGTGCCCCCGACGAGATTCCCAAACTGCCAACACACTTCAAACTCCATCTCCCCAGTCTGCAGAGACCCCAAGAACCCTGCATCTCTCTGCCTCCAAGGCCCTAGCTCCTGCTTGGGTTAGTCTCCCAGGACCAAACCTAAAACCCTAGCCTCAGTACTTCTTAAATCCCTTCCGCGCTAACACTCCCGGGAACCCCGCTACACCTTCCCGGAGTACACTGGAACCACCGGTGCCTCCCCCGGATCCAGCAGTAGCCGCCGCCGCCGCCTGACCAGGGCCGGAGGGGCTGCAGCCGGCCGTGCGTCCGCCCCTTCGCTGTCACTGTCGCTGTCGTCCCGAGGCGTGGCCGGCCCGGGGGACTCGGGGAGCGGGACCTCGACCGGGTCCGCTGCGCCGTGCGTCGTTGAAACCTCCTGGATTTCCTCATCACTGTCGCTGACCAAGTCCACAAGTACCGAATCCACGGAGCGCCGGGCTGGAGACCGCTGGGTGCCAGGTCGCAGGCCCCGGCCGCCCCGGGTCCCCCGAGTTCCTCGGCCGACACAGCTGCCTCGGGCCCTCCGACCCCGTTTCCTCACCGGCTCCGCCATGGCACACACCAGACTGCCAAAGTCGCCCGCTTCTAGGTTATTCACCCGGCCCCCTCCTGCGCCTCCCGCCCTTCATTGGCGGAACCGTCTGCTAGTCATCACTCTTCTCCGCCCACGCTCTCTGTAGCCACCTCCCCGCCTTTTCACTGGTCGTTTCACTCGCTTATCATACATCCACCACTAAAACCAAGGCGCCAAAGATTCCAGTGAGCCGCAGGGCAATCAGCGCAGGTTTCAATTCGTTGGGGATCAACCATTGGCTGGCTCACTTCGACCTGCCTTCTCCCAGCCCCGCCCACCTCAGAGATCCGTTTTCCTGTCCGGTGAAGGAGCCCGGCAGCCTGGGAATTGTAGTCCTCAAGCCTAAAGGATGGAAGAAAGTGGACTGGAAATTGCTGTCAGAAATCGTGCAAGTAGGAGAGCATTTGAGATCTTGCCCGATCACTGCCCCCACCCCACCCCCACCTGGCATATGTGGTCAGTTTGGTTCAAACTCATAAAAACTCTCTACAGGTTTTGGGGAAGGAAAAAAAAGGAATTTTGGAATTAGGCCTTACACTTAACCATATCCCCATTAGTGTTTCTCCCAAACGCGAGATCTGAGGAAATTCCACGCAATGTCACCCACTCTCACACACACACCCTCCTCGTGTGCAGAATCCACACACTACACACCCTGGACCACCTGACACCACTCAGCTCTCTGAATTGCCTCCAAGGCGTACAAACCCTCCCTCACACCAGACATCCCCACAGACACGCTTCACACACAGTGTTAACGTAGCCACACCCCTGCAGCATCCTCCCACAATACAAATGAAAAATAAGAGCTTCGATTCCTGCTGTTGAAAATAAGGGACGTGACTCCTCTCCGTTCCCTTTTCTTTCAGAACTTTTCAAATGTATGGAAATCTGAATAATGGCTAAATAAGCCTCTTGCCAGTCTCATAACCCCGGAACTCCGGGACTGGGAGCCATCTTTTCGAAACGCAAACATCGCGGGAGGTAGCTCTCTACCCCTCAGTTCCTGTGGAAGAATAACTGCCTAACTTTGGTCAGAGCCTTGCTGTAATATACAAAAGTACCTCCCCACGAGAAGTTTGTTTCTTCACCTCCTACCGTAAAAGCCGATTGCCATTATAAAGTTAGGATGAACTATGCGTGACTAAAGGTGTTGTCAAGTCCTCTTACTTGAGGCATAGTCATTATTTATCTTGAAAACCAGATAATGGGTTGTACCTGTTTGGCTATGTAAAAGGGTGAGATTTCTTTCTGCCTTTGCAATCTCTTAGTGGATTGCCTGTGATGTGCATTGCATTTTGGTTTAATGCTTATTTCATTTTTAACTTTTAAAAAATATTTTTAAAAGATTTTATTTAGTTTTAGAGAGAGGGGAAGAGAAGGAGGAGAAACAACACTGTGTTGCCTCTTGTGCGCCCCCTACTGGGGACCTGACTTGCAACCCAGGCATGTGCCCAGACTGGGAATCAATGAATGATGATGACCCTTTGGTTCTCAGGCCGGCACTCAATCCACTGAGACACACCAGCCAGGGCAAATGCTTATTTAATTTTAAAAAATGTTTTCTAGTCTCTACTACCATATTTTGCCATGTATAATGCAGACTCACGTTTGTGGCCCAAATTTTTAGGAAAAAAAACTTTCAATTTTTTATTTCAAGTATTTATTTATTTATTTATTTATACTTAGAAACAAAACTGATTATCATATTTCAGCGTATTGTTTTGCATATGGGTATCGTTATTGCTCTCTAGAGTTACACTTTTAACACATAAGCATAAATAAAATAATTAAAAACATCTATATGGATACAGAATCAGTACTACCCATGTATAATGCACATTCTTATTTTCCCCTCAAAAACTTGGGCAAAAAGTGCTCATTATACACAACAACATATGGTACCTTTATGGAGAGGTTTTCTGGGTTGGGAGATCTCATTGTATTTCCCAACACCCACCAAGAACACTGCACACCTCAGAGGCCACACATCCTCCATACATCTACCTTATTCACAACTCCTGCACAGCATGCACCCAAATGCAGCAGACACACTTCCTCAACACTTTAAATCTCCAGCGTCACCTCCAACTGCATGGTCTCTGACATCTCACACCATCCTCCATCAATGATACCCACGCGGCATACACTCCAATGCTACTTGCCTCTCACACACATAATATTCACATAACATGTACTTCACACATCCATCCAGTACAGCATTTCAACCACCACGCACATCCCATCCCACCCCTCTCCTCCGCCACACTGTTTATCTCCCACACATATACCCCAGCGCAGTCAGCCCACATCTCAAATCCTCCATGTGGATTTGCCCAGGCCAAGACTAAAGGTGCACATCCCCAGCAGGGGGCGCTATTTCCCTGGGAACAAGTTCCTAGGCTCTGGCAGAGGAGGCGCCAAAGGACCTCTCCCTCCCAGGAAATCTTCAGTCACTTTTTAGAGCCAGGCTGGAAGGATAGAGATTGCACCAAAGCCCTTCTGCCAGCCTTGGGCCCACTTGGGAGGCCACTGCAACCTACGGAAGAAGGGTGTGGCCATAAGGGCCTGGAACTTCCCTCAAGTCTCCTCCCTAAACCTTCCTCAATGGCTGTAAGTGGTCCAGCCCTTGTCATAAAACCAGGTCTTCCACAGTAGGAAGTTGAGAAGCTCTGGAGTATGGCTTTCTCCTGGGTAGACATCCACCTAAAAGGAAGACCCATTTCCAATGGTCTGGGTGCCCTCTGGCTCCTGGCACACAGTAGACCCTTAATAAATGCCTAATAATAATAATAATAATAATAATAATAACAACAATACTTAATGTTTCAGTGCTTACTATGCCACTGTCCTGTGCTTTACATCTAAGACTCATTAAGGTAGCTATATTCATTATCCCTAGTTTACACACCAGGAACCTGTAGCACAAAGAGCTTGAGTCACACAGCCAGAGGGGGATTCAAACTCAGATAGTCTGATTCCAGGACACTGGGCTGGGGTGGGCACACCTCTGTTCCTCAACCGCCCCGGAGACTTCCCTGGGGGCAGAGCCCTCAAGAGTGTCTCCCTCCTCTGCACCCTGAATCTCAGGGCCTTCCTCCATTCACTCCTCCTTTCCCACTCCATCCACTGGCTGGGTACCAGGGACACAGAGAAGAAGACTCAGACAGGGTTTACTCTCAGGAAGGCAGGATGCTTTCATCAGGAATCACATGCTCAAATGCTTCAGGCTCAGGCAGGAAACCTAAAGGAATGAGGCAGCCTGGATGGAAGGTAACAGGGAAGGCAGGGATTATAGCAGTATGGACAGCTTATTTCAGCTGAAAGGTAAGGTGGGAGTGTGGATGCTAAACTGGATCTTTTTATTTTTATTTTTTACTTCTTGCCATAGGGAGTGTGTTCAAGACGGAAACCCAAGGAAATGCTGGAGATTCATATGCCACCACCCACACTCCAAACATACACTACACAAAATATAACATGGAGTATTGTTTTCTTGCTTTCTTTTGAAAGATATCTCTGAGCTCAAAAGTGAGACAGAATCTTCCTGATGCTAAAAATAAAGAAGGAAAGCAAAGTCACAATAGTGAGAGGGGGCTCAAGTCAAGCAACCCAACAGGGAAGCTGGGATGCCTAGGACTGGGGACAGAGGTCAAAGTGGAGGTTGAAACTGAGTGCACTGCACAAGGCTGGGAGCTGAGAAAGGGCTGTTTCTTCTAGGCAGAGAACACAGAGCAAAAAATCCGTTTGTATGCCTTGAGGTACAACATGGAAGCAAACCACCCAATAGGCAGTGGATGGAAAAGTCACAGCAGAAAATCAGAATCCCAAGGACCACCAAAGTATAAACTTGGACTCAGACCAAGCCTCAGGTGCAAAAACCTGCTGAGAAACTCATGAATATAATAGTCAGAAACCTGTGTAGCCTGTAAGACTGTGGCACAAGCCAAAGCAAGGTGGCCCCAGGGAGTGGCAGTGGGGCCTAGGTAACTCATGGGACTCCTGTAGGCCGGAGAAACACAGAGAAGTCAAAGAAACCTTCCATGGTGACACCGCCATAGGAGAGCTCACGCCGCTGTACACATAGTAGTAACCAACATCGCGCCTCTTCCCCACTGCTATTTTATACTCGGGAAAGCTGAGCGTCATTGAGTTTAGGTATGTCACCTAAGGTCAGCAAGCAGTTAATTTCTCCGGGCCTCAGCCTTCTCCGATGTCAATTGACAATAATTTTAGAGAATCTTCTTCATAGGAGGTTATAAAGATAAAATGAGATGCTAGCTGTAAAGCACTTCTTAGAACAATGCCTGGCACATGATAATAGGGTTAAAGTCTAAGTTTTAAAGGGTTAGAGATAAAGAAGGAGTAGAGTCTCTAAAACAAAAATAGGATATTAGGAAGAAAGAGCTGGTGCATTAGGAAAAGAAATTCTAGAAATAAAAATGTAGATACTGAAAAAGTCTAGAGCCTTGCAAAGACATCAACACTTCCTGAGCAGAGAGGGTCTGGGCATCAGAGGCCAGTCCTGGGTCTCGGAAGGGCACTGGAGCTGGGAAGACCAGGCAGACGACAACAGGAATGTCACAGACTGATTCTGCCTCTGCCTGAGGCAAGAAGTTGGGTGTGGTGGAGCTTGCTGCACAATGGTTTCAGGGCCTGGAGACTTTCAGTTCTGAAAGTCCCTGTGCTCATGGTTTATAACAGAAGCAGGCAGTTGACCAGGGGGTAGGCACAGTGGCCAGCACTGCGGCCAGGTTTCTGGGTTCGAATCCAGCTCTGTGAAGTGCTAGTTGTGTGACCTTAGACATGTTAGTTGGCCCTTTGACACCTGGTTTCCCATCTGCAGAATTGCACCTAGGAAGGGAGAGTGTCAAGACTGAGTATAGGCTTTAGAATTAGACTGCCAGAGTTCAAGACCAGACCCCTTGTTATTTAGCTTCTGTGCCTCAGTCTCCTCATCTATGAAACAGGGATGTCTGTGAAGATATAATTAGCTAATATACATAAACATGCATATACATAATATATATGTAAAACGCATAAAATACTCTGATACGACCCTGGCACGTTAGTGCTTAATAACCTTGTGAGGTTATTGTAAAGATTACTAAACAAGCTAATTGATGTTAGAACATAGTAGGTGTTCAAAAATGTCAGTGATGACTGTCAATTCCTGGATTGCTTCCTTTTCACTGTACACCCACAATACAACTGCTGAACAGACAAAGGTTGAATAACTGGGTGGTGGCAATGGCAGGCAAGTAGGGGACATGGGCGCAGGCCAAGCCACAGGAAGGAAAAGGTCCTGTAGTACCCAGGATGCAGCTCTCCCTCCCCTACTGTATTGAAGAGAGGGTGGGAGTACAACCATCCTCACCTTCCCTTCCCCTCCCACACAAGGGCACCACATCACAGGATTGCAAGAAGTCGTGGAGTTTATTTGGGCAGTGCAAAGGGAACTGGAAGTCTCACTTGTGTACACAAACACACACAGCTTCTCACATCCTGAGCAACGTCGCTCGAGGCTGGCATCATCTGCATTGGGTCACCAGATTTCAGTCAGATGTGGATCTCAGGAACCTGAGGAGGGCCAGGCTATGTAGAAGAAACTGTAATGGGGAGGAGCCTAGGAGCCCTCCCCCTGCCCACCAGGCCTTGGGAACCCTTTCTCCTCTCCCTTCCTGAGAGCCAGAGCCCCACTTCCATCCCTGCTCATCATCTCTCTTCTTCTCCCCTTTCCACAGAGAGCAGTCCCCAGCTTACCTGAAGGGAATCACCGGGTGCTCCAGGTCCCCATGTGGCCCCCTCCTCCCCATGCTGGTTCTGGCCCATCGGGATTATCCATGTTCTCATAAGAGTCTGCATCTGGTTAGGACCAGGAAGGAGTGAAACACAGGTAGAACTGAAAGTAGCCCTAGGAGAGCGTCAGCCTCAGAGGACAACAGGGAATAGCAGAAGCACCCACCTTCCTCATGACTGGGACTAGGCTGGGCCCGAAGGGAGCGGAGCTGGGGGGCTGCATACAGGATCCCTCTCATATCCTCATAGGACTGGGACCCTGTGTGGGCAGGTGATGGAGAGTTGGAGGCTTGGGAGCCATGCTGGGGGCTTGGGGAAGGGAAGCGCAGCCTAAGATATGGAGGGAGTCTGAGGGGCGGGGAGAGGTGGAAGGACTGACCCATGTTGTACTAGGGTCAGCATAAGGTTCGGGGCCCTTATTAATTGTAGGGTTCAGCCAGGTATGGGTTAGATTATGGTCATGGTCAGAGAAATAGTCAAGAACAGAATTGGAAGGAGTCAAAGAGTCACGAGGAGGTTGGCTGTAGAGAGCGCTGGGTTCAAAGCTGAAGTCTGCACTGGGGCGGGGGTAAGGTGGGGGTCAAAGTCCAGGCTGGAGTTGGATTGGGGTTAGGGATGGGGTAAATACTGGAATCAGGATTAGGGTGGGGTTAGTGTTGAGATTAGAGGTAAGAGTTAAGTCTAAGGTCAGGATTGGGCTTGGGTTCGGGGTCAAAGTCAAGGTCAAGTTTCTGCCTGGAGTTAGAGCTGAGGCCAGGTCAACCCTGTCTGGGAAAGTTGGGCAGGTCCCAAGCATTTCTCACCAAGGGATGTCGCCTCCCGGCTGGGGTCCCAGGCTGTCCCATGGGGGCTCAGAAAGTCTGGGGAAGGAAGAGGGGAGCCACTGTTCCTCCCGACCCCCAGGTCACACACACCATCCCTACCACCACCACTCACACTCCTCTGGAATGTGACCATTCTCCCACACACACCTTTTGTTTTGGCGACTGGCTGGGCCAGCTCTTCATCCTCATTCTCATATGACTCAGATGCTGCAGGGGAAAAAAAAAGAGAGAACTCTAGGGACCACTCCTGCCCTGTGGGGGCTCCACAACACTGCGGGTCCTCCCAAGTCTCTGAGGTTCCACCAGGACCCCAAATTACCGTTGGAGAAGGAGTCTTCATCCTCAGGACCCAAGGCCCCGTCTTCGTCAGGGTTCTCATAGCCACTGCCATCTGGTGGAGAAGGAGTGGGGTCCAGCGAGGGTCCACAGCACCCCTACCCGCTGCTGAGAAGGTGGGGGAGTCAAGGGGGAGGGCAGTCTTACCCTGGGAGAGCTGATCCTGCCCAAGGTTGGAGTCATTCTCGTAGAACTCCGAGCCCTCCTCACTGTCTGGCTCCTCATAGGCCTCCCCTTCTTCTTCTGGGCCTGGGGTTTGGGGACAGGGGTGGGACCTGAGTCACGGTCCCCTTCCTCCTGGTCCCGCCAACTACTCCTGTCACAGAAAGACCGCTCCAACACCCCCTATATGAGTAAAGACCCGTCCACCATCACCAGCTTCTGTCTGGCTCCGGGACCTCGCTGCACCAGCCTCCTGGATGTCGCCGCACGGGTTTCCGTAGGACTGGACTGTGGCCCCCAGGCCTGCAGCCCATTGCAGGGAGCGTCCTGGAGAGAGGAGCGTTGAAGGGGGCGAGTGAGAAGAGATGGGGGCAGTCAGAGCTAAGGGTCTCTGTGCAGCTGGACAACGGGAGAGGATGCTTCAGGATCGGCGGGAGAACTCCGAATCTAGGCACCCGGGCTCTAAATCTAGGGACGTGGCCTCAAATCTAGGGGTGAAGTCTAGCTCTTGTAACAAGACTTCGGGTCCCGGGTCCTGCTTTGGCAGGCTACGGTCCTGGGGCGGGGCTCAAATCTGGGCGGGACTCCGCACGCCCCTGGCGGCCTCTTTTCTGAAGGCGGAGCTCCGAGTTCGGGAAGGCCTGGAACTCTGAGATCTCAGGGATGGGTCAAATGCATGGGACCCTAGCTTTGGATCAGAGACCTGGCCGGTCCTCCTACCCGTGCTAGCGGTGGGTGTGGAAAGTGAAAGCACATTCCCATATTGGTTGTGGGCCCCGCTTCCCGGGGGAGGTGTCACTTTGAAGAACCTGGAGGAGGGAGGGAAGATGCAATGTGAGGCCAGGCCTGGGGGGTACAGGGAGACACACTCAGAAATCAGGCCATGCCCTCCGAGATTAAAATGTGATCGCTTGTAATTAGCTCCTTTGTTCTGGGACAGCCAACAGAGGGCTCTGGGATCACTCCAAGGAGGTCTTCCCAGAAGAGGTAGCTTTGGAGCTGGGCTTTGAAGGCTAGGTGGTCCTTCAACCGCAGAGATGGAGAAGAGACACCCTCAGCAGAGGAAACAGTGCAGAGCATCAGCTGAACGTGCAGGAGCTGGACACTGAGGGGGCACTGCATCATTACCTTTTGGTGGGATCCGTCATTCGCTTTCTTTTTCTCCTCAGGACCAGGGCTGGCAGGAGTTAATGGGAGTGATCAGAGAAGGAGCTCCTTGGCCAGGTGAAGATTTCAGGGGTGGGGGGCTGGGGAGGTCACTTGGGCCAGTGGAAAGATGGGAGTTTAAGTTCCAAAGGGCTAGGGAAGTTCAGAGGGCGTTTAGAGAAGCGGGGCAGGATTCTGAAGTCTGTGGGGAAGGTATGGGAGGAGAGAGAGACAGTTGTCTGACCGGCCAGTGTGGACTCTCCTGAGGGAGAGTTAAGGTTTGGCAGACCCTTTGGAGGACATAACTCACCTCTTCGAAAATAAAGAAAGCCCGCAAGGGAACTCATGCAGAATATCAGATAAAGTAAAGTCGTAGTAGGGACTCTCCAGCCGCCAGCTTCCAGCAGCCAATGCCGTATTGCTAGGGGGAAGGAGCTATGAGACAAGGACCAGGGCTGGCATCTTATTTCCCAGCCTCAAGACCTCAAAGGGCCATAAATCTCGGGGACAGGGGCAAGACATAGATCCTTGAAATCCCAAGCTGTAAGAAGGGCTCTCTACTCCTCCCCTCTGAGGTCAGGGATGGTGCCTCAGAGCCTGGCACAGGGCCTGGAGCGGTGTCTATTACGCAAACCACGAAAATCCATGACTATAGTCCAAGGCAATGTTAGGATTAAGGGGAGCATGATTATCAGCTTCCCGCTGCAGTTAAGAACAGTCATGGTCAAAATGAAGGGCGCATCGAGTTCACAAGGTTGAAGGTGGGATGCAGCAAGGTGCTGAGGTAAGTTTGGAGTGAAAGTTGAGGTTCAGTTTGAGAACTGTGTTTAGGGTAGTTAGTTAGGGTTAGAACTGCATGGTAGGGTAGTATTAGGGGAGACAATGGGCCAGAACATCGTGACAAATTTGATGGATAAGTGAAGGCAAAGGAAGAATGCCCAAATTCCTGGCTTTGGCATGTGGTCAGGTGGTAGTGTCATTCATTTACACAGGGTTACCCAGAAGCCTATGCTGAGGAAAACGTCAAGTTTAATTTTTTTTGTATATGTTGAGCCTGCTATGTCCATGGGACATCAAATGGCAATTCCAGGAGATGGGTGGGTGTGGGGGTTTGGAGCCTAGAATCCAGTCACCAAGGCATGGTGGCCCAAGGAGCCAAAAGAGTAAAGGAGGTCAAATAGGAAGGGTGTGTAGACAGGAATGAGAGAGTGCAGACAGGGATAAGAAGAGGGCTCAGGACACCAGTGGTGAGGTGTGGGGGAGGAAGGAAGACTCTACCAAAGCTGATGAGAAGGCACAACCAGTGGTAGGAGAAGACCCAGAAAAGTGGTATCTTGGAAGGACAGGGAAAGAGGTGGTGGTTGGGGTTCAGGCTAAAGCTGGTCCTAGCCAAGGGGAGCCAAGGTTGGCTGGCTTCCGGTTCTCCCCAGTAGCTCTACACACAGGCCCCACAATTGGGAGAAACCCTACCTGACTGGGCAGTGACCTTCAGCTGCATCTCAATGGTAGTGTTGCCAAGCTTACAATCATATTTGCCAGCATCTCTAGCTGTGACCCGGGGCAGCCACAGAACAGCCCCTCCCCTGAGGGTGTTCAAGACCCGCATCTCTCTGATTGAAGCATCCTCGCTTAGATTTACAGTCAGTAATGAGTTGTTAGGCTTATTGGGGTGCACGTAGATCCAGGAAATGGGTCCTCTGGCCACGGAGGCAGAAGGCACCCCACAGGGCAGACAGAGAGTGGAACCAGGGCTCACCATGAGGTCTGGAGCAAGAAGAACCAAGAAGGTACAGGCCTTAGCGTCTCCTCCCCCACAAACCCAATCACCATCCCCTATCCCTGAACCCCCCCACTTCCTGACATTCTCCTGGCTCCTTACTTTGGTACCAGCTCTGGTTTTGGCTGCCCTTAGGTAGGCCACAGTCAGGGTCTGTCTCCCAAATCTCAGGGTGGTCTTCAGTCCATACATACAGCTGGGAGCTCGTGACACGATCAGAAGAGGGCCTGCGGTCCTCTGAGGACCTGTTCCCCAGGTCACAGCGGGAGGCATCTATGCCTGAAGCGTTCCACCAGAACCGCTCCTCTGGGAAGAAACCCGGAACCAGATACAGAGACATCCAGGAGAGTCAGAGACATACAGAGACCCAGAAAAACAGACAAATAAAAACGAAGACCCAGAGCCCTGACTGGTGTGGCTCAGTGGGTTGGGCGTCATCCTGCAAAGGGAACGGCTGCCGGTCTGAGTCCCGGTTAGGGCACATGTCTGGGTTGTGGGGCGTGGAAGAGGCAGCTGAATGATGTTTCTCTCCCTCTCTTTCCCCACCCCTTTCCTTCTCTCTAAAAATAAAGAAATAAAGTCTCGTAAAAAATAAAAAGAGCCCTGGCTGGTATAGCTCAGTGGATTGGGCATGGGCTGCAAACCAAAGGGTAACCAGTTCGATTCCCAGTCAGGGCATATGCCTGGGTTGCAGGCTAGGTCCCCAGTGGGGGCCACCTGAGAGGCAACCTCATGTTGCTATTTCTCTCTCTGTTTCTCCCTCCTTTCCCCTCTCTCTAAAAAATAAACAAATAAAATCTGTAAAAAATTTAAAAAAATAAAATAAAAATAAATAAAATCTTTTCTTTTAAAAAAAAGAAAGAAAAAGAAACAAAGACCCAGAGAGAGACAGAGAAACAGTGTCTCAGAGAGAGATGAGACAGAGAGGTACCGAGCAGTTCAGTGTTGAAGTCACGAAGCCACAGGAATTTTTAGGAGCCACCTACAGCTGGCTTCTGCTCGATCTTCAGACCCTCCAGCTCCCACCCCACCCCGCCCCACCCTAGACCTCACCGCTGCCAAGCATGCTGACTGTCCAGCCAGACTGCCAGTCCTGCTTGGAAGGCGTCCCCTGTTGGCACAGGTAGAAGCCCCCCATCTGGTCAGAGATATTGAAGATGAGCAGTAGGACGCCCAGGCCTGGCAGCCCTCCGCTCAGCCGTAAAGATGATGACTGGCAGTCCTGATACCAGGACGGCTGATTGGGAGGACCGGCTGAGGACACCGTGAGGCACGGCAGCACAGCACTCCTTCCCTCTGTGGGAAGAGAGAAGGTGGGGAGAGAGGAGCCCCTAGCCCCTTCACTCCTCACACTGGATTATAAACCCAATGACCCCAGACCCCACCAACTGGGACACCAACTGGGAGCGGACGAGCCCTCAGAATCCTTTCAACCCTGGCCTGAATTTTACAATTAAGAAAATGGAGGTTCAGAGAAGGTAAGTTACTTGGCCAGGGGCATCCAGCCAGAACCCAGGTTTCCAGCCCCAACTCCTTGTGTCTGTGCCCTTCAGACATACCTGTAGTATACACCAGCTGTGACTTCTGGGGCCTGACTCCCATGGGGGTAAGGAAGAGGAGGAAGAATAGGAGAGGAGGTGGCATGGTGGCCAGACTCCCCGAGGCACCCAGCTTCCCCGCGCAGGGGATGCTGGGGCAGGTGGGGGCCTGGTGGGCACTGAACCGTGGGTGTTTGCGAGGGCGGGTGGGCAGTCCCCCGGGGGGAGGAAGGGGTGGTCACGCCTCAGGCCCCCTTCTCCATACACCTCTCCAGACCCACAAAACTCCCCTCTTCCCTGCTACACTCTTATTTTCATCCCAACACTTAGCACCGGTGAAATGATCTTATTTAAGTCTAGTGCTCACTTTCTGTTTCCCCACCAGAGGAAGCCCCTTGCAGCACAGACCATCTTGTTCACCACTGTACGCATGGTGCTCTGGGACAGCACTTGGCACACCGCAGATGCCCCAAAATATTTATTGGATGAGTCCACACACACACACACACACACATTTATACCTACCACCAACACTTCTTGGGCCACTGTCCACTTCTATACAACCAGCCCATCACAGAGACAAATCTGAGTTTGAATCCTCCACCTCTACTACTCAGCCTTAGTTTCTTTCTCTGTGAACTGAGGATGATGATAGTACTATTAAAATGTTTTTGTGAAGATTAAATAGGACAATAGATGTATAACGTATTAGCCCAGCTCCCGCACAGAGTAGGCCCTCAGTTAGTGAGAGACAGCATCAGTTAAAGGCAAAGAGCTCAAGCCAGAGTGCCACTGTAGCTGCTTTGCAGCAGTCCTGAGAAATGACGGATTAATCCCTCTTTCTCTCCCAGTGCTTCCCCCACAAAGCCCCTGCTTCAGTTATGGGAGGAACCCATCTGGGAATGAAGAAATTGAGGCCCCAGCTGTTGCCTGAGATCACACATTGAATAGGTGGTAAAATGAGCACTAGAACCCAGGAGTCCTGACCCTTAAATCTGTTCTGCCCCCATCTCTCTCCCTCTTCCTCCTGCTCCTCTTTTTTTCCTTCTTCTGTGCTTTTCTCTCTGTCTGTCTGTCTCTCTCTGTATGCATATCTGTGTCTTTCTTTCATCGCTGCAGTCACTCAAGGAAAGGGGCCAGGGACCCAGGAGACCTGCTTTCTCAGTTGCCTGTTCCCAGGGTCGCCTCACTGGGCTGTGGCTTCCTGTTTGCCTCAGGCAAACCCCAGGGGACCCTCCATCTGGTAGGGCCTCCACTTCCCTTCGGTCAGGCTGGGGTGGCTGGCAGGGGAAGAATAGGGCTAAACGGGACTCTTTTTTTTGTTGTTGCTTTCCATTCAACAGCATCTCTCCAATCCCATCAGTAGCTTCCCAGCCGCCTCACAGGCAGCCTTCTTGCTGGAGCACATCAGTCTCCTGCTTAGAACAGTTCAGTGGCTTTCATCTACCTAAAAGAAACATTCCAAGCCATGGCCCCCAAAGGGCTGGGTGAGGCTTCCACACCGATACTTCCCACCTCAATCCTTTACCACTCTGCCCCTCGATCTGCCCTTTTGAACAGCTCCTTTTCATCTCTAGTGTCTCAGTGCAAGTGTTGCTTCCTCTTACAGGCTTTCTCTGACCCTGTTTACTTCCTTCCAGGCACTTTCCCCATCCCCAAAGTGTGTTTGTTAGTCTTCTCTTGTGCCTCCTGCCCCTAAATGTCCCCTCTTTGACAACGGGGATCTTTACTGTCTCGCTCACTGACATCTAGAAGTTGCTTGCCCAGTTTCGTTGTATAAAGGAAGGAAGTTAAGAAGAGTGAAAGAAAACTTTCTTTTATCTTCCCCCCATGTACTGTTTACCAAGGCTAGTCCATTTTCTAGTCTATTTCTAGAATCAACTTTCTCCTCTTTTTGGACTCTACCCTTCCCAACCAGAACCATTTCAACAGCCTCTTCTGTGGGCTCTGTCTTCTACCTCTTTTGCTTCCCACCTACATTCCACAGAGAGAGAGAGAGTTTCCTTGGTATTAGTCATATGTTTCCCCTGCTCAACAGACTTCAGTGGCTTCATGGGCCTCAGGAGAAAACCCAAGCCTGACAGTTGACCGGAGCTTTATTTATACTCATCATTTCATCGCCTTCCCAAGAAACCCTGCCACGTACACAGGGAGTCCTGAGGACAGGAAGCTACTGAAGGCAGTAAACTATTGGGGATTTATAAGCCAGGCATTGACCTGGCCAGGTTTGCACTTTCTAAAAACTCCCCCTGGTTGCAGTGTGGTAGGGAATTGGAGGGAGGCCAGAGAAAGCAGTAAGGAAAGTGTTCATTCACTCACAAGATTCATTCATTCTCAGGCACTCTGCTAGGTGCTGGGGAAACAGCAGGGGACAAGAAGGACAAGGTTCTTGATCCCATGGAGCTTTGATTCAAGTTTTGGGGCCACAGAAAGGTAAAGAGAGACAGATAATAAACAAGCTAATCAATAAACAATTTCAGATGGTGAAAAGTCTCTGATGTAATCTAATGGTGGACAGATGATTGGGGAAGACTACTTTGGATAGGGTGGTCAGGGAAGGTCTCACTGAGGAGACTTCTGAGCTGAGACCTGAGGGGTCTTAAAGCTTGGTGTGTTCAAGTAAGATCATGTTTTGTTTTCTTAGAAACTGTCATACTCTTCCCCAGAGTGGCTATACCATTTTATATTCCCATCAGGAATATATGAGAAACCCAGTTTCTCTGTACACTTACCAGCACTTGATATTATCAATCTCTTATTTTACCCATCCTGGTAGGTGTGAAGTGGTACCTCCTTGTGGTTTTACTTTGCATTTCCCTGATGGCTAATGATGTCGAACATCTTTTCATGTGTGTATTTGCCATCTATGACATCAGTGAAATGTGTATTCCTGTCCTGTGCCCATTTTCAAACTGGATTGAATTAGAGTTTAAGCAGGGATGGGACACGATGTTTTACAGAGATGATTCTAGTTGCTTTGAGAATAACTCAAGGAACCAAAAGGCTACACGTGGGAAGAGGTAGGGGACATTTTGAAAGTTCAGGAGAGAGATGATTGGGATGGGCTGGGTTTTAGCACCGGAGTTGAAGGGGGCAGATTTGGAATACTCAGTCCTTCGGAGAAGAGTTTACAGAACTTCCAGGTTCCTGGAGTGTACCTTACAGAGGGAGAAACGGGTTTGAGAGAAAGGAAATCAAGGTTCTGGACTTAAGTGAGTTGCCTATTCCCGTCCAACCAGAGATATCTGGTCCGCTGCTGGAGGGCGAGGTCACAAATAAGAGCTTAATCTAGGGCAGCCGCGACGGAAGGAGAGGAGGGATTTGAGAGGCACTGGGAAGGGGAGGGGGATTAGCAGGAAGCGGTGAATGGTTGAATATCAAAGTGGGGGACGTGTAAATTCCTGACTTCTACGACCGACTGCGCGGGGACACAGACCCCCAAAGTGGAGCCAACCCAGCCCTGTGCCGAGGGACGTTCCACGAGGGCAGAGGTGCAGGGAGGCCTGGCCACAATTCTCTGTAAAGTGAGCCAGGCTCCAACGGAACGGCGGCCAGGGGTTGAGCAAGGGTACAGCTCCGAGGTTCGGGAGAGACCGCGAGAACTTTGTCTTCTGAGCGGCCGGGGTCCCGGAGGAAATATAATTTCAACAGAGCTTCTAAAGTCACACGGAGACACTAGGAAGCCTTTGATGAAGAGAACTTCTACGGGATTTGAAGGACTAGTACCCTCCTTGACCAGCGCTACCCAGGAAGGAAGACGAAGACGGGTGGGGCCGGGCCCGGCGTGGCCTCGGATATCTTCGGCTTCAGCCTCAAGCCCCGCTGATCCGGAAACAGCCGAGCGGATCCGGAAACAGCCGAGCGGACCCGGAAGCGGTGAGCGCGGTCACCGGGGAGTACGGGACCCCGCCGTTTGCGCGGAGGCGATGGCGGCAGCTGCGCCGGCGGCTGCGGGCGAGGATGGCCTGCGACGGCAGCCGGGGACTGGTAAGTAAGGGCGCGTCCGTGCACGAGAGGAGCGGCAAAGGCGGAGGCAGGGCCGAGCTCAGCAGCCGGCAGATTGGGCGGTGGTGAGGGGGGAATACTGGAGATAAGGGTGGGAGCTGGAGCTGCCAGCGGGGGGCGTGGCCTGGCGATTCAAGGGGTAGGGCCAGGTGAGCGGTGGAACCTAGCGAGCGAGGGGGCGGGGCCTTTGGAAGGGAGGGGTCGTGTTAGAGGAAAGGAGATTGGGTGAACCGCGGGAGGGGGAAGAGGTGGGGCTATAGCGACGCGTCGCAAAGCTAGAGGAGAAGGAGGCGGGGCCAGGTGAGCTGGTCTGGTCTGGGGGAAAGGGGCGGGGTCCGCGGCTGCGGTACAACTAGGTTGCAGGACTTTCGGATTTTGAAACCTGGGTTACTGGGGATGCTGGAGTGATGGGAAGAGAGGCTGATCCTTGTCCCCCGCAGCCCTTGATCCCCAGCCCCAGGAGGGGGCAAGGGCTGAGGCCGAATCAGCGGAGCTCAGCCGTCTTCGGGTTGAGCTGGAAGGCGCCCTGGCAGAAATGGAGACCATGAAGGCTGTGGCCGAGGTGAGCGAGAGCACGAAGGCCGAGGCTGTGGCTGCGGTGCAGCGGCAATGCCAAGAGGAGGTGGCCTCCCTGCAGGCCATCCTGAAAGGTGAGGCAGGGTCTCTTCCCCAGATTCCCTATCAGCCCCATTAAGGGAAGTACCTGACCAGAAAAGGGTCAAGGGGACAGATAAGCTACTGAGTAAGTTAGCAGGTCTCCCTAACCCAGGGCAGGCCAATGGACCCGAAGGGCAGAACACTCTTTTCTTTCATTTTGGAGGGGGTACGCGTTTTTCTAATTTGCACAGGGATGCTGCCTGTGCTAGCAGCAGCTTTGTCAGTTCCAACTAAGTTTCACCCTGAGCTTCTACCTGTTCCCTTGCCCCCTGTCAGTTCTTGTTCCTCACTGATGACTGATCAACCCTGAAGATAAGCAACTTCTCAGTTCCCTGAAGCACCTTCACTTGAGCCTCTGGGCTTCAGACTCAGCCCTGGGCTCAGTCTCTGTGAGACTTATCCTATGGTTTCCTTCCTTTCCCAAGCACCCCTACACCTGCCCCCCAACATCCCACCCCAACACACACGCATACACTGACTTCTTTCCCTCCCTTATATCCTTTGTATGTACTTGGGATGCAACACCCTTGCCCCAGATCCCCTGGCTTCTTTTCCTGTTTTCCCCTTCTCTGTTAGTCGGAAGCCAAAGTCTCTTAAACAGCTTCCAGTCCTGTCCCACCCCTCTGGTTCCACTGCCACTGCTATAGTGAAGCTCTGGACAACTCCCCTGGACTTTTCACAGGTCTCCTGTAATTGGGCCTTGACATTGGCTTCCAGAATAAACTTTCTCAAATTCCCATCCCACCACATCATTTCCCTTTCAGACACCTGCTCCTGCCTCCAGACTCCTGGGGCTGTATTTCACTCAGTACTCTTTCCACCAACATGATGCCTCCCTTCCACATATGACCTGTGTGACACAGTTGCCTCCTCTTATGACTTACCCTGTTATCTACTTAATATTTGTTTTTTAAGTAGAGCCACTTTTTAAATACTTACAGTTATTTTAAAGGAAATTTCCTGTCCTTATAAGAGAAATTGTCCCAAATCATCATCATGACAGCGATAATAATGATGGCTAACATATACCATATGCCAGGCACTGAGCTAAATGCCTTATGAGTATTCATAACAGTCCCAATGAGGTGGGAGCTATTATCTAGCTCCATTTTACAGAGGAGGCCCCACGGCCCGGGGACGTTAGGTAACTTGCTCAGGGTTGTACAGCTAGAAAGTAGCAGATTTGAATCCAGGCAGTCTGGCAGTAGAACCCTTATTATTATTATTTTTAAACAGGCTATATTACAAACTTAGGTAGGCAATAACTTAGTTTGCATCATGTAATAAAAAGTACATTAGTCCAGAAACACAATCTTTTGTAGATTCCAAATGACATTCTTTTTTTCCTGCAGAATCCTTAAAACCTATGGCACTTAAAACGTGTTAGCCTTTCTCCTGAGGGGTAGATCATACACAATAACGATGAAAAAGATAACAGACCATTGGTCTGTTACGGGTCACTCTGGCTTTGTTCAACAATGGCTGAAACTCTTTACTCATATTCTTGTTTGTTTTCCTGATAAAGTTTTGCCACGTGGCTGTTGGCTGAACTGTTCCGATTTGGTAGAACCTTTCCTTCTAATGTTAGTACCCGTTAAAATAACCATACACATAAAAAATGTATTACTATTATTAGGTATTGATTGACATTGGTATATATTGATATATATTGACATACATCAATTGATACATATGTATATATCGTTACTAGTATATATATGGAATAGAGACCATATATCTTGAGGAAGAGGGCTG
The DNA here is from genome assembly GCA_028533065.1 of Trachops cirrhosus. Lineage (NCBI taxonomy): Eukaryota > Metazoa > Chordata > Mammalia > Chiroptera > Phyllostomidae > Trachops > Trachops cirrhosus. The sequence goes on along the minus strand of CM052540.1, from coordinate 85,488,063 downwards.
AACACCTTCCAGATGTCATTTCCTTTGATCCTGTAACAACCCAGTGAGGTAGTCATACTGTCCCCATTTTGCAGCTGAAGACACTGATGGAGAGAGGCTGACTGATTGGCCAGGGCCATCTCTCCACAAAGCCCCCATCCTCCTCTGTGGTAAATTGCCTCACGGAGTGCATCAGTGTTGGAGAGCCCCACACTCACCCACAGGTAGGGCCAGCGCACTGACCCTCCTCCTCTGTCCTCCTGCCCTGCCAGATTCCATCAGCAGCTACGAAGCCCAGATCACTTCTCTGAAGCAGGAGCGGCAGCAGCAGCAGCAGGATTGCGAGGAGAAGGAGCGGGAGCTGGGCCGCCTGAAGCAGCTGCTGTCCCGGGCTCACCCCCTGGACTCCTTGGAGAAGCAGATGGAAAAGGTTGGGGTTCGGGTAGCCTTCCTACAACCCCCCAAGATTTAGAAAGATGTTGAGGCAGCCACAGGTGACGGCGGGGCAGAGGGATTGTTGGTGTGCTACTCCCAGATCATTGGGAGCAGGGTACCTAGTCATCATTCTAGGCATAGCACATGCTAGCTCTATACTCAGCAAGGTCCTGGCTTGCCACTTACTAGTGGCTTCGTTAGGTCCATTTACCTCCAAAATTAAGGACAGTCATGTAGAGGAAAGGGAGCTAACACTTAAGGATGCCTCTCATGCACTAGGTACTCTACTAACTGCCTATCAGATTCAGACTGCCCAGCCTTTCTCCCAAAAAACAAGGCCCGTGAGATCCATGTAACAGATGAGAAAGGTGAGGCTTAGAGAAGTTCAGTAATTCTCCCCAGGTTTTGCACATAAAAAGGAGATTTGGGACTTAAAAATCTAAGCAGTCTGGTTGTAAAGTTTGTTCTGAAGATAGTGTATCACCTCCCTTATTATTGTTGTTATTGACAATAGGAGGATGCATGTACTACCAAACCTCTCATCTTTTAAAACAAGTCTACATCGTTACCTCACTTGATCTTCACAGAAGCCCTGTGAAGCAGGTACTTAGCTCATTTTATGCCCAGAGAGATGGAGTGCATTGGCTGGTTAAAAAGACAAAGGTCAAAACAGGAACCTAAGAAAGAAGGATGTCTAACCCACACCCAGCAGAGGCTGCTGCTTGCACTCAGAGGGTTCCTCTAGGAGCCACCCCCCAGGGCGGTGAAGGAGGACTCTGCTAACGGAGAGCCACCTTCGACAGCAGGAGGGGCTGCAGGCCCGGGGTCGGACAGTTCCAGTCCTGGCCCAACTCCTGCATTCGGCCATTGTCCATCCATGGCCTGGGTGTCTACAAAACATGGATTCCAGTGCTTCATATGGGATCCTGAGTGTTTCGTTTGGGCCACACAGGCTTACCCTCCTGTTGTAGTGGTTTGCAGAGGAGATGGGAGGGTTACACTGAACTTGTTTGACGTGGGTTGTTAGTGGTTCAGGAAGTAGATGCGGCATGAATGGAAGAGGATGTATGACTGGCAGATTTCTGCCTTGGACAGCTGGGTGGCTAACAGGGCTGTTCTTGCTGACCTAGCATTTATGGAAGGAGAAATGGCATCATGACTTTGTTCAGATGTGGCTGCACTGGGATGGAGGAGCCTTTTCACCAGCCAAGTGGGGCTGTCCAGAGGCTGTGGCTGTGCATGTTCAGCAGAATCCCAAACTTGAAAAGGGACCAAAAAATAGCCAGCAGTATGGTGTTGATTGGGAGTGTGGGGGGACATACCAGTTAGAACGAGCTTTGAAAACCCAAGTCAGCGGTGGCTTAAATAAGGTAGAAGTTTATTTCTCTTCAAGTCCAGAGGTAGACGTTTGCAGGACTGATACGGCAGCTCATCAAGTCATTGGGGAAGCTGCAACACTGCTGTTCTCCAGAGCATTTGAGATCTTGCTCCCCAGCATGTGTCTTCAGTTTGGCTCAAATAAACTGCTATACAATTTTTTTAAAAAGCCATTAGGAACTTGGGCTCCTTCTCTGTTACTGTTTTGCTGTAGGTAAAACCGGGAGCTTGCTGCCTCGGGGTCCAAGGTGACTGCTTGAGTGCCAGCCCTGTCTAGGTTCTGGCCAGCAAGGAGGAGGAGGAATAAAGAAAAGCACACCCTCTCCCTTGAGGGAGCTGTCCTGGAAGTTGCACACGGCACACCTGCTCCATCTCGTTGCTGTAACTTAGTCACGTGGCCAGGCCCAGTTATAGGGAAGCTGAGAAATGTAGATGGCATTCTAAAATTTAGTCTGTGTCCAGCTAAAAATGTTAGGTTCTTTGATAAAGGAGAAAAATGAATATTGGGGAAGAAAAGTATGGTGAGGCCGTGGGCTACAGGAAGATAGTCGTGACTCTGACCCATTTACGTACCGCGTGACCTGGGGCAGGTCATGGAGCTCCCGTAGCCTTTGTTATCTCTAAAATGGGGTGGACAGAACCTTCTTGGGAGGATTAGAAGTGCTTGGAAAGAAAGCTCTGAACAGACAATGAGGGGTTGTGAAGTCAGGAGAGGGAATGTTGCTGCCCAACACCCCCTTCTCCAGGCCCATGAGGACTCGGAGAAGCTGCGAGAGATTGTGCTGCCCATGGAGCAGGAGATAGAGGAGCTGAAGGCGAAACTGTTGAGGGCGGAGGAGCTGATTCAAGAGATCCAGGTGAGGGGGAGGCCAGGTGGCACTGAGGGAAGAAGGGGCATTGTAGGACCCTGGCCCCCCAGCGTCTTCCCTGACCCCCTTCCCTAGAGACGTCCCCGGCATTCCCCTTCCCTGCATGGCTCCACGGAGTTGCTGCCTCTGTCCCGAGACCTGTCTCCCCCGCTGGAGCCTCTCGAGGAGCTGAGCGGAGATGGGGGTGCAGCAGCCGAGGCCTTCGCCCACAACTGTGACGACAGCGCCTCCATCTCCTCCTTCTCCCTTGGCGGCGGGACTGGCAGCAGCACTTCACTGCCCCGTGGCCGCCAGGCCCTGAGCCCTGAGCAGGAAGAGACAGCCTCCCTGGTGTCCACGGGCACCCTGGTCCCTGAGGGCATCTACCTGCCACCTCCTGGTTACCAGCTTGTCCCAGACACCCAGTGGGAGCAGCTGCAAATGGAGGTGAGTGGAGGGTGGGGTACCTGTCTGCATGCGTGCATCCATCTGTCCCTGCACTGGTATTTACTGAGCACCTACTATGTCCAGGCTGTGCTAGAGCTGGGGATTCCACAGTGAAGAGAAAACTCCCTCTTGGCGCTTCCTCCTAGTGAGGGAGACAGACCCACACGTGCACTGAGCACATGAGGAAGTCAGTGTCATAGGGTGACAGGCCCAGAACTAACTTACAGGGTCATGGCAGTGCTGGAAACTAACCTGGATGGTGGAAAAGAGGTACTCTTAGAAGACTGGGGGCAGAAGAACTGCAAGTTCAGAGGCCATGAGGATGGGCAGACCATGGTGTGTCTGAGGAACAGGAAGGCTGCCGAGAGGGAGAAGAGAGATGAGATCAGAAAGGAAGGCAAGGGTCCCTAAGAGGCCAGCCTCAGTTCCATGGAGCTTACATTTCAGACAAGGAGCAGCAGAAGCCTCTGAGGGGTTTAAACCAGGGAGAGGCCTGCTGTGCTTTAGGCTTTTAAGAGACCACTTGGGCCTCGATGTAGGAGTGGGCTGTAGTAGGGGGAGAGGGCAACAGGAGAAGTGCATGGCCAGTTGGGAGACACTTGATATAGTTTAGAAGAGGGTTGTGACTGGGACCAGGACGTGGCAGCAGAGATGAAGAGAAATAGTTTTGGAATCTACTTTGTAAGCAGACTGGCAGGACCTGCTGGTGGGTTAGACATGGGGAGTGTAGGAAAGAGAAGGGCATTAATTCCTGGGCTTTTGGCTCGAGCAACTGTGAGGATGATGGTACCACCCACTGAGATGCAAAAAGAGAAAAGGCAAGGCATAAGAGGCACGGTGAGGAGGGAAGCCTCCCCTGGAAGTTGAGACTGAGGCCAAGGTCTGTGGCAGGGGCGGCAGCTGCAGAAGGACCTGGAGAGCATCAGCCGTGAGCGGGATGAGCTGCAAGAGGGCCTGAGACGAAGCAATGAGGACTGTGCCAAGCAGGTGGGTCCAGCCTCCACTCCGGAGGTGGAGCCAGCAGGACCTCTGGCTGCATGCCTCCTCCTGGGCCCCGGCCTCACCTCACCTTTGCCCTCTTCCACTCACAGATGCAGGTGCTCCTGGCCCAGGTCCAGAACTCAGAGCAGCTGCTGCAGACCCTGCAGGGGACTGTGAGCCAGGCTCAGGAGCGGGTTCAGCTGCAGATGGTGAGGGCTTTGGAGCTGGGGCAAGAGGGAGAGGAGAGTGATGGGAATTGGTTGAGGAGGGCACATGGAAGGTGGAGGCCCCTGTCCTGTGTGAACTGTACCTGGAGTTGGTGCCAGGTGGGTAAAAGGGTTGGCACTGTGGCCAGAACCGGGGCTGTGCATTCAGATAGAGCCCACGACACACCTGCTCTGTGATCCTGAGCTGATCCCACAAACAGGGAGCCTCAGCCTTGCTGCCTTGAAATCGAGATAATGGGACCTAGTTTAGAGAGTCATGAAAATTAAAAACAAGGGTTGCAAAATCAGGAACTTCCGAAGGCCAGACGAGAGCTGTAAATGATTGAGTCGGGCTGGGCGTGAGGCTGGCAGGGGCGGTGTGGCGAACAGAGATGGTGCACAGGGCAGCTGCTCCTCAACTTCCCCACGTGGGCATTTGAGCTCCGTGCTGCCAGGTTTACTGATTTGCAAGGGAAGCCAGAAATCTGAATATTGGTGTGTAGTTTCCAAATTTTTAAAGTTAGAAACTAATTTAACGTTAAGAAAATAAGAACATCGACCAAATAAAACACCCACCCTGGCCTGTGGCTGCCGTGGTGTGACCTCCACGTCACTGAGTGTATAAAGGACTTGGGAGACAAAGACATATAATAAAGGGTGTTCCTTCCTTTCTCAGCAGAGGAGGGGGGTGGGGGCTTTCTGGCTGTCAGCACATCTGGAGGAAGGTTCAGGATTTGGCCTCACGGGAGGGCGACACCTTGCCCCCCTCATTTCCCCGAACTGACTCTCCATACACAGGCAGAGCTGGCCACCTCTCACAAGTGCCTGAGCCATGAGGTAAAGCGGCTGACAGAAGAAAACCAAGGGCTCCGGGCCGAGCAGCCACCGCCTGCAGCCCCCCGGGTCCTGGAGCAGGATGAGGGCCAGGAGGAGGCGCTGCCCAGCTCAGTCCCGGTAAGGGCAGTGCAGTAACTGAGAGCCTGGGGTTCGCCCTGCTAGCACTTCCTCTTCATACACAGAAAAGCTTTGGCCTGGGACCATGGGACTTGGGAACAGGTCCAGGCTGCTGTTTTAACTGCATCACCTTGGCCAACTCACTTAACTTTTCTAAGACTCAGTTTCCTCATCTGAAAATGGGACCAAACCCCCTTGCCAGCCTTGGCATGAGGAGAAAATAAGTTAACAGAATGCTTGATGTGAAAGCAGTAATTTGGTCTAAGTGTCCCGAGATCCACAAGGTTGAATTCATCATGGCTCATAGTAATCTGTCCTCATTGATCTATGCACGGTCTTTGTTGATATTATTAAATTAATGTATTAAAAATATGAAGGTCGCCTGGAACCCTTGCCCACCCTGAAAATACAACTTAAATCTCCTTATGTGTACCTGTACTGCTTGGCTGTTTCCGCCTTCCTGAATTTGACCATTCCCTTGCTCTTCTTTCGTACCATTTTTATTACAAATATGTGCCTGCCTAAACAATGGAGTGCTAACTTCGGTGTTTCTGAGCTTTATTAAAGGGTCTCTGCTCTAGGTAACCTCCTGCACCATCCCTCAGGGTCTGCCCCCCGAGGGCAGGGCTGCTTGCAGTGGAAGTCACTGGTGAACAATGTACTCGTCCACTCGCCCCATCAAGGGCGATGGATGCCCCATGCTGGGTGTTTGGATTATCTCCCCTTTTCACAGTTTCCTTCCTCCCTTTCTCCCCTCCGTAATCCCGTGTAGCTGGTGGCCCCTGCTGCCTTTGCCCCTCCTACCCCACACCCGGCACGTGACTGCATCCCTTCTAGGAACTGCAGCAGCTGGTACGCCGCATGGGGCAGGAGGCAAGGGCCCATCAGCAGGCCCGGGAACATGAGGCTGAGCGCCTTCGAATTGAGATTGTGACACTGCGGGAGGCGCTGGAGGAAGAGACTGCGGCAAGGGCCAGCCTGGAGGGGCAGCTGAGGGTGCAGCGGGAGGAGACAGGTGAGAGAAGAAGTGATGAGACTCCCCACTCCGGCTTTCTGGGAGGGTGACCTCCCCACGGTGGACCACCTGGGTGCCAGGAGGGGAGAGAGGAGACAGTGCAACAGTGAGCCTGACCTCTCTTTCTTTCCTTTCCACAGAGGTGTTAGAGGGTAAGTATGGACCCAGGGTGGTGGGGCTGGGGTGGGTGAAGGAGGGAGGGTGTGGGCCTGACATCTGGTCCCTGCCTGACTTCCTAGCCTCCCTGTGCAGCCTGAGGACAGAGATGGAGCGGATCCATCAGGAACAGAGCAAGGTGAGGCAGAAGTCAGGCCAGACGGGATGATGGGGAAGCGGTGGCAGAGTGGAGAAGACTCTGACCAGACCCTTCTGCCCTCTGTGTCTGTCTCAGACCAGGCGGCAGGAAGCCTTGAGGCAGTCACCAGGCTCAGGCCCTACAGAAGGGGTTAGTCAGGGGCAGGTAGAGGGGCTGTCCCCCCAGCTGGCCACACACCCTCCCATCTGGGCCAAGGCCCCAGCCCTCGCCCTGTCCCCACAGGCTCAGCTCACAGACCTCCTCTCAGAACAGAGGGCAAAGGTGCTGCGGCTGCAGGCCGAATTGGAGACCAGTGAACAGGTGCAGAGGGATTTTGTGCGGCTGTCCCAGGCCCTGCAGGTATGGCATGTCCCCTCACCGCCAGACTGCCATGACTCCAGGTGACTTGTCCTGGGTCATGCAAGGGCAGTGCCCCAAATAGGGGTGTCTTCTCTCTCCTGGGGCTGGCATGGTTCTTTCCTCTGAGTTGCTGCTCAAAAATGTTAAAGCTCTTGTGTCCATCTTTGTTGGTCACGGGAAGCCCCCAGCCCAGGGCCTGGCCCACGGATATGCGGCGTGCTCATTACATCATCTGCTCCTGCCCCTGCCCCTGCCCCATACTTCCTCAGGCTATTCCCCTGGGACCCATTTCTTTCCCTTGAACTTGGTTTTGCCATAGGTTGGGGAAGGTGGGGCCCCTGGGTACATTGGTGCTGGGCCCTTGCCCCTTGGGGACTGGCAGGCGGGGTGGGGGCTGCACCAAGGGCCCTCTGCTTTCCTCACTGGAACTCACTCCCCCCAGGTGCGCCTGGAACAGATCCGCCAGGCAGAGAGTCTGGAGCAAGTGCGCAGCATCATGGACGAGGCGCCCCTCAGGGACATCAGGGACATCAAGGACTCCTGAGAGGCCAAACCCACCCACTGTGGGGAGACTGCCTTTCTCCACTGCAGAACCATTAAGCCTAAGCTTTGGGGGTCTCAGAATGGAGTCTTCCCCCTCTCCAAGCCTGGGGTGTAGGGGATGGGGCCACCGCCACCCTGGCCCTCCAGGGCCTCCTCCCAGGAGTGACTGGGCCTTCTGCTCCCAAGGATGACACTGGGTGAGGGTCCCAACTCCCCCTTGGAACCAAAGGTGCAGGCACAGCCCTGTGACTTTCTGGCTGCTATGCTGCCTCCCGGGCCCTAACCCTCATGCCCCTGTCCCCCAGCCAGACTACCGGTCTATCCCGACCCCTTTCCTAAGGCACAGCCAAGCTGTGGGTGGTGGCTCGGAGCCTCCATCCATACATGCGCCCTGGACAGGCAGCTGCTTTCTGGACTGCATGACACTAAGATGCTTGTCCCCAAGGGCCTGACCCAGGCCCCAAGATGTGCATGGAGGCAAGGCCAGACTTTTCTGTCATTTATTTTCAATAAATAAGCAGCTCAGCTCAGTTGGTAGCCTTGTCCCTGCAAGCCCCACGTGGTTGGGGAAGGGGAGGTTTTACAGGGTAAAAGGGAGGGTTGCTGGGGTGGGGAAGAACAGTGAAGGGGACACTGTGTTTATAAACAAGAATGTAAAGGGGGAGAGGGGATGTGGGGTCTGTGCCACAGCTCAGGCTGAAGATGTGTCACTATCTGGGTGGGGAAGAAGGGGCAAAAGGACTGGTTACTTCCTTCTTTCATCTTCTGGATCTGGAAGGAGAAAAGGAAGGGCTGAAGCAGGAGCAGGAGGGGAACAGTCCGTCTCAGGCTTGCTGCCCCCACCCTCTGCAGACTCACCTGGAGTGTTGCCCAGCACCCCCTTACCCTCCTCAGTCCCCAGACCCCACTCCCAACCACTGCAGCCCCAGCGGCAGACAGCGCAGCGCCCAGCTAGCGCAGCGCCCAGCTAGCGCAACGCAGCGCAGCAGACGCAGTGGTGCCCAGAGGCCAGGGCAATGCCGACCCGCAGAGTAAGGGCAGCAGCCCACCCCCGGCTTGGAAGCACGGCAGTGGCGGTGTGCGAGCGCAAGTGGCCTGGGGTGCCACCCGTGGGGCAGAGAGGTTTGGGTGGGGGGCACAGCAGCTGGGGGTGAGGGCAAGAAGGGAGATACCTGTGACACGGTTCAAAGAGATGGAGGAGGGGGAACGAGTTATCCTATGGCCAGAGAGGACAGAGAGACAGCGGTTATTGGAAGGGGGCGTGTAGGGCCAAGAGGGCTGAGGCGGTTGTGGGGGCACCAAGGAGGTGTATGCTCTAGGCATAGAGGAATGGGGAGGGGAGGAAAGGGACCTGGGCACTCCTCCCTGGTGGACCGATAACACACCCACCTGAAAAGGAAAAGGGTGGGGGCGGGCGCCTTCGCAGCGCAGAGGGGAAGGGGCTGAACTCAGGGCCCGGGGGGGGGGGGGGCTGGCAGCACTCAGAGGAGGAAAGCCTCTTACCCTCCAGGTAGTTCCGAGCGACGAACTTTAGGAGCTCGTCAAGCCCAATGACTGGCAATGAGATCTTGAGGACCATGAGCCACTGGTTGCAGTCCAGAGCGCGGAGCTTGAAGATCATCTGGGAGGGGCAGTCAGGGCAGTGAGAAGGCCAAGTGCCCCTCTGAGGAGAGGGCAGGTGGGGGCCAGAGGACCCAGTTCCGCCCCAACCTGACCCCACCTTCCCTTCGTGAGTGCTTGTAGTTACAGTGGTCACAGGCCACTACTGAGGCTCCGTGTGAGCTGGGGAACAGGTGACCCTGGCCAGAAGAAGGCTCACCGGCAGAGGGTCAACGTAGAGAATGAGGAAATGGAGGGACATGGAGAGGCAGATGGAACCCAGCAGCCAGATGTTCACCCAGGGCGGCATCCGCACGAGGGACTGGTTCTCAGAGAGGCTGCACGTGGACGGCCAGGCGGAGGCAAGAGTGGAGGAGACAGAAGAAAGAGTGGTGAGGGGGAGAGAGGAGCGTGGAGGGCAAGTGGCAGGGGAGGCCGTGAGGCCCTACCTGTTGAGAGCGTTGCACATCTCGATGGTGACCAGCACAGACAAGGCCATGGTCATGGGCTCAGGGGCCTCAAAGATCTCACACTCCACACCCTCAAAGTCGGGGTTGTCCTCGGTGCACTGCATGAAGTGGGTCTGCAGGGGAAGGGGGAAAGAACTGGGGTCCCACCGAAACCTTCAGACCACCCTGTGCCCCTCCGTTCCCCCTCTTCCGTCCTCCCCTACCAGCTGGTTGTAGCTGACATGAGGCCCGTCCTCCGCATACAGGAACCACCAGGCTGCGGCTCCCACAGTGGCTGCACCCACGTAGCCTGTGGTAGAAAGAAGGTGGGAGTTGGGGGGGTTAGGGCTGGGGAATGAGAGGCGTCAAGAGGACCTGTCGGCCACGAACAGTGGGCTGAAGAAAAGGAGTTGTCAGAGCAGCTGCTCTGGAGGGGCTGGTGTCCCAGAGGGGTCAGTTTGGAGGCTTGGAAAAGATTGTGGAGTTTCATCCTACTCACCCCCAATTGCCATGTAGCGGAAGAAGAGCCAGCCACTGATGAGGGGCTCCTTGGGGCTCCGGGGGGGCCGGTCCATGATGTCCAGGTCTGGCGGGTTGAAGCCCAGGGCTGTGGCCGGGAGCCCATCAGTCACCAAGTTCACCCACAGCAGCTGCACAGGGATCAGGGCCTCAGGCAGCCCCAAGGCGGCCGTCAGGAAAATGCTGCCAGAAGGAGGTGGTCACATGTCCATCCTGTTCCCAGACCTGAGCTCATCCCCTACCTTGACCTGGTTCCCCATGGGGGTCCGCCCTGGCTGCTCACCAGACCACCTCGCCCACGTTGGAGGAGATGAGGTAGCGGATGAACTGCTTCATGTTGTTGTAGATGGCCCGGCCCTCCTCCACGGCAGCCACGATGGTGGAGAAGTTGTCGTCAGCCAGCACCATCTCGGAGGCGGTCTTGGCCACAGCGGTGCCGGAGCCCATGGCAATGCCAATCTCAGCCTTCTTCAGAGCTGGGGCGTCATTGACACCATCGCCTGTCTGAGGAGAGGGAGAGGTGGGACCTGGCCCCTCCCACACACCCCTCATCTGACGGGGGCCCTCGGCTCCTCCCTCCCTGGCCCCCCAGCTCCTGAAGGCAATGGTCTCAGTGGGCACTAAGCAGACTGCCCCATGCAAGACTCCGTAGGGGCCCCAGCCCCAGCAGCCCCATTGGTCTCACCATAGCTGTGATCTCATCGTAGGACTGCAGATACTCCACAATCTTCGACTTATGGGCAGGCTCCACCCGGGCAAAGCAGCAGGCACGACGGCAGGCCTCCCGCTGCTCAGCCAGGGGCAGGTCATCGAACTCTCGGCCAGTGTAAGCTCGGTCTGCCACCTCCTCGTTCTCCCCAAAGATGCCAATTCGTCGGCAGATAGCAATGGCTGTGCCCTTGTTGTCTCCGGTAATCATGATCACTCGGATTCCGGCATCACGGCACAGCTGGATAGAGCCTGTGACCTCCTTCCTCGGAGGGTCCAACATGCCCACCACGCCAACAAACGTCAGGTCCATCTGGGGAGACAGAGCAGAGGGCAGCAGGGTCAGGGAGGGGCCCAAAAACTGATCCAGGGAGGATGCTCTTGGGGAGCTGGGGGAAAAGCTGACTCCGGGCCTGGCGTTTAAACCTCAGCAAGGCCTTGCAAGCTCAGGGGCAGGCGGCGCTCCTTGTTCACACGTGTCCCCGCAGGCTTGGCAGCGCCAGACACACTGTAAGGAGCAGACTGTGTCTTTCAGAGGAAGAATTGAATGTAACGTTAGGACAGTGGTTTTGGCTTTTAGAAGGGCCACTCACTTGGTCTACAGCTCTGAGCGAATCTGTGTGAACAGTCATGCCACAGAGTCCCCTCTCTAAGACAAAGGGTGTGGACTTTGGTACTCTCCAGAGAGCCAGTCCACTGCAGAAAAAAAGGTGCTTTGTGCCAGAATGCAGGTCGATGCGCTGCTTCTTGCATCAGGAAAATCTCACTATGGAAACACGTCAGCTGAACCGGCATATGTTAAGTGATAGCTGATTTCTGTCCTGGTGCATCCAAGAGCCTCACCTCATCACAGACAGGTCCACAGGTCACACATAAAGTAGCACTGGGTTCTTTCAAACTCTAATGCCTGGTGATTCTAGGGCCCATGACAAAGTAGGAAATGACATGGGTGGTGGAGTAGGTGAGGCGATGACTCTGGGCCAATGGTTGGCTTCCTCCTGCTCACCTCGTACTCCATGAACTTGGCAGAGTCGTCCAGGACCATATCCTCTCGCTTCGGGGGTGTGTCCCGGGTGGCCAGAGCCAGGCAGCGCAGGGTGTCCCGGCCAGTGCCCCACTCCTTGATCACAGACATGATCTTCTCCTTCACCGGCCCAGTCATGGGCACCCGGGTGGTGCCGACTCGTACGTAGTTACAACGGTCAATGACCCCCTCGGGGGCACCCTAGGAGACCAGAACGGCGCTCAGAGATGACAATCTCCCTTCCAGGGTACAGTGAGCGGGCAGGGACAGGAGGGGACTCAGGGTTAGGAGGAAAGGGGGCAGGGCACATTCTGATTTCCGACCTTGACAAACATCTTGTTGCCTACAGCGGCCCGGGATTTGGCTGGGGAGCAATAGACAGACATGGACTTTCTGTCTCGGGAGAACTCCAGGGTGAATTCCTTCTTCATTAGCTGGCGGATCACCTGTAGAGAGGACACGGGGAAGGGGAGGCCCGACATGCGATGGGCGGTAAAGGGCGATGACACCGTGCCAGGAGGGAAGGGCCCCGGGCCCCTCCAAACATAATCAAGAGGATCTGCAGGTCAAGTGGGCCCCAAGCCCAATCAGGCCAAGTGTGGCACCTAACAACACTGACAGACTTCCGAGGCCAGTGCCACCACGGTGTGACAGTGTGTCTGGTTTAAAGTACAAGAGAAGATGTGTAGTGTGGCATGTCCAACAGAATAGGTAGTGATGGCACGGCTGAGCAATGTCGACTGAGCATGGGAAATGTGGCCGATGCAGTTGCAGAACTGAGTTTTTCTTACATTTAATTTTAATTTTAATTTTAATTTTAATTAAACAACCACATGTGTGCTTCTTGAGACGTGCAATTGGGACAGTGCAGACCTAGTGCCTGGCATAAAATAATAAGTGCTCCATAAAAATGAATGAGCCCTGGCTGGTGTGGCTCAGTGGACTGAATGCCGGCCTGCAAACCAAAAGGTCACTGGTTTGATTCCCAGTCAGGGAACATGCCTGGGTTGTGGGCCAGGTACTCAGTTGAGGGCATATGAGAAGCAACTGATCAATATATCTCTCACACACGTTGACAAATTGATGTTTTTCTCCCTCTCTGTTTCCCTCCCTTCCCCTCTCTCTAAAAATAAATAAAATCTTTTTTAAAAAAATGAATGAGAGCCCTTTTCACCAAATGCATCATGGATATTTCTCCATAAAATAAAATGAGAATAAATGAGGGTGCCCGTTTTGTCACAATAAATAAAGTTTATGTTTATATTATCACTTGTAAATTTTTTAAAAATATATTTTTTTAATTTATTCTTAGAGAGAGAAGAAAGGATGGAGAAAGAGAGGGAGAGAAACATCAGTGTGTGCGAGAAACATCAGTTGGTTGCCTATTGCACTCGCGCTGACTGGGAACTGGGCCTGTAACCCAGGCATGTGCCCTGACCAGGAATTGAACCAGTGATCTTTCAGTTTGCAGGACTATGCCCAACCAACTGAGCTATACCAGTCAGGGCTTACACATTTGTTTTTAAAGATTTTTATTTATTTATTTATTGTTAGAGAGGGTAAGGGAAGGAGAAAGAGAGGGAGAGAAACATCAATGTGTGGTTGCCTCTCATGCGCCCCCTTCCGGAGGCCTGGCCCGCAACCTAGGCATGTGCCCTGACTAGGAATTGAACCAGTGACCCTTTGGTTCGCTCGTTGGTGCTCAATCCACTGAGCCTCACCAGCCAGGGCTAGGACTTGTAAATTTTTAAAAAATTAAAAATATTTGTAAATATTATCATTTATAAATGATTAAAATCAGTGTCAAATCTACTGACATACACATGAGCATCTTGCACACACGCACGTATATAAGATTGGGTGATATGGGGAACATAACCCCCAGAGGAGTTCAATGTAGACATTGAGTAAATATGAAGGGCAAGAACTCAGAGTAAGGGAAACAGAATTGGGCGTGCTCATCTGGCAAGGGGAAGTGAAAGAACGTGCAGTAGTCACATGTCCCAAATCATAGATCAGGTCTTGAGACCTGATAAAAACAAGTGTGCTTCTAGAGACACCGGGGTAATAGCTGAAGTTGGGGCCGCCCCAGGATGGGTCACTTGTGGTTTCTGTGTCCAGCTCCGTTCCTTTTCAACTAGGGTAGAACAGGAGGAAGTAATTTTAAATTCATCAAGGGATGTTGTGGCTGGGCAGTGGAAAGAACAGTGCTGGTCCAGGGGCAGCAGGTCCTATTCAGAGTCAGCCTGACCGAGAAAACCTGTGGAGAGGCCACCTGTCTGTCCCGGTTGGGGTCCCAGCATGAAGCGCAAGGGCCCTGGCCAGCCTCTGCTTCTTGAGGCTCCTTGGGTCCTGCCCGGATTCTGCCAGGGGGCTGAAGAAGGACCCCATGGGAGGGAGCAGCCGACTCACCGAGTTGCAGGCATTGGCCCTCTCCACCTTCGAGAGGCTTCTCACGTCAGTGTTGAATACATTCATCTTCTCCACTAGGGTAGTGAGTGCTGTCTCGGTGGCCTCGCCTACCTTCTCATAAACACCTTTGGCCTGAGAGGGCAGAGGAGGAAGAGGAAGTGGGTGCCCTGGGCTCCTGGTCCCTTGCTCCCACCGATATACCCACCTTCCACCTAGAATGAGAAGGGAGCAAACCATTCCCTTCCTCTTTTACCCAGGAAAAGACAGTACAGGGGCCCCTCCCCATGACTCCTTCCTTGTGACCTATTGAAGATGCCTGGACTCTGAGCCAGCTAGAAGGGAAGGAGGGGCTGCTTCAGGGGTGCAGAGGTTACCTCATTGAAGTCCAAGGAGGAGTCATTGCAGAGGGCACAGATGGTGGCCAGCTCCACCAGCCCATCATACTGCCCTGCCCGGACTGTCTTATCATTCTTCAAGCTGGCAGCGAGGTGGGGAGGAAGGAAGGAAAAGAAACAAGTAGAGAAGAATAGGGAATGAGATACAGAGAGAGCACGGGGAAAGCAGCAAGGCACAGTCGGGGAGATGGCAACCAAGATCAGGCAGGACAGAGAACAAGGTCAGGGAAGGCAGAAGACAGAGACAGGCAGACAAAACTAGGGGGAGGGCCCCAGGGAGAAAGGTGGAGTGTGTGGAGGGGGCATGAGGAGCTGAGGAGAAGACTCCAGGGGAACTTACACCTCTCCTTCTGGAGCATAAGTGGAACCTGTGATAGAGAACTCATTCAGGACGCAGAGGTCCCCATCCACTTTGTCGATGATGAACATCTGTGGGGGGAAGGGCACGTGCACAGATGTGTAGCCCTCCCCACCCCCTGAAGGCAGTCTGCACTGGGGGGGGCCCAGGCTCTGGACATCCCTCCACCCGGCCACCCGTGCAGACTAACTTCCCACCACCCCCCAACCTGCCTCTCCTTTTCCTCCCTGCACCCTCCCCTCTGCCACCACACCCTTGCGATCATTCTCCGTGTTCGGTCAGTGGCCTTAGACAAAAGGTAAGACATGTGCAACAAGGTGTGGTGGGGACTGAGGCCACCAGTCCACCTGTTGGCACATGGCCCATATATAGGTCCAGCCACTTGTGGCCGGATCTCCTAGTTCTGCAGTAACAGCTAGAAATTCAGTTTATTTTCCTATGGAATCTCTTGGCTTTCAAGTGTGGGCAATGAATTAATTTTTATGGAATATGACAGGAGCCAGGCTGCACAAGCCTGCGGTCTGGCTTTGAAGCCCGTGCTTTGGAAGGATGTCGAGTGTACAATGCTCAGAGGGGAGCAGCCCACAGTGAAACCAGGGCAAGTGTGGGAGGGACAGGGGTTAAGACAGGCTCCAAGACAAAACAGTTCTGTGGTCAAAGTCAGTTTGGGAAACTCTGGGGTAAACAAAGTGAAAACCACCTTCTTTATAGTCAGCCTTCTCCGAGGCTTTCAAATGCCAAGAGGCGAGTGGGTCTCCCCAAGGGGCCCAGGGTACAGCCTTTCTCATCCTGGTCTGACCACAGAGTCCTCACTCAGTTCCCGGAACGACAATTTGTATTTCATGCACGTGCTATTCCAAGAACTCTGTTTACAGCAGGGGTTCTTGGCTTGGGGGTCGGCCCATGGATGATCCTAACCCCACTAAGGGGGCATCTGTGAACTTTGATGGCAAAAAAAAAGACACCTTCTGTTTTCTCTCCGACAGTTAGCATTTCCTTCCAATCATGAACGCAGGCAGCGGACTACGGCTTCCACGTCACGGTAGTTCTCAGACCCTCTGCTAGACTTGCTACTTAAATGTGTTAACAAAGAAGCCGAAGTGTTACCAAATCACAAATTTGCTTTTAAAAGATTTTGATAACTGTGTTTACACCATTGGTTTCCTCTGTAATCTGGTGTATTTTTAAAACAGAATCCCATGTTTTTTATTTTAGACATTTAAAATATTATACTGACAAGAGGTCCAGACTGCCAAAGAGCCCAAGGCACAGAAAACATTAAGCACCCTGATTTTGGAAATGCTTTTCAAGGTGAGTGTGCTGGGCTCCCCCAACCCCTGCTGTGCATGACCATTCTGGAAGGCAGTCTGGTGCACAGGCAGGAGCTCTGGGCCAGACAGACCTGGGTTTGAAACTGAGTTCTGCTCTTACTAACTGTGCACTGAGTTTTCCAGAGCCTCAGTTTCCTCCTCCAGAAAATGGGGTAAACAAGGCCTTTCCCTGATGGGGCTGTTGTGGAGGATTAGAGAGAACAGAGCAATGTCTGGCACGTGGAGATGGCCAGAGAGAGCTACCGGGCTGGACAGAGGGGCCTCTCCAATCCCTCTCACAGCTCACAGGATGGCACTCTATCTGCCCTCCGAGCATTTCTTTCCCAGGTCAAAATGAGAAGTAGTCAGTGATGAAGGGGCGCCGCCATCTTTGGAAGGCTCGTTTCGACCAAGGGCGGTCTTCTGAATGGGAGTTGCCCACCCTTCTCTGACCTTGCAGACAGACATCTGGTTGGTGGTGAGGGTGCCCGTTTTGTCAGAACAGATGACAGAGGTGCAGCCTAGAGTCTCGACAGAGGGCAAGCTCCTGACAATTGCGTTTTTCTTTGCCATCCGGCGGGTGCCTAAGGCCAGGCAGGTGGTGATGACTGCAGGAAGGCCTGTGGGAGGAAGAAGAGGGGTTAAGAAACGATAATAGAGATGGGAAGGAATGACCCCCCAAAGATAACAGGCCCCACTCCCTGGAACCTATAAATGTTACCTTGTTTGGAAAAAGGGTCTTTGCAGATGAGATTAGCAAATGGGGTGGGGGAGGGGGGAAGAGAGAGACTGCCATACCTTCTGGGATTGCAGCCACAGCTAGGGCCACAGCGATCTTGAAGTAGTAGATGGCGCCGCGGAACCAGGAGCCCCCATGGACGGGATCGTTGAAGTGGCCAATGTTGATGAGCCACACAGCCACGCAGATGAGAGAGATGACCTTGGAGAGCTGCTCCCCAAACTCATCCAGTTTCTGCTGCAGAGGGGTCTTGTCCTGTTCCGTGGCGGCCATTTGGTCACGGATCTTCCCAATCTCGGTGCTCACACCAGTAGTGGCCACGATGCCTATGGCCTTGCCAGCTGCAATGTTGGTACCCTGGGAGGGTGAAGAAGAGGCAAGGAATCGGGTGAGAGGCGATGCTCGTGCCGCAGCCCCTCAATTGCGGGACTCATCTCTTCCCACACCGACATGAATCTCCCCGTCCAGGGCCTTCGGCTAGAGTGTGCAACAGCCGGCCCTGAGTGGCTCACCGAGAAGAGCATGTTCTTCTTATCCTGGTTGACAGCTCGGGGGTCAGGGACAGGGTCGGTGTGCTTGATGACAGATACAGATTCGCCTGAGAGGGGGACAAGAGGGGGCTTCAGACGACATCATGTCTTTCTCCCATTCTTCCCTAACTCCCTCTCTGTTCGGCAGCACAGGGCCTAGTAAGGACCAAGTAGCAATCACAGAGGAAGTCTGGATCTGGAAGAAGCCACCGGAGGCAGATGGGATCATCACTGCACTTAGGGCAAAAAGACCTCGACCCAAGCCTTGGCTTCACCACTTACAAGCTGCATGACTTTGGATCACTTAACCTGTTCGCTCCTCTGTAAGGTGGCGATGATAATACGTACACTTCAGAACGAGGTTTTGGTGGCATCAAACAGACTGACTTATGTGACAGAGTACTCTCCACTGAAGAGCCCGCTCCTGGGAGGGAGCAGCCATGACTCGTGGGATCTTACCCACCACACCCAGATGGCAGGGGCTCAGACAGTCACCCCAGGCCAGGCAAGACTTGTCACCCTGGTCTGTGGACACGGTTACTGGCTTGTCTCCACCCTCTCTTCCAGTGGAGATGCAGTAGCAGCCGCGTTTTAAGTGCACCTTGGCCTAGCTTCTACAGTTCCTCACTTGAGGGGTTTTGAGGAGACAGGAGCTCTCTGGGTGCGTGCCCCCGTAAGTCTGTGTGGAAGGGATGGGTCCATGGCCATCTGGAGAACGGGCACAAACGTCCCGCCCTCCTCCTCACCCTGCAGTTTTGCAGCAGTGAACGAGGCTGCACAGGGCTGGCCCTGCTGCCGCTGCGGAGCCAGGGCGGCCCTACCACTGGGGCTTCTCTTTGCACCTGGAGCTGCATCCCTGTCTGTCCGCCAGCTCTTACTCTTCAGACCCTCACCCCACGCCCCCTGGATGCAGCCTCCCGCTCAGGCCCAGACCTGTCAGGATGGACTGGTCGACCCGGAGGGTGGTGGATTTGATGGAGAGGATGCGGATATCTGCAGGGACTTTGTCCCCCACTGTGGAGAAAGTAGAGAAGAATGCGATCAGTTGAGAAAGTATTTTTCTCCCTTCCTAAGACAAACGCAATTTTTGTCCAACTACCTCACCTCATCCTTCAGCTCTTGGGGGTCACCTGGGCTAGGTGCCCACCCCCGCGCTAGAGTCAGGCCCTCAGCAGGTGCTCCTGTAGCCCCAGCATCTCCCTCCTAATGCTCTCTCCAGCTGACCCCGTTGTTGAAAGCGCCCCTCCCCGCTGGGCTCTGAGCCCTCTGAAGGGAGAGTCTGGCACGCTGCCTGGTATGCGGAGTAAATTTATGTTGAATGACTGAAGGGAAAATGAGGAATAATCCGGTTGTGTGAGGAGAAGCCAAAACTGAGAATGGGGAACAGCAAAACAGAGAGGGAAACAAGTGAGAAAGGTGAGGAGGGAAAGGCGAGCAAACAACTAAAGAAAACAAGGTGAGCTGGAGGGACATGTGTCGGGGAAGAGAATGAAGTGGAACAGCCAGGGAAGGTAGAAAGAAACAGGAGAAAATACGGGAATTGAGAAAATCAGTGTCAACCAAGACACAAGGTAGAGCCAGAAGCAGGAGAGAGTGAGCGAGAGGAGGCGTGAGAAGGGAAGGTGCGGGAGGAGAGAGAGGAGCAGCCGAGGCAGAGGGCACAGGCCCACACGGAGAAGACACGCATCTGAGACGCTGTCCAGTCCGAGCTTCCGAGGAAGGGCAGGAGACTGGGTGAGTGCCCTGGGGAGACGGGCAGACGAGAAGGGGAGTTTGCAGGGAAGAAGGAGGGAGCGGACAGGGACGCAACACACAGCAGAGAGCTGAGAAGCTGAGGGGAAGGCCCAGTGCGAAGCCACCTTGCGGGTAAGCGGCGGAGCGGATGCCCCACCAGACTGGCGATCTTCAAGGTGTCTAAATACCTCCCAGGACCTCTGTCCAATCCTGCCTGGTCCCAAGGATGCTTTTGGGAACAGGGTTTGACTGCTTTCCTCCCTTGTTTCTAAGGTCCCGCCTCCTGTGCCAGAGGAAGCTGATGGAGGTGGGAGGAGGTTGGCCATGGAGTTGAGCGGGACACCCTGTCACCCAAGTTGAAGTGATATTTATAGACATTCATGGCGCTGACTCTAAACTGTCACCATAGCAAGACAGTCCTGTGATGGGGCACTGGGGTCTTCAGCCTGCCCGCCCCCCTCCAAGTTTCCCATGGTGGCAATGGAGGTGTCTGGTGGAGAGAAGCCCACTGAGAAAGACACATTCCCCTATGCCAGGGGCCTGGAGATGTGGGAAGGCCTGTGAAGGGCAAATATAAAAACCGCTGAAGGGGGCAGAATCCCAGTAATCTTAGCCACCCAGCCCCCACCTCTCCCTGGTCAGGCATTAAGTGTCCCTCACCAGAGAGGCGGGGCCCCTCCTTGAGCTCTCCTCCCAGGTCCCGTGTTCTCTGCTGGGGCCAGAGTTTCCCTTACATGGTCGGGGGCTTGAGCCTTTGGCCCCCCCTTTCCCTTCTACTCTCACTCCTTCCCCTTTGAGAGGCCTCAAGGGCACTGAGAGGTCAAGATTTAAGGCTGACCAAGCTCGGGGGTGGGTAGAAGGATAGGGAAGGCAGGCCTTAGGAGGGGGTGGAGATGGGACCTTTGGCAGGGACGGGGTTCCACCTGTTGCTTGCAAGTATTGGGTGAGAGGCGGGGGAGCAGGGGGTCTGCCTGCAGCTTCAGGGACAGGACTGGCTGTTCTTGCTGAGACTCTGACGGGGAGGGGGTACTGCGGCCACAGTGCCCTGGGGCGACCTCCTGAGGAGTCTGGGAAGGAGAAGCAAAGACTCCACCATTCTGGCTACCTCCTGGAAACCAGAATCAGACTGACCAGCCCCTACCCCCGACATACACATCTTCTTGGCCTGGAACCCAGTCTGGACCACTCGCCCCCATCACTCACCGGCCACCTCCACGATGTCCCCGGGGACAATGTCCCGAGCCTTGATCCTTTGCACCGACTTGCGGTCGGCCCGGTAGACTTTCCCCATCTCGGGTTCGTATTCTTTCAGAGCCTCAATGGCATTCTCTGCATTACGTTCCTGGGGGTACGGGGCGGAGGACAGGAGGATCATCACAAGGAGGAAGGTTGTGGAGAGGGAAGGCTGTGGCGGGGGTGGGGTGCGTGGGGTGTATAGAGATGGCGGAGCAGGGGCCAGGGTCCAGGGGGCAATAGAGAGATCACAGAGGAAGACGGAGGCCACACAGTCCTGGCTCCTGCACAGGGACGGAGACAAACTCCATGTGAGGGTTCGTGTGCTTGTGTTGAGTAAACTGTCACTTATGGCTGAAAACAGGGGGTTTTAGGGAGAAAAAAAAGAATCAAAGAAATCAGAAAGCAAGGGACAGGGAAAGTAGAGGGTGCTAAGGCGGGAGAAAGAAGAAATTCAAACTGATATTTGCTGAGCTCCTACTACTCGCCAGGCGCGGGGTCAAGCACTTCTGCACCCAGCATCTCGTTTGCTTCACCACAGCTCTGAGGGACAGCTTATCAGCTCCATTTTATAGATGAGGAAACTGGGGCCCAGGGAGATGAAGGGACTTGCCCAGGGTCACACAGCCAACAAGTGACAGTGGGAACGACAGTCCCCCACTTTTCCGACACTGTCTCATTTCCAAATGGAGCGACAGGACCAGAGAACAAGGCAAACCCGAGGGAAGTGATGGAGAAGGGTGGGGGGAGGGTGGCTTCCTGTTCAGTGTGGAGATGTGGAGTGAGGCTGAGTCAAAGCTCACCTGCCAAACCCCCACAATGGCATTGGCAATGAGGATCAAGAGGATGACAAAGGGTTCAACAAAGGCGGTAACAGTCTCTTCACCTTCCTCAAACCAGGCCAGCACCTGGGAAGCAAGGAAAGGGAGAATAACAGGAAATGGAGCCCCTCCAACAGGTAAAAAGAGAAAGCAAATGAAGGTGAGAACATGTGTGGGAGCAAACGGGGCGGGTATCACAGGGGCACTACATCACTTATCAATGTGAGGTTCTGCGCTCTGAGGCGCATGCTCACACAAGCACTGCCACTGCTGATATTCAGTGGGAACAGGCGGGCACAGATATGCACAACTCAGGGATTAAGTAGGAATGCTTTCAGGTTTCCCTGACTGACTGTTGGCTTGTAAACGAAGCTCAGGGGACACCCAGGCCAAATACCCGCACAGCCACATCCATCCCATGGGAGCCAAAACTCGGTAGGAAAAACCCTGTGGTCCTTGCAGGCGCCTGGCCCACCCATACCCCTCCCCCCCCAGCCCCAGCCAGGGAAGCTCCAATTTCATGAGGGAGCAGGAGAGGGGGGATAGTGTTACTGGGCCTCCTGTACACACCCCACCCCAGCTGTTGCCTCTGCCAGGCAAAGGCAACAGTCACAGGCAAATGTCAAGGAGCAAATCTGAGATGGGAGAAGTGAGGCCCTGCCAACTAGTGCGCAGGGGCCCGCAGGCCCTCCATTGAGGAGACCAGGGGACAGGGGGGCTTTTTTGCCTCCAGAGTCTTGTCTTCCAGCAGGACTAAGATGTTAAGGAAGAAATTCCCAAATGCAGCATGGACTGCTGGGAAGGTGGGTGCCGAGGGGAACTCCAGGACACCAGAGGTGCCAGGACCTTGAGGAGGGGGTGGTGCCAGCCTTGAGGCTGTGAGGAGCCCGAGGAGGGTAGGGACAGGGAAGGTCAAGCCACGCTGGTGAGGAGGGGGTCTCAAGACTTCCAACCCTGATGAGGGGTGGGGAGACAAGGCCAGAGAGGTGAGGAGTCTGGGCCTTCCAGCATTTGGAGTTACCCTCACACCAGCAGCTCTTTCCCGCCTCTAAGAGGGAGTCTGCCTCCACCAATCATTGCCAGAAGGGCGGGGCAGGGGCACTAGGATGCTCAGGGATTGGTGGGCTGTTGCTTGCGCCCAGGGCATGCAGGGAGTAGTGGTGCCGGGGGTGGCAGCAGTCTGAGCTGGGGAGCCCTACGCTCAGGGGGTAACCTGAGCCGTCGGAGCCCTTGAAGCTTCAGGGGTGGCTTAGCTTCTGTGTTTTGGCTGAGAACGCTCTTAAAGCTTAAAATAAAACCTGCCTGTGGGGTGTGGGGGAAGGACAGAATATGACGAAAATGAGCCCCACCTCCCTCAGTCTGGTCTGTAGAATAGGATGCTGAGGGCTTGGGCTACAGCAGCCTATGATTCGGAGCTCAACCCCCAGCACTCTCCAGATTCCCCAAGTCACATGCCCAACCATCCCCCAGATGCACTCCCACACTTACGAAGGAAATGCAGGCAGCCAGGAGAAGGATCCGAACCAGGAGGTCTTCAAACTGCTCTACTACCAACTCCCACAGGGACTTCCCTGGGGGAAGAGGCAAGAGGAGGAGCCCGCCCCGGGGTTAAGGTCTAGTGGATGAACTGCCTGGACTCCGGGTGCAAGCTGGGGTCCAGAGACTGAAAGTGCCCTGACTTCCAGCCTGGAACAGTGAGGCTCTGGGGCCATGGGCAGGCCACTTGGAACTTACGGAAGAGCGGAAGGAGCTTGCCAAGGCTCCAAAAACAGGCTCCTTCCTCTGAGCGATGGGCAATTGTTCAAGGGCTGGATGCCTCAAGGAGCAAGTGCCCAGAGACTTCTGCCCCCAGCCAGACTCTAACTTTTGGGGAGGGAGGGGTGTTTGCCCAGGAGTCAGTAGGGAGGCGGCAGGAAGAAGGAAGTGGGGCACTGAGGGAAGAGGGGGTCATTTATGACAGCTCAGAGATTCCAGGAACTTACCTTCCTCAGCAGGGAGCTCTACCCAGGGAAAAAGAAGAAAAGGACATATTCATTTGGGGTTCAGTCCAATGGCCCCCACACCCAGGAGTCTGTGACTAAGGTAGGAGAATCAGGCCATCGATAGGGCATCTGAGGTTCACCAAGGTCATCCCATAAAACCTCCCAAACTCTGGGTCTCGGGAACCCTGTTCTGTCAGTATCCTCTTCCCTGCTGTAGTCATTGGAGCCCAGCCCAGCTCTACCCTAAGACACCCTGGAGGGAGAGGCTCCAGGGTATGCGAGTGTGGGTGTTGCAGGGGTTCAAGAGGGCATTGCCAGCCTCGCCTCCAAAGGACACTTACCATTCGGGCCATATTTCTCCAGGTGCCGCTTCACTTGGTCCGGGGTGAGGCCTGTGGTCTCGCTCACGCCAAAGTAAGCCAGACATTCTTCTGTGCTCTTGGAGTGTGCAGCCTCCATTGTGCTCCCTTCCCGGGGGCCAGGGGGCAGTGTTCCTTCTGGGGGGTTCTCACGCGTGGGGGTCCTTCCTCAGTGTGTTTGCCTGCCTGGTTGTCTGGGTTTCTTCCTTTTTCTCTCCTGCCCCCCCCAGGTTTTTCTTCCCTTCACGAAGCTCTGACCCCCGTACCACTTGCAGCAGCCGGCCACCACCCCCCAGCCCCCAGCTGGTCCTTATGAGGGAGTGGGGGGGGCCGGGCTCCCCCCTCCCCCAGATCAGGGATTGGCTGGCAGAGACTCCAGCAGGAGGGGTCAGAAGAGAGATATTTCTGCTGACAGAGGGGGAACAGTGGGGCTGCAGCCTGAGATGTCACTCAGAGGGAAGCTAAGGTGGCCCCAGCCACAGGGAAGGAGGGGGGGTTTAGGGAGAGACTTCACTTTCTGTCTTCTGCTACTGACCCCTCCCCCAGTTGCCTCAACTTCCTCAGTTGCACTGAATTTCCTATTCCAAACCCATCCCGCCAGTTCTTCCCTTAAGCCCACTTCTACTCTCAGGCCTTCACCTTCCACTTTCCTCACGGCTCCCACTTCCCATCTCAGCCACCCTGAACCTGTTTGTACATGCCGGCCTCCCTCCTCACCTAGTTTGTTTAAAGTACGTCAGGGATACTCCAACCTTAAGGGGATTGAAGATGGGGAGGACATCCTTTGGGGGCTAGAGGAAGCGGCTCCAAAGGAATAAGGGGAAGCAGGGAGGGGAGAGGGTCAAGGGGACAGAGCAGAAGATGGTAACCCTACCCTAGGGAGGGGTTGCTGCAGCCATCAACAAGGGATTTAGTGTCCAGGCCCTGGTGAGCAAAGCCAGGACTGCCTGTCTCTCCCCTAAACTCCCCCCACCCCTGTTGCTCTAATTCAGCCTCTGGGAACATAGCCTTCAGGGCCCCCCCATCCCTAAAAGTGAATCCCCGCCCTGAAGAAAATGGGATACCCAGGCAGTAAGGTAACCCAAGAGGCTACATACAGAATGTGCTGATGGCAGAGGGGGAGGGATAAGTGTTTTAGGATGGGGGTGGGGGTCACCCCAAGTCATGGAATAAGGGTTACCTCATTCTACACTGTTCTCTTTAACCCAAGGAGTTTACCTGGCAGAACCCAGACAGCTTGTGGTTGCACCCCACCTGGCCCTGAAGTATCTGTCCTCAAAGGGAGGGAGGATCAGAGCTCTGAGCCTGGGCACACCCCATCAGAAGAGGCATGAGGGAAGGGACATCAAGGAAAGGGGCCGGGGAAGCTGCATACAGCAGAGGCTCCAGACAAAAGGCATGGACAGGGGCAGATTGATGGGGACAAGCCTAGGGGAAATAAGGACAGAACGGAGCTGGGGGAGCAGAAGCAGAGCTGCCAGGGTCAGAGGGAAGTCTGAGGAGCAGTGGGGAAAAGGGACAGCAGGGAGCTGGCATGTGGCAGCCAGGTAGGTGGGGGCCCCGGGCAGGGTGCAAAGCCACAAGTTGTTGCTGAGCGGCTGGCCTTGGTGTCAGCTTCCTCAGAAGGGCAGCTGCTCTGAGCCCCCCACCCCACCCCCACTCTGGGATGGGGGCATCTTTTGGTTATTACCAGGGCAGCTGCTGGAGCAGTGGGAGGGTAGCATGGGGTGTGTGTGTGTGGGGGGGAGAGTAAAGGAGGGCAGAGATAGGAGAGAGATTCGATGACAGTAATGGTGAAAGGTCAGTGAGGGGACGCTGCCCCACGACCCTGACCTCAAGTCCTTCCTTGGTTCAGGCCTCAATTTCCTGGAATGAACAGTGAGGATTACAGTCTACTCAATGGATTCTTGAGGCTACTTCCCTCTCTGGTGCTCAAGTTCCTAAGCAGACAATGGTATAGGAGACAATGAGGTAAAGGAAAGGGAAGCCCCACTTTTGGAGAGTGGGTAGGCCAGCAGAAGTAGATGGCACTTAAGGATTTAGTCCCCCACACTCATCCCTTCCTCCTCCTAGATTTAGGGGAGGGCAGCCTCCGGGTGAGTTAAGGACATGGTACTCCTTCCCTCCCCCTCTTCAAGGTTCCAACAAACCCCTCCCCTAAAGCAGAATCCTCCTGTGACTTGGGGAAAGGGGAGCTCAGACAATGGGGTATGAGTGTCCACGGACAGGCACCTCCACCTGGCCCAGCACCCACCCACCTTCTTAGGCCAAAGTCAGGCTCAGTATCTGCCAAGCTTTTTGCACTGGCTGGCTTCTCCCCGCCACCACCTGGAGGAGTGACAGGAGCACTGTCTTAAAGAAGCAGGAATGCCCAAACATGGAGAAGGGGGAGAAGACTGGACAGATCACAGCTTCAAGGGAGTTGAGAGCATGAGGCTGAGGAAAGGAGGCAGGCTTTACAGGACACTGCTGCCAACAGGGCCCTTTAAGGATAGTCGTTTCTACCTCCCTCAACTTCCCAGAGGGGGAAAATGAAGCCAGAGAGGGAAAGCACCAGCCAAGAGCTGCAAAGGCCATCACCATCAGGGTGAACTGGGATGGAAGAAGGTTCACAAGGAGGCGCTCACGCTCTTGGATCCCTCCCACTGGGGGTCTCCAAACCCACAGTTGGCAGGTGTTCTTCCCTTCCTATCTGAGGGCTGACGCCTAGAATGGGAGAGGTCTAATTCTGAAGGACATGGAGATAGAGGCTGGCAGATCCCTGACCAATTCCAAACTTGAATTGAAAGATCCATAAAGGCTAAGAGGGAAATAGTCTCTTAGGTTCCTCCAGCCAAGACATACGAATCTTGGGGTATAGGAGGGGTCCATGTACCCCTCCCCACCCATCTTCAGAAGGCAAGTCCCAGAAAGCTGTCAGGGTTTAGGGGGAGGGGGAGCCTTATAGCACCAGTTGCTGCTAGATTAGGAGAGGATCAGGCCCTGCCTACGCTGGGACGCCATAGTCTTTTCTCACCATCCCCCTTTTAGAATA
This sequence comes from Trachops cirrhosus, assembly GCA_028533065.1. Lineage (NCBI taxonomy): Eukaryota > Metazoa > Chordata > Mammalia > Chiroptera > Phyllostomidae > Trachops > Trachops cirrhosus. Next base: position 85,461,417 of record CM052540.1, on the reverse strand, counting down.
TATAGCACCCAGATCCCCAAACCATCCCACCTTTGCAAGGCCAATTCTGTCCCCAGTCTCCTGAAGCCAAGGTTTTGGGGAGTCCCAGGGATTAAACAAAACTGGGAGAGCCAGCAGGCTTCCCCCAGCTAGCCCCAAGCCTGGGTGGCCTGTGAGCCCAGCTGTCTCCTGTCCATCTCCCAACAGGACACAAGGCCCAGAATAGCAAGGTCATAAGCATGGGTAGGGCCTAGAGGTGGGGACAGAGGCTGAGAGGCAGGAGAACTCCAGCATGCTGCCTGGGAGGGAAGGGGAGAGGCAGGATGGTAAGAGACGAAGCTGAATGGAGGTGGGAATGGGAGAGGGCAAAGCAAAATAAGACTTCAGAATATGGCCCCCTGTGTTGGCACCCACCTCGTGCAGAGCTGGGAAGCCCGGGGGCACCCTCCACTGGCAGAGGGCACAGCTGCAGTTCAGACAGCAGAGCCTGGGTTAACCGGGTGTGGGGGTGTGGGCACAAGGAGGAAGGGGAGACTTTGCCAACTCAAATACCCACAGGGCCAGGCACGTCATGTGAGTGAAGCGATCTGGCGGGGATGGAGCAGATGTGGATGGTGAACCGCATGAGGCTGGATCGCCTGAGTTTCAAAAGACGCCAATAATCTGAACTTTTATGTGGAATTCCAATGGAAACATTATCCAGGACAAGCAAATCATGTCAGCAGCTCCAACCTAGAAGCCAATTCCTATTTTACAGATGAGGATGCTGAGGCCTGGAGTGGCTGCACCTTGCCCAGGCCACATGGCAAGTAAGAGGCAAAGCCAGGAGTAGAAGCGAGTGCTCTTTGCCATCTATTCTCCGGCTTCCCAGCTTGGCTCTCGGAAGGGGGACAATCAGCCTGTCCTTGGACCCCTCTGCAGCCAGATTCTATGGCTGCCACATTAAACCTCCCCCAATACAGCTGCCATGCCCCCAGCCCCACCCCCATGATCTCTCTCTGCCTGCTTTCTACCCAGGGTAGGAAGCCTTAACTGAGGAATTCGGAGCAGGAGGTCCTTGGAGATCATCAGCACTGCTTGTTCATTGTCCTGTCCCATTAAGAGAACTCAGCTGGAGACCTCGAGAAGCACTGTTTGGCTCTGCACTTACCTCCCACAAACAGGACAGCCCACAGAGGAGCAGAGCACAGGCCAAGGGAGCGGCAGGGACATGACCTGACCCAGCCCTCTGCCTGTCAGCTCCGGAGCTCACAGCACGTGTGGGCTGCCTTCCTGACCCACCTGTCCCAGCCCCCACTGCAAACACTGGCCACAGCCACCACAATGAACTGAGATAAACCCTTTTATTTATTTATGCTTCTCCATTTTGTTTAAAACAACAACAACAACCACCTTAACATTAACTGACAGCCCTTCCCCCTCACCCTTCCTTGGGCTGGGGGTTAGTTAATGGGGAAATGGCCCCCAGGTGTGGGGCTGACCATAAGAGCCCCTTGGGGAGGTAATGGAGCCCAAACCCCCTCCCCAAGGGATGGGGCACCTGTAGTGTATGAACTGGGGAGTTGACAGGGCTCTTGAACATCTTCTTGTACCAACACATATGCCCTTGGCCATCAAGGGAAAGGAAGCATATGGGGAGGAGATGCCTACCGCTCCTCTATGTCTGTGTTCAGCCCCAGTCTCAGGAACTGGGGGCTGGGGAGCAAGAAAGTGGAGAAAGGGTGGGGGTAGGGTGTCTCACACAAAGGAGTACTGGTTATTAATGGCTCTGGGATGGCCCCCTTCTTCTCCATCGCCCCCTAGTGGTAACTGCTGTAGCTGCACCATCGGTGTTGCCCCAGAGACCCCACCAGATCCAGAGCCTCCCTGGATCTCCATGCCTGGTGCTATGGCCTCTTCCGATTCAACCACGGGGACCAGCTCAACCATGGGGACCAGCTCTTCCTGGATCCCTCCACTGCCCACTTTCTCTTTCTCTTGCCTCTCTTTGGCTGCTGTGGCTGTTGCTGCCGCCACTTCTGGCGCCCCCGACGCCTCTTCTGCCCCAGGATGTGGGGGATCTGTCCATGAAGGGGGTTCAGGGGGCGGGGGTGAGTCGTGGGAGGTGTTCGGTTCTGGATAGGAATGGTAAGAGACAGACTGATTGTGGAGGGAGGCAAGCTCTTGCAGCAGCCTCCCCTTCACTCACCCCCCAGGAGCCATGTGCTATCTCCCCCACATCCAGTCTCCTGAGCAACCCCCCATCCATGGAAGATGGATCATGGGCGGCGGTGAGAGGAGGACCACACTTACACACAGTCACTCGCTCCGAAGGGCATGAGGGTGGAGGAGGCATCGGGGTAGCATCGATCTCCCTCGCACACCCCTGCATGGCTCCCGGCCTGCTCTCGGCCTGGGGGGGGAGGGGCAACGTGGGGACAGATGGGACGTTGGGGTGGGGAAAAGGGATAGATCAGACAGGGACATCGAACATCAAGGGAAGCGGGAGGGGTATCAAACCGAGCATTCCTAGAAGGGCAGGCCCAAGGCAAGGTTGTGAGGAAGGGCAAAGACAAGGCTGGGGAGGATGCATCTGGGAGACAGACAGACGATGGAACAGAGGGTCTGATGGAATGGGAATGCGCCGACCCACTCTCAGCTGCTGCCCCAGTTCTAGCCAGGAGCCCTCTGCCTTCCTCTCAGCGTACTTCTTTCTCTCGGAAATCCCAACACACTGGCCCCTTCTTTTCCTGCTCACCCTAACAAAGCCTCCACTCCTCACAGTCCCCACCCCACCTTTCTGGCACACACACCTCCTCACTTCTTGGGTGCACGGGCACCTCCTCCCCTGCAGACCTGCTCTGCTCACCCTGCTGTCGCTGGGAGGACACAACATAGCTGCCAAGGACAACATCACTGGGGCCTCCAGACTCCAGAGGGATGGGGTGCACCCGGAAATGCTTGAGCATATCAAAAATGGACTGGAACCACAGGTGCTGGACCCGGCACTGACCCTCCTCGTTCAGTGACAGACGCAGGTGCTGACGGCAGGATGAACAAGGTGAAGCAGGAGCCCAAGCCCCTACCGATTACAGAACACTTTTCCCCTGGATAACAATGTTCCCCAGCTCCACCCGCAAGCTCTCCGCATAGAATAGAGCTTTTTCCTCAGGCACTCACCTTGGCCTTGCCCTGGAAGTTGAAAGTGAGGACGTATTCACCCCTCCTCGTCTCACTCTGACGTACCAGGAAAACACCATGAGAGTCGGTGCCTCCGGCCAATACTAACTGGGCAGCCTTGAGTCGAGAGAGCATCCCGTGGAACCAAGGATACCCTGAGAGGGGCTGGTCCCCCTCACCTCCCTCTGACTCCCCCTGGAACAGGAATGACCCTTCAGGAAGGAGAGACGGAGGGAAACCTGGGTGTCAAGGAAGCTTCCCCCATCCTGGGAGAAGAAAACCTCGCTTTCCCTCCCCCTGGGTCAGATTCCTCTGGGGCCAGGACCCCAAGGCAAGAGTTTCAGGTAGGCAGGCAACTGGACCTGGACATAGGCACACACTCACACCTCTGGTACCTGTGGCTGTTTCCGGAGTATCCAGGGGTGGGTAGGGGGCCGAGAGGGGATGCACTGATCCTGCTGGGAGTCCCTCTTCAATGGGGATGCGGGGTGGTAACTCTGGGGGAAGCAGTTCCATTGAGTCAAAATGGGAGGCAGCAATGGAGGCGGAACTGGGGGAGATGGATGCCGAGGGGCGGTCGGAGAGGCCCCCATATGCCCCTGGAAAAAAACAGAGGAGGGCAAAGTTGAGAACCGGAGAAGCTACTCCTTGGCAGGCCTGGTGGGTCTGGGCCACCCCCGTGTACACTGGCAGGGTCAGCTGGATCCTACTCTAGGCAGGGGCCCCTGATGTCTTTTACCAGTGGCTCCTAACTTGTTTCATCCACTGCTCAAGGACTACACTTACTGAAAGGAGGTCCTTTGAATCCAAAAGATCCTTCATCTTTTTTGAATCAACAGCTACTGTTGTAGAAATGGAGCGAAGAATACCTCAAATATTTTTGCATTAAAAATGGGTTCTTTTGGCCCTGGCTGGTGTAGCTTAGTGGATTAAGCACGGGCCTGTGAACCAAGAGATCACGGTTCGATTCCCAGTCAGGGCACATGCCTGGGTTGCAGGCCAGTTCCCAGCAGGGAATGCACAGGAAGCAGCCATACATTGATGTTTCTCTCCCTCTCTCCTTCCCTTCCCCTCTGAAGATAAATAAATAAAAAAAATCTTTAAAAAAAAAGGGTTCTTTTTTGGCCAATAGGACAAAGCCTCCAATTCTCTGAGGCATCAGATCTTCCTTCTAGTAATTCCCCAACTAACCAACTTGACCTTCACATTAACTTGTATTCGTGAATCTTCCACTTTAACCCAATTGTCCCATCCTATTTTTTCTCATCTCCCAGGCTCTCTGCATCTCAGGTCTCAGCTCTCACTACGTGCCTCCTCCAAGCTGTGTTCTTCCCCACCACCCCCAGCTGTGTTCTTTTCTCTCACCTTCTCTTTGTAATATTCGCTATTATTCCACCTTCCCTGATTCTCGTCCACCTCTGAGCTCCAAAGGTACTTCCTTCTTGTGCTGCTCAGAGGACACTCAGCACAGGCTCTCCATTTTAGAGTCCTGCTTTTTAGAAAGTGATGTTTATTCAGCTAGACTGTGAGCCTTTGGAGGGCAAGGAGCTCATCTCAGGCATGTCTGCACTCCCCCACCCTGCCCCTGAGCCTAGCACAGGGCCGGGTAGGTACTAGGGCATTCCCACATGTCTGCTGAGTGGCAGGCCTGAGCCTACAGGAATGCCGTGCATAGTCGCTGCTCAGAAGACAGGTACATATGCAGTGTGAAGGGCGGTGACTCAGGCATCAAGCTGGCATAGCCTGTCTTTGTCAGTGACTCTCAGGTGACATTAGCAACGCTGTTTCTCCTTCCTGGTGTTGGTTGCCTGAGAACACAGGTGATTGGAACTGATGGCTTCAAGGTCCATTCTAGCTTTAAGATTCTATAATTTGTTTTACTCACAGAATACAGCCTGTGTGTGAGGCACTGTGAAACTGAAACTCAGAATGGAGGGTCATGAGGAAAGGGTATACTGGAGTCTAGAAAGGCGCTCTGGGTCAGGTAGACTTAGGAGTCTCTGTGTGTTTACGTGTGTGAGCGAGGGTATGCACGTGTTTAGTCAGGCCAGCAAGCACAGAGCCAAAGGGAAATCTGGCACCATCAACACACGCACAGAGACACAGAGTAAGAGCAAGACGGAGATGTGGACAAAGTGTTCTGGACGCCCGAAGAAGAGAACTGTTATCTCCAGCCAGAGTGGTGGTCTGCATAAAGCTATGGAAAAGGTGACAAGGCCGGGCATAGAGAGCAGGCTAGGAGTTTCGCCGGGGCTTGTGTGGGGCGGTGATGCTGATGGTCCTCAATGGCAAACTGTGGCTTGGCATATTCGGGGACAAAAGACAAACAATTGGTGGGTGGGGGTGGTCGCTGGGGAGCAGGAATGGCGTGACACAGTAGAGTCTGGAGAGAGGGCGTGGGGCCTGGCAGGAGAGGTCTTACATGGCAGGTTCTGAGGTTCGTGGCTCTCAAGGCTCCACCCTTACCCTGCGACAGGCGGTCGTTGCTCTCGCTGGGCCCCAGCAGTAGATCCTGGCTGGGCAGGCTCTCTGAGTGATTCAGACAGGGCAGCTCCAGGCCGTCTGTGTTCTCCCTTGTAAGAAATGAGGTCCCAGGGGCCAGAGGGAGGGTCATGGGGTGGGGACTGGTAGCAGGGCAGGGTCTGCAGAGACAGGGAAAATGGTGCTGGGAGGAAAATCACGAGTGAGCGGCACAAGGCCGCTCCCCACCCCAGCCCCTGGGCCCCTCAGTGCCAGAATCAGGATCCTCACCCCGGGCTCAGGCATTCTTGGATGTCAGACACCCAGGCCTTCACGTGCAGAGCATCAGCAGTCTCCAGGATATACTCTGAGGAGCCTTCCACCTATGATGGGGACAACAGGAGGCCCACAGGCCATTTCCAGTTCCTGAGGCCTTAAGCCACCCCTAGTAAGAACAAGAACATCCTCCCTCTCTCCTCCTCCCAGAAAAGCTGTAGCCTCAGGACATACTCTCAAGGAACCTGACACACGTGCACCTTCCTCCACCAATGTCCCTTGCTTATATGTGCTAAGTGCGTTTTCCCCAACACAAGTGCTCCAAGGCGGCAGGGAGCGCAGGGCCCCCACCTTAACCACAAAAGTGTTCTCCCGGTCAGGCATCTCCAGGGCTGTGGTTGTCCGCACATCTGTGATGGTAGAGCAGGGAATGCTGAGTCGAGGCCGAGATGCCTAGGTTGGAAGATAACGAGATCCAGATTTTTGGTGGGCCAAGACCATCTTTCCCATCCCTCCAGAGATTCATCTTTCCTTCTGCATCCTAAGGGAGTTAGACAGCACGAGTACTACTTTTTCAGTCTTGCCCAGAGCTCCTAACTCAGAGTCAGGAGTTAGCTTTAAAAACCAAAGTAAGCAAAGCTATGTATATGGGCTATTACCACTCTGGCAGCTCAATCACTCATTCCCAGTCACCCCCCTCCTCTGGGTCTCACCTTGGGTGGCACAAAGAACTCCAGACGACTTCCTCCTCCTCCTTCTCCTTCACTTCGAAGCAGTAAGCGACACTTCTGCCACTGTGGTTGCCCTCCTCCCCCTGAGGTAGGCCCAGCTGCCCCTCCTCCCCGGCCCACTCCAGCTGGGTCAGGGGCTGCTTCTTCAGCCCCCATGAAACTCAGCAGCTCTTCCCTCTGTACCATCCCTGCTCCATCCTTCAAGGTCCCTCCTCCCCGACTGAGTCTCAGCCTCTCAAAACGCTGAGTCCATCTGTCCCCCGGGGATGTTCCATCACTAACCAGTCCCCTGCCAATGGTCCCAGCTCCACCAGAGGAGTTGGAGTTGCTGTTTCCACCTAACACTGGGGGGCCTGATGAGGTCTCTAGGGGCCCAGCTGGGGAGGGAGGGTCAACAGTCCCCCGCCACTGTAGGATACCACGGACTGAACCGCGGACAGAGCGACCCACTGAGCGGAGGGAGAAGCGTTTCTTTAGCTTCGGCTTGGAGGAGGTCGTAGAAGAGGAAGAGACTGAAGAAGGGAGGGGGCCAGCCAGGTCCTCAGATGATCGAGAAGGTCCCAGCACAGCCAGGGGCCCGCCCACCCTACAGCTCTCAAGGGACAGGTCATGTGCTGGGATCTCCACACCAGGACTCAGAGGAGCCACGATGGGTGGTGAGAGGGAGCCAGAGGCCCGGGCTACCTCGGCTTCAAAATGCTGCAGGAAGAGCTCAGCAAAACGGCGGGAGAAGGCAGCCTCAGCCCCGGGCCCTGCATATTGGGGGTGGGAAGCCAGGTAGAGGCGAAAACGGCGGGCAAAATCCAGGGCAGCAGCCCGGGCATGGGACTCGCAGAACTCCCGCCAACTAGGGGGCGGAGGTGGTGGCAAGGGGGGAGGAGAGGGGAAGGCCCCATCCTCCAGGGAAGGGGCACCATTCATGATGGTCCCCAGGAAGTGGAGAGGGGGAACCTGTGGGGAGGGGCAGCAAAGAGGGAAGCGGCCAGAAGACACGGGGTGAGCGGCAGCAGCTGCAGAAGGAAGAGAGGCACATACACCGAGTCACTGCTGAGGTGGGACCGGGGGCGGAGCCCCACCCGAGCCAGACTCCCTACTCTGGTCTAGGCTCCTCAGAAAGCAATGGGGAAGAACACCAACTGCTTCCCTTCCCTCTCCCAGACCCTCGAACCCCACAAGCCCCAGACAACCGGCTCCCCAGTGTCTAGCCTGCACCTATCCTTCTGCCTTCCCAACCCCCTTTCCCAGGCTTTGGTTCCAGGAGTGATAAACAGCTATGGAGCTCCTTCCTCTAAAAAGGAATATTTTTCATGTCACCTCCCTTCTCTAAAACAGATCCTTCAATATTCATCACATGCTTCCCACATGCTGTTCTTACCTTTCCCTGTGAGAGGCTTTAATAACCTCTATAACAGATGAGGAAACCGAAGCTCAGAAAAGTTTCAGACCTCCAAGTCTACTGTTTTTCCCACTGCATAGTCCTTGCCCCCAGGGACTTGCTGGACCAGCCTCAGTCATAGCCCCTCACTGCCCCAGCTCTCAGAGGAGCTAGGTCTGCAGAGCTTAGAGACCCTGCCTCATGTATCATGAGGTCCAGCTCTGAGGAGGGAGGATGCACACTGAGGAGGATGGATGGATGGATTCAAACAGCAATTGTCTTGATAGCTGACCCCAGGGCCCTACACCCACGCACTGTACGAGGAAGGCTCGGAATGGTCACAGCCCACTTCTTTGGTGCCCCTTCGGTCTGAGGCTCAGAGGCAGCAGCACCAGGTGAAGAAAGACTATGGGTTGGGTCAGGGCAAGTCTTTGCTGACCACAAAGTAAATAAAACATTACAGGGGGCTGGGGCCCTAGGACTTCTCACAACCGTCTTCTCTCACTCAGGAGTGTGCCCTAAAGGCTGGCTAGCCTGCTGGTTAAGGCCGTGGGTTATGGAATCAGAAATCCAGGTTCTCACACCTACTAGCTGTGTGATCTTGAACAAAGTATATGTCCTCTGAGCTTCAGTTTTTGTATCTATAAAAGAGCTAATGATCTCTAACCCCTAGAATTGTCTGGGGAATTAAATGGAACATGTCAGTGCTTGACAAAGTAAGCACATGATAATGACTGCCATTATTATTATCTTTATGGGTTCCAATCTTCTAGAACAGAAGTTAGAGAAGGAGATTTCCCAAGGTCTTACGCATAGCAAATGGCAGAACTGGGCATGGAAGTTACAACCCATGGCTCTTTTGTTAGTGTTTCTCCCCCATATTATACTGGAAGATGACTGGCAGCAGGACTGGGGTGAGGGTAGCTCAGGAAAGTCTCCCTAAAATCTCAGACTCCTGTTCAGAACTACAGTCAGCAACCCCTCCCCTTCCTCCTGGCCTAGGTCCTACACACTCAGATGGCTCCAACCACAGGGACAATTCCAAACCAACAAGAAGCAGCCAGTTGATGCACGAGTCATGGAGCACAGGGAAACTGAGCCAAGAGGTGCAGACACTGAAGAGAAACCAATCTCTAGACAGAGGCCACCTCTGCTCACAAGGGCCCACCCAACCCTCTATACCACAGGCAGACCCAGCCCCCTTCAGGCCCGCCGACCCTTCGGCTACGGAGCCGGTGATTGAAGTTTCTCTTCTGTCAAGCAGGACTCAGACACATTTTCCCCGTGCACCTGCCTCTTGGCTCAGTTCTGGTATTTCCCGAACGGCGGGTGGTGGAGGGTTCAAGCTCCGCTCCTGGCTCGTACCCACCGGGCCCGTTGCAGTCCACTCTGACCCGACCCTACTCCCTGGACACCCTCTACCCACCCCGGGGCCGCAGTCTTCTGGGGACCAGCCCTATCTGCTGCACTCTCCCGGGCCGAGTGCCCTCCTGCCTCTGGCCCCCCCACACCCGCTCCCACCCAGGGATCCTCGGAGGCGCCGGGGCCTGATCGCGGAGAGGGAAGAAGGACTTGAAGAGGGGGGGTTCCGGTTCCGGTCCCACCTGCATCTCGGTCCCCGCGGTTAGCTCCGGCGGCGGCGGCAGCTCCCGCTCCCTGCCCCCCCTCCGCCACAATCTCCCAGCCCCGTTCTGCGCAAGCTCCGGGACCCCTTTTCTCGTCACCGAAGGAAGCGATCATAGAGAAGAGTGGCGAGAGGGAAGGGCACCTTCACACTCACTTCCGCCATCCTCCCACTCCGGGCAACCCTGAAGACCTAACAGGGTGTCACTATTGGAGGGATTGGTGACAGAAGCAGCCGTAGGGGGGGAGTTGGGTTCATCAGAGCGTCTTCCCAGAGGAAATTCAGGACAAAGGAGAGAAGTCAACCATAGAAAAGCCACTTTAGGCGGTAGAGTCCCGAGGGCCTGTTGAAGGCTAGAGTGGCCACCTAGTAGTGGAAACCAGCGAGATGAGAAAGCTTTTTGAAGGCCCAAAGCAGCCTAGAGCGCCTGGCTCGGCTGCTGACGGCTTACTGCCCCCAAGGAGCTGGGCAAGGGAACAAGCGGGTGACCTTGGTGAGGCCTCGCGAGGAGGCGGAGCATGAACTTGCGACCTTGGCTTCTCTGAGGAAACGGACTGGAGGTTGGAGGAGACTCCATCTCTGACAGGAAATAAAGACGGGAGTAGGGGTGCGACTGAGGGAGCCAAAAATGATGAGGTCAATTTGGGACATGCTCGTGGACGTCTGGAGGCTGGTGGGCGTACAGTCTGTAGCTCAGAAGAGCCATCAAGACCAGATCGAGGAGTTGAGAATCATTAAGGTATAGAGGGTAGTTTAAGTCAAGAGCATGAAGAGATCCTCAATCAATTCAAGTCTCTAACTGACCAAACTCCAATTGCCCTAAGCAATAAAGGAATCTGTTTACGCAAGCAATTGAAGATTCCAGAGTAGCTTAAGCTTCTTCAGGGCTAGCTGAATAAAAGGGCCAAAAGTTATCTGGAACCTGCGGTTCACCTTCTCTAGACTCTGCTTTCCCCATGCATTTGGCTTCATTCTCAGGCAGGCTTTCCTCTGTTGGTGGCGAAATAGCTTTCTATAGCTCCAAACTATTAGGACTATAGTCCTAATAGCTTAGCAACTCTAATAGGAGCGTGCCTCTTTTCTGAGATTTGCAATATTCCAAAATTGACTTTAACTTGTTGATTTGGATTAAGGGTTCATTCTGGAACACAGAGGCAAGTGACCCAAGAGTTTGGTGATGGGTAAATGCCTTAATTCACATGGAAATGTTCAAGGCTGAGACTGCTGGATGGAGTTGGAAAATTTCCTTGTGGAAGGGCAATTTCTGGACTATCCAGCCTTAGTCCTCCAGTCCCTTCTGCTCTAACCGAACCAACATCAGCTTACAGATGCCCTTTGTCTCTATCACCATCTTTGGTCATCCATCATCCCAGTTCAGAGAAAGATATCAATGAAAAAGATGTCAGTTCTCTGGTCATCTTCCTCCTCCCTGATACCCTCACGCAGCCTTTCGCTGTAGTTGGATCCATTGTGGTCTAGGACAGAGACACAGGTGAGGAATACAAGGAAGACAAGGGGCTGGTGATGAGGTTAAGTTTGGAAATGTGCCTAAGCTGTCCAACAAAATGTTCTATATCAGCACTGTCCAGTGTGGTAGCCACTAGCCACATGTGGCTATTAAGCCCTTGATACAGGGATACTGACTACTGTATCAGACAGTACTGGAAGTGTCCGTGGCCAACTAGGTGGAGCTTTGTAGCAGAGGTGATCTATGGTCTGAGCTGCACAAACCCATTAGGTGGTGATCAGACACAAGTAGTGGCTGAAACCATAGATATGAATTAGATTGTCTGGGTAATGTATGTAAAGAGAAGAGATCAAGGGCCTAATTCTGGGGAACAAGCAACACTTAACAGGCAGGCAAAGAAAGAGGTGTAAAAAGTCTTGAGATGATGTCTTGGGCCAGGTTTCCCAGAAGCAGAAACTGACATGAGGATTTGCATGCAAATGATTTATTTAAAAAGTGTTACCAGAAGAAACCAGTAAGGGAGTGGGGGCAGTAGGAGAGGAAAGCAGAGGAAGCCAGGCAAACTTGTAATCTCAGGCAGCTTGATCTCACAGCAGAGCTCTGGGTGCAAGTTATGCTTCAGCTTTGTCAGGCAACAAGGGAACTGGGCCTTACATATGCCGACATGGCTCAGCAGCTGACCAAGGGTTACCCCGGGGCGATGTCAATTCCAAGGCAAAGCCTCCAGTAGCCTGAGGGCTTTCCTAAAAACAGAAACAACAAATCCTGAAAGTTCTGGTAGAAACCACACAACAAAGACCAGGGGTGTATTTGTGTGGGGTGGGCAAAAGCAAATGACAGGGATCCATGGTACTGCTGTTGTCTCCTATGCAAGACACCAATGACTACCATTGCTGAGTGGCCTTGGTGAGAGTCATTGTAGGGAAGTGAAGGAAGCAGAAGCCAAATGATAGAAGACCTAGGAATGAATGAAAGGTGACTAAGTGGGAGGGGGGATGTGAAGAGCAGTCCTACACAGTTTGGCCAAAAAAGGAAGGAAAAAGATATGGAGGGTTGTAGTTGAGAGAGAAAAAAGATTTGCTTAAATATCCTGAGGGAGACCTACTTATGTCAGAAATCTAAGGAGAAATCCACCAGTATTGAGGATGGTAACTGAAGGAATGAGTTTTGGGGAAGGTGGGAAGGATGGGATCTAGGGACCGGGTTAAGCCATTAACAAGAAAGTAAGAAACACTTCTTCCTCAGTAACACCACATGGAGTACTCAGGATGTTTTCAGCTACAAGTAATAGAAACCCCAATTTAAGGTTGGTTTAACAAAAAGAGGGGGAGTTTGTTGGTCCACAGAATTGAAAAATCAAAGGTAGAATGACTTCAGGCATGGCTGGAGCCTGCTCAAACAATGCCCATTTGAACTTGGTCTCCTTCTCTTAGCTGCTTTCTCTGGACTATCTTCATTCTCAGGTAGGTTGTACCCTCACAGGTAGCAAGATAGCTACCTGCAGCTGCAAGCTTACATTCTACCAGATTAACAACTCTAGCAGAAAAAGATCATAGCTTTCCCAACAGCTCCAACAAATGCAATAAGGTTGAATCTCATCAGTTCAGCTTGGGTCACCCAATGACCATCTGTTGAATAATAAAGAATTTGTCTGATATTTGTCCCATGTTCCCGGCACAGAGAATTAAAAATGTTTGGTATTTCCAGAGTGATAGACATGTGTTATTCATAGGCCCCTTAGACCACACCTGAGTTTTTACTGAGGTGACTTATGGCCAGCCCCTAGATAATCTTCTGGATGGGGGGCTGGTCATCAGAAAGACCAATCTTGTGATAAGAGGGTCAGGATTTTAAGCCAGGTTGGCCTCCAGGGAGGGGAGGGGGGCCTGCAGATTGAATTCACAGGGTTATGATTTAATCAATCATGACTAATAGTGAAACCCAAATAAATACTCTGAATAGTGAAGCTCAATGGGGCTTCCTGGTTCACGAATACACTGATGTTCCAGGAGGCCAATATGCTGATTCTGTGGGGGGACGGAAAGGATGCTCTGTATTTGGACCCTCCCAGACCTCACCCTGTGTCTCTTCCTTTGGTTGTTCCTGACCAAAAAAAAATCTAAGAAAAATAGTTCATTTTAAAGAACTTCATAACATTCTTGCAGCGTCAGATCATAAAGGCTAACAATGAAATAACATGCCATTCTTCGTGAGCCCTGGAAACAGACTTTCGTGCGAGGTGTGCGCACGATGCAGGGTCTGGGATTCCCTTATTGTAAAACTCTAACCATAACGTATAGCAGTTTCCTGCATCCTGTGAGTTTTTCTAGCAAATTACCAAACCTTGTGTGTGTGGGCGGGGTAGGGTCATGGGAAACTCCGAGATATGTAGCCAGTTGGTCAGAAGTGCAGCTGGCATTTGACATGGGCAGTCTTGTAAATAACTGAGCCCTTAACCTGTGGGGTTTGTGCTAACCTTGAGTAGTTAGTGCCAGGATTGAACTTCAGTACACCAGTTGGGGTTGAAACAGAATACTAACCCTGCACCAACACTTTTAACCAGGAGGGATGGATTATGCTACTTGGTAAACACTGGATCATGAACCCATGAGACTTGGAAGAGCTGAGCATGGCAGAAGGTGGCTCTTCAAAGGAAAACCAGGGTGACTGAAGAGGGAGAATTCCATTGCTATAGGATTCTTTTGGAGACTGACCCTCCCGCACCCCAGAAGAGGATTTCTTGTACTGTCTTCTCTCCTGTGATGTCCAGCTTAGCCTTGGTGCTTTGGCCTGTACCTCCTGCCCCTCCAAATCATACTCTGCTCTGTCAGGACAGTGTGACAGCCTGAAGTACTCTGGCTTTACTTAGGCTCTGCCTCTGAACCTACACACACCATTTCCCTCATTTCTTCCCTCTGGTTTCAGGCTTCAACGTGTCTGTCTTCTAGAAAGCTGGGCATGGCTGAACCACCTGGGCCCCCTCTCCAGTGCCTTTTACTTCATAGCTTTTCACCAAGTGTTTTCAACTGAAATGTCTTGTCACATCTGCATGACACCAGTATGATCAAAGTAATGTGTCTAGAAGGGCATCCAGGTCCAGTATGGGGCTGAAGGTTGTGGGGGGTAAAAGAAGAGGAGACTGGTGCAGTGCTCTGAGAGAGGGTTGAAGCTGACCTGGCCAGGGTAATGCAGGGGGGTTAGTACCTAGAATGTTCAGAGAGACATTTGAGGAAACACTGCCAGGCTGGCTGGTAGGGAAAAGAGGATGCCCCTGAGCTCCCAAAAGGTCTGTTTAGTGACACTGAGGACAAAGCTCTGGGTCCTAATCTTTAAGTTGCTACTAAGTTCCTGGCCAACCCAGTACTCATTTCAATTACTCCAAACCCTACCTACACTTTATTTTTTAAAAGATTTTATTTATTTATTTTTAGAGAGAGAAGGGAGAGAGAGAGAAACATTGACATGTGAGAGAGACACTGACCAGCTGCCTCTTGCATGCACCCCAACCAGGGGCTGGACCTGAAACCCAGGAACTGAACCAGCAACCCTTCTCTTTGCTGGATGATGCTCAGCCAACTGAGCCATGCCAATCAGGGCCCCACCCTCATTTTAGAAGTTAGAGCTACAAGAAATCTTAGAAATCATACAGTGTAACCTTGCCACTCCATCCCCATTTTATAGATAATAGAGGCCCCCAAAGTTAGTGAATCACCTTTATTTTTAAAATGAATGTGAATACAAAACTTGCTTTCCATTGAAAACATCAGGAAAATTTACAAGCCCAACACAAATGCTCAACTGAAATGATTCGACACATAATTCCTTCAACAAATATTTCTTCACCTGTTAGGCAATGTTCTTAGAATAAGAAATAAGTTCTTATTGCCATGAGCTGGTGAGACAGAAAAAAACAACCAAGCAAACTTTGTAATTTTGAATATTTAGGTGCTATGAAGAAAATCAAAGGGGGGAATTGACAAAAGGGTGACCTGGGCTACTTTAGATAGAAGAGGTGACATTTGAGGTGGGACCTGAATAAGGAGTAAGAATGCACCACAGGGAAAGCTACAAGGAAAAACATCCAAAACACTGAGGTAGAAACAATTGTGGACGTCTGCAGAACAGAAGGATGGCCAGCATGGCTGGGAGGGAGTGAGGGGAAATCACACTAGATGGGGTCAAGGAGGCAGGCAGGGGCCAGATCATATAGGTCTTGTGGACCATGGGAGTTTGGATTTTTTAATAACAGCTTTATTGAGATATAATTTACCTGCCATCACAATCCACTTCAATTAAGAGTTTGGCTTTTATACTAAGTTTCACAAGAAGTCATTAAGAGGGCATTAATTTCTTAGTCAAATTTAAAGGCTGATGTGGCTACTGTGTGGAGGATGGATTTGACAGCTATTGAGAATAAGAGTGGAAGCTGGGAGGCCCACTGGAGAATCTGTGAGGTAACCTAGATAAGAGATGATTCCAGATTGAACCACAGTGTCCACAGTAGAGATAGAGAGAAGGGGTCACATCCAGGATACATTTTGGAGAGAGAACCAGCTGGGTTAGGTGTAGAGTGAGGGGAAGGGTAAATGGTGATGTCGTTTACTAGGTGTGTAAGAAGAGTGTGGCAGAGAGCTGAGAATCCTGTTCTAGATATGTTAAGTCGGGGGCACCACACAGAGGCACCCATCAGTTTGGAAGGTTCATTACTTTAAGGAAAACATTCACAGAGGCCTAGGGTGGTCGGGCACAGAGGATATAAAGCTAAAGGAAGCCCAGTCCTGGCCCTACTCAAGTCACTCAGTCTCAAACAAGTGAAACCAAGAACTATGGAAGAGAGGGTATCTGTTAGGATGTATTTGGCTGCAAATAACAGACAACTCTGACACAATCTGGCTTAAACAATAAGGACACTGTCATTACACACCACAAGGAGTCCAGCCTTCTGAGATCCTCTTCACTTTGTTCTCTTCTGGATTTTGGCTGCATTATTGCCTGGAAGCAAGATGAGCACAGTAGTTCTAAGCTTCCTATCCAGACCCAGGAACATTCAGAGTCAAAAGGAGGTCCATTTCTTTTGTGTTTCCTTTGTAAGAATGAGGGACCCTTTCTTGGAAGCCACCCCCCCCCACCCCCGCCAGATCTTTTACTAATCACCAGCCTCAAAGGAGTCACACCTGGTTGGAAACAAACCTCCTGGCAAAGAGAACAGGACCACAGGAAGTGGACTAGACATGTCAGGATTTATTCCTGGAATGGGAAAAGGGCCATCCTAAGGAAAACCAGAGCCCTGCCTGCAGGAAGATGGACAATGGCTGTTAAGCAGGAGCTCAGTGTCTGCCACACAGCAGAATGAAGGGACCGCTGGGAGCCCTGGTAGGCCCTGTGATTTCGAAAGCATCTTTTTGAATGAGTTCAAGCCTCTGCATAAAGAACTTTTTAAAACTATAATCACATAAATGTTTGAAAGAGAGAAAAATCTCTCCTTTCCCCAAGCAAATTTATAGCTTCCTAAAGTCACAATTGCTTTCTACTTCCCTTGTCCCCACCCCCATCTTGCACACATGCCATTTTTCTCTATTAGAGTGAGCCTTCCTCTTCATGTGACACTGCTCACAGGCATTTTTACAGGTGGTTGACTCTCCTTCTCTCTGCAGATCTGAATCCATCCCACTAATATTTCATCTAGTGGCTCTGCCAAAATCCATGCTACTATATCCATGTACTGGACATCTGTGTTCCTTCCACTCTGTCACTGTGTTGTGGACCATGTGGTCACAGACATGGCCCAGCACCTGGGGAAATTCCCTGCCATCAGTTCTGCCCCCAAACATCAAAGCCAGAACACATCTCTGAGCCTTCATCTAGGTTTCTCCAATCAGACATATACATGTAAGACTTTGAATATGCCAAGCTTTGGGGTAAGGGGAAGAGAAGGCCCCTTTATTGATGCAGCAGTGGCTTCAGGGCCACCAGCAGTAGCTGTTGCAGACAAGTTTAAGTCTTGGTATTTAGTGTTTGCTGGCAATGACAGTAGTAGCAGTTTTCTTATCAGGTCAAGTCAGTTCTATGGCTTGGGAGCTATTTCTCCAGCTCATCCCACAATTCTGTAAGCTGCCCAATACCCTAAAACAAATCCTTATTCTGTTTAAGTCAATCAATGTAAATTCTGTCATCTGTAAATCAAGACTCCTGACTATTACAGAGGATGCTATGTCAACAGCTCTATAAAAACTTTTCTCCCTTTGGGCTTTTCTGAGCACTTTTTCTCAAGTTTCAGTTATTCATGTGCCATCTTCCCCCAAATTTGTCGTATATTCATATGACCCATATTATCTACCAAATATTGTTTTTTAAACTGTTTCATATTTTACAGTATTTACTTATACGTCTTTTTTTCAAGCTAGTACACATTAAAATTAATACGCCACCACCCAAATTGAAAGTTTTAAATTTCCTTAAGAAGAAAAGTTAGCCCTGGCTGGTGTCACTCAGTGGACTGAGCACCAGCCTGCAAAACAAAGGGTTGAGCGGTTCGATTCCCAGTCAGGGCACATGCCTGGGTTGCAGGCCAGGTCCCCACTTGGGGGCGCATGAGAGGCAACCACACATTGATATTTTTCTCCCTCTTTTTCTCCCTCCTTTTCCTTCTCTCTAAAAATAAATGAATAAACTCTTAAGAAAAAAGAAGAAAGTTTATCACCCCCCATAACTGGTGGCCAATAATGTCATAGGATAAATTTCCAGGAGTGGAGTGACTGAGGGACACAAAAAACCCCCACCCTTTTACTGTACCAGCCCATTCCTAAGCAGCGCTGACAGGTTGGAGCCAGGAGGCCAGAAGTCTTAGCCAGTTCATTTTATCTGAGCAGTAAAATGACTTATATTATAGTGCAGTACGGCAGAGTGTACTTTTTTGAAGTTTAATAGTATTGGTTTCCTTAATCACCCTGATGCTGTTTTCTCACCTGTAAAATGGGGGAAATACCAGTTTGTATCACACAGGATAACACTGGGGGCACTGACTATGAAGCAATATAAAGCATTTGCCCAATGCCTGATTCATAAGAAGCTCTAGTTTATTATGTCCCCCTCTCCTCTGAGCTTAAGGAGGTGTGTATGTGTGTGGGTAATATGCTTTGTCTGTCTGTGCCCAGACCCTACTGAATCGTAATTTCTAAGGGGGGAATGTATTTTAAACAAATATAGTTTCCCTGGCTGGCGAGGTGCAGTGGATTGAGTGCCAGCCTGCCAATGGAAAGGTCACCAGCTGCATTCCCAGTCAGGGCACAGCGCCTGGGTTGTGGGCCAGGTCCCCACTTGGGGAGTGTGAGAGGCAACTGCTCCATGTATTTCTCACATGTGGATGTTTCTCTCCTTCTCTTTCTCCTTCCATTCCTGTCTCTAAACACACACACACACACACACACACACACACACACAGTCAAGTCAATTGAATCCTAGGATCTGATGAATTTTGGAAACATTAACTAGGATTAAATAAGCAGCTGCTATTATCATCCCAAGGTGATGAAATGATGGATATGAAAGTTAAAGGTTATATACTATCCTTGCACTCTTCATTCACTAAACAGACATCTACTGAGCACTTACTGGGTGCCCAGCCCCGTCTTCCGGGCTGAGAACAAGACTTAGGCTGCTCTTCAAGGTGCCTGAGGCTGCTCCCTCCCTTTTGTTGTCATCAGTAAAATTGGGTGGGTGGGGCAAAGAACAAGAGAATTATTCCTTTTACTGCTGAGGTGCGACGTGGGTGGACAGCAAAGCTTTGTCTGTCCCAGCAAGCTGTGAACAAAGAGGGCGGGTATTTGAGGGTTAAGGACTTTGCGACCTGGAGGTCCCCGGGACCCCCTCCTACCTCCTGCCCAGCTCATTTACTCTCAGAGCAGGATATCAGGATCTTTCTATGTAGTAGATATTACTACTGTAATCCCTTTTTACAGATAAGAAAACAAAGGCTCCGCAGAGACCATGGGTCACACTTGAACTCTACCACCGAAAGGCGCCCAGGACCTTCTTCCTCAGCCTGGCTGCAGGACCTCGTCCTACTTCCCGCTGTGGCATAAAGGCCGCCAGATCTCTCGTCAGAGACGCGTCAGACACGCGCAGTAGGTCTGGGTCGGACTCCTAGGGGCTCGGGACTTGGACGTTCCACAGCAGTCCGCGCGGAGGCCGCTCTGCCTCGTGGGGGTTGGGGCTCTCCTTCCGGACCCGGCCTAAACCCTACCTAATTTCTCGGCTAACCTGCCGCTCTGTGAACGACTGGGTGAGTCCGTGAGTCTTCGGGGCACTGGTGCATTATGTGACACTCCACATGGCCCCCGGCTCCACCTGGGAGAACTGCGTGACCCTCTTCCTCCAATGAGGCCCAACGGGTTGTGGAAACCTCCTTCCGAGAATAATATTTACCTTCCTTGGCGTCTTCCGTCCCGCGCCCGGAAGTTGGCGGAGATAGCCATAGAAATTGGTGGCTAGAGGCGCCCCGACTTGCCCTCCCGTTCTCACTTCCGCCGGAAGTGGCTACCGGTCGCAATTGCCCTCTTGCTGCACGCGCGGGCATCTGGTCGCCGGTACCCGGTACACGGGGAGTGAATACGACCATAATGGCGGCCACCACCCTGCTGCGCGCGACGCCCCTCTTCAGCGGTGAGGGGGCGGGGAGCCTGATAGCGGTACAGGGACACGTGGGAGTCTCCTGGAGTGGCCGGGCTTGGACCCGCGCCGTGACTCCAAGCGTCTGCTCCGCAGGTGTCGGCGCCGCCTCGACCCCACTACTGCAGGGCTTGTTACAGCCGCTGAAGGCCCCGGCACTGACCCTCTTGTGCCGTGGCCTGGCCGTGGAGGCCAAGAAGACCTATGTGCGCGACAAGCCCCATGTGAATGTGGGTACCATCGGCCATGTGGACCACGGCAAGACCACACTGACCGCGGCCATCACGAAAAGTAAGTGGGGTTGCAGTGGGGCATCCGGCAACGCTAGGTCTTCAGGCGGGTCCTGGAGCCACGGAGGTGGGCCCAGCCAAGTGGCTGCTGGGAGGTGTTTAGTTTAGTCCCAGGAGCCAGAACTCTAATGAAAGCGGGTTGAAAGAAGCAGGAAACAGATTTCCCCTGAACATGAAGAACTTTGTGATGCATAAATTGGAGGACTCTGAATGACCTCCCTCTGGCTGTAGGAACTGCCCTGTAAGCAGAGGCTTTACCCTAGAAAGTCGCTGAGCACATCCTTGAGGCTCTGGCATTTCTTTCTGACTGGTTCTGTCTGCTGGAGGAATTGAGAGAGGGGTCATCCTCCCAGGCTGTCCTTTGTTTCAGTGGGAGGGGCTTAGGGGTGTGGCCTGAGTCCTACCTCTACCTAGGGAACTTTAGCTGAGAGCTGTGTTCTTTTCTCTCCCTCTGCCTTTAGTTTTAGCCGAGGGAGGTGGGGCCAAGTTTAAGAAGTATGAGGAGATTGACAATGCCCCGGAGGAGCGAGCCCGAGGCATCACCATCAATGCAGCTCATGTGGAGTATAGCACTGCTGCCCGCCACTATGCCCACACAGACTGCCCAGGTCATGCAGATTACGTTAAGGTGAGAGTGTCCCTGGGGACAGGGCCAGGAGCTGCCTCCTGTCAGGAGAAATGTTAGGCTTGTAGGGAGGAGGTTGATACTCAAGACATATAGGTTTGAGATCATGGATTTGTGGGCATAGCCCCTTAAAGTGGGTGGTGAGGCGATGGCAGAGAAAGGTGAGCTTCAATTCCTAACTGTTGTGCGTGTCTAAAGGGATGTGGATCTGAGGAGGTCACTGAAACATGCTGAGTGTATTCTTTCCTCCCCTACCCAGAATATGATCACAGGCACTGCCCCCCTTGATGGCTGCATTCTGGTGGTGGCGGCCAATGACGGCCCCATGCCCCAGACCCGAGAGCACTTGTTACTGGCCAAACAGGTATGCAGAGCCTGGGTAGGAGTGGAAAGAGGAAGAGTGGGGTGTTGAACCAGTTAGGACACCATCTCCCTCTTTCCCATCTACAGATTGGAGTAGAGCATGTTGTGGTGTATGTGAACAAGGCAGATGCCGTCCAGGACTCTGAGATGGTGGAGCTAGTCGAGCTGGAAATCCGGGAACTGCTCACTGAGTTTGGCTACAAAGGGGAGGAGACCCCAGTCATCATAGGCTCTGCCCTCTGTGCCCTTGAGGTGAAGGCAGGGTCAGGCAGGGGCTGCTGTCGTAGAGGATGGGGCTGGATAGGCATCCAGAGCTGTGCTTTGAGTGTGGGGAGTGGTTCTTGTTAAGCAGAAAGGGAATTTCAGAGTCCTGTCATTTCCCCACCCCTGCCACCCCAGCAACGTGACCCTGAGCTAGGCCTGAAGTCTGTGCAGAAGCTGCTGGATGCTGTGGACACTCACATCCCAGTGCCCACCCGGGATCTGGAGAAGCCTTTCCTGCTACCTGTAGAATCAGTTTACTCTATCCCTGGTGAGGACTGTATTCATTTTCATTGCCCCCCTTCCCCCCATCTCATCAAGAGCCTCACTCACAGTCCCTGATGTCCTGTCTTGTTCCTTCACAGGCCGGGGCACTGTGGTAACAGGTACGCTAGAACGTGGCATTTTGAAGAAGGGAGATGAGTGTGAGTTCCTGGGACATAACAAGAACATTCGCACTGTGGTGACAGGTATAGGAAGAAAGCCTTGAGACCCAGGGACTCGCTCCAGGATGACCATTCCCCTTGCAGGTCCCGTGTGTCTTTCCTCTGCCCCAGACCATCCTCCCTTGTCTCTTCTTCCTCCTAGGTATTGAAATGTTCCACAAGAGCCTGGAGAGGGCAGAGGCAGGTGATAATCTTGGGGCCCTGGTTCGAGGCTTGAAGCGGGAAGACCTGAGACGTGGCCTGGTTATGGCCAAACCAGGTTCCATCCAGCCCCACCAGAAGGTGGAGGCACAGGTGAGGGCTCCAGGTGATGGTGGGCAGAGCTGACTGAGACAAACTGTCCCCTAGAGAGGCAGTGCTTCTAGCCACTTGCTCTGTCTTCCAGGTTTACATCCTCAGCAAAGAGGAAGGTGGCCGCCACAAGCCCTTTGTATCTCACTTCATGCCTGTCATGTTCTCCCTGACTTGGGACATGGCCTGTCGTGTCATCTTACCTCCAGGGAAGGTGGGTATAGGGATGTGAAGGAGCACTGTGCATATCAGGTCTGCCTCACTTCCAGTTCTAAAGATGTATCTGACAATGCGGGTGACTTTTTCTTGGGTGAAGAGAGGCTTGCCGATGTAGAAGAACTAATGATGAAGGATCTGAACCAGTGGTTTTAGGGGGAGTGAGTCCTCACCCTCATCCAGTATTCCCTAGGCTTAAGTAGATTAAAAACCTATCTATATTAGCATTTACCCAAAAAGATTTCCCAGAAAAGGGTATTTTTTCTTGAGTTTCACTATGCATAGGGCTTAGAGAGGTCAGTGAGTAAGAAACCTGCATAATCCAAAATTGCCTCAACATTTCTCTTCAAGAATGCACCTTAGGGGAACACTGATCATTGGTCCTTTTTTTGCCTCTGCATATCCTGTTTGCATCTGCCTGACAGCTGGGATGAAGCTGTCCCCAGAAAGAATAATCATCCTGCTGCATTTTCCCATAATCTTTCACCTTGATAGCCAACCAGTAGTTGGAATGAAGGCACCCTGGAGGCCATGCATGATCCGTTTCTGCCCCCTCCAGGAGCTTGCTATGCCCGGGGAGGACCTGAAGCTTAGCCTAATCTTGCGGCAGCCAATGATCTTAGAAAAAGGCCAGCGCTTTACTCTGCGAGATGGCAACCGGACCATTGGCACCGGCCTCGTCACAGACACGCCAGCCATGACTGAGGAGGACAAGAACATAAAGTGGAGTTGAGTCTGGACCTCTGCTCAGGCTTGTATATTCAGGGCTGTGCTGGCCAGTGTTCTGTCCTGCTTCTGAGGCTCCCTTCCTAGGGCATAGGCTGCAACCCAGCAGAGTTGCAGCTAGACTGACACTTCCCCATGGCCTGCCAGGTGAGGTAGGTCAATAAACTGTTTTGTGAATAGTAAGCCAGCCTGCGTCTTGTGTCCTTTGTGTAAGTTGGAAGGATGAGGGAGTATAAAAAGGGAGCAGAAGGTACCCTGGAGCCATTTTTACTGAGCTCTCTAGCCTCAGGAGTTCATCTCATGGTAGAGGCTGGGAAAGCTCGTCTTTGTAAAGCTGTCAGCACTGCTGTAGCAACTTGGGAGATGCCAGAGTGTTGAAAGCTAGTTTAGTGAGCTTTGTATGCTACAGGATACTGTTGCCCTGGCTGGCATAGCTCATTGGACTGAGCACGGACTGCAAACCAAAGGGTTGCTGGTTTGATTCCCAGTCAGGGCACATACTTGGGTTGCGGGCCAGGTCTCCAGTGGGGGCCACATGAGAGGCAACCACACATTGATACTGCTCTCCCTCTCTTTTTCCCCTCCCTTCCCCTTACTAAAAATAAATAAATAAAATCTTAAAAAAGGATATTGCTGGATATCCTTCTGGGAGATAGTGTGAAAGGATTTCTCACTTGGAGCCAGCACTGGCTCAGCTCATCTCCCAGAGTGGTTACTAGGCATTTCATATTTAGCTACCCTTGAGTAAGCCCTGGTACTGGCCTATGGAACCAGCACCCTGCACCCAAGAGGTACTGGATTAACACAGAATCTGTGCTTGATGGGTTATCACCACTGTCATTAATTCCAAACAGGCTTGAGAAGTTGCAGAATGAAGGTTTCACTTTCAATTTGAGATTTTACCAGGCATGGAGAGAATAAAATGCTGAGTAGATTTTTAAAATCTTGAATTGACTGACTAGGATGCTAACTTGAAACAAAAAAGGTAATATTCAGGAGGAATTAATGGGCACACCTTTCAAATTTGGGTCCTGACAAATGAGTATATTCGAGACATCCTACTGACAAGCATCCCTGAGAGGGGAGGCTCCCCAGTGTGAAAGCTGTTTTGAGAAGTTCAGAACCTAATGACTCCAGAGAAGAGATAAACTTGTGAGAGGCTCAAAAGGAGAACTTAGGGCAGGTCTACTTGTTTTTTACCTTCAGTGTCCAAGGAGCTGCTGAGAGTTTTCATGGGGATTCCTGACTGGATGGAGTATAGGTTCCTTCCAACTCTTGAGCTATCTGCTCTTAGCAGTTAAGTCAAAACCAGTCTGCAGTTCTTCCTTAAAGCATCAAAAAGACTACGCAGTAACACCTACAGTTAAATCACTTCCAGAATGAGATCTATCTCTTCATCTGCACTTCAAACATCCTCAACCCAATTGAAGACTTTCCTGCTTCTTCCATCACTGCCTGCCAACCCCACTGACATCCCCTAGAGAGCTCTTTAATTTGGGACCTCAGAACTGCCCATCTTTAGCAGCCAATCAGCTGCTATGATCCTTTTTCAGTTACCTCTCTATTATACCTCCCATCCATCCCCCAACCCCATGCTCACCCATCAGGTTTCAGATCCTCACACCCTGGGAATTCTTTCTCAATATCTAAGCTTCATTCTTCCCACCCAAGCCAAAATTTCCCTGCTAAGGGTGTAATCTCCATTTTACAGACAAGAAAACCAAGGTCAGAGTAAGAATTCCCACTGCAGCCTTAAAAAGAAAACCCCAAAACCTCTCAAGTCTTTTCTACATCCCATGCTTGGTTCTTGTCCTGCCCACAGACTCGAGTTTAACTCTTGACTCCCCTAAACCTGGCTCCTCAACTTAGCCCTCTCAACTTCTTCCACTGCCACTTCATCTCTACAGGCCCCACCCGTAGTTCTTTGTTTCCAGTGACCATATATACACTAACGTATTTCAGTTTAAAAGGGATAAACAATTCATTAGGACCAACTTTGAGGTGAGAAAACAGTAACTGGGAGGTTGGGTGATCTGTGTGGCAGTCAGAACCAGAAGGGCAGAACCCTCAGGCTGTCCTGCCATACTGGCCCCGTCTTGGGAACCACATCATACATTTAAGACTGACAGCTCGGGTTTGTAACTGAGCAGACGGACCTGTTGCAGTGCCTTGGTGTATGACCTAGCGGTTAGTATTGGGAGAAACAGGACAGGTCTTTATTTACAACATTCCAACCTGGGGGCAGGGATGGTTGGCTTGGGGGTACTTCAGCTTGGAGCCTTTCTTTCCCATGAGACCCAGCACTTCCCTTGTTCCCCCAAAAGCAAACCCAATAGTTCTGTTCTTAAGCCAGCTGTGCAAACAGGTCTCCAGCCCTGCTGGAAGGTACCAAAGTGCCCCTTCTCATGCAGCATCTCTCTTCAGAATCTGGACTATGATGTCCTCAGCCTCCACGTAATAGTCCAGGAAAACATTTGCTGTTACACTGGATCATGGTGAAACTCAGGAAAGGTACAGTCCCAGGTGTCCAGATAGTCAGGATTTGCAAGGCAGCATCTTGCAAAGACAATCTTTGGAGTTCTTTAGAGCCAACAAAATCAAAAGCAGCATGCTTGCCGTCATTAGTCCACGGCGGACCAGCTCCTATAGCCAACATGGCTCCTCTCTACCTTCACTTTCAGCTGCATCACACAGCTCTTCCTCCTCACTCTTCAAATGGCTGCTCACCCTTAGTTTAAATCCTGACTCGGAGCCTCCTGTGTGACCTCATCTGCAACTCCCCACACGTTACATTTGCCAGTTTTCTGTAGTTTACATTCTCTTGGCTGCCATTGCCAGTCAGAGCAAGTATGACTCAGTGACCCAGGAGGGAACCAGCTGTCAAGAGTCAGGGTACAGTCTGAAAGTCATGCCCACCTTGTCCAAAGGCAGTAGCACAGCTATTAAACTAGCTAAGTTGCCACTGCAATGCAAAATGCTCAATACTATTATTTGCTCTTCCCCATCCCCCAAACAAGGTTTGTGGAGGCTTTGGGGACCTATCAGTCTACATTCGTTTCAGGTTAGCCAAACTTCATTTGGTATTTCTCGATGACTCTAGCTTGTCTTTAACTTCATTTGAAATCATTTTGTTAGATTGTGACAGCTGTCACATCAGCGTGAATTTAAAAACATCAAAATTGGTGAATTTTTGTGTAGCCATTTTAATATTAAAGATAGAAAATAAGCTATTTCAAGAATGGTAAAAATGCAACTGAAACATAAAAAGATTTGTGCAGTGTATGAAGAAGGTGTTGTGACTGACCATGTCAAAAATGGTTTAAGAAGTTTTGTGCTGGAGATTTCTCACTGGATGATGCTCCATGGCTGGGTAGATCGGCTGAGGCCGACAAACTGAGACATTAACTGAGAACAATCAATGTTATACCCATGACAGCTGACATACTCAAAATACTCAAATCAATAAAGTTACTAGAGAAAATGAAAGATGTCTTATTTTACAGAAAAAAAGACGACTTTTTGGCCAACCCAATACAATACCACTCTATTCTCCAGAGAGGAAACTAGAGGCAGGTTAAGTTAGTTTAAAATTTTATTTTTTTTAATTTTTTAAATATTTTTATGTAATAAAAAGTAAAAGTCCTGTCCAACCATCCTTGTGGGATATCTGTCTCTCACACAGATCACTCAAGTTAATGGGGAAGAAGAACATGGGGCCCAAGTCTGACATTATAAATAATAGAAAATAAAAGATCTTTTGTCTCCAGCAGGGGTAAGAGGATGGGAGGGCAAGATGGGGTGGGGATGGGCAGGGGCAGAGTAGGAACCCCCCCACCCCCGCTGGACCCTGGCCCACCCACTTTGAGGCCTCTCCCATTCAAGGTGCTTGGCAGGAATCCCCCGGCTCCCCCAGGGAAAAGGGGAGATAGGGGGGCTGGGACTGGTCCGAGCTGCTGGGGGAAGAGACATAGATCACTCTTCCCTCCACTCATGGAGGTCTCAGGTCGCGGCCAGGACAATCTTCAGTTCCCCGGGGGGTGGAAGGGGAGCTGCTGGGAGGGATGAGATTGAACTGGTTGGAGGGGAAAGAGAAGAGAGCAGGAGCATTAGAACCCAAGCAGCTGTCCCTTCATCCAATGCCGTCCAGTGTGGGGTGTGGGGGGAGTGTTTGGGTAGGAGCGGCCTCCTCAAGGTGTCTCATGGGGCTGTCAGAAGCACAGATCAAACACTGTTTCCCAGTGAGCCAGAGCCCTTACTTGTGTGCCCAGCTCAGCCCCCCACACCCCAGCCTGGCCCTGTCTGCTGCGCTGACCTTACCTCGGCTAAGTCAGGAGACAGTCGGGGTCACTGAGAGCTGGGGAGGCAGTGGGGAGGGGGGCTGCTGGATCACAACTGAGCGAGGACGGAGGGAAGCAAAGGACAGAGCCAGGAGCAAGCCCCTGGCGGCGGCGACTGTGGCTTCTGCCCACCCTACATACTTCACAGACAGGTGCAGGTCGGCGGGCGCCCTGTGGGACAGCCCTGCCTCCAAGACCCCTCACTCCCCACCCAGAACCCGTGCATCCTGCCCCACCTGCAGCCCATCAGCTCTTCCATGCCAAATTCCCCCAGCTAACGAGAACTCACGAATCCTGTCATCGGCTCCTCCTGGAAATCCAGGCGCCTGGCCAGGCTGCTCACCTTGGGGGTGTCCGATGTAGGGGTAGGGTGAGGGTGTGGAAGCTGAGAGTGCAGGCACCCCACTCTGGGGCACTGCGCCTTGGGGGGGACCCCCATGGCTCTGGGGTGGGTGCAGCAGCATCACCTGGGGCGGGTGGGGAGCCCCAGGGTGAGGGGGCGGGGCTGCTGTGATTCCAGTTTGGACATGGGCCTGCAGAAAACAAAGTAGTTGGAATTACCACAGAAGCTTGACACAGATGCTCAGAATCCTAGTGTCAGAACACTATGTAAAGGTGACACTGGGAACTCAGGAATGGGATGGCATCATGGCTCAGGTCCTTATGGCAGAACAGACCCAGATGAAGCAGGTCCCTTGGGCTCTTACCTGGGTAACATGGGCCATGTTGGTGAAGCCGTGGGGCAGCTGCTGGTGGGCATGGATGGCATACACAGCGGCTGGTTGGGGGAAGCTGCTCTGAGGGGACTGGGCAGAAGGTCCCGGTGGCAGAGAAGGCGGCGTGCCTGTCAAGGCCCCTGGGTGGTACAGATTCTGCTGTGGTTGTCCACTGCCCAGGTGTGGGGCCTGCCCTGCCTGGTGCTGTCAGGGGGGAGGCGAAGGGTCAGTGCCACCCACTCCTCTGGTACCCAGGCCTTCTACTCACTGACCTGATCCTCCTTGCTGGGGAAATATTCCAAGCTCTACTCCTTTCTTTTAGCCACACATTCCTGCCCCAACCACTCAGATCCCCCATGGCAGGCACCTGGACAGGACTGGGGGCCGCATGCTGGGACTGTGGCTGGCTCCCAGTAGGTGTGGTGGCCGGCTGTGGCTGGTGGGCATGGAGCTGTGTGGCATGGTGTGGATAGGACTGGTGAACAGTGGCTACAGTAGGAAGGAGAGAAAAATCAGTGCTGAGCACACTAGAGAGCACTGAGAAGCACAGCCTGAAAGGGGAGGGTCCAGTAGTACTCACCATAAAGGGCTTGGGGCGTGGGCTGCTCTGCAGAAGGGTACTGAGGGGTAGAGGATGACACAATGGCCTGGGGATGGCTGCCCGATGTCAGCATGCGCGGATTGCTCTGAAGCATGGGGGCAAACACCGGCTGGAACAGCAAGGAGAGAAATGGTTGGCACAGCATAGGACGTGGAAGGCATAACCTCTGCAGAGCACTGGTCTGGCCTTATTATAACTACCTTGTCAAACATTCACAATAATCTAACTTACAGAGATGCTATTTTATCAACACTTTAAATTTTTTTTGGGGGGGGACAGGGGGCGACGATGACTAAGGCTTGAGTGTTTAAGTGCCTTGCAACAGGTCCTGCC
The DNA here is from genome assembly GCA_028533065.1 of Trachops cirrhosus. NCBI lineage: Eukaryota > Metazoa > Chordata > Mammalia > Chiroptera > Phyllostomidae > Trachops > Trachops cirrhosus. The sequence goes on along the minus strand of CM052540.1, from coordinate 85,432,473 downwards.
AGAGAGAGGATTGAAGTATAAAACTGACACCACAACCCAGAACACTGCCTGACTCTCTCACACAGCTCCTTTGAGTCGGGGAGGTGAAGATAGGATCTCTAGCAGGGCCTCTGCACCCCCATGTCCCTCCTGTGCCTTAGTCACCTGTGAGGGGTAGTGGGCCATGGGCTGCATCATGGCAGGCTGGCCTGGGAACTGCTGTGGATTGTAGGGGATGTAGGAAGAATAAGGTGTGGCAGCCACCAGAGGTGGGCCAGCAGCAGCGGCGGCCTGCATCATTGGAGGGGCTGAGGCTGGCTGGTGTTGGTCCGAGCGCTGGGGGGGCAGGGAACCTGCGAGAGGGGGGAAAATAGTGCAGAGCTCAAGCTCCATCTGCCAGGAGGCAATGGGCAGCCCCACTGACTGCCCCTCCCCACCCTGCTCACCTTTTGCTCCCCGGTACTTGCCCTGCTGTCCAGGCACTGAGTTGGATACAGGATATGGATACATCTGAGGTGCCTAGGGACAAGAACACAGATGAGGATGAATGACTTGCTGACAAATGACTAGAACATGTTTGACCTGGTCCCTCAGCCATCCCAACCAAACCTCTTACCCTGGGCCATCTAGTCTCTTCTCTTACCTGAACAGCTGGTCCCATGTGGATCTGAGGTATGTAGGAAATGTACTGGGGGCTATACAGCCCACTCTGGCCTGCTGTCAGCACCGGGATAGAGGGAGTAGAATGAGTCCGGGGCCCCGGAGAGGTTGGAGTACTGGTGGATTTATTCTGTAAGAAACAAGGGAGGACATTACAAAAATCTCTTAATTTTTCTGTCTCCTACAGCACCCCCCCATTGCCTATATAGCAGTATCATCTGTGGAGAGAGTGCTATGTGCCAAACACACCCTACACTTTTATCTTGCTTAAGCCTCACCTCAAATCCTAAGAGATGGACACACTCAAATTATAGGCGACAAAACTGAGGCAAACAGGTTAAATAGCTTGTAAATACATACAGGGGTGTAAGGCAAGACAATGAGCTAGAACAAAGCCTATGCTTGTTACTACTACACTCAGAAACTCCGAGACAAATGCTAAATATTAGAGAAAAACCTATACACATCTGTCCAACACATCATGATCCTCTGTACCACCTAGCCCTGAAATGTGTGTTTCCCCCAAACCACCCCAACTGCTGCCATCCCTCCACATTTTCACATGTCCTCTCACTGCCCAACATCAAGTGCTCCCCCTCCAGTGTTGTTACCCCGTTCCCAAGTCTCCTTTATGGAAGATGTTACCCCATCTCACCACAGACAGCAGAGGCTTTGCAGGGTTGAACTCCTTGGCATTGGGATTCAATGTTGACTTCTTTACTTGTCTATGAGAAAAAAATAAAGTAAATCCTCATGGCTTGCCCCTCATCAACCAACACCCACCCAGCTCCCTACTCTACTCACTCGGCAACAGGGCCCTCATCCTTGTCATCGCCCTTGATGAGGCCCACTGGGGGGCTGCCGGTTTGGCTTGGGCAAGGTGTTGGGGGCTGATCTGGCCCCTCAGTGCCTCCTGCTGGAGGCAGGGGTGGTTTGTCCTCCTTATCCAATATGGACTCTGTCTTGGAGGAGACTGGGGACCCCATGGGCTCTGAAGTCAATAGACCATCAACTTCCTTCTCTTTCCCTTTGGACTCCTCCTTTAAGATCCGGGGAGGAAAAGGATCCAAGCTGGTCTCCGGAGAGCTACTGGGCTGAAGCTGGAAGGAGAAACACACATACAACACTGGTCCAGACCCAAGGTCCTGCTGCCTTCTTTCATGCTTGTTCTCATCTCCTGTACCCCACCTAGTCCCATGCCTCTCCTGTAAGCTCCCCACACCCATTCCACCTTCATCCTGTTAACATCTTAGCTTGTTTCCACACTTCTCTCACCTTAAACTGGGCCCCAAACTTTCTCAGTTCTTCCAGTTGAAAGCGTTTCTGTTCATTCTGAAGGCCAGGGACTATAAGAAACAGCAATAAAGGAGATAATATACATTTTCTTTCTTTTTTTCTTTTTTAAATTTTTATTTATTTATTTTTAGAGAGGAGAAGGGAGGGGGAGAGAGAGAGAGAAACATCAATGTGTGGTTGCCTCTCATGTGGTCCCCATTAGGGACCTGGCCTGCAACCCAGGCATGTGCCCTGACTGGGAATTGAACCTGCAATGCTTTGGTTCGCAGCCCGCACTCAATCCATTGAGCTACGCCAGCCAGGGCAATATACATTTTCTTTCTTAAAGGTGGTCACACACCACCAGTAGCCCACAAGACAAAAAAGAAGAGGAACTCTTGAAAATCCTATCAAAAATTAGGATCAAAGGTCTAACAGACATTTTTTAAAATTTCAACGACTTCCCTAACTGAAATGCTCTCCTAATCAAAGGAGCATTATGCTTTGGCAGAACAAAACAATCCTCACCTTTCCCAGACATTCGGGACAGCTCTTGGGATTCCAGAGTTCTCCCAGGTTCCTTGACCGCAAGTTCTTTTACTGAGCAAGAAGAGAGAGATGTCTGAAGGTCTTTCTTCCCAGAACCACGCTTCACACTGTCCACAGCCCTTGACCATCTGGCTCTTACCATCTGTGGGGGCCAGTGAAATCTTTGGAGAAGCTGGGGAAATGGAGCCTACTCCAGGGTCCACAACTGATGATGTCACAGGAATGGAAGCTGACGAGGTTGGTACTGCTGAGCCCATGGGAGGATCAGTACAAGAAGCTGAGACTGGGGCAGGGGCAGCTGACTTGGGGGAGCGTGGGGGGTACATCCGGCCAACTGGAAGAAAAGGGAAAGCTGTACAATGGTTACTGCTGGTCAACAAGCCATGGGGACAAAAAACTTACTAAAACACCAAGAAAAATTTATCTGTTTTTTAAAAGATTTTATTCAGCCCTGGCTGGTGTAGCTCAGTGGATTGAGTGCGGGCCTGCAAACCAAAGGGTTGCCGGTTCGATTCCCAGTCAGGGCACATGCCTGGGTTGTGGGCCAGGTTCCCAGTTGGGGGCAAATGAGGAGCAACCACACATTGATGTTTCTCTCCCTTTCTTTCTCCTTCCCTTCCCCTCTCTCTAAAAAATAAATAAAATCTTTAAAAAAAAAAAAGGAAAAGATTTTATTCATTCATTTCTAGAGAAAGAGAGAGAAACGTCGATGTGTGAGAGACATCTCCATCGGCTGCTTCTCACAAGCCTCCAACTAGGCACCTGGCCCGTAACCTAGGCATGTGCCCCAACTGGGAATTCAACCAGTGACCTCTCAGTTCACAAGCCGGCGCCCAACCCACTGAACCACATTAGCCAGGACTATCCACTTTTTTTAGACATAGGATCAGGAACCTAAATGCCTGCAAAGGCAAGGCAGGTAACAAGGAGATAAAATGGCTTCATGGGGACCACGGAAGGACTTAAAGGGGCAGTCACGACTCAGTTCCAGCCAAATGGAGCTATGCAGCAAGACACATCAGTGGTGACAGAACCTCTTATATTTCAATAAAAATGGAAGATTTTCTATGATTTCTCGTGTTGTAGATATTGGCAACTAATTTAAACAAAGACACCTGCCAGCCAGACATGCCCATAGATTGCTACACTGGGGTTTCTGCAAGAGAGAACTGAAAGATTCTTTCCTAAAAACCGTAAGCCCAAGCCCCTCAAAATACCTTTCCCATCTTGAACCTATCTGCCACCCTAGCATTCCAACAACTGGTGTTATTTACATACCCCTACAAATTTTTATCCATTTCTTCATGTAACACTGCTGAAATTTTACCTGCAGGAGGAGGTGGAACAGAAGCTTCTCCAGAAGGCCTACTGCTGGGCGAAGACAGAGTCTTGGCACCTCTCACAGGCCGCGGTGCCTTTGGGGACATGCGGGAAGGGCCTATTTTTTTTAAAAGATGGGATATTACATTACTACCAATCCATAGGATGATTACATTACTTCCAACCCATCTAAAACCATTCAATTATCCTTTCCAACTCTTTCCTGTCCTCTACAAAAGTCTGCTTCATAACTTACCTCCATTAATGCCACGTGTCTCAGAACCAGGGCCAGGGCTGCTATTGTCAAGATGGTGAGGGCCACGAGGTGGCAAAGAGCTAAGGCAAGGCCGGCCACCTCGAGAACTACTGCATCGAACTCCTCCCCGGGGACCTTCCCGAACTCGTTGGGGTAGAGGGATATACTTCCCCTCCCTGGGGGAAGAAAGTTTAAGTGAGATCAAATAGCCACAAAACCCACACATTTTGGAAAGATAAAGCCCTTCCTTCTAAAATACTTTTAGAAGGTGTGCTTGTGCACATGCACGCACGCACACGCACACACACACACACACACACGCTGCTTGGCTCTGGCTTTCTGCACTATCTCACCTGAAAAACTGTCCTGGTTTAATGTTCTGTGGCTACAGGCTTATGACCTTATGCTACGTCAACCCTGACCAGACCAACCAGGCTGATGCTCCACAATTCTACCACTCCTGACTGATGAGAAAGGTAGTATCACTGTGCAGGTCAAGGTGCATCTTTTATAAGATACAGATCATCACATAGTTTGATTTTATTTTCACAAAGGGAAGAATGAGGCATACATGTACATGAATATGCAGAGGAAAAAAGGGAAAGAATATATATCAAAACTCTGAAACAAAATTTTTTTCTAAGTCCATAAACTTTAGTCTTGTTACTATGGGCAAATCACTTAACCACTCTAGATTTTATTTATTTTTTTAATTAATTTTTAAGTTATTTTATTTTCATTTCAGAGAGAGGGAGAAACAGCAATGAGAGAAACTCGACTGGCTGCCTTCTATAGGTACCCCAGGGGTATCAAACATGCATCCCAGGCATGTGTCCTGACTGGGAATCAAACCTGCGACCCTTTGATTCTCAAGATGACGCTCAACTAACTGAGTCACATCAGCCAGAGCAACCACACTATAGGTTTTAATCTTTCAAAATAAAAACAGGGAATAACTATTCATTAACCTACATCTCATATGGCTGTGAGGCTTTAACAAGACTGCACAAAACTCTTGGCCCATACAGTGAGCCCCAAATATACCAGGCTGCCCCCAGCAATTACCTAGATACCAAGCTGGGACTCTCCCGTCCTGAACCCTGCCGCTGAACTGCACTGTGCTTCTCCTCTTCAGTGCGTCCATCATCGTTTTCCATGGCGATCCGTAGGCGGTACTGGGGACTTGATTCAATCTCCCGAGCCAACTGGGCTGCACGCAGCTCCCGCTGACGAAATTCTTCTGAGTTGTCCTTCTCTAAGGGCACCCTGAGAGGACCACCAGAGACCATCACCACTCCAGTGCCAAGCAATGAAAGGAAAAACATTTCTACCAGTCCTATCACAAGCTCAAGTATGTCGGTGTTTAACTTCTTCAACAATATATTTAATGGGCAGCTACTAGGTCCCAGGCAGAACAGCAAAGTATCTTTGAATATGGGGCACATATAAACAAGTATTTAAGTACATTTTAAGTTCTAGAGAAAAAGCATGGACAAGTAGATAAGCAATTAATTCTACCCATCGAATAAGGCTAAAAGAAAACCTTTAAGAGCAGTTCATGAAACACAGCAGGAATGGGGAGAGGACAATATGAACACCCAGAAAAGCATGAACAAAAACTATGTTCCACCTAGAGAGACCTGCCCTTCTGTTGGTGACCCCACGCCTCAAACTGCCCACATGGAAAGTACCAAGACACTCACGTGTAAGATGAGAGACTGCTATCATAGGTGGTCTTTACACCATAGTTCTCCTCATTGAACTTGAACATTTCATTGGGGTCCCATCCGTTGGACTAGGGAGGGAGGAGGGAGACTTTTAAAACCCAACAAGGAAAGCAACAATGACCTGTCATTCTCCATCAGGCTGAAAAACTAAAAAATAAATAAATAAATAAATATCTGACTACACCAAAAGTGGAAAAACTAGAACACAGCTGGCGAGAATACCAACTAGAACCATAACAAATTTTCAATAACAAATCCATTTCCAGGTTTATATCCCAGAGAAATTCTAGTATATGTGCATGGGGATACATGTTCTAAAAATTCAGTAAGGCACTAAAAGGGCCAAAAAACACAAAACAGTAAGGAAAGAGATAAATACAATTTGGCAGGTATACATACTTGGGTATGTAAGTAGAACAGTATACAGTAAGTTAAAAGCATTGAACTAGATCTATGTAGCAACAGGTTAACACTCAAAAACAGGCAGGGAAAGTAAGTTCTTGGGCAAATTAAATAGCAAAATAATGCATTCGCTCATGAAAATTTCTAAATGATTCAAACTATAGCAGTAGCTGTTTTTCGGAAGGGAAATGGGCCTACACAGTACTCACTCTTGCTTATACTTTTTGTTAAGTTGAAAAAAAAAAAGACTCGAAGCTGTCAATCACAGATGGTGGGAGAACAGGTATTTTTGTTTCATTATTTTCTGTACCTTTCCATTTGGAATCTGACTGTCACAAACAGGCAAAAGTAAATGATTTTCCACCCCCCTCCCCAGAAGCAACTAGGTTCCAAGAATGACGTTAGTGTCAATAACCCACATTCTGGCAGCAGGGCTGCCAAGATCTCAGGGAAGGAGACTGTACCATGTCAGACTCGAGGTCGTAGTCATCGCTGTTGCTGTCACCCCCCTCCCAGCGCTGAAGCACCTTCTCTTTGTGCTCCCCATTCACCTTCGAGTTCATGGCAATAGCTGAATCAGTGAACTTGTCTGTGGGGCAGAGTTGAAGATCAGGAGTCATATCATATTTCACAGGTGGTTCACCTAAACATCTCTTCCTTGCCCACAAGTTGCCAGAAGCAAAGAAAAGCTTATGTGTGCCAGGGTTTGGGGATAAGGGGTGGGCAGGCATAGCATAAAAACCCTCATCTTAGCCCTGGCCAGGTAGCTCAGTTGGTTAGAGCATTGTCCAGATATGCCAAGGCTGCAGGTTCTATCTTCAGTCAGGACACATACAAGAATCAACCAATGAATGCATCAATTAAGTGGAACAACAAACGGTTATCTTTCTCTCACTCTCTTAAAACAAACAAACAAACAAACAAACAAACAAACAAAACCCCCTCATCTTAATAGTTCAGAAGCACCCCTGGCTGGTATAGCTCAGTGGATTGAGCGTGGGCATGTGAACCAAAGGGTGGCCAGTTCAATTCCCAGTCAGGACACATGCCTGGGTTGCGGGCCAGGTCCCCAATGGGGGATGCATGAGAGGCAACCACACATTGATGTTTCTCTCCCTCTTTCTCCTTTCCCTTCCCCTTTCTCCCTCTCGCTCTCTCTTATAAAAAACAAAACAAACAAAAACAACAACAAAAAAAACAACTTCATAAGCAGCAAGGAGTTCAAAACAAAGAAAATAAGAAAAGAATCACAACAGGGGCCAAATTTGTCTCTCTTTATCTTAGATATCAAGATACATTCCCAGAAAGAAAAATCCAGCCATCTTCCTTGGGGGAGGGGGTGTGTGTGTGTGTGTGTGGGGGAGGAAAATGGTAAAGTGGGTGGCTACGGGGGTGGAGGGGGGATAAATCAAGCCATCATATAACTGCTCTCTGCTCTCCACTCACAGAATGGGTCTGACATAATAGCCTGGCACAATACCTTTAGTTGCATAATTGAAGTCAACATTTCGGAAGTGGACAAGCATGACATCACTTGGTTTAAACACCATGGTGTCCACGATGTCTTCGCGACGAGGGCCACCTACTGGCTCAGATGCTTTCCGGTGCACAGCATCTACAGCCAGTTCAAACTAAAAAAGTTGCATTTCCCAAAACCCAAGGGTCAGTATCAACAAACATGAAGGCAAAAATATGACTATTTTTCTTACCCTTTCTAAACTACCCCAATACCATGTATATGTAATATCTTCTTGATATCAATCACAGGATTTAGCACAAGTCCCCAAATTAAACTTTCACATTTTGAACTTTTAAGCATTTTTACATTAAAGTATCCAGCCCTCAAATTTCAGACCCACGTCTTTCACAGCTTGCAGCTGCAAGCTTCAGCATGTAGCTCCAGCACATGCTGAAATACCCAATGTTGTCCAATATCACTCAATTCATATCTTCAATGAGCCTACTTCATTCTCCTACTCCTTGCATGCAATTCCAAAAATAAGCTAGTTTGTGTACACTGACCTTTGAGCTCAAAGTCTTGAAGATACCTTCATAGGTAGTGCCATTCTTCACCTTTACATCACAAGTGGAGCCCTGGGAAAGTGGGAAAAATAAGAAGAGTGTCTCCAGCAAACAGATGCATTACATCCTTCAAACAAAGAATCCACTTACCACAACAGCTGTAAGAAAATGCAGCATTCTGGAATTGTTGTAAACACCCTCAAATACCTGTTAGTAATACAGGAGGGAGAAATAAACAGCCAGTCAGCATCTTACCTTCCTTCTGAATGTCCACACTCCACATATGACCACCTTGTATGTGCTGGGCTCCTGCCCTTCTGAGCCCACCAGACTATTTCTGCACCTAATCTGTCCTATATTCCCACATATCTCTTTTAAGTTTTCGTACCATTGGAAGCACTTACCGGTGACTGGGGGGGTCCCTTTCCTGTGCTCTGTCCCCTATAAAAGGAAACAAAAACCTGGTTATTTAAATCTATTCAATTTCTCTCACACAATTAATTTTAAAGGACTTGGTACCTTAGAACCACACACCATGTGAAAATGCTGATCTAGGCTACAATTAATCAACAAGGTTTTCAAACTCTCACCTTATAGAGGAAAAAGGTGTAAACATTATAAGCCAGTAAACACATTTCCTCCAAATGCCACCAAAACAGACCTCAATCAACAACCATTGTCTCACTTTCTCCAAAGGGCCAGAGTTTCTTGCTTTCAAGAGACCAATGCTATACAGTATTCCATAACTAATCATCCATCTCAGATGTAAAACAGGAAGCTCAGGGAGTGCAGGTTCGTAAGTACCAAGCTCAGGCACGTTACCTCCCAAATAGAAAATACAATCATTTTCGGAGCCTTATGCCCCAAACTCTGATAAGAGGGGTGGTCCCTCCACAACCCACCCTGTCAATCTCTTCACTCATTCAGCTAGTTAGGACCACTTTGGGAGGGGTCCTCAGTCCCCTGGTAATCCACCTCCTCTCTGGCTGATGTAACCAGCGGTTGAGGAGGGTGCTAAGGGGGCCGTTGGCAAGGCTGGGGGACAGCGCAGCCGCGAAAAGGATCCACCGGGAGGCCTCGCCCGGTCTGCGACTGCGCACTAAGCCCCACAGGCCTCTTCAAAATACCCCCTCCCGCGACCAGAACCCATTGCGCCTGCGTGTACCGCCACGCTCAATTCCTTTAACCCATACACGCTAGAAACCGAGTAGAGTGTCTCCCACCTAGCAACGAACCCCTCCACACACACTCCCAGCCACTGCCCTGTTACCCTGGACTCCCGAGTGCCCGGGTCATGAAACAGAGAATCCACGCGCACGTACGTAAGGAGCGCGCGCGCTCTCTGGAGGTTCCCGGGCCGCAGTCCTCCCAGTTGTCTCTCCTTTCGTTCTCCTCCCCGCCCAACCCGCTCCCCTCCTACTGGCCCGACCGGGAAGGAGAAGGTGGCAACCCGCTCCAAGTCCCTCCCTCCCCATTGGCTAAACTGTGAGCCGCGCGCCCCCCCTCCATTGGCCACGGCCCGAACCCCTTCCCGCAGCCGACTCCCCATTGGCTGAAGCCCGGAACCGCGAGACCCTTCGCGGTAATGGAGCAGAGGACCCCATCACCTCTTCACCCCCCCACAACTCCTCGTTCCGACGGCACTAGTGGGATGCGTCCCGCTTGCCCTTAAGGCCCAGGCCGCGAGCCCTGACTAGGCTATGAGAGCTGAGCACGGTCCTTAATTAAAGTCCTGGTGGCTGATGGGGAACCCTTTACCTCCGACCGGTTAGGACCCGAGTGGGCCCATCCCTAGCTTCAAGGGGGCAGGGGTTCTCCCTCCCCCTGGCGTCCCTCAAGGGTGGCCAGGCTAGGAGCGCGCCTCGCGCGGTGTTCTGGGGTCCCGGCTGCCGGGCCGGAACCAAGCCGCTGCCGCTCCGCAGCGAGCGCTCCAGTGCCCGGAAAACCACCCCTCCTCACCTGGCGCTGCCGATGGCTGCTGCCCCCGGCCTCTCCTGATGTTGTTGCTGCTGCGGCGGCGGCTGTGGCGCCAAGATACTTTCGGCTCCCCGGCGGAGCCCGCTCCCGATAGCGGCTGCAGGCCCCGGGCAGGAGGCAGCGGGAGGCCCTGAAGGAGCCGAGGTTGAGGCCAGAGGGCCCGAGAAACCACCGTTGGGAGGGCTCGTGCCCCCGGCAGGCCGGCGGGCCACGGCCTGTTGCGTGGGGGACGGCTGCTGGGGCTGGGAGGTCTGTTGTGGCGGCTGAGGCTTCAACATGATGGCAGCGTCCGGAAGGGGAATTGAGGGGAAGGGAGAGAGGAGGCTGGGGCTAGGCCCCCGCCGGAGAGCGCGGGAAGCGAAGGAGACAGGGAAGCTGGGGACCCGCCGTTGGCGGGCGGGGGGCGGGGGAGGCCTGCGGTGTCGGGGGTGGATAGAGAAGATCGCGGGGCGAGGAAGCGCCGCGAGGCGGAAGGGGAGGGGGGGTCTCGCTGGCCGGAGGAAAGCGAGAGGGCGCGAGCCGGGCTGGCGCG
>CM052540.1:85394217-85421274 GCA_028533065.1 Trachops cirrhosus | reverse complement strand
GCCCCCGCCGGAGAGCGCGGGAAGCGAAGGAGACAGGGAAGCTGGGGACCCGCCGTTGGCGGGCGGGGGGCGGGGGAGGCCTGCGGTGTCGGGGGTGGATAGAGAAGATCGCGGGGCGAGGAAGCGCCGCGAGGCGGAAGGGGAGGGGGGGTCTCGCTGGCCGGAGGAAAGCGAGAGGGCGCGAGCCGGGCTGGCGCGCGTGCGCGTCACCGGGGAAAGGGGAGGAGGAGGAGCGCGCGGGCGGGAGCTCTGGAAGGGGGAGGGGCGGGGGAGCGGCGGCACGGTGCCCGCGCGCACCGGGGCGGTTAGTTCGGGCAGAAGAGAGAATAGAGGTGAACCTCGCGCCCCCAGCCTTTGGAATGGGGAAGGAGCAGAGCGGGCGCTCACGCGCGCCAAGAATTTAGGGCCTCTAGTTCTCTAATAGCTCTAGAAGTTGGCAGTGGCTGGCTGCTGTCGCTCCACAATGAGCGTGTGAAGCGCTGGGGGAGGAGCGGAGGAAGCAGAGAGGAAGAACCGGCCGCCCCGCCCACGCCGCCGGCGTAGCGTTGGGATGCCTCCGCAGTTAGTGAGATGTCACGACGTAGCGTGCAGGTCTTCCGCCATTTTGGGACCCCGTGGGCGGAGTCAAAGTGCCAGAAAATCTGGAGACTAGACAAGCAGCTGTAATTTAGCGGGTGGTAGGTTTTCTGAGGCGGTACTCTCGACCTTATCTGCCTTGAGTAAAAGACCGGTGGGCTTTAAGATGCTCAGTTCCAGCACGCCGATCCTTTTCAGATAAATCTATGCCTAATCCTAAATGATTTTAAACTTCAGTGATTTTAAATGTAAATGGTTGGTTTATCCAAGCCCTAGAATGAACCATTAAACTGTAGTAATAAAGAGACTGAAGTCCAAAGTTCCTAGGGTCTAGTTCAAAATGCTACCTCTGCAGTGAAGATCGCCTTCATTCATTTAAAATTAGCTGGACATGTAGGACGTTAGGCTGCATGCTCTGGATGCTACTGCAATGAAATCACTTTCTGCTCCCCGGGAGTTCAGGTTAGTGGTAGATTAAGACAATGCGATGACATAAGGTGAAACACAGGGCACTATGAAAGCAGTAGGAGTGAGGCCTTGTAATCAAATTCTGAATGATGGATTTCGAGGCAGGGAAATAGGATGTGACAAACTAAGAATAAAATTCAAGAGTGAAGAGGTTTAAAAAAATGAAACTGGAAAGGTAAATAACCTGCGACCAGCTTTTAAGCAGATGGACATTAACTTCCTCAAAAAAGTGGGGAGCTTTTCACTGAAAATGAAGAGATCAGATTTGTATTTTTAAAGGATTACTCATTGCTATGTGGAGAATGGAGTGAAGCAGTGATAGATCTGTGGTCTTAGTCCCAGGGAAACTTTTAATATTGCAGTCTCTCTTCACTTCTGGCATTAACATGGGAGCTCTTCCCAAACCCTCTCCCCCAAACACACCCACATCTAGATAAAAGATTACTTTTTGGGAAATATTCCTTCACCCCTGCTGCACTCCTAGCTTCAAGTGTGTTAGGTTCCCTTCCTTTGTGCTTGCCCAGCAATTTCCCCCACTTTGTCTAAAAGCTCCTTGAATTCTGTCTTCTTGCTCCCCAAGGGTTGGGATCTAAGTGTTACTGCTCATTCTACAGTACCTGGCCAATGCAGGCAGCCAATTAAATACTTGTGACATGAGTGGATCCAAATGGTATTTTAAAGACCATGTCTCCTGGATGCCTTAAAAACGCAGTCCAGCTTTTTTTCTGGCATTACTTGTACCATCTGGTGCTATGTTACCTCTCCAGCTTCATTATGGGCACCCCTATCTCCCCCACCTACATCCTACTCCCACACTGAAAGTTTAAGTTTAAACTTCCATTTCCACAACATGCCTTTCCCTTATTCAACTCTTGCCTTTACATGTGCTGTTTTTTCATCTCCTTTCTCATTCCTCAAGCTTCAGTGTCAGTCCTTTGGAACATCCTGTGACTGACTCCCTCCTCTGGGCTGTCAGAGCACTGTGATGGTTTTGTTTATGTGGCTCTCCTTTCTACTGGTGGTTAAGGGCTGTATTTTACTCATTTCCCTATCTGTAGAGCTCAGTGGCTGGCACACAGTCATTCAATTGGTAGATGAGTAAAATGTCTCATTATATGTAATTTAGACTTTCTGTCACTGATTTGATATGAATAATTTCCATGATATATTGTTAAGAAAGCAAAGTTCAAAATAGTATAAACTATGCTACCTTTTTGTGCAGGAAGAAGGGGAAATAAAACAAGTATGTCTGCAAATTTTTGCAAGTAAAAGCTCAAGAAGGATAAACCAGAAACTAATAAAATTGGGTACCTGTGAGGGATAGGGAAAATGAAGGATAATTGGTTTTGGGTTACATTCTTTTTTAAAAAATATTTTATTTAATTTTAAAGAGAAAGAAAGGGAGAGAAACATCAATGTGTGGTTGCCTCCCACGTGCCCCCTACTGGGGACCTGGCCTGCAACCCAGGCTTGTGTCCTGACAGGGAATCAAACCAGCGACCCCCTGGTTCACAGCCCAGTGTTCAGTCCACCAAGTCACAACAGCCAGGGCACGTTCTTTTTAAAAAAAATTATTTATTTTTAGAGAGAGGAGAAGGGAGGGAAAAGAAGGAGAGAAACTTTGATGTGCAAGAGATAATGTTGATCCAACCCAGGCACATACGTGCCCTAACTAGGAAGTGAACCAGAGACCTCTCATTTCACAGGCTAGCACCTAATCCCCTGAGCCACACCAGCCAGGCCAAGTTACATTCTTAAAGGAAGTCACACAGCTCTGAGGAGAGGGCAAACTTCCTTGAGTATACCTTTTCATATAGTTTTGACCATTTATATGTTAATGATCAACATGTAAAAAAAATCAACAGATGGAAGGCACGTAAAATCTGAATATAGATGTAAATAAATGAATCCAACTCTAGATGAATAAAAGTAACATGGAAGGGGGAAAATAGGACTAATTCAAGTAACTTTCAACCACCTGTCTAAAGAAAAAATAACTAAATAAATCTTGAATTCTTAGTAGGTTGGCTGTGGTGGAAAGGGCATGGACATTCTGAAACTATAGGGGTGTGTTGATTGCAGACATGAATAAATATATAGATGTTGGGAGTCAGGGTTCTCACTGGGGAAGTCAGGAGAAGCAGATGTGGAATGAATGAAGTGAGCAAAATCTTTGTGGGGATTGGAATGGGAATCAGTATAAAATTTATGAGGAAATACAGACAGACAGATTTACACATACCTAGTTCCCAGATCTTGCTTTCTAAATGTTCCACAGAAAGGACCCATGCATCTATACTGTTAGTAGACATAAACATATATGCATATACACATAAAAAGAAGAAACACATAAGAGAAATAACTAGACTATTCAAAAATGTCCATGGCATGAAAGACAAAGAAATGTTGAAGAACCATACCAGATTGAAGAAGGATAAAGTGGCCAAAAACTAAATGAAGTACTTAATCCTGGCCTAGATCCAGGAAAATGGCTGTATAAGACATTATGGGGAAAAATAGGTGAATTTGTAATATAAACCATAAATTGTTACATTCTTTATAAATTTCCTGGATGTGATGACTGTAGATATGCAAAATCATATTCTTAGTAAATATACACTGATGTATTATGAGGCAAGAGAACATGGTATATGCAATCTATTATCACATAGTTCAACTATTGGGTTAGCCAAGAAACTCGTTTGTTTTTTTCTGTAAGGTGGCTCTAGTAATGCTTAGTTGTTTTTAACTTGATTTGCAATAATTTTGTTAAATTGTATTGACAGCTGTCATATCAGCATGCACTTAAATATATGTATACACACACACACACACACATACTTGTATATTCAGCAGAGCTCAAAGTTGCCGAGATGGGAAGCAAAAATTCTACAAATGGGTTAGTAAGTATAATAGTAAGAAGAGCAGACTCCATTTTTCACCCCTTGATTCTCAGATTCATGTATTCGGACTGTAGGGGAGACACCACCATATAATGGTCACTGATTAAAGTATATATTACACCCTGTAAAACCCCATCCTTTCTGGGTGTGGTCTCCCAAGTGATATTATAATTAAATCTTTAAAAAAAACCTATTTTACTTATTTGTTTTTAGAGAGGGGGGAAGAGAGAGAGAAAAGGAAAGAGAGAAACATTAATATGTGAGAGAAGCGCTCATTGGTTGCATCTCATATGCCACCACCTGGGGATCTGGCCTGCAACCCCGTTATGTGCCCTGACCAGGGATCAAACTGGCAACGTTTCAGTTTGTAGGCCAGCACCCAATCCACTGAGCTACACCAGCCAGGGTTATAATTGAGTCTTGAGTAAGCTACTTCACCATACCAGGGACCATGATGATTTGTTGCAGTAACGACACTGCATCTGAGACAGCAGCTACAATGGGAGTCACCAATTGATCGATTTACAAGAGTCCACAGTAATTCTCTAAAATCAATCTGATGTCTGCACAGGTTAAACTCCTGCCCATTCAAGTCTTCCAGTGTGGCATTAACCTCTGCAATTCTAGGGATGTGATATTTCTTCTAGTTAACTATCTTGATAGGAAGTGGAAGTTCCAGGGGCTTTCACTGAGTCCTTCCTGCCATAATGTTCTCACTCCATGGATCATCCCCAATGTAGGAATCCTGCCAGTTGCCATAGATACCTATTCCAATTATACTCTCAGGAGCTTGGAAATAACCACAGGGTAAGACCATGGATCAGTGATCCCTCTGTGAGTTGGGGTTGAACTAAGACTCCATCTATTGCTTGACCACCTTAAGCCCCCACTTTGATTGGAGGGGCACAGTGGCATTTGGATCCTCAGAAATTAGTGCCAATTCAGAGCCAATATTTAGTATCCTCAAAAATTGTGGGTATTCTCCCTAATGCATAGTCACTCCAGTAAACAGGTCATAGATCTTTCCTCAAGGAGACCCAACCTCCCCATTCAATCAGGGAACTCTGAATCTATGCTGACTTAGGTCTAGAAACTGGGAGACACCATGGCTCTCCACTGTGGTTACTCAAGTCAGGTTTTTGGCTACCAGAGCAAGATTTTCTCCTTTGTTACAAAGATCAAGCAATTCTTTAGTAGGCTGCACATCTATTTGTTCTTAGGAACATGATAACAGATTAGTCACTGCCAAGGTTACTGTGGGCCAAGGCATTCTGATTACCAGTATGTCTCAGATGCCCTTTACAACAGATGCACCCATCTTGTCTTTAGTGGCAGCATACTGTCATTTGGCCTCTACTACTGCAGGTTCTCATTATCACCACTGAAATAAGGGAGCTATTTTCAATGGTAGCACCCTCCATGGTAATACCGGGCTTACATAAATGGCAACAACAGAGCTTTTCAATAATGCAGGTGCTTTCCTCATTGTGTTTTTCAGGGCCTTAGTGAAGGAAGTGTCTTATAGACTTTCTGGTGGAATATAGTTAGGGGGTCAGTATGTTGATTTCACATAATATACTCTGATATTCCTATTTCTCTAAGCCTTTGGGTTTTCTACTCTGCACCATGGCAAGGAAGTTCTGGCATGTCAACTTTGTTAAAAGTAGGCCACTGTCAAGTTCAATTTTCAGTCAACTTAACCAAGTAAACTATGAGAGCCACTTCCAGCTGCATGAGCATACACAGTAAATCCAGACTCTAGCAAGTGCACCCATATCGATGAATTTAACCCAACCTGGTGTTGCATTTTGCTCTACTTGGTCTAATATCCTTATCCCCTTCCACACATATTCCCCAGGTTTCTGCTGATCTATATTAGCAAAATCTTAAAATTATTTTTCTCTATGTTATTTTCCCAGGATTATAGTGTGCACCTAAAGCTTCTGGAGTGCACTGATACTTGCCCTTGTCAATAGGGTCTGATGGCAACAGCAGTAGTGGTGGTCTTAAGGAGGATGATCATCCCCTTCCAAGGAGTCTGTTGCAGATGAGGTGTTCACAGAGTTTTCAAGAATGAATACTAGTCTCTTCAGAAGTCAAGATACTTCTGGTGTGAGACTCAGAATATTTGGGTTTTAAGATTTTCTGTTTCATTATGGTTCAATAAGACATCCCTATTCCAACTTTCAGGATCCCATTCTTTCCCAAGCTGTGCCCAGAACTACACATAAGAAACTTGTGAAACTGTGAATTCAACAGTCATTGTAGTTTATCAACTGACAGAATTAATTTTTTTAAAACAGCATAATTGAGGTACAATTAAACTACAATAAATTCCATGCATTCGAAGTACAAAATTTTGTTTTGACATGTGTACACCCATGAAAGCTTCGCAATAGTGAACATAACTATCTCCCCAAAAGTTTCCTTGTGACCCTTTGTTTTCTCTTCCACTTGCCCTCTACAAGCCCCTCATCTGCAAGCAGCCATTGATGGGTCTGCTTTCTGTCACTATGGATTGTTTGCATTTTCTACAGCAGGAGTTAGCAAACTCCTCAAACATTTTCTGTAAAGGGCAAATAGTAAATATTATCAGTATTGTTGGGAAAACAAGCAAAAATGAGAATAATGTATTATGTGGGTACTTGCATAATGAGAAAAATATTGATAAGATTAAAATAATCACAATTTTTAAAATACAAATCTACAATGAAAATAACTAACTCTTTGTGTAATATTTTCCTTAGTGTGATCCAAAGTTAGTGTTTCCTATCATCAGATTCTATCACAAATGTTTATCTGTAAGTTTGAATTTGTAATTAATTTTTTAAAATGTCTTTCACAATAGCTACTGCCAAATGCTATCAGTGCATAACTTTATGATATTATTTAAGCATATTTATCATTTGCAAGGCATTTGTAGAATTCTGTTGTATTAGATTCTTTTTTTAAATTTTACTTATTTGCTTTTAGAGAGAGGGGAAGGGAGGGAGGACCAGAGGTAGAGACACATCAGTATGTGGTTGCCTCTTGTGCACCCCCTACTGGGGACCTGGCCCACAACCCAGGCATGTGCCCTGACTGGGAACTGAATTGGCGACCCTTTGGTTCACAGGCTAGCACTCAATCCACTGAGCCACATCAGCCAGGGCAGATTCTTTTTTGATATTTGTTTTTTAGCATGTCACCACATTGCCATTTGATTAATTCCAATTGAAGGTTAGGTGGAATTGCTTTAATTGCACATTTAAATGGATTTTGAAATATGAAAATTTCCTTTGTAGTTATAATGAAGTCCTAAAAATGCTGCTGGAACTGTTGTTGAACTTGGAAAATATAGCTACTACAAATTTATGTGAGATCTTGCTTCTCGTTTGAACTTTTGACTTCATGTGCGTAAAGTAGCTTGATGTTACTTGTGATTCAAACAGTGTTATCAAAATTACAGCAGTATAAGTTATATGTATATATATAAAAATAATATTTTGCCTTGTAACTTTAGGTTGAATTCATTGAGAAACATTCTCAAGTCTGCAACAAAAACTACTTATCAAAGCCAGTCAGTGTTTGATAGTTGTTGCTGAGGGTGGTTATTCCCTTTCAGAAAAATTTCGAACTAAGGCCTGGGTTCAAAACCACAGTAGGCAGTGCCCTCAGTAGTCCTTGGATCTGTCTCTCGCTTCAGCAGTGTTGGGATGGAACAGACCTAGGGAAGCCCCTTCTTCCAGCCTTCAGCCACCCTCCAACTTCATTTCAGTCACCACCTTGGGAACCACTTCAGCTATCCTCAGCCTCTGAGACCAGCCAACACTGTTTTTTGACCTTAACTCTTTATTTCGGAACAACCATGGGCTCCCAAATTCATCGGAATTATTCCACCAAGGCGGAGGCTGCCATCAACTTCCTGGTCAACCTGCACCTGCAGGCCTCCTACATCTACCTCTCTCTAGGTTTCTGTTTCAACCTCAGTGGTGTGGTTCTAGAGGGCGTGGGCCACTTCTTTCCTAAGTTGGTCAAGGAGAAGCTTGGGGGCTCTGAGCATCTCTTAAAGTTGCAAAACCAGTGCGGTGGCCACGTTCTCTCCCAGGATATTCTGAAGCCTTCCCAAGATGAGAGGACGCCATGGAAGCCACTAGTCATGGAGAAGAATCTGAATCAGGCCATTTTGAACATGCATGCCTTGAGTTCTACCATTGTAGATTCTCATTTCTGTGATTTCATGGAGAACCACTTCCTGGATGAGGAGGTGAAACTCATGGGTGACCATCTGACTAACCTTCACAGGCTGGCCATTTCCCAGGCTGGGCTGGGTGAGTATCTCTTCTAAGGCTCACCCTCAAGCACGACTAGGAGCCTTTGGAGCCCAGAAGTCTTTGAGGGGCCCTTCTGCATTCTCCCGGTGTCTGGCTCTCCCTCCTGGAGAGGGTGCCTCTCCCTGAAACCACTCGGCATCATTTTAACCACCCTGGAGCCTTCTTCCATGCATTGGACCAAATGGAAATGGAAGCTTTCTGAAGCAAAGGGAAACAAACAAACAGTAAAACTTTAGCAGTGCTACAACATCAAACTGCTATGTGGCAGGGTAAGTCTCTTTTTAACAAAAAGTCCTGGAATTGATGATTAGGCCCACAAGAACAAATGAAGTTCACAATTGACAGTACTGGTTTAATATCCTATAATAGATTCAAATAATTTTTTCAGAGTACCTGCTGATGTATAATACAATGAATAATTATAGGCTTTAAACACCTTACATTTCACAAGCTTTGTAAATATGTCCAACTAAGGCTTTTTGTGCTCCACATATATTTTCACCAACATTGGTTGTAGCACATCCTAGCAGATTCCACTTTAGTTTGTACTGAATTAGTGTTTTTTCAATGTCTTTAATAAAAATATTCTTGCCTGTAGTTATTCCACCGAACTGTTCATAGAGGCTAATTCTTGAGTCACTTGGGTCTTGAGAAATCAACTTACCATTGATTTCTCAAATAAACAACAGTAACAGCACTGGTAACATCTGTTAAATCATCAAGACCCAAGAAAAACAATTGAAATCATTCACCTGCTTTTTAAGTTGTCATCAGTGTTGTTCCCAATTTCTTCATCTATTTGAGCAACTGTTCTCAGTGGCACGTTTTATTTTTCACTTAGCACATTTCTTTGTCTACTGTAATTGAATATGATTTAATGAACTCATCATCAGTAAATAGTTTCCTTGCCTGGTTAGTCAAAGCTACTTGGACTTGGTTGCAGTCTCTCTTTTTCATTTTTTATTTTTGTGAAGAAATTCTGCTGTGGTGAAATGTTCTTTAAATTTTCTGAGTATTGCTTTCCTGTGAGTTAGAAATGTTACAATGAATGCTTGATTTGATAAGGTCAATGTATTCATCTAGCACACCAGTAGTTTTTAAAGAAACACAATCCTTTGCCATCTAATTTGATAACAAAATAATCTACACTTGAGTGCTATTTATTTTGACAAGATGGGTATGAACTGGTGCTTTAATAAAAAAGTCAGGTATGGCAATATGTATGGCACTTGAAACACTGTCACATTAAACTGTGCCACTGTGATTTGCAGAGCCCCTAGCATCAGTTTGAAGTGAAGAGAGTGCCAGCACATATAGTCCCTAGCCCAAATACTTAATTCTGCTGTTGTAGCTCAACAGCAGCAATGGACAGTAGGTAAACTAATGGGCATGGGTGTGTTCAGGTAGAACTTTATAGCCCTGACTGGTGTGGCTCAGTGAGTTGTAATTGTCCTGCAAACTGAAGGGTTGCGGGTTCAGTTCCAGGTTGGGGCACATGCCTGGGTTGTGGATCAGGTCCCCAGTTGGGAGCATGTGAGAGGCAGCCAATTGATGATTCTCTTGCACATTGATGTTTCTCTCCCTCTCTGTCTCCCTCCCTTCTTTTCTCTCTAGAGGTGATTAAATAAAATCTTAAAAAAAAAACTTTATAGACCTTAACATTTGAATTTCATATAATTTTCACATGTTATTCTTCTTTTGGTCTTTTTCAACCAACTAAAAGTGTGAAAGCCATTCTTAGCACATGCGCATACAGAAACGCAGCAGACCAGATCTGGCCTGCAGTCCTAATCTGTATCCTTGAATTTGTGCTTATATGCCCAACTACCTATTTGACATCTCCACTTGGTTTCTCTGGGTACCTCAAAATAAGCCACTCAAACCCATTGTCCTAGTCATTTTTTCCAAAAATTTTATTATAAAAACTTTAAAAAATACAAAATAGTTGAAAAAATTGATGGTGAACAGGATTCTATCATTAACATTTGAATATACTTGTCTTATCCCATAACTATACATCTATCCATATCTCTACTGATGTTGTAATCAGTCATAGTTTTTTTATGCATTTCAAAGTTAACTAAGTTAACTTCACCCTAAAGACTTAAGGTAGAGTTCAATGTTTGTTTCACAGATTTTTTTTCTTTCAAGGTAGAAGTCCATATAATATTCTAGAGTTCTATATAAATGGAATCATGCAGTTTGTACTATTTTTTTTGTTGGGCTTGTTTTACTCAGCACAATTATTCATCTGTGTTGTAACAGTAGTTCATTACTTTTTTTTTGTGGAGTAGTATTCCATATTATGGGTATATCACAATGTGTTTATCCATTCAAGTGTTGATGGACATTTGGGTTGTTTCCAGTTTGGGGACTATTACAAAGTTTCTATGAATTGCCATTACACGTCTTTGAATGGACATATATTTCCTTTTATCTTGGATAAATTACTAAAATCAGAATAGCCAGATCATATGGTATGTGTATGTTTACTTTTTTAAGAAACTGTCACATTGTTTTTATCCACAGTGTAGGAGGAGAGTTCGAGTTGCTCCATGTCCTTGTCAACACTTGGTGTGGTCAGTCATTACCACATTTTAGTTCTTCTGATACGTATAAAGTGGCATTTCAATGTGTGTTTTTGAAAACATTTTATTTATTTTCAGAGAAAGGGAGGGAGAAAGAGAGGAAGAGAAATATCACTGTGTGGTTGCCTGTCGTGCGCCCCAAGCTGGGGACCTGCCTGGCAACCCAGGCATGTGCCCTGACTGGGAATCAAACCAGCGACCCCTTCCTTGGTTTGCTGGCCAGCACTCAATCCACTGAGCCACACCAGCCAGGGCTCAATGTATTTTTTTAATGTTAAAATTTTTTAAATTACAGTTTACATTTAATGCTATTTTGTATTAGTTTCAGATGTGCACCATAGTGGTTAGACAATCATATGCTTTACAAAGTGATCCCCCTGGTATTTCCACTACTGACCTCAATGTGTTTTTAATTTGCAATTAAACCATCTTTTCACATGCTAATTGGCCATCAATATATCTTATTTGGTGAAGAGTCTGTTCAAATCTTTTGCCCATATTTTAATTGTGTTGTTTGCTTTTCATTGTTGAGTTTTGAGAGTTCTTCATTCTGAATCAGATATATACTTTGCAAAGATTTTCTCCCAGTTGTAGCTTATCCTTTCTTTCTCTTAAGAGTGCCTTTTGGAAAGCATGTTTTTTATTTTGATGAAGTCCAATTTATACATTTGTTCTTTCAGGAGTTGTCTTTTTGGTGTTGAATCTAAGAAACCTTTGCTTAATCCAAAGTCACAAAGATTTTCTCCTATGTTTTCTTCTAGAAGTTTTATAGTTTTAGTTTTACATTAGGCCTTTGATCCTTTTCAAGTTACTTTTTATATATGGCCTGAGGTATGGATATAAGTCTTTTTTTGCATGTGGATACCTAATTATTCTAGTACCATTTGTTGAAAAGGCTGTCCTTTTTCCATAGCATTGTTTTAGTGCCTTTGTCAAAAGTCATTTGTCCATTTTTGTGTTTATTTCTGGACTTCCTGTTGTTTTACTAATTAATTTATCTTTACAACAAGACTATACTGGTTTGATTACAGTAGCTTTATAATTATACTTGAAGTTACTATGGTAGTAGCCCTCTACTTTGCTCATTTTTTTCAGAGTTACTTTGACTATTTTAGGTTCTTTGCATTTCCATATACATTTTAGAAATGCCTTGTCAATTTCTACAATAAAAAGGCCTGCTGAGATTTAGTTGGGATTGCACTGAAAATTGATCATTAATTTGGGAAGAACTGTTATCTTAATATTCAGTCTTCCAATCCATGAACAAAGTATAGCTCTTGATTTATTGAGATTACTTCTTTAATTTCTCTCAGACACATTTTATAGTTTTCAGTGTTCATGTCTTTCACATCTTTTGTTAGAGTTATACCTAAGTACTTCATATTTTTGATCTGTTGTAAATGGTATTTTAAAATTTTAATTTTCAATTGCTTGTGGCTAGAATATAGAAATATAATAGATTTTTGTACTTTGATATATTCTACAGCCTTGCTAAACTTACTAGTTCTAATAGCATTTTTGCAGATTCCATTGGACTTTATACATGATAATCATGTATTCTGTGGAAAAAAATTACTTCTTGGGTGGGTAAATCTAGTTTCTGGTACTCTGTCTTGGCTGGAAGCAGAACTCCACACAGTTTTGATTCTGATTTTAAGCAAAGTCAGTACTGTGGCTGTGACAAATAATAGATACTTTTAGGGCTGTTATGAAAGCTTTCTGGGTCTGAGATTGTAATATGAGCTGAGAGTTAAAGTACAGTGTTTGTCATTTTCTCTCTGTAAGCAATCCAATGCACATTTTTATTTTTTATTTTTAAAAATTTTATCTATTTTTAGAGAGAGGGGAAGGGAGGGAGAAAGATAGGGAGAGAAACATTGATGTGTGAGAGAAACATTTCTCAGTTGCCTCTAACACGCCCCCAACATGGGAACCTGGCCCGCCACCCAGCCATGTGCCCTGACTGGGAATCAAACTGGCAACCTTTCAGTTTGCAGGTTGGCGCTCAATCCACTGAGCCACACCAGCCAGGGCCAGTGCCCATTAAAAAAAATATTGATTTGACAGAGGGAGAGGAGAGAGAGAGAGAGAGAGATTTGTTGTTCCATTTATTTATGAATTCAGTGGTTGATTCTTGTGTGTGCCCTGACTGAGGATTGAACTCACAACCTTGGGATATCTGGATAACACTCTAACCAACAGAAATAACTGGCCACACACCACAGTCCTTACAGTCAATCATTACTGATATATCAGTGAAATGTAGCAGTCACTTGTGCTCCCAAAGCAGGTGATTTAGTTAGCATTTCATTCAAATAAACCACAGGTGGTAGCTTGATTTTGATGCCACTGCATGTCATGAATTACTAACATTCCATTTCCTGTTGTCCAGGAACTCAGCACACAATGCTCAAACCCAATAGTATGACCAAACCAATCCCATAATCCCATCCTTGTGGGTGTATCTCTTAGCAATAGTCTTGGTACTAATTCTATATCAGTCAGGATCCAATCATGAGGCAGAAAAAACAGTAATTTAAACAGGGAAATTTAAACATAATGAATGAACTATTTACAGGGATTACTACTGAGTGTTTTAAAAAGAACTCTAAAAAATTCCAAATGTTGAAAGAGAGCACCAAGAAAGGAACAAACTTGAAAGGGTGTGCCCTCCCTAAGGTTGGGTTCCAGACCTCATTGAAGAGATGTGGCCACAGCCCAGTGAATGGTGAGTAAGTTTGCTGGGTTGTCCTCCCACCAGGGCTAGCCCATAGCATCAGGCTGAGGCTGGTGGCCAGGGAACCTCAAGCAGGAGACCCTTCCACTGGGATGCTGGCGTTTTGTCAGGCAAGGAACCACAGACTGGGCCTGGCAAACTGAAAGTCAACTGCCACCAGGTGTCCTCTTTCCAGTTATTGGAGAGAAAACAAAACTTCAGAGGAACCAGAGAACCTTCTTCCTGCAGTGTCACTCCAATGCCCTCTACTGGCCAAGGAGAAATGTTTGCCAGTCCCAACTCCAGTAGCAAACAGAAATTCACGGATTTGCAGCTGAAAGGCAGGCAATAAATTGGTAACTGGCATACTATATTAATAGTCATGATCTTCACCAGTATGCACTTAAAAAATATCCATTGATAAATGACCTTGATGAAAGCAAAAAAAATCAGTATTATTAAATCTCAATAATGCATATCTTTTTAATATTCTTCATGTCAAAATGGGAAGTACAGATAAAGTACTTCTGTTGCATAGTGTTTTCTCAATGGAAGTCACTTCTGAGATGGACTTGTGAGATGAACCAGTCACTTTAAAAAAAATGAAATACCATCTTATAAGGATGAAGAACTAATTATTCTTATTCAGAGTTGGCTATCTGGCAGACATTTCAAAAATGAATTAAGCCTGTCACACCAAAGAAGAAACTGACAATGTTTGTTACTAGTGATAAAAGTCTACCTATTGAGTGAAAGTTAGAATTTTTCAAAAACTTGTATCTATCAAGATCCTAAAAACTTCCCAGTAAAGATATTTTTTCCAATGAGATTCATGGTAAACAGACCAATGACTTTGAATATAATAGTATGATATATTTATTGATATAATTTCCCATTCCACATTTGTAACTAACCTTTTTTAAAAAAAGATTTTTTTAAAGATTTTTTATTTATTTATCTTCAGAGGGGAAGGGAAGGAGAGAGGGAGAGAAATATCAATGTATGGCTGCTTCCTGTGCATTCCCTGCTGGGAACTGGCCTGCAACCCAGGCATGTGCCCTGACTGGGAATCGAACCATGATCTCTTGGTTCACAGGCCCGCGCTTAATCCACTAAGCTACACCAGCCAGGGCAAAAAGATTTTGTTTTTAAAGAGGGGAAAGGAGGGAGAAAGAAAAGAAGAGAAACATCAACGTGTGGTTGCCTCTTGCGTGCCTCCTACTGGGGACCTGGCCTGCAACCCAGGCATGTGCCCTGACTGGGAATTGAATTGGTGACCCTTTGGTTCACAGGCCAGCACTCAATCTACTGAGCCACATCAGCCAGGGATGTGACTAAACTTTTAATAAAACAACTCTTTGTCACATTGTGGTGTAGTATCAAAGAAGTATATTCACAATTATATGGAAAATACTCTCCCTTTTCTGAGCTACATATCTGTGTGAGGTTGAATTTTCTTTGTATACTTCAACCAAAACAACGTGTCAAGCCACAGTGAATGCAGAGGCAGATATAAGAAGCCACCTTTCTTTTATTAGGTCATACATTAATGAGATTTACAAAAATGTAAAGCAAGCTATTCATAAATTTCAAAAAATATAGTTTTTTCACTTAAAATCATTTATGGTACTGTAGTTATTTTGTATTGGTATTTTTATTTTATTATTTATTTTTTGAATGTATCGGGGTGACATTGGTTAATAAAATTATATAGGTTTCAGCTGTACAATTCTATGATACATCATCTGTAGATTGTATTATGTGTTCATCAGCCCAAGTCAAGTCTCTTTCCATCACCATTTATCCCTCCTTTACCCGCTTCAGTCTCCCCCCACCTCCCTTACCCTCTGGTAAGCACCACACTATTGTTTGTGTCGACCGGGTTTTTTGTTTTTTTGTTTGTTTGCTTAATCCCTTCACCCCTCTCACCTGGCCCCCCAACCCTACCCTTTAACAGCTATCAGTCTGTTCTCTGTGTCTGTGTCTATTTTGTTTATTAGTTTATTTTGTTAATTAGATTCCACATATGAGTGAAATCATATAGTACTTGTCTTTCTCTGACTGGCTTATTTCATTTAGCATAATGCTCTCCAGGTCCATCCATGTTGTGGCAAAGGGTAAGATTTCCTTCTTTTTCATGGCCAAATCATATTTCATTGTGTAAACGTACCACTGTTTTTTTATCCACTCACTTACTAATGGACACTTGGGCTGCTTCCATAGTTTGGCTATATAAATAACGCTGCAGTGAACACAGGGGTGTGTATGTTCTTTTGAATTAGTGTTTTGGGTTCCTTCAGATATATTCCCAGAAGTGGGGTCACTAGGTCAAAAGGCAGATCCGTTTTTAATTTTTTGAGGTATCTCCATACTGCTTTCCACAGTGGCTGCACCAGTCTGCATTCCCACCAGTAATGCAAAGGGTTCCATTTCTCCACATCCTCGCCAGCACTTATTGTTTGTTTATTTACTCATGATAGCCATTCTGACAGGTGTGAGATGGTATTTCATTGTAGTTTTAATTTGAATTTCTCTGGTAATTAGTGATGTTGATCATCTTTTCATATGTCTATTGGCCATCTGTATGTCCTCTTTGGAGAATTGTCTATTTGGGTCCTTTGCCCACTTTTTAATTGGGTTGTTTGCTTTTTTGGTGTTGAGTTTTATAAGATTTTATAAATTTTGGATATTAACCCCTTATCAGATGTATTACTTAACATGTTCTCCCATTCTGTGGGTTGTCTTTTTATTTTGTTGATGATTTCCTTTGCTGAGCAAAACCTTTTTAGTTTGATGTAGTCCCATTTGTTTATTTTTTCTTTTGTTTCCCTTGCCTGGGGAGATATATCCGATAAGATATTGCTACGAGCAATGTCTGAGATTTTGCTGCCTGTTTTCCTCTAGGATTTTTATGGTTTTGGGTCTAACATTTAAGTCTTCGATCCATTTTGAACTTATTCTTCGTGTGTGGTGTAAGAAGGTGGTGTAGTTTCATTTTCTGCACCTGTCCAATTTTCCCAACACCGTTTATTGAATAAACCATCTTTAGCCCATTGTATGTGTTTGCTTCCTCTGTTGACTATTAATTGCCTATAAAGGTGTAGGTTTATTTCTGGGCTCACTAGTATTTTTTAAAGCCTCCCAAGGAATTCTGTTTCCAGAGAGTGTTGAGAATGTGAAGACCTGCTGATGGGGAAGGCTGAGAAAGGCTATGAGGGAGGGGGACTGGTTAAAGACACAGAAGCTGCTGTGATAGCCTTTTGCTGCTTCTATCAGAAGAGTGGGCCCTGGCGGTGTTCTGTGAGAGAATAGGGTCCCAGGGAAATAAAGGTGGCCCAGAGGATAAATATGGAGCCTGAGTCAAAGATGTCAGAGGGAGGACTAAAAGGCAGCAAAATATGCCTGTCTACACTTAAACCTGGGGGACTCAGGGCCTGGTGTATGGATCTCAGGGCATCCTGTGCCCTGAACAGGGGAGCAAAGTGTTGCTTTGTGACAACCATCTGGACTGTCCTCACAATCTTTTTATCAACGCTTCTGACTGCAGATCTGTTCTCCAGAGCACGAAGATGACATTTCCTTCCCCTGGTTTCTTGAGAGTTAAGACTGTGTTCTTATGTGTCTGTGTGACCCAGATCAGGGACCAGCACAGAGCAAGTGCACAATAAATGAGTGTTTGATGAATGATGTTCACTGAACCTTTCCCCAGTGCCTTCCACAAAGGCCTGCACGAAATCGTCAATAACTTGTGCTTGAACGTTTAATTGACCTTTAGTAACGTCAATGAGAGCAGAACTGTCCGAGAGCACTGGGGCCCAACCTAGCTAGAAAATGTTTTGTTCTTCAAAGTACTGATCAGCACAGTGTTTTATAAAAATCCCACATACTGAGATTAGCAGATTTCACACACAAAAAAATCCAGATTTCTGTTTCTCTTGAAAAAGTCTGCTCCAGCAACACAGGGCCTATATTCTGGGAGGGCTGCCTCCTGAGAAAAAGCATAAGCTCTCCAGTTTGCCACACCATCTATACTATTCCCTTTTGCTGCTTAGTTGAGTATCAGTTGCCCTTTCTCACTGATCTTATTCTGTTGTATTACTTCTGTATTCTGGCCTCTGCAGGCACTGGGTTGTGATCCCTAGACTGGAGCAAAGGACCCCCAGTAAGACACTGAGAAATGAAATGTCAATTCCAAAGGCTGTTACCCCAGGTCTCAAGGAAACAAGGTTACCTTTAAAATGAACATGACGCAGAGCAAAAAATCCCAGTAGCCAAGTCAGAAATTTTGGAAAGGTCCAGTGGCTGCTCCGAGGCTGACAAAACACGCTCATGTATGTACCAAGCCCCTGCTTCTGATCCACCCCACCTGCTGGCCTGGGTCCCTAGCCATCCTGGCTCAGCAGACCTGGAGTGAGGAGTTCTGTCTCTCCTTCGGAGGGACTGTGACTCAGATGCCACACACTCCAGGAAACATTCCCTGGTCAGCTGTCCCTCATCACCTGGGCCACGCTTCCGTCAGGGTTCATCAGAAACTCAGGCCTCACCATGACTTGACAATGCAGTGGGCTGGCCAGCCCTGGCCATCACCCCCAGCTCCACCCCTTGCTCCCGTTCTCACTCCCCCCAGGAACCCTAGGGGTTTCAATATGTGGTTGCCTCTTGTGCTTCCCCCACTGGGGACCTGGCCCAACACCCAGGCATGTACCCTGACTGGGAATCAAACCATCAACCCTTTGATTTGCAGGCCAGTACTCAATCCACTGAGCCACACCAGCTAGTGCCCAACAAAGTCTTTTTACTGAAATAGAAAGTTCTTGGAAATCCCTTAGGAGTATTACAAATAGAGAAAGCATTTCATTAAATAGCATACAAATTTTAAAAAACATACAACATATCCCTGAATTCTATGTAAAGAGAGTCAAAAGACAAAAATAGTACAAATAACACAAATTCATGATGAGAGAGAATGCAAATTTTAAAATTTAAAAAATATGCTGAGACGTAACCTGTATCATGTTTCTGTGACCCTTCTTCCTTCTTTTATGACCCTTAACAATTTCAATCTTTGATTACAGCATGAAAGCGCAGTGTTCACCCTTTTCCGTTCATGATTAGAGCACCTAGAATATACTCGGCCTATGGTAAGTGAAAATATTTAAAATCAAACAGATGAGCAAATGAAAATAAATGAATATGAGAACTGGTATTTCAGATACAAGAAGTATCACAAGAGGGGTGAAAACCAGTAAGGCTTACAAGTATTTCATTCCTTCTGATGTTTTGCCCTTATTCTGCCCTCTGCTAGTTGAATCACTCTTCTGGTTTGATGTCTGTTTTCTTTTCATCCTTTAGGTTTTTGCTTGAATATCACCACAAAGAAATTTCCAGATCTGGGTCACACTCACTTGCACCCTGACCAGGAATCGAAACAGCAACCTTTTGGTGTATAGGATGATGCTACAACCATCTGAACCACCCGGCCAGGACCCATTACAATATTTTTCATTTTTTTCCATTTTAAATTTTTGAGGTAACTCCAGATTGCTTTCCACAGCGGCTGCATCAGTCTGCATTCCCACCAACAGTGCACAAGAGTTCACTTTTCTCCACATCCTCGCCAACACTTGTGGTTTGTTGATTTGATGATAGCCATTCTGACAGGTGTGAGGTGATCTTTTTAAAAAGATATTATTTATTTTTAGAGAGAGGAGAAGGGAAGGAGAAAGAGAGGGAGAGAAACACTGATGTGAGAGATACTGTACATTGACCAGTTGCCTCTCACATGCCCCTACCTGGGCACCTACCCTGCAACCCAGGCATGTGCCCTGACTGGGAATCCAACTGGCAACCTTTCGGTTTGCAGGCTGGTGCTCAATCCACTGAGCCACACCAGCCAGGGCTCACTGTGGTTTTAATTTGCATTTCTCTGATTATCAGTGACATTGAGCATCTTTTCATGTCTATTGGCTATCTGTATGCCCTCTTTGGAGAAGTGTCTATTCAGGGTTCTTTGTCCATTTTAAAATTCATTTTTTTTTGGTGTGAGTTGTATAAGTTCTTGATAATTTTGGACATTGATATCTTCTCAGATGTATCATGGGTGAATATGTTCTCTCATTCAGTGGGTTGTCTTTTCATTTTGTTGATTTCTTTTGCTGTGCAAAACTTTTTAGTTTAACATAGTCCCATTTTTTTTCATTTTCCTTGCCCAAGCCAATATATCAGAAAAAATATTGGTACGAGAAATGTCTTAAGATATTTAAAAAATATATTTTATTGACTATGTTATTACAGTTGTCCCATTTTTCTCTCCCCTTTATTGCCCTCCACCCTGTACCACTCCTCCCACCATCCTTCTTCCCTCACCTTAGTTGCTGTCCATGGGTCATACATGTAAGTTCTTTGGCTTCTCCATTTCCCATACTATTCTTAACCTCCCCCTGTCTATTTTCTACCTACCATTTATGCTTCTTATTCCCTGTACCTTTTCCCCCATTCTCCCTCTCCCCCTCCCCACTGATAACCCTCCACATGATCTCTATTTCTGTGATTCTGCTCCTATTCTAGTTGTTTGCTTAGTTTGTTTTTGTTTTTTTAGGTTTGGTTGTTGATAGTTGTGAGTTTGTTGTCATTTTACTGTTCATATTTTTGATCTTCCTCTTTTTCTTAGAGAAGTCCCTTTAACATTTCATATAATAAGGGCTTGGTAATGATGAACTCCTTTAACTTAACCTTATCTGGGAAGCACTTTATCTGCCCTTTCATTCTAAGTGAAAACTTTGCTGGATAGAATAATCTTGTATGTAGGTCCTTGCCTTTCATGACTTGGAATACTTTTTTCCAGCCCCTTCTTGCCTGTAAGGTCTCTTTTGAGAAATCAGCTGACAGTCTGATGGGAACTCCTTTGTAGGTTACTATCCCCTTATCTCTTGCTGCTTCTAGGATTCTCTCCTTCATTTTTACCTTGGCTAATGTAATTATGATGTGCCTTGGTGTGTGCTTTCTTGGGTCCAACTTCTTTGGGACTCTGAGCTTCCTGGAAGTCTATTTCCTTTGCCAGATTGGGGAAGTTCTCCTTCATTATGTTTTCAATTTCTTGCTCTTCCTTTTCTCCTTCTGGTACCCCTTTGATTCAGATGTTGGAAGGTTTAAAGTTGTTCCAGAGGTTCCTAAGCCTCTCCTTGTTTTTTTGTTTTAAAGATTTTATTTACTTATTTTTAGACAGAAAGGAAGGGAGGGAGAAAGAGAGGGAGAGAAACATCAATGTGTGGTTGCTTCTTACATGCTCCCTACCAGGGACCTGGCCTGCATCCCAGGCATGTACCTTGACTGGGAGTTGAACCAGCGACCCTTGGTTCGCAGGCTGGCATGTAGTCTGTTGAGCCACACCAGCCAGGGCCTCTTCTCATTTTTCTGAATTCTTGTTTCTTTATTCTGTTCTGGTCAAGTGTTTATTTAATCTTTCTGCTCCAAACCGTTGATTTGAGTCCTGGTTTCCTTCCTGTCACTGTTGGTTCCCTGTACATTTTCCTTTATTTCACTTTTCATAGCCTTCACTTTTCCCTCTATTTTGCAACCACACTCAACCAATTCTGTCAGCATACTGATTACCAGTGTTTTGAACTGTGCATCTGATAGGTTGGCTATCTCTTCATCACTTAGTTGTATCTTTTCTGGAGCTTTGATCTGTTCTTTCATTTGGGTCATATTTTTTTGTCTTGTTGTGCCTGTTATGTAGTACGGGGTGGAGCCTCAGGCACTTGCCAGGGTAGGGCAACCCACGTGGCTGCACTGTGGTGCTGTGTGTTGGGGAGGGGTCCGAGAGGGAAGAATGCCACTAGCTGGCTCTCAGTGGAGTTTCAGTCACTTCCTCTGCTACCCACAAGCAAATTCTTGGGTGGGTGGGCATGTGTACATTCTAGGACCCTGTGAGTCTCTCCAACAGACTCTTGTGTGAGGCTTGGAGTTTCTCCTGCTGCTGCAGCCCCAAGTTTTTACAGTCAGAGGTTTTGAGGCTTAATTGCCCCACACTGGAACCCTGGGCTGTACGGTCTGTCTTTCTCCCCAGTTGTTTCTCCTGGTTTATCCGCATGCCAAAGTGGGACCGCCCTCTCTGTCAGCTGCTGCCTCACCCACCCCAGTCCTCCAGGCACCACCGTGCCCACCACCTTGCTCACCCCAGTCTCTCTTTCTTTTTTTTTTTTTAAAGATTTTGTTTACTTTATTTATTTATTTTAGAAAGATGGGGAAGGGAGGGAGAAAGAGAGTGAAACATCAATGTATGGTTGCCTCTAGCACACCCCCTACTGGGGACCTGGCCTGCAACCCAGGCACGTGCCCTGACTGGGAATCAAACCGGCAATGCTTTGGTTCACAAGCCTGCGCTCAATCCACTGAGCTACACCAGTCAGGGCTCACCCCAGTCTTTCAGGCATTGCCTTACCATGAGTCCTCTCCACCCTGGCTGCCCATCTCTGCTCCTCTTATTGGTCTGGATGAATGTTTCTTCTTTAACTCTTGGTTGTGTGACTTCCATACAGTTCGATTTTCTGGCAGTTCTGGTTATTTTTTTGTTTTTAAATTTGTTGTTGTCCTTCTTTTGGTTGTGTGAGGAGGCAAAGTGTATCTACCTACACCTTCATCTTGGCCAGAAGTCCCCAAATGTCCAAGATTTTACTGCCTATGTTTTCTTCTATGACTTTTATAGTTTTGAAACTTACATTTAAGTCTTTAATCCATTTTGAATTTGTTCTTGTGCATGGTGTAAGAAGGTGGTTTTTCATTTTTGTTAAATCTTACATTCAGTGATGTAACCATGGTCCTGCAGAAACTGAAACACAGAGAGGTTGAGAGAAATCTGCTCCCAGATCACACCATGCACAGCAGTGGTGGAAGAGGAAACAAATCAAGTTCTGGCCCAGCATGTCTCATACCACTCTGTCCTGCCTATCAACAGGGTTGTCACAAGCCCAGTAAAAGCAAACAAGACATACAAAGTATTACATTTGTGTGTTGCCAATGCTTTAAACCTCTTGAGACTTCTCTGTCCATATGGTAACTGTATGTTTAACTTTTTAAGAAAATGCCAAACTATTTTCTAGAGTGGTTGTGCCATTTTAATAGGTGTGTACCTTATGGTTTTTTAATTTTCCTAATACCCAATGATGTAGAGTTTCCTTCTAATGTGCTTATTGGCCATCAGTATATCTTTGGTGAAGTGTCTGCTTCACCAAACCTTTTACTCATTTTTATATTGGGTTGTTTTCTTACTGAGTTTTGAGAGTTCTTTATATATTCAAGATAAGTCTTTCATTGGATATGTAGTTTGCATTTCTCCTAGTCTCTACTTTTTTTTTCATTTTTTTTAACTGACTTGAAGATAGAAGTTCTCAATTTTTATGAGGCCCAATTTACCTTTTAATTTATTTCACAGAGCATGCTTTTCACATTATATCTAATAAATCTTTGCTTAACTTGTCACAAAGATTTGTTTCAATGTTTTTTCTAATAAAGTTTCACATTTCTGTCTTTGATCCATTTTTATTTTCAGTTCATAGGTCCGCACTCAATCTACTGAGCCACACCAGTCAGGGCTTCATTTTTATTTTATTGTGGTAAAGTATACATAAGATAAAGTTTACCATTTAAAAATACTTATTTTTTAAGAGCAATTTTAGGTTCACAGAATTGGGCAGAAGGTACAAATATTTCCTATTACACTTCTTGCTTCCATACATCCATAGCCTCCCCGACCAGACTGGTACATTTCTTTGGAGGGAGGCAGTGTTGGCAGAGCCAGCTGAGGCTTTATTTTGGGAGAAAAAAAAAACACTTGATTTGGCTTTTAGTCAGGGACATGCGTAAGAGGTGGTGCCCCAGCCTGTAAACATCCCCACCGCAAGGGTGAGCTGAGGCCTGGGGCTGTGTCTCGGGTGGGTCTTCTGTGCCTTCTGCTCTCCTACAGAGCTCCTTTCCTGCCAGATCGGAGGACAGGAGGGTCCGCAGTAGTCATTCACTTGGACAGGACATCAGGTGACTCAGACACCAGCTTGGGCCTCAGTCTTCTTCATAGCTGGTGCTGGTGCTGGTTTGGCTGAAGAAGCCAGAGCTCCTGCCAGAGCCCATGCTGGCCTGGAAGCCCAGGCTGTAGTTGAGGGGCCGTAGTTGAGGTTCTCATAAGCTGGGCTCAGCCATCTGAATAGCAGCTGGTGGTCTTGGTATGGATATTAATATTCTGCATTCCAGACTCCAGCTGGCTCTCTCGCCCTCCAGAAACTTGCAGTAGGTGGCGATCTCCATATCCAGGGCCAGCTTGACATTCACGGGCTCCTGGTACTCAAGAGCTGCTGGGCCATGTTCTGCTTGGCGGCTCTCAGAGCGGCTTCCAGCTCAATCACCTTGGCCTGTGCATCCTTGATGGCCAGTTTACCACGCTTCTCGGCATCCTTGATGGTGGCCTCCAAGGAAGCCCTCTGACCTTTGAGGCATCGATCTCAGCCTGGATTCTGCTGATGTTCTGGTTAATCTCAGAAATCTCCATCTTTTCGTAATGCAGGTCGTCCTCATGCTTCCCAGCCAATGCCTGCAGCTCCTAATACTTGATCTTGTAGATGGCCTCAGCCTCAGCCCAGATGTGGTTGGTGATCTTGTACTGGGCCTTGACCTTGGCAATGATGCTGTCCAGGCCTAGGGAGTGGCTGTTGTCCATGGACAGCACCACAGACATGTGGGAGATCTGGGCCTGCAGCTCACGAATCTCTTCATCATACAGCTGCCTGTAGAAGTTGATCTCATCTGTCAGCCCTTCCAGGCGGGACTCCGGCTCTACCTTGTTCATATAAGCTTCCTTCTTGATGAGGACAAATTCATTCTCCATCTCTGTGCGCTTGCTGATCTCGTCCTCGTACTTATTCTTCAAGTCTTCCACCAGCCCCTGCATGTGGCCAAACTCCGCCTCCAGTCTCAGTTCTCCTGGGCCAGTGTTTCCAGCTGCCACTGCAGGTTGTTGATGTAGGCCTCGAACGTGTTGTCCATGTTACTGCGAGTCCTCTTTTGGCTATTGTGAATGCTGCAACAACTATTGGTGTATAGTATCAATTTATATCTCTGTTTTCAATTATTTTGGGTATTTACCTAGGAGTGAAGTTGCTGGGCCATATGGTAATTGTTGTTTTTTTTAAAGGAACCACCAAACTACGTTCCACAGAAGCTGCACTATTTTACATTCCTGTTAGCGAGGTACATGAGTTCAAATTTCCCCACTTCACCAACACTCCATTTTCTATTTGATAGTTACCATCCTAATGGTGTGAAGAGTTATCTTATTGTGGCTTATCATTTTCTAAATGGCTAGTGATGTTGAGCTTCTTTTCATGTATTTATTGGCCATTTGTATGTCTTTTTTGGAGAAATGTCTTCAAGTCCTTTGCCCATTTTAAAATTATTTTTTGTTATTCTTCTAAGTTTATATTTCTTTTTCTTATCTAACTTTGGCTCCAACTTCTAGTACTGTGTTGCATAGCCCTGGTGAAAATGGGTATCCTTGTCTTGCTCCTGATCTTGGGGGATCCTGAGCTTTGTCTTTCACCAATGAATATGTTGGCTGTCAGTTTTTCCTAAGTGTCCTTTATCACATTAAGGAAGTTCCTTTCTTAGTTTTCTAGTTCCTATAATGAAAGGGCATTGGATTTTTGTCAAGTGCCTTTTCTACATCAACTGAGTTGATTATATGGATTTTTCCTTTGTTCTATTAATGTGGTATAGTCTATTGACTGATTTTATTTTCAAGTCTTGCACTTTTGTGATAAGTCCATTTGGTCATGGTGTATATAGTCCTTTTAATACACTATTGGATTTAGTTTACTTGTATTTTGTTGAGGATGTTAAGAACTCTTTCCATTTAAAGTGTTTGTATTATTTCATGCAGTAGTTACAACAGCTGCTCTATAGTTTTGATATGGGTTGGCAACTGTCAATGAACTTCTCCCTTGAGAATTGGTCACATGGTAATTCTGGATGGTATACTGGACATTTTGAATATTGTGTTGTGAGATTTAAGATTCTTCATGAATATTTTGTTTCAGCAGGCAATTTAACCTCTGGTCAGAAAGACAGAGCTCTACAGAAGTTTTGGCTGCCTGTAGCACTATAGCTATAGCTCTGTGGCAGTGCCACGCTTGGGCAAAACAGGGAAAGAAAAATAAAATGGTGATTAGCTTTTCCGAGTGTCCCCTTTTCTTGGTTCCCCTGCCCAGAAAAAAGTTTTAGCTGCCAGAGCCAAACTGTTGCAGTCTTGCCTACCTTCAGAGGTCAGAATTTGGGGTGGGGAAAGAAAAAATTCTTTCTCTGGTCATCTGGCCAGAACTAAGATGGATTCTTTTGGGGTTTTGGCGGCCTGACCTCAGAGGTAAAAGCCATGAAAAAGGAAAAAAAATACCAGGAAACACTCCTGTATGGATTAAGTTTTGACTTCCCTAATCTGACTGCTTTTATTCTCAAGTCCTCAGGTACATGGGGACCTTGGTTGTCAAACTTAATTTGTTCCAGAAGGCTGTTCAAGAAGGGATTTATATGAAAACTGAATCACGCCTGAGGGATGTGTGAAAGATCATGCAGGTATCAGCATGAAAGCGTTGTCGGTTTGAGAACCAAAGTTTTGTTTGGCAATCAAGACATTTTCTTCATGAACAGCTTGGTCAAGAACAGAATTATTCAAAATGAGAGATGTTTGAGAACCAAGCTTTGACTGAAATTATATTTTTCCCAATTTTAAGTTGTAATCAGTGGGAGAGACTGTAGTGTGTTTAAATTTTGGCCAGCACTAGAGGTTGGAAAGCAACTTTTGAGGTCACAAATGTGTACTTTCATGACTAATACTGTTGGTTTCTATCTAAATTTGGTCAGACCGATGCTGGGAGGTTACATTTGAGAATGGGGATTTTTTTTTCTAATTAATATTTATTATTTCTGAAGAAAACCATTTTTTAATATATTTTATTGATTATGCTGTTACAGTTGTCCTATTATCCCCCCTTCATTCCCCTCCACCCTGAACACCCTCTCCCACCCACATTCCCCCCCTTTACTTCAGTCCATGTGTCGTAAGTTCTTTAGCTTCTACATTTCCCCTATTATTCTCACCCTCCCCCTGTCTATTTTCTACCTACCATCCATGCTACTTATTCTTTATACCTATCCACCCCCTCTCCTCCCACTCCCCTGTTGCTAACCCTCCATGTGTTCTCCATTTCTGTGGTCCTGTTCCTGTTCTAGTTGTTTGCTTAGTTTCTTCTTGTTTTTGTTTCAGGTGTGGTTGTTAATAATTGTGAGTTTGCTGTCATTTTACTACACATGTTTTTTATCTTCTTTTTCTTAGGTAAGTCCCTTTAACATTTCATACAGTAAGGACTTGGTGATGATGAACTCCTTTAACTTGACCTTATCTGAGAAGCACTTTATCTGCCCTTCTATTCTAAATGAAAGCTTTGCTGGAT
>CM052540.1:85360189-85393717 GCA_028533065.1 Trachops cirrhosus | reverse complement strand
CCAATTCTGTGAGTATCCTGATCACCAGTGCTTTGAACTGTGCATCTGATAGGTTGGCTATCTCTTGGTTGCTTAAAAGGATGGGTTCTGGGGCTTTCAATTCTTCTTCTGTTTGAGCCATCTTTTTTCTGTTTTTTTGTTTTTGTTTTCTTTGTTGTTGTTTTTTGGTCTTGTGGAGCTCCTGTAGTGAGGGGCGGGGCCTTAGGAGTTCACCAGGGCAGGGCACCCCAGTGGCTGGGTTGTGACGCTGTATGTGGGGGCGGGGTCCGAGGAGGAACAATGGTGCTTGCTCTGCTCTCTGTAGGACCTCAGACCCTTCCGTGGCTTTCCAAAAGCCAACTGGGCCCCTCTGGTGCCAATTCCTGTGTGGGTGGGCCTGTGCACCCATGGGACCTTCCTTTTCAGTGACCCAAAGCTCTATTTCCCGGTGCTGGGACCCTGAGTTGCGTGCAGTGCCTTGCTTCACAATGGCCGCATGGCTGGGTCTGCTGGTCACCACCCCCTGGCCGGGGCCCACCAGCCACCACCACTTGTGCGCCCAGGGTCTGCCTGCTGCGGGCCTGCGCGCCACCCCAGTTGCTCTGTGCTCCACTCTGCGTCCCTCGCCCGGCCCGACTCCGCCCCTCCTACCGGTCTGCATGAACGTCTCTTATTTTTAAATCCTTGGGTGTCCGACTTCCATACACCTCAATTCTGTCAGTTCTGGTCGTTATTTTGTTTCTATATTGTTGTTGTCCCTATCTGGGTTGTGCGAGGAGGCAGAGGAGGCAGTGCGTCTACCTATGCCTCCATCTTGGCCCGAAGTCCGAGAATGGGAATTTGAGCTTGCTTTCAGAAAAACAGCTGTGCCAGCTACATTTGCCCAACCTTATGGTGGAAGTTAGTTTTGAGAATTTATGAATGTGAGCTTAATTTTCACAACAAATGCTTCATTCTTATTTCATCAAGATTTGCTTGAACATTTATTTTTGAGGTGATCTTTTGGAGTTTAACAAAAATTGGTTTTCATCCTCTAGTTTTGCTGGGAGGTTGGTTTTGAGAACTCTTGAATCTGTTTCACTGGATTGGTACAATTAACTCACCTTGAGAATTTTGTGAACGCTTGAATCTGCATTCATTTGCACAATAATTACTGTGTTTTGGCTAGATATGCTCAAACTCATGTTGGGAAGTTACTTTCAGAATTTTCAAAAGTCTGTTTTCATCTAAATTTGCTTTTAAATTTGGTTGGGAAGATACTTCCCAGAATTTGTACATATGGGTTTGTTTACAAATACTATGTTTCATCTAAGATGTACTCAAACTCCCACTTTGTTTCTTTTTGAGAATAATTTGTGAACCTGAGGTTTTTTGTTTCATTTACAAAAGCTGTTTCAGTTACTGTCTCAGGACACTTTGAATGTTTTGAGAAAAGCCTGTGAATTTGAACTTTCACAGGAACTGAAGGGTATGCATTGGGACAGGTCATCTCTCTTGCATTTTCTTCAACAGGCCGGAACAGAGGCAAAACGTATCCAGTATAATCTAGGCCTCTGTCAAAGCCACGTACAATTCCAGAGAGCACCTGTCACTTTGTATCTAGGACAAGGACTGGGCCAGATCTGGTCTGTGGGTTGTTTTTGTGTGATCAGTTAGACAAGAATGGATTTTATGTTTTAAGAGTTGTTAAAAAGAAGCAGTCCCGGCCAGTGTGGCTCAGCAAACTGAGTGCTGGCTTGCAAACCAAAAGTTGTTGGTTCGATTCCTGGTCAGGGCACATGCCTGGGTTGCAGGCCAGGTCCTCAGTAGGGGGTGTGCAAGAGGCAACGGATGCATGTTTCTCTCACACTTTGATGTTTTCTTTCCTCTTTCTTCCTTCCTCTAAAAATAAGTAAAATCTTAAAAAAAAAAAGTGACAATTGACACCTACCTGAACATGACAGTTAGGGGCACCAACTCTCCATGCAGTCGAAAATCTGTGTATACCTTTACTCCCCTGAAACTTAAGCTGTCCCTTGGTGTCTGTATAAGTGGACCTGTACAGTTCAAACCCATGTCGTTCAAGGGTCAGCTTTATTTTGTTTGAATCGTTACTTTGGAATCCCTTTGCTATAGCAGCCTAGCCTATAGCCTAATTAATATGCATCCCAAACAATCTCCAGCTGCCGTGTTCATGCCCCAAACACCTCAAACTCAACATATCAGCCTTCCCTGAATACCTGCTGTCCTTATGTTCCTGAACACAAAGAATATTCCAATTACTTGATAACAGTCCTATTACCTATATACCCTCAGTCAAGAGACTTCTGTCATTCTTGAGTCAAGAAATTCCTACTACCCTCATGTTCAACTGGTTACAGAAAGCCCAGCTTTTTACAAACATACCTCTTCGATCCTTTCCTCACCATCCTGGCTTTAGATGCTTTTTACTTTCTAATTGGCTCTCTGCCTCTAACTCCATATTCTGTAATGCAGCTCCATTACCATTCTTAAAACCAGATCCATTTGTATGTTTTGTTTCCCGAAGTCCAAAGCGTGCAAAGTCTTCATGGGACAAGCCCGTCTTAAGTCTCTGTCCCCTGCACATGCACCACATCCACTTCACACAAACCACACTGCTCCTGTACTCCTCCAATCCTCTGTACTTGGCTGTTATTCCTTTGTCTACACCAATGCTTCTCAATGTGGTGGATTATTTTTTAAAAAGTTTCCAGTCTACTGTAGATCAGGACTTTGAAAGCTATGCACGCAAGCTGAGCAATCAATCACATGCTTAACTCTCACAGCAATGGCAAAGTCTCCCAGTGCCTGCGTCTAACTGTGGTGCCTGTTCTGTCACGGACAGGTTAACTCCAGAACCACACTGTCCAACGACCACACATCACAGTTTAGGCAAACCTCCCTCTCCCCTGCCTGGTGAATCACCACCCATCCACTCATAAGGTCCAACCATCACTACTGTCTCCTCCGTTACATTTTCTCAGATATTTATGCCCCATAGTCAGATCTTGTCCAATATATCCACCATCATCTTTTCTTCACACTTCCGTTATAACTC
The DNA here is from genome assembly GCA_028533065.1 of Trachops cirrhosus. Classification (NCBI taxonomy): domain Eukaryota; kingdom Metazoa; phylum Chordata; class Mammalia; order Chiroptera; family Phyllostomidae; genus Trachops; species Trachops cirrhosus. The sequence goes on along the minus strand of CM052540.1, from coordinate 85,390,680 downwards.
ATCATGATACTATAATTTTCTGTTAAATGCAAAAGAGGAGCAAGCTCTTCTAAGTTAGAAACATATACAAGTTATCTCTGCATCCTTAGCCTTATGCCTGTCATGTGGTAGAAGCTAAAAGATAAAATCAGCAAACGAATGTGTCAACACACCTCTGTGGCAACATGAAGACACAAAGGACCTGTAACAACTCTAAATAGAATTTTAATGACTGGGGTGTGGTTTAGGACTTAAAGGTTATTGAATGGTCCAGATCACGTGGATAGAAGCGATCAGTAGGCTGTCTGAGACTGCTGCTGACGGTAGGCGCCCCGGCGCAGGTAGCCCTCATTTTTGCGGTAGCCGTCTTTCTGGTCTACAGGAGACACGGGAAGAGGAGTGAATGCCAGGGGAGAGGCAGTAAGGGAGCCACGACCGTGGGGGAACAGAAGGGATGGAACCACTTACCTCGGAAGTAGCCACCATAGGTACCCTGCTTGTGGTCAAACACCCGCTCATTGTTTTCCACCAGGCTGCCCAGCTTTTCCGCCAGCTGCAGAGCCAGGTTCTGTTGGGCAGTGGGCTCCGTGCGGTGCATCACCACTGTCTGCGTTGGCTGGTCCAAGGAGGCCTGATGGGAGTGAGCCAGAGGAAGGGATGACATAGATCAGACCCCTCTAGTCCAAACTCTCCATGACTTCACCTGCCTATTTACTATCCCTGGCCCTTACCATCAGCTCCTCGTTAATGATCATCTTGCTAATGATGGAGTGCACGGTGGGTAGGTCCAGCTCAAACATGTCAGATAGTGTCTCCATGCTGGGGAGAAAGAAGGCAGGGAGCAACTAGGACCCTCAACCACAAAGCTGGGGCCCCTCTGCTTCCTCAGGGTTCATCCTACCTGATGGAGTCATAGACACTGCTGTAAGTGAAGAGGTAGGTCCGCAGGGACTCTTCCTGGATCTTCCTATGGGGAAAAGGAAGAAGAGATCTTTAGGAAAGGGGACCAACCAGTCTTTTTCGTCCCTACTCACCACAGCCTCCCTCTGTGCTCACCTAACCAGCATGGTTCGGACTTTGTCAGCCTCAGGGAAGAGGTCCCACACTTTGCCATTCATTTTCTCATTGATGATAAAACTGTGGCAGGTCTTCCAGTCGCCCATCTTCATGGCCTTCGAGGCAGCAACCACATGTTCCCTCATTGATTCAGGGGGACCTGAAAGGTTGGGAATGAGGTGGGGCCCAGGGAAACTTGGGACGAGCGTTCTGGCCCTCATGAGCACTGTTCAAGGAGGAACACAGGACAGGAGTGCGAACACCCAGCCTGGAAACTCTCCCATCCCACCACTAAACAGCTATATGATTGTACAAGCCCCTTAATATCAAAATAAATTTATTCAGATTTTAAGTAGTAGTAGGGCTTTTGGCTCCACTGCAGGCAGCAACACAGAATTGTAGAAACCATGGTGAACCAGAGAGCACTAAGAGATGCTGGAAACTTCCAATTCAAAGAAAGTATCGCCACATAAGGGGATGTGGCTGTGAACAGTATGCCTGGCTCACTTGCCAAGTCCTTCTATGCACCAACCCCACAGGAAGGGCGCAATTCAAATTCCTTTCCTGATGAAATCACATCTCATTCAATCCCTGGAGTGATCAATCAGATCTTTCAGAAGAGATCAAAGGGGCCAATGTTAGATTCTTGAATGCCAAGGGTCTAGCTGATTGGCTGAAAATCATGTGCATGAAGGACGAAAAGAGGAAAAATGTTGGAGAAACACATTAACTGTGTTAAAGTTGGGTAAGTCACTTAACTTCAGTTTTCTTAATTAAGAAAAAGGGGGTAATAACAGTACCTACATCACATGGTTATTACCAATAAAGAGTAAATAATTATTTACAACACTTAAAACAGTACCAGGCAGAACAAAAGCACTATGTAAATTTATATTAAACCCCATTGGAATCAGGGCACAAGAGTTTAACTTAGTGACTAAGGAGACTGAACTTTATTCTGTAGTCAATGAAGAACTTCAAAAGGTGTTGGAGGTATATGACATCATAAATTTGTAGAAAGATAATACTGACAGGTACAGACTGAAATGGAGAATAACAGGAAGTAGAAGCTTAATTTGTAAGAGACTGCAGGAACTATTAAGTAAAATGCCTTTAGAGTCTTCATGAAGGTTTCATGAAATCAAAAGGAATCATCTTGTAGAAAATTATTTCCATTAGCTTCTTTGAATCCTTCGGTTAAAAGTAATCAAGGGACAAACAAGTGAAGTTTGTTCTACCACAAAGCCGCACTCACCCAGCAAGGGCTGCCGCTCGCCCACCCGCAGCTGGTGATGGAACTGCTTGCTGATCATGCGTCGGCGGGCATCGCTCTCATGGGCGGCCATGTATGGGATCTCCAGGAGCATGGCAGACACCAGATAAACACACTCCAGCAGCTCCAGGTTGATGTGCAGGTGGAAGGGCACCTGCCGGCGCCGTTCCACCTTCTCCTGCTCCTGGTTGCGCTCCTGTAGGCTACGTAGCAGCAGACCCTGGCCTAGAAGCTCCTTGGCCCGGCCACTTGACTGGATGTCCAGCAGAGCATTGTGAGCATCTTTGGTTAGGCCTTGGCGGAAGGCACAAATGCCCAGCTGCACCATGGTGCGGTTGTACAGGATCTGGGAGCAAAGCATAATGCGTTCACAAGTGACATCCACAAGGCAGCTGTTCATTCTCAACACATATACAAATACTCAACAAATGATACATTGATATGTGGAGCACTTGGCTTACTGGCTGGGACAGAGGCCTCATTTTGATGGGAATGTTTAAATAAAGACCTAATAAAAAAAGAGGGAGCAAATTATGTAGGTAGCTGGGAGAACAGCACTGCAGGGAAAAGCAAATGCAAAGGCCCTGTGCAAGAACTGTGCCAGGTGTATCTGAGGAACAAGGAATGTAAACTAGCCGGGCTGGTAGACGATGTGATTGTAAACTGGAAGATGGGCAAGCACATAGCTGTGTAAGCCATGTTAAGGATTTTTAAGATGGAAAACCATGGGAAGGTTTTGAGCAAACAAATGATACAATCTGGCTTAATTTAACATGGCTACTCTGGCTAGTATACTAAGAATAGCCTGAAAGGACACAAGGGCAGAAGCAGAGAGAGACCAAGATGATGGTGGCTTAGACCAGAGGGCAGTACTGAAAGTGGTCAAGTGGTCAGATCCAGATTTTGAGTGGAAATGTGCGGGGAAGGAGAGGTAGTATGTGGGGGGAAAACAGGAAGTAAGGAAGATTCCAAGGTTTCTGGGCTAGGCAACTGAAAAGATGGTGGTGTCACTAATTAAGAGAGGAAAGAGTGTAGCAATATAGATCGTAGGCAATACAATACTGATAACAAAAATATAGACATCAGTATCAAGTCATAAACACAGACGGAAAGATTGTTAAAGAAATTAGCAAACGGAAACTAGCAACATGAAAAAAGAAATCGTATCATGACCAAGTAGGATATATTTCAGGAATGAAAGGCTGATGTAAAAATATAAAATCATGGTTATTGACCATGTGGGTCTCTCCAATCATGGTCATATGAACAGAACAAAGGAGAAATTAACTCTATCATTTCAAGAGATGCAGAAAGAGCTTTTGTCAAAATTTAGTATCTACTCTGACAAAAATTCTCAGCCAGCTAGGATCAGAAGAGCCTGGGATCAACTGATCAACTAGGATCAATCTCAGAAAGAGCATCTACTAAAATACTACAGCTAACATTATCCTTAATAGTGAAATGTTGGTTTCAACATTTCCTAAGAATGGGAATAAGGCAAGATGTCTGCTCTCAGTGTTTCTATTCAACACTGCACTGGAGATCATTTAATATAGCAAGAAAGAATGTGTCTAGTAATAAAACTGTCTCTATGGTACATTTATATAATAGACTATTACTCGGCTGTAAAAAAGAAGAAAATTTTACCCTTGCTACAGCATGGATGGACCTGGAGAATATTATGCCAAGTGAAATCAGCCAGTCAGAGAAAGACAAATACCACATGACTCCAACTCATATATGGAATACCATGAACAAACTGAACTGAAAAGCAAACAGATGGACTCAGAGAGAGAGCAGGCTGGCAGCTATGTGAGGGATCAAGCAACAATGAAAAAGAACTCATGCACAGAAACAACAGTGTGGTGATTGCAGGGTGGGTAGAGGTGAAGAGAGTGTAAGGTTGATAAATGGTAATGGGAAAAATACAATAAAAAAGAAAAACTATTAAAAAAACCCTATCTCTGTATGTAGATATTTTAGTCAAGAACAGATCACACAGACAATGATGACATGCCAAGGAGCCTCGGTGTGTAGCAGCTTACACCATCTAAGGGTGTGTAAGCACACTCTAGGATGTTCTCACAGCCATGCAATCACCCAATGATGCATTTCTCAGAATGTATTACCCTTGTTAAACAGCACATGACTGTACTAGAGCTTGGTGAATTCAGCAAAATGGTAGGATACAAAAATTACCTTTATGTTTACATAACGGTAGCTAACAACTTGAAAATGAATTTTTTAAAAACTGCACTTAAAATAGCATCAAGTATCACATAATATTCAGGAATAATTTTTTTAAAATATATTTTGATTATGCTATTACAGTTGTCCCGTTTTTTTCCTCCCCTTTATTCCCCTCCACCCTGCACACCCCCTCCCACTAGCATTCCCCCACATTAGTTCATGTCCATGGGTCACGCATATAAGTTCTTTGGATTCTCCATTTCCTATACAATTCTTAACCTCCCTGTCTGTTTTGTACCTACCATTTATGTTTCTTATTCCCTATACCTTTTCCTCCATTCCCCCACCCTCCCTGCTGATAACCCTCCATGTGATCTCCATTTCTGTGATTCTGTTCCTGTTCTAGTTCTTTGCTTAGTTTGTTTTTGTCTTAGGTTCAGTTGTTAATAACCATTGAGTTTGTTGTCATTTTACTGTTAATATTTTTTGATCACCTTTTTCTTAGTAAGTCCCTTTAACATTTCATATAATAAGGGCTTGGCGATGATGAACTCCTTTAACTTGACCTTATCAGGAAAGCGTTTATCTGCCCTTCCATTCTAAATGATAGTTTTGCTAGATAGAGTGATCTTGGATGTAGGTCCTTGCCTTTCATGACATGGAATACATCTTTCCAGCCCCTTCTTGCTTGTAAGGTTTAAGGTTTCTTTTGAGAAATCAGCTGACGGTGTTATGGGAATTCCTTTTTAGGGACCTGTCTCCTTTTCCCTTGCTGCTTTTAAGATTCTCTCCTTATCTTTAATCTTGGGTAATGTAATAATGATGTACCTTGGTGTGTTCCTCCTTGGGTCCAACTTCTTTGGGACTCTCTGAGCTTGCTGGACTTCCTGGAAGTCTATTTCCTTTGCCAGATTGGGGAATTTCTCCTTCATTATGTTTTCAAATGAATTTTCCATTTCTTCCTCTTCCTCTTCTCCTTCTGGCACCCCCAAAATTCAGATGTTGGAATGTTTAAAGTTGTCCTGGAGGTCCCTAAGCCTCTCATTTTTTTGAATTCTTGTTTCTTCATTCTGTTCTGGTTGAAGGTTTCTTCCTTCCTTCTGGTCCAAACCGTTGATTTGAGTCCTGGTTACCTTCCCGTCACTGTTGGTTCCCTGTACGTTAAGGCTTTTCATAACCTTCACTTTTCCTTCTATTTAGTGACCATATTCAACCATTTCTGTGAGCATCCTGATTACCAGTGTTTTGAACTCTGAGCCTGATAGGTTGGCTATCTTTTCATTGCTTAGTTCTATTTTTGGAGCTTTGATCTGTTCTTTCATTTGGGCCACATTTTTTTTGTCTCTGAGTGCCTATTATATAATAAGGGTAGTATTTTGCCTTAGGGAGTCACCAGGTCGGGGAAACCGTCATCACTGCGTTGTGGCACTGTATGTGGGGGAGGGGTTTGAGAGGGAACAATGCCACGTGTTCGGCTCTGGCTTCCAATCATTTCCCTTGCTACCTACAAACAAATTGGGTCCTTCTGGTGCTAATTCTGGATAGGTAGGTATATGTACACTCTAGGACCCTGTGGGTCTCTCCAATGAACTCTTCTGCGAGGCTTGGAAACTTTCTGCCTCTGTTGCAACCCCTAGAGGTTTTTTCAGTCAGAGGTTTTGAGGCTTTATTGCCCTGCGCTGGAACTCTGGGTTGCATGGTCTGTCTTGCTCCCCAGCCTCCACCTCACCCACCCTGGTCCTCCTGCTGCTGCTTTGCTGTGAGTCCCCTGGCTGCCTACCTCCATCCCTCCTACCAGTCTGGATGAATACTTCTTTAATTCCTTGGCTGTCAGACTTCTATACAGTTCCAATTTTCTGGTGATTCTGGTTATTTTTTGTTTTTAAAATTGTTGTCTTTTGGTTGTGCGAGGAGGCAAAGTGTATGTACCTACTTCCCCATCTTGGCCAGAAGTATTCAGGAATAATTTTTTAAAAGATGTATAATACCTCTAACATTGCAGAAAGAAAATGAAGAAATTAAATTAAGAGATAACATGCAAGCCCTGGCTGGTGTGGCTCAGTGGATTGAGAGCCGGACTGCGAACCAAAGGGTTGCCAGTTTGATTCCCAGTCAGGGCACATGCCTACATTGTGGGCCAGGTCCCCAGTAGGGGGCGCTTGAGAGGCAACCACACATTGATGTTTCTCTTCCTTTCTTTCTCTCTTCCTTCCTCTCTCTAAAAATAAATAAATCTTAAAAACAAATAAAAAGAGATAACATGTAAGAAGTTCTCCCCAAAGTTGATTTACAGATTTGATAAAAAACCCCAGGTGCTTTTGTAGAAACTGACAAGCTGACTCTAAAATTTATGTAAAAATGCAAAAATCACAGAATATCCAAAGCACTCCTACAAAAAACATGTTGGTGTACTCACAGTCTCTGACTTGGAGACTTTCTCTAAAGGCACAGCAATTAAGACAGTGTTCGACTGGCATAAAGATAGACAAAAACATGAATGAATGGAACAGAACAGAGCCCAGAAATACACCCACACTTTTAGGTCGATGTAGTTTTCCATAAATGCACCAAAGGAATACAACGGGGACAGGATGTCTCTGATCCTGACTTCACATCATATGCAAAAATCATAGATCTAAATGTGAAAGCTAAAACCATAATGGCTATCAAGAAACAGAAAAAGAATATATTATGAATTGCAAGTAGGCATAGATTTCTTTAACTAGGACCCAGACAATAACTGTAAGTGGAAAAAAATGGTAAATCAGATCACACCAAAATAAATGGTGTAGAAAATGAATTCACAAAGCAGAGTATAGAAGAAAATATTTGGAAAACCTTTATCTGACAAAGGACTGGCATCCAGGATAAAGAATTCCTAGAACTCAATGATAAAAAGATGAACAATCCAATCTTTAAAAACAATGGGCAAAAGTTGACATTTCATGAAAGATATATAAAGGTAACGTCAACAGAAGAGTAATCAATTTCAATGCTTATCAGGGAAATACAACCTAACATCATGAGATTCCATTACACAATCACCAATATGGCTAAAACTAAAAAGACCTACAACACCAAACATCAACAGGAAACACTCATTAATGGTAGGAGTATAAAATGGTATAACCACTTGAGTTTCTTATAAAACTAAACATATACCTACACTATGATGCAGCAATTCCACTCTTTAAGTATTTACCCCCCCAAAAAACCATATATCCACACAAAGACTGGTACATAAATGTCCACAGTAGCTTCATTTATAATGGCCCCAAACTGGAAATAGACCAGCTATCTACCAAGAGAAAATATATCAAGAACTTGTGATAAGCCCTGGCTGGTGTAGCTCAGTGTCAGCCTGGTCACCAGTTCCATTCCTAGTCGGGGCACATGCCTGGCTTAGGGGGTGCGTGAGAGGCAACCACACACTGATGTTTCTCTCCCTCTCTTTCTCCCCCTCTTCCCCTCTTCCTAAAGCTAAATAAATGGAATCTAAAAAATAAAACAAGAAGAACTTGTGATAAATTCATATAATGGAAACAAAACTGGAGGAATCACATTACCTGATATCAAACTATACCACAAGGCCAGAGTAATCATAACAACACGGCACTGGCATAAAACCAGACATATGATCAATGGAACGGAATAGTGAGCCCAGAAATAAACCCACACCTATATGGTCAACTAATATCTGACAAAGGAGGCAAGAACATACAGTGGAGCTAAAGAGTCCATTCAATAAACGGTGCTGAGAAAATAGGACAGATACATGCTAAAAAATGATACATGCTAAAAAATGAAACTAGACCACCTTCCTACTTGTAAGGTGGCTCTCTCTGTGGAGCAGGCCCACACCTTTACCCACCTCTTCCCCCAGGCGCCTTTTCTTGGCCTCTCCTAGGCTCCACGCCCACTGCCCCCACCTTGTTTGCTTCTGTAACCTGTTTACTGAGCCCATTTCTTCTACAGTTCTTCATTTCTACCTTAGTGATTTCCTACATAAACTCTTATAATTTGGAAAAAAAAGTAAATTCAAAATGGATTAAAAACTTAAATGTATGACTCAAAACCATAAAACTCCTAGGAGAAAACATAGGCAATAAAATCTTGCATGTTTCTCTTAGCAGTATTTTTTCTGATATATATCTCCTTGGTCAAGGGAAACAAAAGAAAAAAAATAAACAAATATGACTACATCAGACTAAAGGTTTTGCATAACAAAGGAAACCATCAACAAAATGAAAAGATAACCCGTTGAATGGGAAGAGATAATCCACTAAGAACATATTTGCCAGTGATACATCTAATAAGGGCTTAATATCCAAAATTTATAAAGAACTCATACAACCCAACACCAAAACCATGACAAAAAATCAGAAAACAAAAAAAAACTCCCACACAATCCAATAAAAAAATTGGGCAAAGGACCTGAGACACTTCTCCAAAGAGGACACACAGATAGATGGTCAATAGACACATATGAAAAGATGCTCAAATATTACACTAATCATCAGAGATGCAAAATAAACCACAATGAGATTATCACCTCACGCACATCACAATGGCTATCATCAATAAGTCAACAAAGTGTTGAAGAGGACGTGGAGAAAAGGGAACCCTCATGCGCAGTTTTTGGGAATGTAGATGGGTGCACCCACTGTGGAAAGCAGTATGGCATTACCTCAAAAAATTAGAAACGATTTTGCCTTATGACCCAGTGATTCTACTTCTGGAGATATATCTGAAGAAACCCAAAATATTACTTCAAAAGAATACATACATCTCTATGTATGTACATTCACTGCAGTGTTATTTACAATAGTCAAGCTATGGAAGCAACCCAAGTACCTGTCAAGAAACGAGCAGACAAAAATGTTGCGATACATTTATACAATGGATTATTAATGGAATATTACTTGGCCATAAAAAAGAACGAGGCCCAGGCTGGGAGGCTCAGTTGGGTGGAGCATACACCAAAAAGGTGGCAGATTCAATTCCCAGTCAGGGTGCACACAGGAGGCAACCAGTTAATGTCTGTCTGTCTGCCTCTATCCCTTTACCTTCTCTTTAAAGTCATTGAACATTTCTACAAGTAAGGATTTAAAAACAAAAAAAAACAAAAAAAACAAAATCTTACCATTTGAGCATGGATGGACCCAGAGGGTATTATGCTAGGTGATGTAAGTCAGTCAGAGAAAGACAAATACCATATAATTTCACTTATATGTCAGATTGGCAGTTACAAAAACAGTCACAGGGCTGTAAAGCACAGCATAGAAAATGTAGTCAATAGTATTGTAATAAATATGTATGGTGCCAGGTGGGTTCTTGAAATATCAGGAGGAACACTTCATTGCCTAACCATTATGCTGTACATCTGAAACTAATCTAAAATAACTGAGTGTAAATTATAATTGAAAAAAAAAATTCATACAATGAAATAAAAAAACAAATGAGCATGCCATTTAAAAACCACCACCAGACAGATTCACCAAATGTTCTACACATTAATATTAATTATTTTAAACACACAGTTAAAAGACACAGCTTTAATATTCCTCCTATATGGAAATCCCTCACAATACAGCCACACACAAAATTAGTTATTCCACTATTTTGTCCCAACATACCATACTACATCTGGCTCCTTGTCTCCCCAATTAGTTTGACAACTTCATAAGGGTTCTTTTCATCTTTTTAAACAAGATGATCTCTTAATGTCCCAAAGGAGACACATAAGGTATAAATATTAGCTGAACCAAATCTCTGTCCCAGAGAACTCTAATGCTGTTGAAACAGTACAGTTAAATGTTAACATGGCTGCGTTGTGGGCTACACAACCTATCAACTATCTATCGCACATTCATGTTTCTCTACCCCTCTTTCTCCCTTCCTCCTCTCTCTAAAATTAATTAAAATCTTATTTAAAAAAAAAAAAAGGTTCAAAGAATGCTGGCAACTGGGAAGGACCAACTTGTCTGAATTAGCCAGACAGGTGCTAATTTGGTTGACCCACTTTGCCCCAGTAGAGGACAGGGACCTGGCCTGGTCTTCCCTTTGCCACCAAAGGCAGAGTGCCTCCTCCTCATCCTACCTGTACTGGAGGATCTGCATGCTGAATGTTGTCCTGTAGGTGACTCATAAGCATGAGGTCTCGGGCCTGGTACCAGCGGGAGTGCAGGGCATGATGGTAGATATGGCAGAGGATGGCGCATGTGCGGATCCGGTCTGTGCGGTCTTTGGCATAGATGTACTTGCAAAGTCTCTCCATGAGCAAAGCTGAGTCCTCGCCCTCATTTTCTGCCTGATCTTGGTCAGACTGGGGAAGCAGGGGGTTTGGTGAGGGAGTGATGTTGTTGTAGGGTGAGGAGGAGGAGATTCGGCAAAAGACTATGGCTCTAAAGAGCTTAGGCATTAGCAACCAAGGATGAGACTCCACCCAACTTGTCTACCCAGCCTCCCAGAGTTTCCCTCCCTGCTCCACCTCAGGGAGTCCTCAGGGAATGAAACATTTGCCATCAACTCCTGACAGACATATTCCTCTCCCCAGTGACTCTCAGAAAAGTACTCACCTTTGAGGAGCCCTCCGGGAGGGTAAGCTGCCTCTGATGGGCCTTGTAATCAAACTTGTAGTAGGTGTGGAGAATGCGCCTCAAGTAGACACGACAGATCTCCTCAGTGGTGCCCTTCTCCTCCAGGTAGCGCTGCACACGCTCAATGATGGCACACACCTGTGCCTCATCCTTCAGGTGTTCCACATACTCTGCAGGGAGAGCACCTCCCCTCAGCTCAGCTAGGCACCCAGGCTTTCCCAGTCATCTGTCCCTGATCAATCCAGTTCCCTCTGTATGTTTGCTGCATCCATCAGAAAGTGCCCTGCAAAAACCGTCCTGTCCTGCTACTCACCAAGCTCACTTTCTGTCACTTCTATTAGGTGTTCTCTTCTGCTAATTCCTCCCCCGATTAACTCTTCCTTCTCCTCATTACGATCTCATCTCAAAGGCCCCAACCTAACTGCGCTTTGTTCAACCATTATCTAAAGCGGCTACTCCTCCAGTCACTCTCTATCACAGGTCCCAATTTTGATGTCTAATTCCCACTTCCCATCACCTACAACTGCATCGTTTATCTGTTGAACTGCCTTTCCCCAGCACCAAAGGTAAAAGTCCACGAGCGTGAAGGCCTCTAGCTGCCTTGTTCACTGCTACACCCTTGACTTGGTGAGCACATGCGGGCATTCACATTTTACTGAGGAAACGTACTGTGTTTCCCCATCCCAGGCCCCTGATTCAAGCTAAACAAGCTAAGTGGACAGAGGCCATACCCCAATGATTCTCAAAGTGTAGTTCCCAGACCAATAGCACCATCTAGAAACATGTTAGAAATGCACATTTTGGGACTCGACGTACACCTACTGAGTCAGAATACATAGGAGTGGGATCCAGTATCTTAAGCCCTCCAGAGCCCTCCAGAGTGAATGCTGGGATAAAGGACTGGCTTTCCAAACTCTTTTTCAGTATAACCCTTAATTTTACTCCTTGCACTTTTCCTCTCACCCACGCCTGCACAAGCTCACCTTGGGAGTGAGGATCAGTATTTTGCATTATTTTGGTAAATTCTTCATCCATTCGTTCCACGAGAGTTAGGATACAGCCACGGACACGCAGTGGCTGAAAAGGAGGAGTAAATATATCAGCCCATATCTCAGCCCCAAACTTCAAACCTTCGTTTCCACTGAGCTTTCCCAAAGCAGAAAACATACACTTCTCCAATTAGCCTGCAAATTCCTCTCTTTACCTGGTCAACATTATGCAGGTTCTCACTCTCTTCCAGAATATTCTCTCCAACAAAGATGTTGGGGTTTGCAAACAGGATGTCCATCAGCTCATTGATGCAGTCCAGGCACTTCTGCCACATCTCCGGCTGCCAGGAGATCAGACAGCAGTCAGAGGTGTGCAGGTGGCAGGAGCAGATGCCTCCTGGGAGCCCCTTCACCGGAAACCCCCAGGGCCTCTGACTCCTAAGACTGCTTCCACAGCCCTTGAGTTTTAAGCAAGGCATCTTCTCCTGACCCACCAGCTCAGCCCTGGGATGCTCCTTTTGTTTTCCCTCACCTTCATGTATGTGGCCAGGTTGGGGTTGTAGTCATAGAGAGAGGCGACAATGTTGAACTTGATCTTGATGACGACACCCTCTCCAAGGTTGTTTTCAGATGCAATCTGAACCAGCAGCTGTAGCAGCTCAATCTGGGCTGCACTGAAGGGGTACAGAACAGGCTGAAGCATCAAAGACAAGTCAAAAGTCTCATCCTGTCACACAGCATGCTTCCTTCAGACAAGTAAGGCAGTCCCATTCCCAAAACCTCTCTCCTCGCTGCCTGTACACTTGCTTCTCCTTTACAATTTTCAAGCAGAAATAGCATTGCTGCTAACGATCTGTCATTCTCTTTGGTCACTAAATGACTGAAGAAGGTATGCATTATTCCCATTTTATAGATAGGAGAAACAGTCCTAAAAGGTTGAGTGATTGGCTTAAAGTCAAAGGGAGACAGCAGAAACAGACAGTAAACAGCAGAAAACAGACGGGTACGCACCATGTATACCATTCCTTCTACTGAGCTACACACAGATCTTCCCCAAACAGCACCATCTGTCCATCAATCTCTTCCCTGTGTCTTAGAGAAAGAGCTTTCACCCTGCAATCCCACAATCTAGACCCACAATTCTTACCGATCGGTTCCCTTCTTGCCTCGTGCCTGTAGGATCTCATTCAGTTTCTTGATGACAACAGCATGGGTGATCTCAGTTCCCTTGGCAAACATTTTTGGTTTCTCCTAAGCAACACACAGCCTGTCATGTGCAAGCCAAAGGAACTGCTCTTGCCTTAACTTTTCTCCCAACCCAACCAGAGCACGCCTATATGCCCTCCCAGACTGTCTCCCAATTCATTTTAATTCTAAAATTCTCACCTTAACGAGGGGCACTCCACCTCGGACCCTTTCCCATTCCCCGCCTTCATTGTCCTCCTCCTCCTCATCTAGGCGCTTCGATTTCCTATCATGCTTCTTCTTGGCTTTGTCCTCCCGTTTCTTCTCAGCGGCCTTCTTGTCCTCCTCTGTGGCTGGGGCCCTGCCAGGAGACATGGGAGAAGATGAACGACCAGCCCCCACCTCCTACCTGAGGCTTTCCTCTGATGATTCCTCCATCTCATACTCTATGAGAATGATCCAAAGTTAACTGTAACCAAAACAAGGACTATTAACACTGATTTTGCCAAACTACTTACCACGGTCTGTTGCCATATTACACCAAGAAACTCTTACGAAGGGAACAATGTGACCTGGTCTAATAAGGCAGAGGTAACCAGGCCCTTGCAGACACCAAAGTGGCCTGTCGCGTTGCTCCACAGCTAACCTTTAGGGTTTTCCAGAGGACCTATTAAGAAATATAGTTGTTCTCTGATACTAATTGCTCTGTCCAGACTGACCTTTTTGGGGGGCATTTTTTCTTTTTACAGATGTTAAGCTGATCAGTTGGTGGCTGGTAAAAAAGGCTTTCCTGAGTTCTGAGTAATTCTAACATATTACTGAACCTGAGGAAGAGACTGTGGGAACTCTGAATTTATAGCTGGTTGGTCAAAAGTACAGGCGTCAAACTCGGGACCTGCAACGGGTGTCTGAAGTCGGGGCAAGTCTTTTGGGACCGAGCCTTTAATTTGTGGGATGCTGCACTAACTGTGGGTAGTTAGTATTAGAACTGAATTGAACCGCTGAACACATGCAGTTGGTGTTCAGAGAGCTGGAGAACTGACTGGCTGGTGTGAGAAAAAACCCACACCAGAAGTGTTCTAAGTTAAAAAAAAAAAAAGAAAGAAAGAAAAGAAAATCAGATATACAACGTTCCCCAGACTTGACCAGTGTTCCCACACAGTGAAAAAAAGCTTCTCAACAAAACGCCTATGTCTGGTCCCCTCTAGTGTGAGGGAACTCCCTACTTCCCGAAGCAGTGTAACCCCAACTTTTAAGAGCAGAAAAGCAACTGAAAAAGCAGCAGTAGTCCTGTCCATTAGAAGCGCAGTGTTTCCCAGAGTTTCATATTTGACTTGCGTGCCGTACACAGGGGCAGGTACCACCTTGACTTCAAAGGAGCAAATGGAGACCCGAGAAAGTTAAGTAACATACCCACCGAAGTTCTATAGCCACTAAAAGACTAACAGCTGGGAACAGAATCCAAATCCAAATCCTTTCCAATTCTGTGACTGTCCCAGCTCAATTCAGCAAGGCTTGCTACACACCAACAAGTTCTCTGGAATTGACAGGAGTAGCAACCACCACTGAGAACTCACCACGTCAGTCCTGGGCTGAGCCACTTCCCTACAGCACCCCCTGTATTCTTGCAGCTATCCTCAGAGGCAGGGTCAAGTACCACCTCATTTTACAGATGAGGGAACTAGAGACTGAAAAGGTGAAACAGCGTGTCCAGTGCTGCACAGCTAACTGGCACCAAAGTGAGATTTACACTCAGCCCACGTGCACTGAATAACGCCATGTTTAAATATTTTGACTCTGGAGTCTTTGAATCCTATCCTTAGAACACATTAGCTTTGTGAGCTTAACCCAGTAATATGCTTGACCCTGAAAGGACTCCATGGAAGAAGCAACCTTTAAAATGGTTAAAAGCATCCTACTCTTCCCACTGTAGCAAGGTACCACGACTTCTCTTACTTTTTAAGGAATCTTGAGGCCAGCACGGTCTGCTTCCCTTCTTCCTCCTCTGAGTCCGAGCCCGAAGATGTTGAACCTGTGTCCCATTCTTCATCTTCTTCTGAGTCTTCTGAGTCCTCATCTTCATCCTTACGGAGCGGGATGAAAGATCAGCAGGAAGAAGATGGAGAGATTGACTAGTGTCTCTGCTCCCCCAACACATTTCAGGGATTTACAGGAGCAGAACAAGAGTGGTTATTCATGGAATCAGGACCTTATGAGCTGGACCGGATCACGAAGACCAGAGAGCAGTGGTGACTTGCCCCAGAATCTAGTTCGCCAGATTCCAGTTCACTCAATGCTCTAATCCAAAAGGAAGCATGTTCTCAAACCAGACTCCGCTAAACTCAACCCCTCCTAACTCTAGGGTTCTGTGAGTCTTTTCTCCTCCCCAGGGACCCAAGAATGGCCCATGGGAGGCAAATCACCCCTCAATGTAACCCTGTCTCTTACCTCCATCTTTTTAAGGAACTTGCGACTCTCTCCAGAAGGAGTTTCTGATTTTTTCTTCAAGAAAGTTGCAGCACTGACTCCATCCTCATCCCCATCTGAAGAGCCTGGAAGGAAGACCGAGGCTGAAGAACCCCCACAAAAGCAGGCTAAGGGAACCACTAACTTTACACTTCCTCACCATTTACAATTAGAGTATCCTCTCTTACCTTCTGAATCCTCCTCATTCTTCTCAGCATCTTCATCTGCAGACTGCTCCGGGTTCTGGAAAGAGGGAAATTAAAGAGTAATTAAGAATGCCTGCCAACCACCACCCTATGCTACCCCTGCACCCAAGAATTTTGTCATGATTCCTTCTCCAGTCACATCTCCCATTTGCAAATGTTTTGTCTCAGTCATGAGGTCACTGTCCCCACAGTTCAAAAAGTCTGCCTCTAGCACCCCCACCTGCTTATAATTTGTAATATGGGACTCAAAATCTCGGTTATATTTTCGGATCTTCTGGCGAAGGGTACTCAAGGCCTTGGCATTATTCTTATTCATCTTCTTCTTTCCTTCTTTATCTTCCCATAGCTAAAGAAAAGAAGAGAGAAGAAAGGAAGATCAGGAATCTGAGACTAAATAGTATTTCCTAAATTTCAGGCTTTAGCATTTTTGAGTCTTGCAATTTGCATACCATCTGTACTACTTATTAATTACACCTGTTATTGTTTAAAGATCCTTTACATGTAACTACTAAAAGTATAAAACCACAGATGAGAGGTAATATCAAAATAAATACAATTAAAATTCTTGGCTAAAAAAGGTCCCTCTTTCTGCTTATCTCCCTATTCCTTGTGCTCTGGGAGACACTGTATGTAAGGCAAACAATCCAGAGAAGACATGACCCCCACAAAGGGGTTAGAAGCAGGCCCCAGGCCCACAATCCCCTCCTGGACCACCCCCCTTACCCACAGGAGCCATACCTCATTAAGGTAGTCCTCCAAATCAGCCAGAATGCGGATGTAGAAACGGGGGACACCTTCCTTGTCCACAATGCTTTTAGCCTTCCCATATGCTTTTCCCAGGAGCTCAAACTCTTCCAGGCACTTGGTGACATCCCGGATCTTCATGGCATTACGGATGGTCCGGATAAGATTGGTCAACTCCTCAAACCTGGGTTGGGAGCCCAACAGCATATTGAACAGGCCCACTACCAACAACGATAGAGTCTGCCACTGCTCCAGAGACTCCCCACCACACAGGTTCCCCATGGCCTCACCTCTTGTCTTTGGCGCTTCGAACCACTCTCTTGGTATCTTCTTCATCTTCACTCAGCAACAATGGCCTGAAGGAACAGAGACCATTAACCTCCCTTTCCAGTTCCAGTCCTTCCCAATGATGTCTGTTTTTCCTTTCAGATGGGCCAGGTAAAACTGAGTAACTCAGGACGTTCGCACTGCACTCATCCTCGGATCCTTCCTCTTCACAGCCTCGTTATAAAATATACAATTCAATCTTTTAAGCTTACTTCAAGTAAGGCCTTTGTCAAATGTTGAGCATATACAAAGATCTCCATTCTCTCAAAAGTAAACAAAGGTTTTTGTTTACTACATTGCAAAACCAATTATGTGAAGGCAGTCACTAAGTATTAACCGGTGAGATATGGGGTACTTTGGCCAGAATGAATGGGGAAGTGTTCAAGAAGGAACCTGAACTAGGTCCTGGAAAACAATGTGTACCACTGTGGCCAAGGAGAAAAAAAAAGACTTAGTGGCTTTAACAGTCCATTGCCAGTATTTTTCTTTAATAATGAGAAACCAGGCCACAGACAGCGTTCAGCTGTCAACAGCACTCTTCTAACTTATTAATTTTCCCAACTGTTTTCTCATTTTTTGCCATCCATGTTCCCATGACGTAGACTTTGGGCCCTGCTAATCTCTGTATTGTTCCAATTTTAGTTGACATGCTGCCGAAGTAAGCAATCAATTATTTTCTGTTTTACAGCAAGTGATGTTGGTATTGCATTTATGGCAGTGGTATGAAATCATATTCATATGAGTATGTATGCATACATATATATTTAAACAGTAGGCAAAAATGATGGTGCCACATATATGACAGAAGTTTGAGAAACAACATCCCACTGTATCAAAGGGTGAAAAGAACTTTAATTTGCAGAATAAGGAAGGGTGTTTTAATTGGAGGTAAACGTCAGGAATAAAACTGATGTTTAAGAACTTGCCCGCAGCACCAGGTGTCTCGTCTCGACTTCGGAACCACAACAAGGAGTGCCCAGATATCAAGAGAGCACTTTGTAAGCGAGATGTTTTGGTGGTAAGAATAATTATGACTTTTGGTGTCCGATGCCCAGAGGAGGAGGGGAGGCTGGGGTTGTACAAAGGCTGTGGACCAGCAGGCCAGTTAGGAAGCTGATGCAACAGACTGCAACAGACCCAGCCAGTGGGAAACCTCTGGGAATCAATCCCTGGTACCCGGAGGGTGGACTCCCACAGTCCACAGAACCCTAAGCGTGTAGGTTGTCCTTCCAACACTGTTCCGGTCCCTTAAACTCTCAGCATCCTCAGAACCCGCTTTCGCTACCTCTTTGAGAACCTCACTGCCGCCCCAACTCTATTCTCCCCCTCCCCTTCCCAAGCCTGCCGAACGCCGCACTCCGCGAGTGGTCACCACGACGCAGGCCCTCCAACTCACTGTTTGCCGTAGTTACCCCCGACAGGTTTGGCGACGAGCTCCTCCCCAGACAGGGACGACTCGGACTCGCTGTCCGAACCGGTGGTGAAAAACCGCGACATGGCGACGCCTTGAGAAGCTACGACGGGCGAGGCCGGATCTACGGGCGAGGCCGGATCTGGGGGAGAACCAGGGTAAAGCACCACGAGAGGGGGGTCGAGTCACCACCTTCCAAACGTCACCCATCACCGTCCCCGAAAGTATCCCGACCCAAGCCCTCCTACTCGAAACACGCGGCCCAAGAGTTACACACCAACTGAGTCTGCGAGTCACACGGCCGAACAGCAGAAACTCGGAGAGGAAAGGCGGCGGCATTTAACGTCACTTCCCGCTTTGACAAAGTACACCGGGCAACTACAACTCCCAGTGGCCTTCGCGCCGTGCTGGGGTCAGAGACTGGCCTGTGTAAACTTGTAGGAAACGACGGTGCCTCTAGATCCCCTGATCCGACGGCGCCTAGTCCTCATCTTTTATTACTCACAGATACCGAGCGTAAACCTTCACCTGCGGAATAGCAACCTCAGGGCCAAGAGTTTACTTTTTTAAACGTCGCACGTGATGCCGATGAGCTGCTACGTTTGGGAACTAGGTTTAGCGCAAACTTCGCGTCAGTTAGACTTTGGATTCAAATCCCAGCTCGGTCATTCGTAGGTATGTAAATTTAGGCAAATTTGCTAACCTCTCAATGCTTCAGTCTATCCAAGCTACAAAATGACAATAATAACACCTACTCCATAGGGTTTATGGGAATTAAATGACTTAGTATATGTGAAGCATTTAGGACAGTGCTTTGCACAAAATAAACATACTAAATAATTAGTATTCATTCAATATTCCACAAATATTTGTTTACTGAGCATTATGAGCCAGCAGTGTCCTACATACTGGACACAGCAGTGAACAAAATAGAAAAGTTCCCTAATTTCTCAAGGAATTTATATTATAGTGACCTGGCTTCAATTAACAAGTAAACAGATAATTCCAAATTGTAATAGGCACCATAAAGATGTTAAAGTGACTGGTTATACAGGAAGACTCTTTTCGATATAAATGTCAGGGTCTCTGAAAAGGTGACATCAGAGCTGAGATGCAAATGACAGGAAGGACAGAGCCATACAGAAGGTCATCTAGGGAAAGAACATTCCCAGCTCCTCTTCTAGGGAAGGGGAGCAGCAAGTGTGAAGGCCCTCAAGCAGAAATGAGCTGGGCCAGGTTCTAGAAATAAAGAGAAGGCCAGTGTGCTACCAGGAAAATGAGCAAGGTACTAATAGTATAGAAGTAGACAAAACTGGATCATACAGGTCCTTGTAGGCCCGCGGATGTAAATCCAGGTGGGTTGGAGAAACCATCAGCAGGGGTGTTGGCAGCACAGGGCCTGTTTTACACTTTTTGAGGTTATTTCATTCATTCAGCATGTCTGGGCCTACATTTAGCATTGGAGGCACAATGCTCCCCTGAAGGAAAGGTGGGAATGAACAGGTTGAGGAGAAAGAAGGAGGCCACTTTAGGTAGAGAAAACAGTATGAGCAAAATCCTGGGGACAAGAAAGCGCAGGGCACATTCAGTGGCTGGTGTATTGGGGCTAGAATGTGGCAGGGCCTTTCCACACATCCTGGCCTGTAAACTCCTGTCTCCTTCCTCCCCTTTCTCCTCTCCCGCTCTCTTTCTCTCCTTTCCTCCCTATCTCTCTCCCTTCAGATTCTGACTCGCCTCGAAATACAGACGTGGAATGACTGAAACTGCCAAGGGAGCCGAAGATAAAAGATAAAGCAGATTGAGTGAGAAGAAGATCAACATCACTGAACATAAACTCTAAATTCATACTAAAGAAAAGCTACTAATTTTAGAGTGGTTTCCTGTTACTCTCAAGACCCTGATCATTTGCAAAGGCAAAATCATATCAAATTCTCTATTTTTTACTAATCCTTTACTAAGTTGTTATGAAAAATTTCAATTTAATGGAAAAGGGGCTTTTTGAGCAAACTTTTTATTAAAGTGTAATATGGATGAGTGACAGACCATAAGATCATAAGTACACAGGTTGATGAGTTGTCACAAAGCAAGCACACCCATGTAACCAGTACCCATGTCAAGAAACATGACCAACCCAGCCCATCCAAGCTCCCTTTTAGCGTCCTCCTCCAACAAGCTTTTTTAAAAATGTATTTTATTGATTATGCTATTACAGTTGTATTACAGTTCCCCCTTTCAACCCCTCTGCCTGGTACTCCCCTTCCCTCCAGCAATCCTCCCCCTTAGTTCATGTTCATGGGTCGTGCATATAAGTTCTTGGCTTCTCCATTTCCTATACTATTGTTGACATTCCCCTGTCTCTTTTGTATCTACCAATTATGCTTCTTAATCCCTGCACCTTTTTCCCATTCTCCTTCTTCCAGCTACTAGCTGATAACCCTGTAAATGATCTCCATATCTATGATTCTGTTCCTGTTCTGGTTGTTTGCTTAGTTTGCATTCTTAGATTCAGTTGTTAATAGTTGTGAATTATTTGCCCTTTTAATGTTCATAGTTTTGATCTTTTTCTTAGATAAGTCTCTTTAACATTTCATACAGTAAGGGTTTGGTGATGATGAACTCCTTTACCTTTACCTTGTTTGGGAAGCACTTTATCTGCCCTTCCATTCTAAATGATAGTTTTGCTGGATAGCGTAATCTACAATCTAGGTTGTAGGTCCTTGCTTTTCATCGCTTTGAATACTTCTTGCCAGTCCCTTCTAGCCTGCAAAGCTTCTTTTGAGAAATCCACTGCTAGTCTTATGGGAACTCCTTTGTAAGTAACTCTCTGCTTTTCTCTTGCTGCTTTTAAGATTGTCTCTTTATCTTTAACCTTTGGCATTTTAATTATGATATGTTGTTATAGTCCTCTTTGGGTCCAACTTGTTTGGGACTCTGTGTAGTTCATGGACTTGTGCGTCTATTTCCTTCACCAAATTAGGAAAGTATTCTTTCATTATTTTTTCAAAGTTTTCAATTTCTTGCTCTTCATCTTCTGGCACCCCTATGATTTAGATGTTGGCACGTTTGGAGATGTCCCAGAGGTTCCTGAACCTATCCATGTTTTTTTTTTTTTTTTTTTTTTAATTCTTTTTCCTCCCTGCTGTTCTGATTGAATGCTTTCTCCTTCCTTGTGTTCCAAATCATTGATTTGATTCTAGGCTTCATCCTCTCCACTGTTGGTTCCCTGTAGATTTTTTTTAATTACACTTAGTGTAACCTTCATCTTTTCCCTTATATTTTTGCTGTACTCAATGAGTTCTCTGAGCACCCTGATCACCAGTGTTTTGAACTCTGCATCTGTTATGTTGGTTATTGCCATTTCATTTAGTTCTTTTTCTGGGGTTTTGGTCTGTTCTTTCACTAGTGCCATATTTTTTTTTGTCTCCTCAATTTAGCAGCCTCCCTGTGTTTGTTTCTGTGTAATAGGTAGAGATGCTTTGACTCCCTGTCTTAGAAAAGGCACCTGTAAATTGTGTGGGGCAGAGTCTTAGGTAATTGCCAGGGCAGAGCAACCTGCTTCACCACTTTGTGGATCGGTGTTGGGGGAGGGCTTGAGAGGGGACAGTGCTGCTGCCTGGCTTCTGGAGGTTTTCCTGGCATTCATCCCATTCCCAGTCACTTCACCCACTTCCTGTATGCAACTGGCACCCTTCCAGCTGTTGCCCTGGTGGTGAATCCCAGAGTGGGTGGGTTTGCGTATGTTCCAGGTCCATGCAGGCCCTTTAAATGTACTGTCCTCAAAATCTGGCAGTTTCTAATGCTGTCCCAACCCCCACTGGTTTTAACAGCCATAAGTTCTGGGGATTTATCTTCCCAGTGCTGGAACCCTGGCTGTGTGGTCTGGCTGAGGGCTGGGATCACTTGCTCCCAAGGTGTTCCTCCCAATTTTTACCCACCACGCATGAATGTGGGACTGCCTGTTCTGCTGCCGCCACCTATATGCACCACATGGTTCCTCCACACCTCTCTGCCCATGTCTGTGGCTCCACCCCTCCTACCTGTCTGGATAAATGTTGCTTCTTTAAATCCTTAGTTTTTGGGCTTTCATATGCCTTGATTTTCTGATAATTCTGGTTGTTGTTTCTTTTGATAAATAGTTGTAATTCTCTCTCTGGTTGCACGAGGAGGTGAAGCATGTCTACGTACTCCTCTATCTTCACTGGACGTCCCACTATCCAGAAATCTTTTCTTTTTTTTTTTTTAAGATTTTATTTATTTTTCGAGAGAGGGGAAGGGAGGGGGAAAGAGATACATTGATCAGTTGCCTCTCACACCCCCCCACAATGGGGACCAGGACCTGGCCCACAACCCAGGCATTTGCCCTGGCTGGGAATCGAACCAGCAACCCTTCAGGTTGCAACCCTTCAGGTTGCAGGCCTGCACTCAATCCACTGAGCCACACCAGCCAGGACTCCAGCAATCTTTTTAAATTTTATTTTTTCATTGTGAAAGATTTCACATAAAGAGACAAGGACAAAGACAATTTTAATGAACAGCAATGTATACATAAGCCACCTAGGACTGTCAAAACTTAATATGGTACTACATTTATTGTGGCTCATTTTTAATTTTTATTTATTAAAAAAATTTTAAATTTATTATTGATGAGAGAGAGGGGGAGAGAAACATCTATCTGTTACTCCGCTTATTTATGCATTAATTGATTGCTTTCTGTATGTGCCCGGATTGAACCCACAATCTTGTATTTTAGGACGATGCTCTAACCAACTAAGCTATCCAGCCAGGGCCAGCTTATTTTCTTAAAACTAAAATTAAAAATACATTTGAGCCCTGGCCAGTGTGGTTTAGTGGATTGGAGCATCATCCCGTAACTGAAAGGTTGCAGGTTTTATTCCTGGTCAGGACACATACCTAGGTTGCAGTTTCATTCCCCCATACAGGAGGCAACCAATTGGTGCTTCTCTCTAGCATCCATACTTTTCACTTTCTCTTCCTCTCTCTCTAAAAAAAGCAATGAAAACATGTCCTTAGATTAGGGTAAAAATACACTTGTGTTGCAGATGGAGATGGGGTCCAGACTCTTGGTGGTTACAAACAAAGAATTAAACAGACTATGCAAACAGGGATAAACAAAGCAAGCAGCAAAGAAAGCTAGATTTATTAAGAAAAGTACACTTCCAGAGATACAGGAGTGGGCCACCTCTGACCAGAGAATGGCCCCCTTCTGCTGAAAGGATGCAGGCTTTATTTGGCCCCATAATTCTTGATTGCCCATACCAGGGGTGGGGGTGCAGGTGGAGAGGAAACCACAGTGCTAATTTATTATAATGAGTCAAGGGTGAAGCAGTAGCCAACTGAAGCTTCTCATGCACAAGCATGGCTCCTTGCCAGGTGTCACACGGCGATTCTTGCAAATCAGGATTCTGACTGATGACAACAGCAGCGTTTCAGGACTTCCTTATTCCTATTACATCTCCTGCCTCACTTGGGACATCCTAGGTAAATGGAGGTCTTAGTGAACAAGGTCCACTGTACATCCAAAAAGATCTTAAAGCACCTAGCATGTGCCAGACTTTTCACATGATGATCTCTTTATTTTAAAATAATCTGTGTAGATGATTACAAAATGTAAATAATGCAGACGCATATATAGGGGGAAAATCTTTCCACCCCTGCCAGTTCCTCAGCTTCTCTCCCCAGAGGCAAACACAATTATCAGTTTATAGCATAATCTTCCAGATGTCTCTCTATAGACATAGGTACATAAAAGAATATAGATATATGTATGTATGTATGTATGCATAAGGATTATATAGAATATATCCCCCCTTATCCACAGGGGATACATTCCAAGACCCTCCACTGGATGCCTGAAATCAATAGTACTGAACCATGTCTATGGGGTCTGGCAGGCCTGCTTGAGTGTGGTAATAATATCGGTGTAATAATTTATAGTTTTGATTTGAACAATTCACCTAAAATGTCATATGGTGTGCTTCAGTGTGATATTGTTATGCTACAGAATTACATGCTTATGATTTTGTAATAAAAGATTTTGTAACATAAAGGTGTTATTTCTGCCAGATCCTGTATATACTCACACACACACATATGTGTTTTGTTATACATAGATATCTAGGATATAAATTAGGCATGGTAAGAGATGTACAATAAAACAAAATAGAACAATTATATAACAATATACTGTAATAAAAGTTATGTGAATGTGGTCTGTTTCTCTCTAAAATCTTACTCTACTGTAATCACCCTTTTTCTGTGGTGATGTGAGATGATTCAGCACCTACGTGATGAGATGAAGTGAGTGAATGACTATGTGGGCTTTGTGACATAGCCTTAGGCTACTATAAAGATTACTTGGACACACCCTGGCCATGTGGATCAGCTGATTGGATCATCATGCCATAACTGAAGGGTTGCAAGTTTGAGTCCCGGTCAGGACACATGCCTGGGTTGCTGGTTTGATCCCCAGTCCGGGCATATAAGATCCCAGGTCCAGGTGTGTGAAGCAACCGATTGATGTTTCTCTCTCACATCGATGTTTCTCTCTCTACATTCCTCTCTCTCTAAAAGCAAAGAATCAATGTCCTCAGATGGGCCTTAAAAAAAGAAAAGGATTTCTTGAACACAACCACTGTGATACAGTAGATCTGATAATCCAGTTGGCTACTGACTAACAGTGGGGAGTGTGTACAGTTTAGATAGTTTCCAGGTGAGATGGAGCAGGACAGTACAAGATTGCATCATGCTACTGAGAACAGTGTGTAATTTAAAACTTATTATTTCTGGAATTTTCCATTTAATATTCTTGGACCAGAGTTGACTGCGGGTAACTGAAACTGGATAAAGGGGGACACTATTGTGTACAGATATCCCAAATAAGATATACTATATATAAATATCTGATACATACCTATATATATCCTTATCTATATATTATACATACATATACACACACACCTATGTCCTTTTATGTATCTATATCTATATGTAGAAACAGATCTATCAATATATTTATAAAGAGACAGAATATATGTATCCCCACCCTTTTTCATACACAAATAATCACATACTTTGTGCTGTTCTCCTCTTTTTTATTATTCATATATCTTGCAAGGCATTCTATAATGCATATGACCCCCCCACCACTGGATGCCTGCAATCAATAGTACTGATTTGTACAAGTATTGTATAAGATACTGTACCATTATGAACCATAAAATGTATCTCCTCAGACCCGTATTGATGAGTTCCTCTTTTAAATCTTTACAACAGCCCTGGCCAGGAAGATCAGTTGGCTAGAACATCGCTCTGATACACCAAGGTTGTGGGTTTGATCCCCTGTCAGGGCACATACAAGAATCAACCAATGAATGCGTAAAGAAGTGGAACAACAAATTGATGTCTCTCTCTCAAAATCAATAAATGAAATTTAAAAAAATCTTTACAACAATCCTGTAAGGCGGGTATTATTGTCCTGACTTTAGAAAAAAGGATGTTGACATCCTAGTAAGTCAGGTGACTTGCCTGAGTTTACATTGCTAGCCTGTATCCCCACCCAAACATTATTTTAAAGCCATGTAAATTACTGAGACCTTTGGTCTTTTAGAGCTAGACCCCAAACATTTTTGAGTTGACACTTGGTATTGTGAGTAGGATGGATGGGAATGAGGGCAGCAGGGTAAAGAAAACCATAGAATTTCTTCCTTTGTGAGCATAACTAGGCTGTGTAACTGGAACCAAGCAGAACGTGGTGTGTGGTTTTTTTTTTTTTTAGAGAACAATAAATACCTTTATACATGAGCTAAGGTGGGGGTCAGATTTGTTTGACTTTCTGGGCCTTGGTTTTCCTCAGCTAAAACTTTAGCTCCTTGCTCTCTAGTACCTGCTCAGCCACCTGCTCAGCCACCTGCTCAGCCACACTGGCCTGGTCTTCAAGCAAAGCATGCAAGAAGCTTGCCTGCTGAAGCTGCTCCTCTGGAAGACTGCTGACTTTGCCATTCTCTTTCCTTTCATCACATTTCTTCTGAAAAAATTTTTAAATTGTTTTTGTTTAAAATCTCTTCCTCCTCAGGAGTCAGGTTGGCCTCTGTCTTGCGACCCAGGGGTAATGCCTTGTGGGACTTGGACCAATGTCGGTAAGGTGTGTTGTCAATTAGCATGATGCAGTTCTTTACCTCGGTCTTGGTGTGGACCAGTTCATTATCGGATGCATTGTTTACAACATCAATGATCCCTGTCTAGTGTGTACAACACTCAGAGCCCTTGGAGAATTTGCCCACATTCAGCCTCAAGGCTCAGTACTTCTTGTTGCCTCCCCACTTGCAGACTATGTGTATGTGGCTGGGGTCAATCTCAGTGTTGGCAGCAAATGCCCAGCTCACATTGTTGCTTCTCATGGTAGGGCTTTCTCTCATGCCCAGTCTTGTGGCACTTGTGCCAGCTGTTTTGAGAGATGCCCATGGCTCAGCACTGGCTGGAAAAAGCAAAACATAGGTGTTTTGAATGGGTGAGTTTCGTCAATGACAAGATTTTGATGGGGTCCTTAATGCTCCCAGGGCAGGAAGCACACCTTGAAGGAGCTTTGATCAGTCTGCTGTCTCTGCTTCACGTGGGCGTCACATTTCCCTTAGCAGATTACTTTTCTCCAAGTGCCTGTGATAACGCAACCAACAAGCAGTCATTACTGGCATTTGAATAGCAATTTCAAATGCATAAAGGCATTTGAAACTCATGACAAACTTTAGGTACACAGGAAAAGCAGCTATTACTAACCTCATTTTACAGATGAGAAAACAAAGACTCTGAAAGGGTAGGTGATGGCTAAGCTAGTAGCTGAAACCAGATCCTCTAATTTAGAGGCAACATCCAAAAAAGATTTTTCTGGATGTATTGTTTTATTTTCTAATGTTGACCACAGCAGGATGAATCATAATTGTGGGAGGGGAGTGGACTGAGAGGAGGCAGAGACTGGAGCATGGGGGAAGAGATGGGGGTATCATTAGGACTCCTCTCTGGGACTAAATCCTAGATACCATGCTCTTCCTTGTTCACTTAACTCTAGCTACTGAGGTCTCAGCTTTGAAAGACACAATGCTTCGTTTTAAAAACAAGTACCTTGAAACACTTCATGGAATTCATAGATAATATAACTTCTGACACACACACTATTTTATTTTGGTTGTGTTTTATTTTCCCAAATTGCCCTAAGCTCCACGAAGACAGGGATAGTATCTTCTTATACATCCTGGAATTCCCCTCAATGCATCACATAGTATGTTTTCAATGTGTTCTTCTTTTTCTTATTGTTGAAAGACAACATACATACAGCTAAGTACACCAACTGTTTTGACTTCTACCACTGTCTACTATTTTTGCCTGTTCTTGAGCTTCATGTAAATAGAATTAGGTCTTTTGTGTGTGTGTCTGGCTTGTTTCAGAAGCCTATGACACTCATCTATGTTATTACATGTACTTGTGATCACTTCTTTTTTGATTGCTGAATGGACTACAATTGTGTGACTATGCCACAATGTATTAATTCTCTTTTTGATTTGGGTTGTTTCTAGTCTGGTGCTGTTATGAATAAACCTTATATCAATATTTTTTTACAGGTCTTTTGTGGATATCACTACTTATCCTCTTGGGTAGAATAGGCGGGCCATAGGATAAATATATATTCAGCTGCAGTAAATACTGCCATGCTTTAAGTGTATTTGTGAGGGAAAAAAGGAAAATTTTTAAATGAAAAATATATATTTAAGTATATAATTGCTGAGACATTATTTCCCTAGAACAGCAGTCCCTAACCTTTTTGGCACCAGGGACCAGTTTAGGGAAAGATAATTTTTTCCATGGACATGGGGGTGGGGGATGATTTGGGGATGATTCAAGAGCATCACATGCAAGCTCACCTCCTGCTGTGCAGCCCAGTTCCTAACAGGCCTGGACCCACACTGGTCAGCGGCCCAGAGGTTGGGTATCCCTGCCCTAGAAGATATAAAGAAGTCAGATTTGTACCTACTTATAATGATATAGTTTTGATTTATGAGAAGACAATTATAATATGAAAATATGTTGGACTTTGTTCTTTATATTTGATATTTTGAAATAGGTATGTATATACAGGATAGGGCAAATAGAA
This sequence comes from Trachops cirrhosus, assembly GCA_028533065.1. Lineage (NCBI taxonomy): Eukaryota > Metazoa > Chordata > Mammalia > Chiroptera > Phyllostomidae > Trachops > Trachops cirrhosus. Next base: position 85,362,093 of record CM052540.1, on the reverse strand, counting down.
GGTTTATAGTTGTTCATATGGAAAACAGTTCAATAATTAATAAATAATACTACAAGAATAAACTGTTTCACATACTCAAAACTGTAAACATGAGTTTGCCCCACCCTGTATATATACTTAGCGTTTTTAATATACAGTAGTCTCCTCTTATCTACGGTTTCACTTTACATGATTTCAGTTACCCATGGTCAATCCTGGTCCTAATATATTAAATAAAAAGTTTCAGAAATGATTCATAAATTTTAAATTGCACGCCATTCTGAATAGCATGGTAAAATCTCATGTTATCCCTCTCTGTTCTGTGGGAACTTGAATTATGCCTCTGTGCAGCATCCTGTGCTGTGTGTGTTATTCACTTGTCAGTCACTCAGCAGCTGTCTTGGTTATCAGATCGACTGTTGAAGTATCACAGTGCTTGTGTTTGTGATCTTTATTTTACTTAATAGCGACCTCAAGGTGCAAGAGTAGTGATGCTGGCAATTCGGATATGCCACAGAGAAGCTGTAAAGTGCTTCCTTTGAGTGAAAAGTGAGTACAGTAGGACTTCCAGCCAAGATGGAGGCATAGGTAGATACAATGTGCCTTCTCGCACAACCAAAAAAAGAACAACAAATTTAAAAACAAAAACCAACCAGAACTGCCAGAAAATTGAATTGTATGGAAGTTCGACAACCAAGGAGTTAAGAAGAAACATTCATTCAGACCAGTAGGAAGGGGAGAGACAGGCAGCAGGGGCAGGGAGGACTCACGGCCAGGCGGCGGCTAGAGGACCTGGGTGGGCAAGGTGGCAGCTGGCAGACCAGGCAGTCCCATATTTTCATGCAGATAAACCGGGAGGAACAACTGGGAAGTGAGACAGAACATGATGCAGGGTTCCAGTGTGGGCAAATAAAGCCTCAAAAGCTCTGGCTGAAGGGGGACTTCTGGCCAAGATAGAGGCATAGGTAGACGCACTGTGCCTCCTCGCACAACCAAGATAGGGACAACAACAATTTAGAAACAGAATAACAACCAGAACTGACAGAAAATTGAACTGTATGGAAGTCGGACACCCAAGGAGTTAAATTAGACATGTTCATCCAGACCCGTAGGAGGGGCGGAGAGGGGCCAGGTGAGGGAAGCAGAGCGAAGAGCAGAGCAACCAGGGCAGCACGCAGGACTGCAACGGGCAGACGCTGGGCGCACAAGCAGCGGTGGCTGGCGGACCCTGGTGGGGAGTTGGCGACCGGCAGACCCAGCCAGGCAGCCATTGGGAAGCAAGGCACTGCGAGCAACTCAGAGTCCCAGTGCCGGGAAATAGAGCTTTGGGTCACTGATTGAAAAGGAAGGTCCCTTGGGGTGCACAGGCCCACCCACACTGGAACTGGTGCCAGAGGGGCCCAGTTGGCTTGCAGAAAGTGGCGGAGGGGTCTGGGGTCCTAAAGAGAGTGGAGCAAGTGCCATTGTTCCTTCTCAGACCCCGTCCCCACATACAGCCTCACAACCCAGCAACTGGGGTGCCCTGCCCTGGTGAACACCTAAGGCCCTGCCCCTCACTACAGATGCTTGACAAGACCAAAAAAAAAAAAAAAACAGCAAAAAGATGGCTCAAACAGAAGAAGAATTGAAAGCTCCAGAACCCATTCTTTTAAGCAACCAAGAGATAGCCAACCTATCAGATGCACAGTTCAAAGCACCGGTGATCAGGATGCTCACAGAATTGGTTGAGTTTGGTCACAAATTAGATGAAAAAATGAAGGCTACAATAAATGAAATGAAAAAAAAATGCACAGGGAACCAATAGTGATGGAATGAAAGATGGGTCTCACATCAATGGAGTGGACCAGAAGGAAAAAAATATATACAACCAGAAAAGAATGAACAAATAAGAATTCAAAAAAATGAGGAGAGGCTTAGGAACCTCC
>CM052540.1:85341779-85360089 GCA_028533065.1 Trachops cirrhosus | reverse complement strand
AAGGAGAGAATCCTAGAAGCAGCCAGAGATAAGGGGACAGTAACCTACAAAGGAGTTCTCATCAGACTGTCAGCTGATTTCTCAAAGAGACCTTACAGGTAAGAAGGGGCTGGAAAGAAGTATTCCAAGTCATGAAAGACAAGGACCTACATCCCAGATTGCTCTATCCAGCAAAGCTTTCATTTAGAATGGAAGGGCAGATAAAGTGCTTCTCAGGAAAGGTCAAGTTAAAGGAGTTCATCATCACCAAGACCTTATTTTATGAAATGTTAAAGGCACTTATTTAAGAAAAAGAAGATAAAAAACACATATAGGAAAATGACAGCAAACTCACAATTAGTAACAATTGCACCTAAAACAAAAACAAGAAGAAACTAAGCAAAGAACTAGAACAGGAACAGAACCACAGAAATGGAGATCACATGGAGGGTTAGCAACAGGGGAGTGGGAGGAGGAGAGAGGGGGAAAGGTACAAAGAATAAGTAGCAATGAAGGTAGATAGAAAATCGACAGGGGGAGGGCAAGAATAGTATGGGAAATGTAGAAGATAAAGAACTTATGAGACATGGACATGAACTAAAGGGGGGAATGTGGGTGGGAGAGGGTGTTCAGGGTGGAGGGGAATGAAGGGGAGGTAATGGGACAACTGTAATAGTATAATCAATAAAATACATTAAAAAAAACCCTCTGGCTGAAAAAACCTGTGGGGGTTATGGTGGCAGGAGAAACTCCTAGCCTCACAGGAGAGTGCGTTGGAGAGACCCATAGGGTCCTACAACATACACAAACCCACTCACCCGGGAATCAGTACCAGAAGGGCCCAATTTGCTTGTGGGTAGCAAGGGAAGTGACTGAAAGCCAGTTGAGAGCCGAGCAAGTGGCTTCGTTCCCTTTTGGAACCCTCCCTCGCATACAGCACCACAACACAGGCACTGCCCCATCCTGGCGAATACCTAAGGCTCTGCTCCTTACTATGTAACAGGTTTGCAGAGCCAAAAGAAAAAAAAAAAGAAAAGAAAAGGCCCAAATGAAAGAACAGATCAAAGCTCCAGAAAATACACAAGTGATGAAGAGATAGCCAACCTATCAGATGCACAGTTCAAAACACTGGTAATCAGGATGCTCACAGAAATTGTTGGTATGTTCGCAAAGTAGAGGAAAGAATGAAGGCTATGTAAAGTGAAATAAAGGAAAATGGACAGGAAACCAACAGTGATGAGAAGGAAACTGGGACTCACATAAACAGCTTGGAGCAAAAGGAAGAAATAAACATTCAACCAGAACAAAATGAAAAAATAATAATTAAAAACTATGTGGAGAGGCTTAGGCATCTCTGGGACAACTTTAAATATTCCAACATCAGAATCATATGGGGTGCCAGAAGGAGAAGAGGAAGAGCAAGAAATTGAAAACTTACTTGAAAAAATAATGAAGGAGAACTTCCCTAGTATGGCAAAGGAAATAGACTTCCAGGAAGTCCAGGAAGCTCAGGGAGTCCCAAAGAAATTGAACCCAAGGAAGCACACAACAAGGCACATCATAATTAGATCACCCAAAATTAAGGACAAGGAGAGAATTTCAAAATAAGTAAGAGAACAGGAGATATCTACAAAGGAGTTCCTATCAGACTGTCAGCTGATTTCTCAAAATAACCTTGCAAACAAGAAGGAGCTGGAAAGAAGTATTCCAAGTCATGAAGGCAAGGACCTACATCTAAGATTGCTCTATCCAGCAAAGCTTTCATTTAGAATGGAAGGGCAGATAAAGTGCTTCTCAGGAAAGGTCAAGTTAAAGGAGTTCATCATCACCAAGCCCTTATTATATGAAATGTTAAAGGGACTTATCTAAGAAAAAGAAGATAAAAAACTATAAACAGTGAAATGACAACAAGCTCACAACTATCAATAACTGAACTTAAAAAAAAACAAAAACAAAAACAAACTACGCAAAGAACTAGAACAGGAACAGAACCACAGAAATGGAGATCACATGGAGGGTTATCAGTGGGGAGGGTGTGGGGGGAGGATAAGGGGAATGTACAGGGGATAAGAAGCATAAATAGTAGGTACAAAATAGACAGGGGGAGGTAAAGAATAGTATAGGAAATGTAGAAGCCAAAGAACTTATATGTATGACCCATGGACATAAACTAAGGGTGAGGGATGTGGGTGGGAGTGGTAGTACAGGGTAGAGGGGAATAAAGGGGTGGAAAATAGGACAACTATAATAGCATAATCAATAAAATATATTTTAAAAAGAAATAAGAGTAAGTACAATAAGGTTTTTGAGAGAGACCATAGTCACATAACTTTTATTACAGTATATTGTTATAATTGTTCTATTTCATTATTAGTTAATAATTTTTTACTGTGTTTAATATATAAATTAAACTTATGATAGGTATGTATGTATAGCAAAAACATAGTATATATAGGGTTTAGTACTATCCAGTTTCAAGCATCCAGTGGGGGTCTTGGAAGCATCCCCTGTGGATAAAGGGTGGAGACAACCATATCCCTATAATCACAATGAACAAGGTAGCTACAGTGCAGCCAGAAAACAATGAGGTTTGCTATGGCTGTTGCCTTCAGTGTGGGGATTTTCCATATAGAGTGAACAGCTCTTGGGAAAGATCCAAACAATTAAAAAATAGTCTTCCTTCAGTGTACATGAGAGTTGAATTCCTAGAAAATTCAGTACATATTAAACCAAGCAAGATATACTTTGTGCTCACACCTAAAATGAAGTTAGATTCTTAGCCCATTTTGTAAAATGTCTGGGCAGGCGGTGGGTGGGGGGACACTGCAAATCCACTCAGGCATAGGAAAATTACCCTTCATGTAGGAGAATGCACATGGCAGGATGGCTTGGCCCTCAGCCGCTAAGGGCACTGCCTCCATTCACAGTGAGATTCAAAACACCCATGGAATTCCAAAATGACCACAGGGGGCAGTGCCATCCCGTTGAGAACCACTCTTCCAGACCTGTTCTGTCCAATACAGTAAACAGTCACCATCTGTGGCTTATTATATTTAACTTAACAAACATATTAAATAAAATTAAAAGTTTCATTTCTTTTATTTCAAGTGCTTAAAAACCACATGTAGCAAACTACCCACAGAGAAAAGGTCTGATCCAGATAGTTTCACTAGTTAATTCTACAAATAATTGTAGAAGAATTTACACCTCTTTACAAACTCTTTAAAAAAATAGGAGAGGACCTACTCCCCAACTTGTTCGTATTACCTTGATACCAAAACTGCACAAAAACAACACAAGAAAACTACAGACCAGTATCTCTTATGAATATGGACACAAAAATCCTCAACAAAATACTAGAAAATCTAACACATAGACTATGATCAAATGGGATTTATTAGGAATGCAAAGTAGTTTAAAATATGAAAATGAATTAATGTACTACATCATATTAATAGAATACAGAACAAAAAACCACATGATCATCTCAGTAGATACAAAAATAAAATGACAATACCCAAAACCACTTCCTGTAAAAAAACACTTAACCAATCTGGATCAGAAGAGAACTACTTCTATATGATAAAGGGCATCCATTAAAACCCCACAGCTAGCGTCATACTTAATGATGAAAGACTGAAAGTTTTTTCCCTAAGATCAGGAACAAGACAAGAATGTCTGCTCTTGCGACTTCTAGTCAATGTTGTACTGGAAGTTCTGGGCAGGACAATTAAGCAATAAAGTGAACTAAAAGGCATCTAGATTAGAAATGTTTGCAGAGGACATAATCTTGTATATGGAAAATCCTAAGGATTCTACAAAAACCCATTTGAACTAATAACAAGTTCAGCAAAGTTGAAGGTGAAACATCAGCAGGCAAAAATCAATTGTATTTTTATACACTTGTAATGAACAATCCAAAAACGAAATTAAGAAAACAAAATATTCAAAGTGATGAAAAGCAAGGATCTATAACCAAGATTACTCCACCCAGAAAAGCTATAATTTAGAATTAAAGGACAGATAAAGAGCTTCCCAGATAAGAAAAACCTAACAAAGTTAACCACTGCCAAACCAGTATTATAAGAAATGTTGCCCTGGCTGGTGTAGCTCAGTGGATTGAGCAGCGGCCTGTGAACCTAAGGGTCCCTAGTTCGATTCCCCAGTCAGGGCACATGCCTGGGTTACTGGCCAGGTCCCCAATAGGGGGCGCATGAGAAGCAACTACACATTAATGTTTCTCTCCCTCTCTTTCTCCCTCCCTTTCCAAATCTGTAGAAAACAGAAAAAGAAGTGCTAAAGGGACTTCTTTAAGAAGAAAAAATATGAATAATAAAACATCAATAACTACATATCTATTAACAATTACTTTAAATGTAAATGGACTAAGTGCTCCAATGAAAAGACATAGGGTGGCTGAATGGCTACGAAAACACAGCCCTTACATATATGCTTCCTACAAGAAACTCTAAGTGAAAAGACACACAGACTGAAAATAAAGGTACAAAAATAAAACAAACAAAAAGCTGGGTAGCAATACTTATACCAGACAAAAATAGGCTTTGAAACAAAGGCTATACCAAGCGACCAAGAAGGACCCATCAATTCCATTTCTGGGTATTCTTATCTGAAGACTCAAAAAGACATATGCATCCGTATGTTCATTGCAGCATTATTTGCAATAGCCACAGTATGAATGCACATTAAGTGTCCATCAATAGATGAAGGGATAAAGAAGAAGGGGTATATAAATACAAGGTCTGTCTAGAAGGTATCTAGTCATGTAATATGAAAAATAGATAAATACTGAAGAAGATACACAGTACAAGAATCATTGTACATAGGACAATGATGCCTTTGTCCCCTTCAAAGTAGCCAACTTGGGACCTCACACAACTCTCCTAGTTGCCATCAGCTACCCTGTCCTTTTTTCTTGAATCTCATCAATGGTCTGAAATTTCCTCCCTTTCAAAGGTGATTTTAGAGACTTCTGGTGAAGATGAAGATGCAGGTAGACATGCTTTGCCTCCTTGAGCAACCATAGAAAGAATTACAACCAGATCTCAAAACTAATAACACCCAGAACCATCAGAAAATCGAGCTATGTGGAAGTTTGATGATGAAGGGTTTACAGAAGACATTCATCCAGACGGGTAGAAGGGGCAGAGCTTTGGAGATGAGCAGAGAGGAGATGTGATGCGGAAAGGTGGTGGGGGCAGCAGTGGTGGAATGGACAGGAGGGATACCTTTGGAGCGAGTGATCCCAACCCCAGGCCAGACAGCACAGCCCAAGGTTCCAGCATTGGAAAGACAGATCCCTGTTACTTCTGGCTGCAAAAGTCAGTGGGGTTTGGGGCGGTGGAAGAAACAGCTGGATATTTGCTGCTTAAGGGCCAGCACAGTCTTAGAATGTACACAAACCCACCCACTCTGGGATTCATCACTGGGACAGCAGCTGGAAGGGTGCCAGTCACACATGGGAAGGGGGTGAAGTGACTGGAAATGGGGCGAGTGCCAGGTGAACCACCAGAAGCCAAGTGGCAGCACTGTCCTCTCTCTGAGCCCTCCCCACACAGCCACAAAGAGGTGAAGCGGGTGCCCACCCTGGCAATTGCCTAAGTCTCCACCCTATACAACTTACAGTTGCCTTTTCTACATAGGCCACACTACTAAGGGAGAAAAAGCAGCTTTACCTAATACACAGAAAGAAACACAGGGAGGCTGCTAAATTGAAGAGACAAAGAAATATGGCCCAGATGAAAGAAAAGAACAAAACCCCAAGAAAAAGAACTAAATGACAGGGAGATAGCCAACCTATCAGATGCAGAGTTCAAAATACTGGTGCTAAGGATGCTCAGAGAACTCCTTGCATACAGCGAAAAAATAAAGGAAGAAATGAAGGTTACACTAAGTAAAATAAAGAATAGTCCACAGGACACCAACAGAGAAGGGAAGGAAGCTGGAATTAAAACCAACGATTTGGAACATAAGCAAGAGATAAACAGTCAACCAGAACAAAAAGAAGAAACAAGAATTCCAAAAAATGAGGATAGGTTTAAGAACCTTTGGGACATTTTCAAATGTGCCAACATCCAAATCATAGGGATGCCAGAAGGAGAAGAGGAAAAGCAAGAAATTGAAAACTTATTTGAAAAAACAATGAAAGAATACTTTCCTAATTTGGTGAAGGAAATAGACATACAAGTCCACAAAGCACAGAGAGTCCCAAACAAGTTGGACCCAAAGAAGAACACACTAAGACACATCATAATTAAAATGCCAAAGGTTAAGGGTAAAGAGAATCTTAAAAGCAGCAAAAGAAAAGCAGAGAATTACATACAAAGGAGTGCCCGTAAGACTAGCAGTGGATTTCTCAAAAGAAGCTTTGTAGGCAAGAAGGGACTAGCAAGAAGTATTCAAGGCAATGAAAAGCAAGGATCTGTAACCTAGATTACTCTATCCAGCAAAGCTGTCATTTAGAATGGAAGGCCAGGGCCCTGGATGGTGTGGCTCAGTGGATTGAGTGCAGGCCTGTGAACCAAAGGGTTGCCAGTATGATTCCCAGTCAGGGCACATGCCTGGGTTTCGGACCAGGTTCCCAGTAGGGGGCACACGAGAGGCAAGGCAAGCACACATCGATGTTTCTCTCCCTCTCTTTCTCCTTCTCTTCCCCTCTCTCTAAAAATAAATAAATAAATAAATACAATATTTAAAAAAGAAAAAGATAGAATGGAAGGGCAGATAAAGTGCTTCCTAGACAAAGTAAAACTGAAGGTGTTGATCACTACCAAGCCATTATTACAGGAAATGTTAAAGGAACTTATTTAAGAAAAAGAAGATGATCAAAACCATGAAAATCAAAAGGCAACAAATTCACAACTATCAACAACTGAATCTAAAAAATAACAAAATCAAACTAAATGAAACAGTATCAAAATCATAGATATGGAGATCACTTGGAGGGTTATCAGCTGGGAGGGAAGAGGGGGAAGGCAGCAGGAGCAAGGGGGAGAATGGGGAAATGGTAAAGGGATTAAGAAGCATAATTGGTAGGAACAAAATAGACAGGAGGAAGTTAAGAATAGCATAGGAAAGGAAGAAGCCAAAGAACTTACACGCACGGCCCATGGGCATGAATTAAGTGGGGGATTACTAGAGGGAAGGGGGGTTACTGGATCGAGGGGGTAAAGGGGGAAAATTGGGACAATTGTAATAGCATAATCAATATATATATTGGTTATATATACTATATATACATATGATGAAGGTTATATATATATAAATCTGGGCTGTAGGGGGGCTGAGTCACCTGGGTGATTTGATGTTTTGCCAAAAGACTCTGCAAGAGATGTGCAGCATGGGTGGGTGCATTGTCATGATGAAGCTGCCAATCACCAGTTGCCCATAGCTGCGGCCTTCTGAATCATCCAAATAGTTTCCACAGAGAAATGTTCAAGCTTAATGCAAAATCTGATGCAGATTCATTGTTCTACTCACTCAGTCATTTTTAATGTGATGGCCACACAGTAACATACTCACTCAATGGCGTTCACTGCCTCCACTGACTAGTACAGTGAAAGCATCATTGTTACGCATGCCCATTCCTGTCCACTCTCCTTGGCTGCCAGGTTACATCAACGTCGGGCAAACTGTTCTCATTATACTAACAATGGCTGGACTTTTCCCAGACAGACCTCATACAGAAGAATATTACTCAGCCATAAAAGAGGATAAAATCTTCCAACTGCAACAGCATAGATGGACCTAAAAGGCATTATGTTGAGTAAAATAAGTCAGACAGAAAAAATAAACACCAAACATATGATTTCACTTTTATGTGGTATCTAAAAAAGCAAAATAAACAAACAAAACAGAAACAAAATCACAGATACAGAAAACATGTTTTTTTTTTAAAGAGAATTAGTTCAGAAAAAATCCTCACCCAAGGATACATATTTACTGATTTTAGAGAGAGAGGAAAGGTGAGGGGAGAGAGAGAGATACAGAGAGAGAAAGAAACATTGACGTTAAAAACATCAATCGGTTGTCTCACTCATGTGTCTTGACCAGGGGATAGAACCTACAACCTTTTAGTGTACAGGATGGTGCTCCAACCAGCTGAGCCACTCGGCCAGGGCCAGAGAACATTTTGATGGTTGCCAGACAGGGGGAAGGTATTAAGAATTACAAATTGATAATTACACTATACACTATACAGGGATGTAAAATACAGCACAAGGAATACAGGCGATAATATTGTAGTAACTGTATGGTGTCAGATGGGCACTAGATTTATTGGGTGATCACTTCATAAGTTTTATAAATGTCTAATCACTCTGTTGTACAGCTGAAACTAATATAATATTGTATGTCAACTGTAAGTGAAAAATAAAAATTATTTAAAAATGAAATTTCACTTACAAAAGCACCAAAAAGAATAAAATATTTAGGAATGAATTTAACAAATATGGGCAAAATGTATACTCTCAAAAATACACAGCACTGTGGAAAGAAAATAAAGAAGACCTAAATAAGCAGAAAGGAAGAGTTAATGTTGTTAAGATGGCAATAAGAACTTCTTTTTACTCTTCAATTTACTCTGTAAATTGATCTATAGATGCAATGCAAACCCTATCAAAATCATAGTAGCTTCTTTGCAGCAATTGACAAGCTCATCTTAAAATTCATAAATAATATTGAAAAAGAACAAAGTTGAAGGATTCACACTTACCGATTTCAAAAACTCACTACAAAACTACAGTAATCAAGACAGCATTTTACTGGCATATGACTAACATAGGTCAGTAGAATCAAACTGAGTCTAGAAATACGGTAAGCCCCTACATTTACAGTCAACTGAATTTCAACAGAGCCTTGGCTGGAGTGGCTCAGTGGACTGAGTGCCAGCGTGTGAACCAAAGGATTGCCGGTTCGATTCCCAGTCAGGGCACATGCCTGGGTTTCAGGCCAGGTTCCCAGTAGGGGGCACACGAGATTAATGGGGAAAATTAATAGGGAAAGTCTTTTCAACGAATGGTGCTGGGACAACTGGGTATCCACATGCAAAAGAATGAAGATGGACCCTGTGTTGGGGGGGTGTCCAAGACCCCATTGAATTTCAATGCTTTGCCAGGAAGACTCTCAGAATTCAGCATAGTCATACTTGTCGTGGCTACACTTTATTAGAGGGAAAGGAAGCAAAGCAAAATAAGCAAAGGAAAAAGGAAGGCTCATAGGGTGAATGGAGTCCAGGGGAAACCAGACACAAGCTTCCGAGGGTCCTCTCCCAGTGCAGTACCTAGGATATACTTAATTCCCCCAGCAAGGAGTTGGAACGAGAGGTGTGAAGTGTTGCCAAGTAGGGAAGCTCATGAAGACTCAGTGTCGGGATTCCCACTGGGGCTGGTCACAGGCACTGTGCTTAGCAAGTACCCAAATTCCAGACCTTCAGAGGCAGAGCCGGTGTGGCACATGACAAGCTGTTTAAAATCATTAGCCCTTGGGGAACTGCTAATCAAAACCACAAAGAGACACCACTTCATATCCAGTAGGTGGCTATACTGGAAAAAAACCTAACAAACAAAGAGGAAAATAGCAAATATTGGTGAAGATGTGCAGAATGAGAGCCCTCATACATGCTGGCGGAGTGTAAAATGGTATAGCCACGTTGGAAAACAGTCTGGAGGTTCCTGAAAGGATCAAAGCAAATTACCAAATGACCCTAGGTATTGCCCAAGAGAAATAAAAACATTATGTTCACACAAAAACTTGATACAAATGTTTATAGCGGCATTGTTCATAATAGCCAGTAAATGGAAACAACCCAAATGCCCGTCAACTGCTGAATGGACAAGCAAATATTGCATGTCTATGCAATGGAATAATATTCAACCATAAAAATGAATCCAGTGATTTACAACATGGATGAACCTCGAAAATAGTAAGTGAAAGAAACCAGTCAGAGCAGACCACACATTATGCTTCCATTGATAGAAAATGCCCAGAACAGGGAATCTATGGACAGAAAGTAGACGGGCAGCTCCTCAAGGCTGTGGGGGGATGAAAGCAGAGAAGGTGTGGAGGTAAAGGTTGTAGGATTTCTTTTTGAGGTGATAAAGATGTTCTAATTTAGACTGTGGTGAAGGTCCCACAAATCTTGGATTATACTGAAAACCAATTGTGTGGTAGGTGCAGTGTATCTCAATAATCCTCCTAAGTAATTTCTAAAATTATCAAGATTAAATGTTTTTAACTCACTTAGCAAAGATTTCAAAATGATTGTACCCAGTGCCAAGGAAGGTGCTGTGACAAACAACTGGTGCGTATAAACCAGTAAAACAAACAAACAAAAAACCTTTAAAAAAACAATGCAGTGACATCGACCTAAAGAAACGCTTATCCCTACAAATTTCAGTTTTGAGAATCTATCCTAAAGAAATACTCATATGTAGAAAATACATAATGCACAGAGGCTTATTTTTAACAATAGTGATAAATGAAAGCAAGTTCCCTGGCTGGTGTGGCTCAGTGGATCGAGAGCTGGCCCATGAACCAAAGGGTCACTGGTTTGATTCCCGATCAGAGCACATGCCTGGGTTGTGGGTCAGGTTCCCAGTAGGGGGCACCGAGAGGCAACCACACACTGATGTTTCTCTCCTCTTCCTTCTACCCTTCCCCTCCATCTAAAAATACATAAATAAAAATCTTAAAAAACAACAACAACAAATGACCAACATTAATAGAATGACTATGTGGTAAAGAGCCATTGTGATGAAATATTATTCAGCCACCACAAATGAAACCTACCGTGTTTTTTGGACTATAAGATGCACTCCCCCCAAATTTGAAAGGAAAATGGGGGTACATCTTATAGTCCAAATGTAGCTTATCTGGCTGGCTGTAGGGGGGCTGGTGGTGGAGTGGGGTCACAGGTTATTAAATATTTTACCACATTTTTTGCTTCAAAAATTTTTTTCCTATTTTTCTCCTCTAAAACCTAGGTGTGTCTTATGGTCCAGTGCATCCTATAGTCCTGAAAATATGGTATGTTTGTATCTACAGCAAAAAAGTTCCTGGCATGAAGAATATATGCATAAGTTTTGTTGAACCAAAAAGAAAGAAAAGACTTACGAAGGTTTGTTAAAAAGGAAAAGCATTTCTCAAAGTGTGGTTCTTGAAGAGCAGCAGCAGCATCCCTGGGGTAAATGATAGAAATGCTCTTGGTCCCCATGCCATGCTCCCTCAGTCAGAGACCCTGGGGCTGGGCCCAGCAATCTGTATTTTTAAGAAGTCCTCTGGTGCATACTTAAGTTTGAGAACCACCAGCATAATACAGTGTAAAAGGTGAAGGCAGGATTCACACCGTAGCATGATCAAAGCTGACATTTATTGAGTGCTGACAGTGCTTTCCCATGATCTCACATAATTTCCACAACCACCTTATGATATGTTGGTATAGCGTTATCCCCATTTGACAGATTGGGAACTGAGGGGCAGAGAGATGAAGGGATTTGCCCAAAATCAGAGGGCTAGTGAATGGCAGAACTGAGACCCAAGAGTCAGGTTTCTGTGCCTCCAATGCCCATTCTGTTAACCATCACGCCCATATTTCCCTGTGTGTGGGCCACTACCATCACTAGCAGTGATAGGGTAGTCTCAGTGGGTACAGGGATATTCATTTTAAACACCACAGTTATGTATTTATTTTAATGTGCCAGAGAAAACGATATAACTAGCACTTCAAACTCATCATTTCAATAGTAACATTGTTTCCCTTTAAAATAACAATTCATTAAAAGTTAGTCACTTTATGAAAAACATTTAATGAAAGTACTGGAATGCATAGTTGTGGCCAATATGGTAGAGATAGTAGCAGTGAAGTATGGAAAACACTGCTAAGCCCACCTCAGCTACTTAAAAAATACATAACCATTTGTACATTTTACTGTATATAAATTTTACCTAAAAAAGGACTGTACAAAAATGCTGGATTCTAGTTAATACTGTGCACACTGAAGCACTTAGAGGGAAGTGTATGTACTCAAGTGAGCCTCCTACCTTTTCTTCAAGTTAAACACACTTATTGCACACTCACTGCGAAGTCTTCAGAATACAAAGCTTAGCAACACAATTTCACCTTCGAGGACCATAGAAATATACCAACTGTATAAAAATGATTTTGTGAAAACATGGAGAGATTAATGTGAGTGAGAAAAAGAGGTTTGGGGACGGACATTTCAGCATAAGCAAATGTTCGGAGGCGTAGAAATACGGTCTACCTGAACATTCCATCTCACTTAGCTCAGTCGCTGTGCCTTCAGCCATCTTCCTACCTCTGCCTCCTCTGCGTTTACTCTGCCACTTCACATTTGCGGCTCTCAACTCCCTTGCCTCCAGTTCACGCATCTCTACCCTCTACCACTTAACTCTCCTGGGGAGCATTTTAGCAAAGCTGTTTCAAAAGCACCCACAGCGATTTATACTAAGGAAACAGGGATGCTTTCATAACTTAAGTTACTGAAGTGTTATTTATATTAGCATAAAAAATTTAAACTTAAATGCTTAATGTGGAACCACTGAATAACTTAAAATAAATCATTAGGAGACATTATTAAACCACTAAAATTGGTTTTTCAAGGAATACTTAATAAGGGAGATAACAGTGTTTCTCAAACATGTACTTTTGTATCACTGAAACTAAAGCAAAACATTCTGTTTATTGGGTGAAAATGGTCTGTTTTATCTGCACACACTGAGCGCAGTTTAAAAAATATTTAATTATAATTTCAGACTTTGGAATTTGAATAGGTGCCAGTGCTCTCTCCTTTCTTCACATGAGAAAGTTCTTTAAAAGTCATTTGAAGCTTGGACAAAAATTCCATAGCTGTATTCTTAGGATCACTCTGAAGCAGGGATGCCCAACCTTTTGGCGTCTCCGGGATACACTGGAAGGGGAGTTGCTTGGGCCACACATTAAATACACAAACACTAATGAAAACTGATGAGCAAAAAAAGGTTTTAAGTAAATTTACAATTTTGTGTTGGGCCACATTCATAGCTGTCCATGGCCTTGGGTTGGACACCCTCGTGAGGACCCACGATTCAGATGATGCAAGGAAAGCTTCAATGCCACCTCTTAGAGAAGACACTCCAGCTCGAATGACCTCATCGGCCAGGGAAATGTTGGTGGCAATCACAGTGCAGGAGTGAAGAAGCTGTTTCTTTGCACAATAGCTACCTCATACACCTACTTCTGCTGCTACCATTGGTTCACCTGGGTTCAAGTCCACACCCACAAGTTAACCTCATTCTGAATTTTTACTTGAACTCGAATGCTTCCTGAAGGTCAAAACCAGAATTCTAAACAAGAACCTTGGGAATGATGAGCAGATGAGCACCAGCAAATGCTGAACTCCAAATTGGGCCCTGCCTGTATTTTTACACTGAGCTTATACTTAGTCAGGGCTTCTGCCATTGCCACTTCCACTGAACCAGCACCTGGAACTACACGGCTATCAATAGCATTTTTAATAGCTCCCAAGACATCTTATTGCACCTTTGATTGTGTGCTCATTTTGGTCTTTTGACCAAAAATGTGACAGAGCAAGCAAGGACTGTTACATTTCTCAATAAAGGTGAACTTCTTTTCTCCCAATGTATACTCATAGACAAGTCCTGCATGTCCCAATCAGGAGCTAGGTCATCGAAGAATTTAGAGCTACCCTACCAGAGGCAAGAGCCAGCCTTCCCATATTTCTCCTCTTAGCTCTGTGGAGAGCAGCCCTGCCTCCTTCTGCAAGACCATCTGAAGAAAATGGGTCAATTCCCTTTTGACTAATAACAAATCCTTTATGTGAGTCACCACAGACTTTCTTTTTTCAGTTCTATTTTTTTAACTCTATCTTCAATGAATTTTGTTTCTACCAATTCCTCTTTCTTCTGCACCCTTGTAAAAAAATAATCCTGAATTCACCATTTTCATATTCTTTTTTTAAGAGGAATTTTTAAAAAAGATTTTATTTAGAGAGAGGGGAAGAGAGGGAAACATCAGTGTGTGGTTGCCTTTTGTGCGTCTCCTACTGGGGACCTGGCCCGCAACCCAGGCACGTGCCCTGACTGGGAATTGAACCAGCAACCCTTTGGTTCACAAGCCTGTACTCAATCCACTGACGCACACCTTTTTCACATTCTAATGATACACTGCATGTGAAAATGTATGCATCTTCCATTCTTTTCTTCATATCAAGATGCTATGCCCCACGGTCCAAAACAAGACCTCTGATTAAGCTTATATTGGTTTCACATTTATGTTTCTACTCCATGATCTCAACCATGAAGAGGTCAGTAGGTTCATCTTGTTTGTTAATCATCAAAATGTAGTTACCTACAGCCTCTGCCAAGACATCTTCAAGTTCAGCATGAACTCCAGTACACGGGGATGCTCTGGCCACATCTACAAGTGTTTCCTATCCATCTCTTTGCTTACTTTGAGTTGTCCTAAAAACTGAAGTGCCTTTTCCTTTGCAACTACAAATCTTATTATTTTGGGATGAGACCTTCAGAAATGGAGATACACGTTTCAGCAATTCTCCAATAATTAGGAAATTGGAAGTGGTACCATCACCAGTTGTCATCCTGGACTGTTGCTACTTTGGCCGTTAAGGAGGTTGTTGGGCGTTGAATGTGCATGTCATGAAGCAGCACACTGCCGATAGTAAGCTTGATGTCTCCGGCACCAGAAACAAGCAACTTCATGGTGCCTTTAGGTCCCAACTTGGTCCTCAGAATGTTCTGCAGTCTGCAGGCCACACTGATGTTGACCAACACTGCCTGGACTCGAGCCACATCAGCCTGGGGGCTTAGGGTCTTCACAGCTGCCACAGCTGACCCAGTAGAAGAATGAGAGACTCGGTGTGAAGAATGCCCAAAAGCCAGCTCCCAGCCTCCTTTGAAGTGCATTACAAAAATAAGCTGTTGATGCAGTAATAGCAGAACGGTCACTGTAGAACCCAGGCAGTACCTACATGAGTATTCACTGCACAAATCCTTTCAACTTCTCTGCATGTTTGAAGACTTACATGTTGGAGAAAAATGTATATAGACTGCTTCATACAGTGAGTGAATGAATAAGCCTGAAAGACTAGGTAGAAATCCACTAAAATGCTATCTTTACACTCTCCTGTATACATTCCAATGTGGGATGTTATTACTTTTATAATAAATTTTGTTTCAAGGAGAAAAACGGCACAGGAGTCAATCAATAACAGAGGCATTTATTCCGAGGGCATAATGCCAAGGACCCCAAGTGAACGTGGAGTGGGGAAAGCTGCTGCCCCTTGCTCTAAGGACAATGGAACCTCAGCACTTCTCTACAGCCCAGTCATGCACCAAAGTCCAGGGGCAGAGCTCATGGATGGGCTCTGGGCTGTAGGTCTGGCGTCTGACCTGCCCACCTATCAGCGTATCCTGTGTTCCAAGAAGCCCAGTGTCAGGAGAGGTGGCAGAGGAAGTCGTGTAGAGGCAGGGCCAGGAGCCCTGACAGGGAGATCCCTAGGGTGTCGGAGATACAGGTGGCTGCCATGGCAAATTCCCGGTGCTCGTCACTGGTCTGAGGAGGGGGGAAACAGGGTGAAGCTTCAGCCCTCCACACCTCTGCCCCGGCTTTCCCCAAAAAGGCCAAGTACAGCCCTCGCCTGACTGGTGCTGACCTCCAGGGCAATGTTGTGGAAGGTGTTCACATAGGCAGCACCACCCAGGAGCCCCTCATACAGGACGATCACGAAGACGAGGTAGATGTTTGGCAGGAAGCTCAACCACACGTCCACCAGCAGGAAGGCCAGGTTGAAGAACTGTGGTCGAGGTGGAGGGGAGGGCTGAGCCCGGGACCCATGGCAGGCAGAAAGGGAGGCTGCCATCCCTTCCAGGCCCAGTTCTTGGAGATGCTGATGAAGGAGAGGGCTGGCAGGCTTGGGTCAAATCCTAACATCCAGCCGGCCTACCAGACCCTGGGATCTAGGGCATGCCTTCCCCCTACCCTGCCCCAGCACCCAGACCGTGTGGGTCTCCTCCCTCACTCCTGGGCCCATCTCATTCCTACCCCCTGGAATGCCATTCCACCTTCCTTTGCTTGGGGTCTCCTGGTTACACTGTTCCCAGGTGAGTGTGCATCAGCATCACTTAATCCCGTGATCTCCTTTCTCCTCCCAAAGGCTCCCTGGATAGTTTTCCCTGTTTACCATACTGAGGCTACGTTTAGACCAGTAGTTCTCACCTGGGCCTGATTTTGCTGCCCAGGAGACATTTGACAATGTCTGGAAATGCTCTCGGTTGTCACAATGGGAGTGGAGGTTGCTACAAGCATTTAATGCGTGGAGGCCAGAGGGGCTGCTCAACACCCTACAGGACAGCCCACAGCACAGAATGATGTGGCTCCCAGTGCTGAGGTTGAGAAACGCTGGCTTGGATGTTCCCACCTCTTTTAGGAAGCCTCTCTGATACCACCCAGGGGTGTAGGTCCCTCTTCTGTGCCCCAGCCCCTCAAGGGATCCCAATGTCCCATCCCTGAGTGCCGGGGGTTGCCACCAGGGCAGTTCACATGCTTGGTGCACAAAAGGATCACCCACACAAGCCTGGGCCTCAGAGGTTCTAACTCATTCCATCTGAGCTGAGCTCAGAAATCTGCATTTAAAAGGACACACTCTGGGATTTCCGGCCAAGATGGAGGCGTAGGTAGACACACTGTGCCTCCTCGCACAACCAAGATAAGGACAACAAAAATTCAGAAACAAAATAACAACCAGTACTGACAGAAAATTGAACTGTATGGACAACCAAGGAGTGAAAGTAGACACATTCATCCAGACCGGTAGGAGGGGTGGAGTCGGGTGGAGAGGGGTTGCGGCCAAAAAAAAAAAGGAAGCAGTTGGCGAACCCCAAGCACACAAGGTGGCAGCGGGCGGATCCAACAAGGCGGCAGATTGCAGAGGGGCACTGGCATGCAAGGTGGCTTGCTGAACCGAGCAGTCCCACATTCGCATGCAGATAAACCAGGTGAAACTGGAGAGCAACACAGACCGTGCAACCCAGGGTCCCAGTGTGTGGAAATAAAGCCTCAAACCACTGATTGAAAACACCTCTGGGGGTTGAGGGGCCGGGAGAGACTCCCAGCCTTACAGGAGAGTTCGTTGGAGAGACCCACAGGGTTCTAGAATGTACACAAACCCACCCACTTCGGAGTCAGCACCAGAAGGGCCCAGATTGCTTGGGGGAAGAGGTGGAAGGGCCTGAAATCCGACAGAGAGCAGAGCAAGCGCCATTGTTCCCTCTTGGACCCCTGCCCCACATACAGCGTCACAACCCAGGGACTGGGTTGCCCTACTCAGGAGAACACCTAAGGCTCCACCCCTCACTATGTAACAGGTGTGCCAAGACAAAAAAAAAAATGGCCCAAATGAAAGAACAGATCAAAGCTTCAGAACAAATACAACTAAGCAACCAAGAGATAGCCAACCTATCAGATGCACAGTTCAAAGCACTGGTGATCAGGATGCTCACAGAATTGGTGAATTTGGTCGCACATTAGATGAAAAATGAAGGCTACAATAAGTGAAATGAAAAAAAAAATGCACAGGGAACCAATAGTGATGGAAAGAAAGCTGGGTCTCACATCAATGGAGTGGACCAGAAGGAAGAAAAAAATATACAACCAGAAAAGAATGAACAAATAAGAATTCAAAAAAATGAGGAGAGGCTTAGGAACCTCCAGGACATCTTTAAATGTTCCAACATCTGAATTATAGGGGTACCAAAAGGAGAATAAGAAGAGCAACAAGTGGAAAAGTTATTTGAACAAATAATACAGGAGAACTTCCCCATTCTGGCTAAGGAAACAGACTCCCAGGAAGTCCAGGAAGCTCAGAGAGTCCCAAAGAAGTTGGACCCAAGGAAGAACACACCAAGGCACATCATCATTACATTAGCCAAGGTAAAAATGAAGGAGAGAATCCTAGAAGCAGCAAGAGATAAGGAGGCAGTTACCTACAAAAGAGTTCCCATCAGACTGTCAGCTGATTTCTCAAAAGAGACCTTACAGGCAAGAAGGGGCTGGAAAGAAGTATTTCAAGTCATGAAAGGCAAGGACCTACATCCCAGATTGCTCTATCCAGCAAAGCTTTCATTTAGAATGGAAGGGCAGATAAAGTGCTTCTCAGATAAGGTCAAGTTAAAGGAGTTCATCATTACCAAGCCCTTATTGTATGAAATGTTAAAGGGACTTATCTAAGAAAAAGAAGATAAAAAACAGGTGTAGTAAAATGACAGCAAACTCACAATT
>CM052540.1:85288464-85341279 GCA_028533065.1 Trachops cirrhosus | reverse complement strand
AACCACAGAAATGGAGATCACATGGAGGGTTAGCAACAGGGGAGTGTGTGGGGGGGAAGGTACAGAGAATAAGTAGCATAGATGGTAGGTAGAAAATAGACAGGGGAGGGCAAGAATAGTATGGGAAATGTAGAAGCTAAAGAACTTATGACACATGGACACGAACTAAAGGGGGTAATGTGGGTGGGAGAGGGTATGCAGGGCAGAGGGGAATGAAGGGGGGAAAATGGGACAACTGTAATAGCATAATCAATAACATATAAAAAAATAATAAAATGACAAAAAAAAAGTACACACTCTGGTAATACTAATGTGACCTGCGAAACACTGCACACACTTTGATCTGCGGCGTTAGGCCAGACAGTTTCTGTAATGGAATTAAATGATTATAAGCCCCTATTTCTATGAAGCAGCTTTGGTTGAGATTATAGCTCAAATCATAAACCACAGTTCAGCAGCATCTAATGAAGAATTCCGAGTTAAGAATTGTTAACACCACAATTTGGGACTTTGGGGCAACAAAGCCTTGGGCTGGCACTACTGCTTAAAAAAGTAAAGGAGAAAGTTAGAGGATATTTGCATGGTGTTTCCAAACATTAGAGTGTAATCTCTACTCAGTCTAGATCTCGTTATAGATTCAAGTAAATTAAAAAGGGTATAACACTTTCCTATAATATTTGAAAGTTATTTTAATAGTCACCTTCAGGACAGAAGGAACAACAAATGCTGGTTTTGTAAAGGTACTTTTCTTAGACTGTCGTAGGGAAAGGTGTTTGTTTTTTTAAAGCTGTAAATTACTTTTGTCCTGGATAGTTGAAATGTCTTGCGATACACAATTGGATGAGTGCAATGTCACTGATTCTATTATAATTAACCATGCAGAATAAAGGAACTGTACCTGTTTTTATTATTAGAAATATTTGAAAGCCTATGTCTCTGCATTAGGCTTGTGCAAAATAATCATTAAATGAGTGATTCTAACTGCTTTTTCACCCTTCTTCTCATCTGTATTTCTTAAAAATACCCTGAGAAGCAGATGTTAGCCTGGCCTGACTTCTAGATGAGGAAACTGAGGCTCAAACTGTTTCAGAGACTGGCGGCAGTCACAAAGCCCGAGCACTACAGAAACTGGGATTTCCATCCAGGATTGCCTGGCTGCGGAAGACACATTGGATGTGGAGCCCCGCTGCCCTTCTGTCCTCGCGCTTAGAACACGAATATGACAGGGAGCAATAAACACTTCCTGCCGATGGACAGAAGCCCTGGGGCCTGGGGACACTGGGAGCTAAGGTGGGGGAGGAGCAAAGGCCAGAGGCCTGGTACCTGCAGCAGGGCCAGCACCCATGTGAAACGGATGCGACAGCAGCGAAGAGAAGAGCGGGAGGCAAAGACGCCGGCCTGGTACAGCATCTGGTACCTTAGACGGGGGCAGGGAGTGGAAGGAAGCCCCTCTAGTGCCTGCTCACACAGCAGCGCCTCCTCCCCGAGGCCCTCCCAGCAGACTGACCGTCCTGCCACCCAACCGCAGGGTTCTCACCAGCGGTACTGCTGAGCGTGACTCAGGGATGTGTTCCGGAAGAAGAGGAGCTCAAACTGTGGCAAGGACCAGACAGGAGAGATGAATGGGGACGTGTGAGTCCCCATCTCGATCTCTATTTCCACACCCCTCCTGTCAGCCCTTACTCACAAGTCCCTGATTGATGAAATACTCAGCAAAGTAAACCAGGACCAAGGGTATGATGTACCACAGCAGGCCCTGGACGAGTCAGAAGACATAACGTAAGTGGAAGGCTGGGAGACAGGCACTGGCCACCGATGGGGACAGGCCACTGCCACTGTCCATACCTTGAACACAGTGCACTTCTCCCGATAAGAGAGGGTTGTGCTGGAGTCTGCAGAGGAGAAGGGAGAGAGAGGCAGGTGAGGTTGGCAGACTAAGCCAAGGAGTGCTGGTGGGAAAGAATGGGCCAGCCAGCACAACAGTGTGAATACACTGGATCGTACAATTAAAGGGGTTATGTTGGCATATTAATACATAACTTCACTGTGTATATTTCACAAGTAAAAGAAACCCAGCAGAGACCTCTTCACAGCTCTTGTACAGCTTGACGGCTATACACCCCCACCCCAGTAGCACTGGCCCCTTCTTTCTGTTTCTTGAACATCTAGGCTCGTTCCCAACGCAGGGCCTCAGCACTTGCTGTCCCCTCTACCTGGAACCTGTTCACCCCAGTGTCCACGGGGCTGATTCCTTGTCACTCAGATTTCAGCCCAAAGACACCTCCGTAAAAAGTCCTTCACTGACCACCTTCTCTAAGGAGAAGCCCTCTCCGTTTCCCATGAGTTGCCGTTTCTAGCACATCACTGTTTTCTGTCCTTCCAGCACTTATCCACATGTGAAAAGCACGCTTCTGACTCAGTCAGTCTGTCTCACTTCCTTACCTTACTTACATGGCGCCCCCAGTGACAGAAATGCCGGGCACATAGTAAGTACTCTGAGTATTTCTCAAATAGATGAATGTGACTGGCTCTTACCATAACCGGCACACACATCCACTTCCCCTTCCCACTGTCTACTCTGGAGAGGAAGACTAAAACCCAGAAAGAGCCCAGCGCTTTGAGGACCTCCTGCGTCTCCTACCTGGCTTTGACTGCTGCTCTGGGGCCTCGCTGCCCATCAGCGGTTGCCGGGCTGCCCTCTCTGCCTCTTCCTCCCCTCTAGGGTCCTGGGGCTCGGAAGATGTGAGCAAAAAGAAATAGCTGGGGGGGTGGAACGAGACAAGGTCCAGGAGCCTGTGTCAGGAGGGAAAGGCCACTCCCTTCCAGAGCAGCCCCCCTCATTTCTACATTGCTCTGAGGGTCCTCCAGCCTGGGCTAGAGAGCTCCAACTGTAGAAAAACGCTTCTTTCTCTGGAGCTGAAACTTGTTTCCTTGTTGCTTCCACCCCCCGGCCCTTGTTTTGACTCCTGACTCACACTAAATAAGTCAGCTGTTTGCTTGACATTATTATTGTAACGACTGCTCTAGCTCCCATTTATTATGCGGTCACTCTGTGCTAGACTAGAACTTCCAAAATTTCACTTATGTTTTGTCTTCATGTTATTTGTCATATCCACATTCCTCCTGAGTATATTATTTTTTTTACTTAACACTTCCTTTCAATTGATTCCCTTTTCCTACATAGCCTTGTCCTAAGCAACAATCTGAAATCACAAGTTTGACTGGTTAAAAAATTTTCCTAATACACATAAAAATACATAAAATCAATAAGCCCACCCTTGTCTCCCTCAAATCACCTTGGGAACCACACTGTACTGGATGCTCCACACATATCGCCTCACAGGAAAGCAAGGAGGAGACTACCATTTGAGATGTGGAGAAAATGAGGGTCAGAGAGGTAAAGCAGCTTGTCCCACACCACACAGCTAACAAGTGGCAGCTCCAGACCCAAACCCAGGCTTATCAGAGTCCAGAACCTTCATCCCTCATAACAAGACTGTAGGGATCTCAGGACTGGAAGGGATCATGATCTAGTTTTCTTTCCTCAAATACTTCTTCCGCCCAGCCCAGGGCAGCTTACCTGGCCAGGAGCAAGGCGGGGACACCCAGCATGGACAGCAGAGTGTGCTGCGGGGAGAGGCCGGCCTGGGTGAGGCCCAGGTAGGACAATGCCCCCAGCAGCCCTGCTGCCCCAGTACCTGAAGACCACCAGGAGATCACATCCCTGAGAAGAAGAACACTAGAGCACTAAAAAGGACCAAAGCCAGCAGCGGGACCCCTCTCCCCACTGCCTGCTCTGCTTGCTTACCTGGGGTAGAAGGCGGTGAGTGAGAGGAAGGTGACCTCCCCCAGGCCTGATGAGACACTAGCGAAGACCACACCTGGGGAGAGGATAAGCACGACAGTGGCCATACCTTCCCTTTTCCCAACAGCTCCAATTCCTTAAGGTGTCTGGCCATGGCCTCCTCTGTATCAGCTCAGAGGGACAAAAAACCAGACCCTTAGATGGGCAGAGCTCAAGTTCCGGGGTAGAACCAAGTCCTCTCCGAATGTCCTCTCACAGGGAATGGTACTGACACCCAGTGTCCAAACCAGGAGCAAGAACTCTTCCCGGACACCTCCTCCACCCCCGTGATGGAGTCTTGGTTCCTCTGTGCATCTCAGTCTCTACCTAATCCATCCATTTCCTCCCATCTCCCCCGCCACCTATCCTTCCAAACTGACCTCATCTCCCATCTCCTACTTGTGCAGTCCTAGCACTTCTGAGGGTTACAAAGATAACCCATTTCCTCTGGGGAGTTGGGGAGACTACTTCCCACACATGCTCGGCCGCCGTTCCTCTCGGTCCCCCACCTGATACAAAATCTCATGCTCACCACACAGGCTCATCCCCACTGAGTGAGAAAAGGCAACCAGGATGAAGCTTCCAGCTGCACAAACCCCACTGACGAGAACCCGGGGGCTGAGTGGAGGGGGAAGAGGAGAGGGGAAGGTCAGCTCCGGCTCTCATTTCATTTGCCCTCCCGGCCTCCTCACAGATCCCAACTGCCCTTCCTCCCATCATCCCCACCCAGACCTGTAGGGCAGCAGATGAAGGCCAAGAGGAGCCAGCAGTTTGATGACGAGCGTGGGGAGGATGTCTGCCAGGAGCACCGCCTGGGACAGGAGAACAGAATGAGACTCCAGACCTTCCCAGGGACAAACTTCTGAACCAGCGGCCAAGGAAAGATAGAAACTAGCTAATTAGACCTGCTACAAGCATAGGCTCTGAATTCGGATGTGGGTCAGGTCCTAGCTCTGCTGCTCCTTAGCTGTGTGTCAAGGTATTCACATTCTCTGAGCTTCAGTTGCCTCATCTGGAAGATGGGGGATGATCGTGGTGCCTAGTTCACAGTACTGTTGTGTGGCTTAAATGAATCAAGATCACCTACACACAGAATGCGGTCAGGAAATGGCTGTCTTCATTATTATAATTAGGACAGTCCTAGTTGGGTGCTGAGGTGGTAGGGGTAGGGGTCAGGGGAAGACCAGATGGTTACTCACAGCTGTGGAGACAGAGTTGCAGTCAAATCGAGATGAGTTATTGTGGGGGGTGGGAACTGGGTCTGGGTCTACCTGATAGGAACAAAGACAGTCTCTCACCCTGGGTGGCAAGAGGGTCTAGACAGACAGGGCCTGGCTCCAGTCCTAGCTCTGCTCTCACTTGAAGGATGGCCTGCCAGGCACTGCCAGATGCCAGGTCAGCATGGGCCTCCTGGACCTCAGTTTCTCTATGTGTACAATGGGAAGGAAGTTTCCATAGAATGATCCACAGGCCAAACATGGCCCTGTAAATGGACTTTACTTAGGTAACACATTCAGGAACTTTCATTAAAAACTGGGTTTCCAGAAAGTCTGATTTTGGACCAAATTCCCTGTTGGACCCGCAAGGTAGCAGCTGCTCTGCTTGGGCATGTGCCCTCCAGCTCCTCATAGATGAGAAGTTCCCAACCGGAGGTGATTAGATCCCATAGGGAACATCTGGCAGTGCCTGGAGACATTCTTGAATGTCACAACTAGTGGACAGGGGGTGCTACTGGCATGCGCGAAGAGGCCAGGGATGCTGCTAAACATCTGACAATGCACAGAACAGCCCCACAACAGAGAATTATCTGGCCCAAAATGTTAATAGTGTGAGGGTTAAGAAACTCTGCCAGAAACCATGGTTCTATACAGCCAACATCTGAGTTTGTACACCTGGCACTAATTGATTCTTAAACATCCTTTGTGCTCTGCCATTTGGGAGACTGGGAAAGTTTGGCCCCTTGCCCCACCCTTAGCTACCCACTTCCATGAGTTTTTTAAGGGAGCCTCTGCCCCAGGGTGAGTCCCTCATGTTCCCACAGGGACTAAACACAGCGGTGGAGGTCGGGAGGGTCACTTACGTGGCTTTCATTCCCAGATGTCCTCTCGTGGCTAAGGATGTCATGAGCAGCACTGAGCATCACCACATAAGAGAAGTTGTTGCAAAGGCCCAGGAGCCTGGAGTGAGCAGGACAGATTTTTTTTTTCCTCCCAGTTTTACTGAGATGTAATTGACATATAAGAATAGATCTTAACCTGTCAGCCTACAGTCTATCCACAATCTTAGCACCGAACCTCCCCTTTCCCTTCAATCAGTTTTCACTTTTTTCTCTAACACCAGACCTCATCTCCTTCAGTGTTAGGGTTAGAAATAGGGGCTTTGGGATCACAGACTTGGGTTCACATCTAATCTCCCAGACTTCTCCCAGGAAGAGAAGGAAGGCATCCTGGATGACTGTTCCTGTGAGCTCCCACCAGTTCCTGGGGCATTTCTCAGCCACTGATCCACTGTCTCTGATGCGCTGTGGCACAGTAGAAAGCTCCTGGGGCTTGACACCAAAGGACTCTGTTCAGGTCCCAAGTCTGCTGCTTCCTACTTGAGTGGCCTCGGTCTACTCATGTGTAAAGTAGGCATACAAATTTCTCTTCTACCTTGCAGAGTGCTGTAGGGATCAAAACAAGATAATACCAAAGTCCTTTATGATCCATGAAGGATCTTGTTTGCTCCCTCTCATCTCCCAGAGTTGTACTCAGTGATGGGAATGGACCTGGGCCCAGCACCAGAGATTTCATGTGTCCTTCTCACAAGCCTAAGAAGGGGTGCTATTGCTTTTCCCATTTCACTGCTGAGAAACCGAGGCTCAGAGAGGCTACGTAACTAGAGTCATATGGAAAGTCACTTCCAACACAGTGTGCTGCCCAAGTCCTCGATGTTTATTTTAGATAAGTGCTGGAAGTATTCCCAAAGCTCAGCAGTACTTAAGTGATTTTTGGAGGTGGGTGGATGATCTTTTAAGAAATAGTGATGTGCCCTGGTTGGGTGGCTCAGTTAGAGCGTCCTCCCATACACCTAAATGCTGGTGGGTTCCATCCTCGTTAGGATGCATGGGAGGCAATTACATGGAAGTTTCTCTCCCATCCTCTCCTCTCTCCCGTCTTCTCTCTCTAAAAGCAATGAAAACATATCCTTGGATGAGGATTTTTTTTAAAGTAGTTATGTATTTATTTAAATGTGCATTAGGAAAATATTGGCTTTCTGTCTAGAATAGTGATTTAAAGTTTTCCTTAAACAATACATATATTTATAAATGTAAAGGCTTAATTGGTTGGAATAAAAACAAGTAAATAATCCTACAGGTGGTATGAGGATCTGACCAAAACACCAAGGTGGTAAGTTTGGGAAATGTACATACTGCCTCAGGGAAAACCAACTGGTTCACTAAATATTTGTGGATTCAGCTCTTTTTCCCGCAGCTCAACCCTTCTTCCCTCTTTTCTTCTGTTGCTTCCCTGTTTCTGCCCATTTTTATTTGCGTTGAACTCTTCAGGCCACTTACCAGAAACCGATCACGTTCTTCCAATGGACGCCCTGCCGGTCCAGCAGAATGGGCCGAGGTTCCGGGGCGGACACGTCTCCTAGGAGGGCGAGAAGAAGGCATGACCCAGACACGACCTTCAGGTGTAGGATGACTCCCGAATGTTCTCCCACAGTCAAGTCAGCTCCCAAGCTTGTCAGGTGGTCGCGGGGCACAGGGAGGTCCGTAATACTCACCCTCAGAATCTGAAAGGCGCCGCTGCGAGCCTGCACAGCTTCCCATGGCATCAAGTTCAGGTCCCCCAAGGGGTCCAAAGTCAGCGAAAGTTGAGAGTTGTCTCCAGTGGGACAAATGTGGGTCTGCGACATGTGGGAAAGATCAACGCCCCACTGCCAGTCCCCCTGCGGCTTCTCTGTTGCACTCGCGCCCCGCGATCCACTACGCTAAACCCGGGACCCATCTCGCGCTCTCCCACGCCCCAGAACGCCCCACCCGTCAGATTCTGCCCCCGCCCCCTCTAAAGCAAGGGTCCCTGCAGCCTGTACCTTTAAGAGCAGCTGAACAGGCCACAACAGGGAACTACAGGTTGGCTGGTCACGTGACAGCACCAGAGAGTTCCCCATCACGTGCTCGGAGGTCCTCACAACTTCCGGGTCTTGTCACCGTGTTTGCTTAAGGCTTTCCCAGCTTCCGTGTGTAGAACCGAGAGTGGCCAGGAAAACCCTGGAATCGCTGGTTTAAAACTGAAGTGGGTGGGATCAACAAGAAGAGTTCTAATGTTAGATTAACGACGCCAAGGCCGTGGCTGTGTTGAGCCAGCACTAATCATGGCTGTGCGCGGCTTCAGCTCTCGCGGACCTCATTTGCCAGGAACAAATATGGCTACCTTGTTCCTCATTTCAGACGGTACGTTTCTGGCTGGGAACAAAGATGGACAGTTTCCGGTCTTTCTTACGCCTGTGTATTGCCCTCAGGTTGTAAAGGTAACTGAATGTAAAGGTAACACCCACCTAAGAGGATTTCAAGAGTTATTTATTGGCAGTATCTAAGGCGTTAAAAGATCCCGTTCCCAAATTATCCTAGGACCAGAGAACATCACAGTAGTCCAAACCCCGGGATTACAGAGGGAAATACAAAAAAGGAAAGTTGCTGATGACCATACAAAGTTAGATGTAAAGGTGACTCCAGAAATTCTTTTAGCAATATGAATTAGAGCACCAGAGACAGGGATGCTGGCTGAGCAGGCTGCTGCAGGATTCCTGCCTGCACAAAAGGTGCTTAGACCAGATGACTCTAAGTCTCAATATTCTAATTCTGTGATCTCATCTCATTTCTCTAATTGGAAATTTAGGAAGTAGAGCTGTGGAAGGGGACTAGGGGAAGTGGTGTTGATCAATGGTATTTTACATAGTCCCAAATAAGGAGTGGATTCTCTTACCTTCCTGTAGGTGGTAAAGCAGCATTCTGAATTTTCTTCATGACCTCCTTCCCTTGCTAATCTCTTCTGTGGTCTTCCAATAGCTGGTGCCCACCTGTATCAGCTCTTTCTCAGCACCAGGCCCTCAGAGGGCTGTTTGATATGTACTCCTTTTGGTCTTCTTCCAAGGTCACTCAACCAGTGAAAAATGGGGTCCTACCACCCATGCAGGGTTCTAGAAATTCAGCAACATGTCATACATGCTCTCTGCCCTCAAGAAACTCACAGAAGGTTGGGAGGTAGACACAAATAACCACAATAAAAGCCTAGCCAAGTTTTGTTTCACAAGAATGACTACAGATGAAGGAACAGGCATTGAAGCCACCAATCCAGCCCCTTTCCCCTTGGGGAAGCATTAATGACCCTGAAATGAGAAGCCAGAGCTCTTACCAACTCCCTCCTCCCTCCCACTCCTTGTCCCCAGGCAAAACAGGAACCACAAACCCTAGCTTCCTCTCACAGAGTGGCTGTGGCTTGGGGGGGGGGTGACGGAAATGGCTGAGGTGTGAATATAAGACCTGAGTCACTTGTGCTGCAGTTGCCATATAGCCCCTCCCCCATCCCCAATTCTGAGGTCGCCTGCTCCCATTTTTTCCCTTTCTGGCTTCCTCCCTTGCTCTTTAGCTCCAAATGTGCACCTGAGTTCCCTGTGTGCACACTCATTTCCCAGCCTGGGTTGGAAGCTGCTGCGGGCATTGTGGAAGGTGGGTAGGGCCTGGGGTAAAGATGCGTCAGGGGGAGACTGGGGAAGAGGAAGTGTCTTGGGTCCCGGGGAAGACAAGCTTATGTTGGTGGGTGGGGACGGTCATTATCAGCTTTCTGGACACACAGAGACAGACAGGATGGATTTCCTCCGGCTACATCTCCCTGGGCTGCATCAGGCCTTGAGGGGGGCACTGGTGAGAGGGGCAAAGAGATGCCAGAGGCTTTTACACTTCTCCCTGGGGCCTCACCTTCCCTCTTCCCTTTGAGTCTCTCCTCAGACTTGAGATTCTTTCCCTAAGATCAGGCAGCCTCCTAGCCTGATCTTTTCTGGATTTCAATCCTTCCAACTTCAAAAACACATACACATACCCCCAATTTAGGCCATTTCCTATTCCTTCTGCAGACCCTGTTGTCTACCTGCTCCCAGATCCCAGAACCCCTTTTCCTATTCTGAGTTTCTCTGTCCAAGGGCCCCCAGGAGAGGGCTGGGCCTCTCCCTAATGCCTTTGTCCCTCCCCCTTCCTGTTCTTCTAGGATTCCTTCAGCTCCTTTGTCTCCTACCTTATAGGAGATGAGGTCCCTACTGCAGAGAGAAGGGAGGCATGGGCAGCTGAGGAACTGGGGGAAGTGGCTACAGGAAGGCCAGGGAGAACTGTAGAGGAGGAAGCTCAGGAGGCCCTGGTGAGCCTCAGAGGCAGCCAAAGCAAGGGGGATGGAGGACTGAGAGGGCCTGAAGCATCTAGAAGACATCAGGAAGGAAGCTCAGCTACAAAACAGACCTGGAGTTGGGGAGAAGGCAGCTCCCATGGGTCTCGAGGAGATAAGCAAGACGCTAGGGCCTGGGAGGCAACCAAGGCCTCCAGGTGCCAGGAGCCAAGCGCCCCCTTCGAGGTCAGAAGGAAGTCTGAGGCAGGGTCTGAGGCTGCCGGAGACAGGAGCAGCCAAGCCCAGGAGAGTTGGGAGAGCAATGAGCAGGAAATGAACAGAGAAGAGACACTGAGAACCTGGGAACAGGAGGAGGAGGAGGAGGAAGAGGTCAGGGCAAGAGAGGCAGGGGGGGGCAGAGGGGTGGAGTCAGAGTGGACTTGGTGCAGAGAGCCTGAGGGGAAGGCTAGTGCTGGCAGGGATGGCAGGGCATCAGAACAGTCAGTCAAGGAGGCAGTTGCACAGAATATCCAGGGGGCTGGGGCCAAAGAGGCCAGGAGGGAAGGAGATGTGATGGCTGTGGTGAGGGATGGCCAAAGCACAAGGGCACAGGTGACACAGGAGCCAGGGGCAGAATCTGAGGATGGGTCACCCTTGGGCAGAGAGGAGGTTAGGACAACCTCAGACAGGAGGCAGGCCAAGACAGCCTTAGGTGGGGAGGAGGCTAGGACAACTTCAGGCAGTGAGGAGACTGGGACAACCTCAGGTGGGAAGGAGGGTAGGACAACTTCATATGGGGAGGGGACTGACCTCCTGGGAGTTAGAGAGACAGAATATGGAGCAGTCCCAGGAGATAGGATCCCAGAGGATACTAGGATACTCTGCGCCATAGAGGAGGCCTCCAAGGGAGCCCAGAAGGAGGAGATGAATGAAAATAGAGAGGCTGAGGTGAGGCTGTTCCTGAAACAGAAATGGGCCCTGGGAACTGAAGGAGTGGGACAAGTGGCTAAGGCCCAGACAGCGGGGAAGGAGGCTACAGAAGGCCAGGGCTCAGAATGGGATGCAGGGGAGGGGTATGAGGGTCAGGCAGGTCAGGATGGGAAAGAGGCCAAGGGGAGGCAAGATTCAGAGATCATGGTTCCTCAAGACAGTCTGGAGGAGGAGGTGGTGCAGGCAGAGGAGGCCAAGGAGGAGAAAGAGAATGTCTGGGCCACAGAGGCTGAGCTGTCCCAGGACAAAGTAGAAAATGAGGCTGAAGGTGATGCTGACTTTGAGGAAACCCCAGAGACCAGACCTGAAAAGGAGTTCAGGGAGGAGAGGAGTGAGGAGGAAGCTCAGATGGGTCGAGAAGAATTGGGGGTAGAGTATGGTGGCCCCAAGCACTGGGTCACTGAAGGCTGGGAACCTGAGCTGGTAGGAGGTCTCCAGATCCCAACAGAGCAACCTGAAGGATGGGATGGTAAGGAAGAGCTCTGGAACATTCCAGCCCTGAGCAAAGAGGAGACAGAAAAGAGCCTGGAGAATAATTTCAGGAACATGGGTTATGTAAAGCCTGATACCTCTGAAGCAGAAGCCTGGGAAAACCAGAGAAGGGATGTAGAGAGAGGGAATACCCAGGAGGAAAAAGTAGGTACTGAAGAGGGGGAGGGGAAGGCTGCAGGAGGCAGAGAGTCTGCATCCATAGAGGTCCTGGAGGCAGGAAGAGAGTGGAAGAAAGTAAAAGAAGCAGGGTGTGAGGCAGAGAGCCAGGAGCTAGGTGGAAGGTGCTGGGTAGAAGTAGGGACAGGCCAGTCACTGGGAGAATCAGATGCCAGAGAAACCAAGGACGAGGAGGTGGAGGCCGCAGTGCTCTGGGAGGTAGACAGAACCCCCAGGAGAGACTGGAGGCTGGAGGAAGCAGCTTCGAGCCTGCAGGACAGTGAGGATGTTACAGGGGCCAGTTCTTTGGCTGCTGAGATTGTGGAGAATAAGGCAGCTTCAGATGAAGGGGCTGCTGGGACTAGGGAAGGGCCTGTAAGAGAGGCCAAGGAAGGTGGGGATGAAGCATTTGGAAGAGGCTGGGACTCAGAAGAGAGAAAGGAAGCTGGCAGAGATGAGGAGCTAGTGGAGGCTGCAGAGGGAGAGAACAAAGGTGGACAGGAATTTGGCCTGGGGGTCTCAGCAGAGGAAGTTACTGGCAGAGGTGGTCAAGTGGAAGCTTTTGAGGCTCAGAAGGGTGAGCCAGGGGGACAGTGGGTGGAGGTTGAGGAGTCTGTAGTGGCAGAAGGAAGCTATGGGATGGATGGCTTTACCTTGGGTTCCCAGGCAGCAGGAGCGGAGGGGACCATGGCCATAGTGGAAGCCGAGGAGCTCCCAGAAAGGCAGATGCTATTGGAAAAAGAGGCAGGGGTATGGCAAGCAAGGGAGCAGGGAGAAGGCAGTGAAGGGCAGCATGGGAACCAGACCCCTGAGGAAGAGGCACAAATGTCCTGTGATGTAGAAGATGTTGAGGTGACTAGACACCACAGGGCAGAGGCCGAGGAGATTGACCCAGAAGACCTGGAGGACATCCTGCACCAGGAGGACCAGTCAAAGAATCAGGATCCAGCAGAGGCTGAGCCTGGACCACAAGAAGAGGCTGTGGGAAGTGCCCCAGGGGATGCTCATGGCAGCTGGAGTAAGGTGAGGGCTCCAGGCAGGGTCCTGAGCCAAACAGAGCAGGATCTTGAAGCCTGCCCCGTCATACCCAGTGCTCCCATCCCTGCAGGCCCTCCTTCCTGCATCTCGCCTGGATGTGTCTGTGCCTCGGAGCCGTGTACTCCTCTCCCGCAGCTCCTTGCGGCGTCGCTCCCGGCCCTCTTTCCGACGGATCCCCACCTCTGAGCAGCAGAAGGAGCCTGCCAGCCCCCCACCAGAGGAAGAGCTGTCCGCCCCTGAGCAGAGACCTCTCCAGCCAGAGGGACCCCCAGAGCCAAGCCCCACATGCCCTGAAGGGACTCCAGTGCCAGCCAGGAGAAGTCCCCTGGGACACGGGTAAGCTTGGGGTGAGGTGACTGGGCTGGGATGGGCAGGAGGCCATGGACACCTGGAGACCAGCTCCCTGGCCTGTCTTCCCCCTCCAGGTTTGGCCTTGCACACTCTGGAATGATGCAGGAACTCCAAGCCAGACTGGGCCGGCCAAAGCCCCAGTGACTGGGCACTGAGAGCCAGGCCCTGAGTGAGAGTCAGAGGGCTTGGTTGAACGCTGTTCAGCCTGACCACCTTGGCTGCTATGGAAGCACCCTATCCACTATCTGGGCCTGAGTGTCTTGGAGCTTAATTCACAGAGCAGACAGAACCAGACATCTGTGAGAACCATGAAACTTAAGGAATCTGACTCTCCAACGCAGCTGATGGACCACCTACCCAACTGGGACTACCTCTCATGGCCTCTTCTGACCACCTCCTCAGTGTGTCTCAGCCACTGTCTGGAAGACTGAGAGGGGACAGAGACAGTTCTCCCACAGCCTTTCCTCTCTGACTGCCCCCACCTCCTTCCCAAGCCCTTGGAGAGCTGTGTGGGAGGAAGGCAAACCTCTGGGGTGGGAGCCAGCCCAGAAGGAAGGGGCTAGGAGGGCCTATGGAGCTCCATTTACAATCAAAGTTTGATTTAAGCAGACCAGCCACCTTGAGCTTTGCAAATGGAAGCTCAGCCTCAGAACTCGGCTGGTTACTACGGCAGCCACCAACTGAGCAATCCAGAGTGGGGAACGGTAGGCCAGGAACCCTGAAAATGTAGGAGCAGAGAGAGGTCCAGGGTGGCCAAAGGCTTCAGAGTCCATTCTAGCCCCACTGTGGGTGACAGAAACCCCTTCTCTGAAAGAAGCCGAGACAGAGAAAGGGTGAGAGTGCTTTATTTGGCACCCAGACTGGTGGCCTAGCCCTAGGACAACCAGCAGGCCCTGAAACAATAAATAAACATCATTTCCCTAAACAATAAATAAATATCCAAGAAATAAATATCCAGCAAAGACTGGAGGAGCCTTAAGTTATTGGGTAGGGTCTGAGAACAGAGGTCGGTAGAGTCCTGCCTTGTCTTAAGGCGGTGAGCTGGAGGCTGTCCTGTTGGCCCCGACTCCAGTCCTAAAATCCTAACTGGAGAGGGAAGGGGCTAAGAAACCACTCCATCAGACCTGGGAGCCAGCCAGTGTTGGACACCCCAAGGCCTGGACTGGGTTTTTAGCCTGGGAAAGCAGCAGCAAGTCCCGCATGGCCCGAGACAAGACAAGCTCCAAGGAGTGTAGCAACTGGTAGGTGTAGATGAGCTGGGGCCAGGACACCTGCGCTGACATCTGTGAGGGGCTGCCCAGGGTCCCTGGGAGCAGTCCTTTGCCCTTCTTCTCCTCCTCCTCTTCCTCCACCTCCTCCTCCTCAGGGAGGTTGAATCCTGCAGCCAGCACCTGTGAGAAGAGACCCATGGGTCAGAAAATAGGCTGAGATGCTGAGTGAATCCTTGTTCTTTTATGTGCCTAGTGGTGCCAAATGACATCAGAGACCACAAAGTCATGATTTCCCTGGACAACCCCTACTTCAGATCTTCCATTATGTTGTCATCTCATGTTGTCTTGCCTGCTTTTTTGGTTCAAGAAAATGGAAGTCACAGAGCGAGATGATGCTCATGGAGGGAGCTGGCTCACTCATCCAGGATTGCTCTGGGTGTTTGAGGTTTTGGAAAGTCCTTTTCTTAAGGGTCGTCTTAGGATCAGAAATGGGTGGAAGAGTGATGTAGCTTGTTTTCTGCTGCTTGCATTTTCGATTCTCCTTTCAGTAAAGGTAAAATTCTTATTTCCCTTTGAAATATTCAGGAGGACCCGGTGATGTCAGAGGATGATGGTGAGAAGGGAACCAACTTTATTATTGGTCCTGTTGATGCCAGGTGTTGTGCTGGGTGCTTCAGAGCTTTCTGTCATTTAAGACCAGGACCCCAAGAAGAGGCAGAGATTCAGGGTGTAGAGCCAGGGCCTGGTGCAGACACACACACACACACAGACACACACATTCACACACACACTTCCACCTTTCACACATCCGACTCAGGATCTGGAGCATCTCCTTCTAGAATTACCCCACCTGTGGGCATGGGAGTATTTTAAAAAGGGGGCCAGTGACCCTCAAATCTGGCCTATGGGGTTCAAGGAGGGTGGGTGAGCACTTCACCTGGAAGCGAAGGTGCCGCTGCAAGTCTCGGAGATCCAAACTCATGGCCCACAGCTGCTTCCTCTCTGCGCTGGACCAGATCCCCTGGCTGCCCAGTCCTCCCAAGAGGGCTTGGAAGGGGTGAAGTGTCATGGAGAGGAATAGCAGCCTCTCTGGGTCCTGTGGAAGCAGAAGGAAGGGGTCAGGAAAGGTTCGCAGGCCAAGGATAACCCACTTCAAGCCCAATCCCATGTCTCTCTGGGTCCCATTCCCATCCCAAACTCCAATACCCATTCCATCTAAATATCTGTTCTCATACTCAACTTTATTTTCTTCTCCACTCCCTTCACTCATCATCATTCCCGTCTCCACTGTCTGTGACTTCTATCTCCTTTCCCAACCTCATTTTCAGTCCCACACCTGAACTCATGTCTAACCTCAACCCCATCTCCATTGTCTTATCACTCTCTATCCATAGTCCCACTTTACCCCATTTGATTACTTTCTCCACCCTCCCATCCTGTCTCCATCTCTTCACTTGTTTTCAGCCTGTCTCCAACCTCTTTCCTATCCTTATTCCTATTCCTAATCCCAATTCCATCCCTTGTCCATATGTCTAGCTTCATTCTCATCATCTGTCTCTTCTCCAACTCCATCCTGACCCCATTCCATTTCCATCCTCACACGTAATCCCCATCCCTTCTCCATCCTCCATTTTATTCTCACTTTCATCCCCAACCTTCTTCTTATTCCCAGATATTCTAATTTCTAGTCCTGATCCCATTCTATTCCCATACCTACCTTTTTCTCCATGCCTACTTCACTTTTACGTTCTTCCTAACCCCATTTCTTTATTCAGCTTCATCTTTATATCCAATGTCATACTCAGCCTCGATTTATTTCTGTCCTTCAATTTATTCCCAAATCCATCTTCATTTCAATCCCTCACTTCATTTCTTACCACCCAACCTAGGCTTATTGCCAGCTCACCTGCCCCACCCCACCAGCCCCTCACTCACAGAGAGGCTGCGCCAGGCCTGGAAGGTCAGGGAAACATTGGGGAGCTGCCCTCCCAGGGGCAGGAGGTCCAGGTTCACTCCTGGCAAGTGGGATTCAGCCTGTAGGGCAAGGTCTGTTAGTGGGGGCCAGACGGGTTGGGGATCTGCCCATCCCCAGAGGCAGTTGCATTAGGGAAACTCACAAAACGGTGGGCCTGGGCCCGAACCTCGGAGAGCAGCTTCCTGGCAAGATGCAGGCTGACCTTGAACTCCTCCCGCAACTCCTGCAGGCTCAGGGGCAGCCTCCCTGGGGGCCTTGGGAATCCCCAGACACCAGCTCGAACCAGGAGCAGGGAGAGCAGCAAAAGGCTGAGCCCTGGATAGGTAGGGAGAAGGTAGGCAAAATGAGAGGAGAGCTTGAGAAGAACTCAAGAACACAGGCCAAGCAATGTGTTTCATCTCACTGACCCCTCAAAACTACTAATAAGATGGAAGCTACTGAAGACACCGTATGGCATCTCTGTGTGACTGAAAGGAAAGTGCCCTTTCCCCTAGGCAGACACAGCCTTGCACAGAGTGCCCACCTTTGCAAGCAGATCTCCGCCTGGATTTCAATCCCCCACAAACTCCCTTGGCCAAGTGTCTTTTTCAGTGAACTAACTGCACAACTCATTGTGGCAGCCTGGGTGCTATTATTCTTCCCATTTTGCAGATGAGGAAAATGAGGTTCATGAGGTTGAATTGCCAAAGTACATAGACAGAGGGTGAGGGAATCAGGACTGGATTCCAGATCTGCCCAAATGCAGATCCTGTGAGCTTCCCCAGGGAACTCAGAGGAGGCAGCCACCTCCCCTGGAGCAGCCACACTCTGTTCTGCCAAGGATTCCCTAGGCTTGGCCAGGTGGCTCTGATGGCCCCAACTAGGGCTCCAGGGGTGGCTGGCAATGCTGGAGGCTCTATCCCAGGGGGTCAGAAGGATAGAGTGGTCCCCCCTCTACCAAGGCCAGTGGGTAACTCTACAGTGAGGGAGAAAAAGGGGGTGCCAAGATGGGGAGGAGGGCCTGGATCGTGAAGCAGAACCCCTGTTTCTCATTTGGGTTCTTCCCTTGAGCAAGTCTCCTCTTATTTCTGGGCATCGAGCTCCCATCTATAAAATGGGGGAATCGGACCAGCTGAGTTCTGAAAAGGCTTTCTGCCCTGTGTTTCCTGAACAAGAGGAAGAGGGGCATTGGGAAGGGAGTTCTGGGAAGAGGGCAGTATTCTGTGGTTTCTCCCTCAGGGAGAGGAAATCTAGCAATCATCCGAGTTACACAATTCTCCTTGAAACACAAACCAAAACAGACCTGAAGTCTAAGTCTATTCCTGCTCACCCTCCTCTGCACCCCTCTTCCCTGTCTGTTCTTGATCGATAACCCCTGGGAATGTCTACTCAATAAAGACCAAGGGGAGTTTTTGGGTAGGTCCACTTTCCCCATGGACTTCCAGAGGGGGTGGCCAATGCCTGGCTCTCTATCTTCCAGGATCCCTCACTTGGGGCCACTCTGGCATCCTCGAGACTATGGGCGGAGTAGGGCTCTTCCCAGCTCTGTGTTGAGGGAGAGCAGTGTCCCAGACCCTGGTGGATATTGTCCACTCAGAATTGAGCTGTGTCATTTGCCACCAGCCCTCCACTCCCTGCTGGAGCTGTGGAGGGCCCCAGACCCTTCCCCTGGCTTTTCCCTAACCTCTGCAGACAATTCTGGGTCCTTGGCCCTGGCCTTTGATGGTTCTGTTCCCATCTTTTAGTCCTCGGTCGCTACCCTGACCCTACCATCTGCTTTTGTTCCAGCCTCTGAGTCCTTCAGTCACCAATTGTAGATTGGACCTCTTCCTGAACCTCAAACTACAGACCCTCGACCCAGTTAGACTGCTGACTCCTTGGCCACAGAACCCGTACTGTGGCTGTCTGGCCTCTGCTCATTCACTCCAGCCAAACCCTCCATTTATCTGCCAGGCCCTGTTCCTGGTCAACCCATCTGTCCAACTCTCCTCATTCATACCAGTCAAATCTTCCCATCCTCTGTCCAGCCCTAGCCCAACCACCAACCCTCTACTCTTGCCCCTCATTCAAGCCAGCCAAACTGTCTCGTGCTCTGCCCAGCCCTGGCTGACCACCACCTGTCTGTCCAACCCCTGTTCCCCATTCATGCCAGTCTTGTCCCCATCCTCCAGTGAGCTGCATCTTATACACTTAGTTTCTGCCAAGTAGTTGCCCCTCAGCCCTTTGCCCCTATCCACACCAGTCAAGTTCTCCCATCCTCGGTCCAGTCTCAACCAAGCCTCCCACCCCTCTGCCCCAAGCCCTGGCCTCAAACTCACGGCAGCCAAGGTCGCCTGCCTTCTGGCCCATGGCAGGGCCCAGTCTCTTTGATCAGCCATCTCCCGGGTCAAGGGCATCTTATACGGGGGCTGTGCCCAGTTTCACTTTCCGTCCTGCTTGTACTTTCAGCTTTGCTTTAACTCAGTCTTCTCTCCTCACCACCCCTTGCTAAAATGGGGAAATGTAATTTCCCTTCCCAGAGGGGGTGGGAGATGCGGTGGGGGATGGCGGGAAGCTGGGGTTTTGGTCAATCCAAGCTGCTGACCCCTGCTGAGCTCCCAGGTCCAGTCTTCCCCTCAATTCCCCACTCTTCGGTGAGCCACCCTGCTGGTGGGTCCCAGAGACTTGAGTTCTCTCCTCTTTCTCTGCTGTCATTATCATTCTAGTGGCATCACTGGCCTAATGCCCTTGTAAAGATAAATGAATGGCCAGGTAAAAAGGCTGCCCATCAGAGGGGATTTGGGGGTCTTACTCCCTTCTGGTTTACTAGATGGCTGAGGAAGGAAATATAAGGGAACTTGGAGCTCACTGGGTAGATGAGATGGGGCTCTGTATGGGGCAGAGGGCCCTCAGTCTGGGCAGTGTCAGGGATCAGTGCCAGGGTCAGGGCTGGATATTAAGTTTTATTCAAAGTCAAGAACCCAGTCTTCCACCAGACTCAGATCTTGAATTAAAGCTAATTCTATAATCAAGATCAGTACATGATGTAGGGTTGGACTCAGAGCTTTGTCTGGGTCCAACATCCTGGCTCTGTGTTTGGGGTCAGAGCTATCAGTGACCTGGGGGCTCTGCTTGGGATGAATTAGGGTTGGGCTCAGTCCAGTTCAGGCACACAACTCTGTCTGTGGTCAAGATCCTGACTGAGCCTGCATCTCAGGTCAGAGCTCAGGCCTGGGCTGGGATAAGAGCTCAGTTGATGAGCAGGGTGAAGGCCTAGCCAGTGACCAGGTTGAGGTTGTGTGAGGTCAGGATCAGGGCTCAGCCAGGCTCCAGAATAGTCCTGGCATTTCTGCTCTGGCAGGGTTTCATCAACCACAGATCTCCCTTCCAGCACAGCCCCACCCTGGATTTCCCATCTTCAGGGAGAAGATGGGGGTTTCTTGGTCTTCCCCGAGGCCCATTGCTGCCACTTTCCTTTTGGGACCTGTGGGGTTTCCCTACGGGGTCCCTGTTGTGAGACAGAAACCAAGGGGGCTTCCCCCCCCCATCAGCCTTGCCTGGGTAGCCAGGGACCAACTGCCAGGGAAGTACCAGCGTCAACAAAAGAGCAATTTAAGAAGACTGCTGGAGGAGAAGGAAAAGGAAGAGTGGCTGGCATCTGCCTCGTCCAGACTGGTTTCTTTTGCAGTGCCCCCCAGTGGTGGGTGGCAGCTCATTTCCCAACATCCCATGTACCTGGGGCTCCCTGCAGGAGGGTCCTACACATCCTGAGGCTCATGGTGAGGCCAGAGGCCCTGGCTGTTTTTCCTCACATCCCTAAGTCTTGCCATTATCCTAGAGGCACGTCCATCCCACTCACTCCCTGACCACAGCCACTCCTGACTTTGCAAACCTTGAACCCTATTTCCTGCTCTCTGGCCACAGCCTCTTGGCCCTCCCAACCTTCTCTTAGGGTTCCCTGCAACCTCCTGTTCCTTGATGCTTCTCTGCTCTTCTTGATCTGGCTGTTGCTGACTCCTAGTCTCGCCCCTCACTCTCACTTAATTCCTGCTCCAGCCTCTGGAGCTTAATGCTTGAACATGATGAGCCACCTCATACTTCTTTGCCTTTGCACAAGCTGGTCTGTGTCTAGAATGCCCTCACTGTCTTCTCTGGAGTTCCCACCCCTCAGTTTTCTCTGTTTGTGTAGGCCCTGTCACAAGTTTTCTCTTGAATGGCTTATCCTTTCCTCCCATAAAGCTTGTCTTCAATGGACATTTAACATTTGCTTATCTTGCTCACTCTATCCTCACTCATACCACTCCAGCCATACTGACCTCCTCATTGCTCCTAGAACATGCCAGGCATACTCCTGCCTCAGAGCCTTTGCACTTGCTGTTCCTTCTGCCTAGAACGCCCTTCTTCTAGATATCAGCAAAGCTTACTCCCTCCTTATGATCTCTGCTGAAATGTCACCTTCTCAAATAGGGTCTTCACTGACCACTCTACTAAAAAATACAACCTTGCCCCTGGCCCTCTCTATTCTCTTTCCTGCATTTTTTCCTATTAGCATTTTAGATATATACTATTTTTAGATATTTAACATTTTCTCATTTATTTTTGGTCTGTCTCCATGTACTAGGATATGGATTCCACAAGGGTGGGAACTTTTGCCTGCTTTGTGCACTGATGTATCCCCAGTAGCTAACAATAACAGGTTCATAATAAACCATCCAACAAATCTGCCTGGTGCCACGAGTGCCTCATTGAGGTTCTGCTCATGGCTGGAAATCTGTGGAGCAGCAGGTCTGGGACCAGCCTGAGCCCTGGGCTCTCACTGCCATCCTTCTCCCACTCTGGCCAAGGCTCCAGCTAGGTGCTGAGGGATGTAAAGGGGGCACCTGGGCATGGCCCTGGGCTCATGATCTTAGCAGATCCTTGGCAAGAAGCCAGAGGGCTAGTGAGGGCACTGCCAGCCTCTGTCCATATCCTTGGAGGGTGGGTCTGGGCTCATCTATGCCTACCTGGTCTCAGTTTCCACAAGTTAATCTTGACTGATGAGCTAAGGCTAGGGTTAGGGTGGCCAGCAGGAAATGGGAGAGACGTGGTGAGGGGTGAGAACTGCGGGAAAGGAAGCCAAGAACTCTAAGTCATAGATTATAGTGTGCCACCAACCCTTCTGGTGACCTCAGGTGAGTCACTAGCCTGCCCTGGACCTCAGTTTCCTCATTGAAAAGTGATAGCAATTTTCAAATGCTGCCACCATTATTATTTAGAGAATTAAAACCTAGATGATTTTTAAAAAGAGAAGAAGCATACACCAATTTTCTGATTATTTTTCAAGCTCTGACACAGCTCTGATCCTGTGGGGCACTCCATGGGGTTGCATGGGAATCCTGAGCCCAGGAAACAGAAATTAGAAGCTTCAGATGTGACATCAGGATGGAATCAGGGAGGGGAAAATCTTATTCAAGGTCACCCCCTAGATCAATGACAGAATGAAGACTGGAATTCGAGTCCCCCATTTTCAGGTTGGGCTGGGGAGGGGAATCCCTGGGCCCTGGGATGTTGTCATCTTTGAGGCTTGGAACTGATCCCTAGGTTAAACCTAGATGGGCTTCAGTGAAGGCAGGAAGGCTGGGGGTTGGGCGGGGGAAAAGGCTAGGTTCAGCTGGAGCTGGGACCACACCTCTGAGTTTGCCAAACATAGGATGTGAGACCCCGAAGCTAGGCATAGCCCAACCCCTCCCAGGAGAGTGGGGGTAGATGAGGCCTGGATTCTCATGATTACTGGATCTCTCTCCTGTTGTCCATATGCACCCCACTGTACACCCCCATGTGGGGTTCAGCAGGATTTATTTCTACCCCCTCCCACCCACCTTTGATCCTGGGAGGGGGTGCCTGGGGAGGGGAAAAGGCCTCACCTCTCTTTTCCCTATAAGACTGTGGAAGATCTATGAGGAGGGCTCAAAGAAGGGGCGGGGGCAATGTCCCATTGACAAGATAGCCATCACTGGGTGTTCTATGTAAATGCCACACAAATGCAAGAGTGGGGAGACTAGGCAGCTCAGGGTATGAGGAGAAGGTGGGGCCCGCATTTGTTGAGTGCCAGGAAGGAAGAGTTCAAAGCCCAGGAAGAGGGCTACAGAGGAAAAACACCAGCCCAGGGATGAAAAGTCCCGGGCTGAGTCCCAGCTTTGCTCTGCCTTTTCCCACCTGCCCTCTTTTGAGCAAGATGCTCAGACACTCTGTGTTCAGTTTTCCCATCTGTAAAATGAGGCCCATCTCTCAGCCCATCAGTGAAAGTAAACTTGGGAGGATGCAAGGCGTCACAGGCCAGGGCCCATTTGGGGGTCAGATGGACCACACTCCTTTCACAGCTCCAACACTTCCCAGCGTGATGTTCACCAAGGCACAAAACCTCCCCGTGCTTGGCTCATCTGCCAGCCAGACGGGACTGCTGTGACAACTGTGCACGTAAATATTTCGCACTGCCACTGAACAGCTGTGTAATCTTAAGCAAGTTACTTAACCTCTCTGTGCCTAGTTTTATCATCTATAACACAAGGAAAATAATATGAACTCATAAGACTGTTTAGAGGATTCAGTGAGCTATTGTTTGTAAAGTGCTTAGAACAGGGCCTGGCATGTGGTAAGACTATAGGTTTTAGCTATTCATATTATTAGTAGCATAAGGCCTGACCCACAAGGAAGCTCTCAAAAAATGTTAATTGTCATTGGTAGATATAAGGGGGTCACAGGCAGAAGGAGCTTGATGGCCCAGAGGTGTGCATCAGAGCAGAATTGGGGCCAGAAGCTAAATCTCAGGGAGCCAGCCAGTTGGGCCCTGGGCCATGTGTGGACAGCTGCAGATCTGGGGACCACTGGGTAAGACTCGCCTCTCAGGCCGGCTGGTGCTTTCGCAGGCCTCCCTACGAAGAGGACTTGGAATGAAGGTAGGCCCTGGAATGAGCCCTAGGACAGGCCGTGCCAGGTGTCTGAGAGGGCCAGACAGGCAGGCCTTGCGCAGACACCAGAGCCTTCAGCGGCCCTACGCCCCAAGGCTGCCACCAGGCCCTGCTCCCATACCAGGGCTCTCACCTGGCAGCCTCCATGGAGGGTCAGCCACCTCTG
Source organism: Trachops cirrhosus (assembly GCA_028533065.1). NCBI lineage: Eukaryota > Metazoa > Chordata > Mammalia > Chiroptera > Phyllostomidae > Trachops > Trachops cirrhosus. The sequence continues at coordinate 85,317,789 of CM052540.1, read as the reverse complement.
GCCACCCTGTCCCTTGCTTGTCCTTCCCACTGCCTGTGGAAGTCCGCGGTGAGTAGACAGTTCAGTCCCTGGGAATGGGACACACCCACTGCTTATATTTTTATGTACTACCTTATTCATACAAAAGAATATATAGCACATATATGTTTCTGCCAACCTACTCTTCTTCCTCCTGCTTCAATTTTGGTCTTGGGCCCCAAGTAGCTCATTGAATCCTCTGAACAGTCTTAGGAGTTTATGGTATTTCCCTCATGTCATATGTGATAAAACTAGACACAGGCTATCTACAGTGCACAGGCTATGGACTGATTCACCAATTCCCATGGCTCCTCATTTCACTCTGAGTAAAAGGCAAAACACTTCCAGTGCTTTACAGGGGTCCTCTTGATCCCTCCCACTGATCTCTTCTGTTTTCCACCTGGCCCCCTAACTGCCCTACTGACACACTAGACACACTCCTACACAGGAAGGGCCTTTCCTTGTACCTGCTCTTTTCCTCTGTCTAGAGCACTCTTCCCATATACACTTTAAATAACTGGCTTTGTCCCTCCTTCAGGTCTCCTTCTCTCATAAATGCCTTCTTCTATTCAGAGCTCTGAGGACTGTCCCATCCCATTCCCACTACATTAAGACCCTGCGTACAACCCTAGATCTAGATGTTAGTCTCTTAGCCTTTTGACTTTTTTTCTACACCTTCTGGGCCCTTCCCAAACCCATGGAGTCTTCTCCAGACCTCAAGCCTCCACCGGTCTCGTCAGACATCTGGGCCTCATTGGCAATGTTGGTATGAGCAATTTTCACTCTTTCCGTGTTTCTGCACCTGGGTGGGAGAGGGGAAGACAGAGTTAGGGGCTGAATACAGAGGTGTGGAATCCATGGTCTTGCCTGCAGGGGCAGCCACCTGTCTGAGGTGAATGGACAAATATGTGAAACCAGAGAGAATAAGACAAAACAGGAGACTTTGTAACTTACCAGGAGACACTGACAAGCCACTTTTTGGCCTTCATTTTCTCACCTGGAGAATGGGCATAACAATATTTACCTCACAGAGAAAGAGAGAGCATGCGAACATGTGCTCTGATGATCTGGAAACTGGAAAATGCTATTAATACTGAGAGCTCATCAAAGATCATCAACTGGTCAGTGGGGGGAGAGGATGAGGGGAGAAGAGCATCACTTGGGATATAGTCGCCATCTGTCATTTCCACCTGCATACCCATTCTTTATATATATATATATATATATATATATATATATATATATATATATATATATATATTTAAAGCATCTGGGTTTTCCTTTGTGGAATTATCCATCCCCTCTCTCAGAGACTGACATCCCCAGGCTGGGCCCCTTTGTTACAGTGAACAGTTCAAGGATGGGTACAAGACACACTGAGAGTCAGTCCCTGGACTGGCTGTCAGGAAAGAGGCTTTCTCTCTGCAGGGATTGCTATACTGTGGGATGTGAGCCTGAATCTGTGGGGGCTACCATGAGTGAAGACCCTGCCTCAGACTGGAGCCAATGTATGGGAACGCAGAGCTGAGAGCTAGTGAGGGAGACAAGAATCTTGCTTATTATTTACTTTGAGCACCTGGATCCAGTTCTTCCTGAAGCAATATATTCTGAAAGGTTCTGTTTCACAAGCCAATCTTCTTTCTCACTTAAGCTACTTTGAGTTGCATTTCTGCCACTTGTATCGCATGTTCCCTCTCCTACTGTGACCCACTTTCACAATTGATTTCCAATATAAAAAATCACAGACTAGATTTTAAAAATATGATAAAAGTCAAATAGTATCATATAGTAGGCAGAAGCTTGTGGAGAGAGCATTTCATATAGAAAGAATTGTGTGAAACAGTAAATTCCTGGTCAGTATTTACTGAGCACCTGCTTGGTTTGTCCCAGGCATTGCTCCAGGCATTAGAGATACAGGAGTGAATGAAGCCAACAGAAAGTTCTGCACTTGTGGAGCTTATACTGAACGGAATAAAATTAAAATCACAACTAAAATCTAATCAAATATGTATATGTGCCAGGCACTTTTCAACAATTGGCTCATTTAAACCTATGTTGTAAGTATTATTATCCATGTTAATTTTATACAAAAGAGGACAGCGGGGCCCAGAGAGGTTAAGGCTTTGTGCCCAATGTTAGAGTTAGTAAGTGGTAGCTCTGGGATTTGAATCCAGATATCTGGTTTTCCTATCTGCTATATTATACTGCCTTGTAAAGCAGTTAGCATTTACCAAGCCTTCTCCATATACAGACGCTGTTCCAACAGCTTTACATGCATAAACTCATATAATCCTTAAAACAATCCATTTAACAGATGAGGAAACTGAAATTAAACAACAACAGCATAACTGTAATTTGAATGAAAACATATGGCTCAAGAATGCACACTCTTTCCCTCCCAATGTTATTGAGATGTAATTGACAAATAAAATTATAAGTTATTTAAAGTGTATAATATGATGGTCTGCCATATGTTTACATTGCAAAAGGATCCCCCAGTTGAGTCCGTTAACACATCCATCACGTTTTGTACCATTTATTTATTTATTCATTCACTTATTACATTGAAGTTCTACTGCCTTACCAAGTTTTGATTATATAATACAATGTAATCAACTATAGTCACAGGAGTCCACACTCTCAACCACTAGTCATACCCCCTCTAATGAGTGAACAAAGGAACGAAGCACCCAGACAACAGAAACCAGGCCCAGAAATGAAGAGGCAGGAAGAGGCCCGGCCCTGAGCCCCCCAAACCTTGCCTCCAGTCCCATCCGAATGGCCTCCAGGTTCTTGATAATTTGACGACCCCCTACATTCATTGAGTGCGAGTTGCCCTGCCACCCACTCCCGACCCAGTATCTTGCCAGGATGGGTACAGTGAGCAGCACAAATCAGAAGAATGCAGGAAATAGAAACGCAGTGAAAGGGAAGAGAAGAAAAGAGAAAAATTAGAGTGGGAACCCAGGAAGTCTCCAGCCCCCAGGGCCTCCAAACATTCTCCTACCAGGAATCTCATGGCCATTCCCCCCAATTCCAGAATTGTTCACCTGTTCAGGAGTAGAAATATGCATTCCAAGCTTTCTCAGTAAATACCAGGAAGTACTCAGGAGCAAATAGATAGAGGAAGGCAGGGACCTTGCTGCAAGAGCAGGAGCTGGGGTAGAGGTCAGCTCCCCATCCAACTCCTTGGGCCCCATCCTGGCTCATACTCATTCACCTCTGCAGGTGGCAGATCTTGTGGGTAGACTGGCTCCACTCACCAGGACCCCTCTCTCAGAGCTGGTTGGCCACGACCACTGCTGTCTTTGCTGTCTCGAGCCACAGAATGCAACTGTCAACCTGGTCCTGGAGGAGGAGAGCAGAGGAGGTCCAACAACCCAATTAGAAGCAGAAAACTTATATAGACTCCCCTTCACTTCCTTTTCACTCACAGGGGAAGCAGGCAACCCTAACACAGGCTGGACTGCAACAAGAGGTGCTGAGGGGCCTGTGAGGAGTCAGGAAGCTTCCTGTGAGAGAGAGTCTCTGAACAGGCCTGGCTTAGGGACTCCACCTCCAGCTTAGCCTCAAAACATCTGTATGGCTCTCCTAGTAAGTAATGTTCCTTTCAAGCCTCAGTTCTGGTAACTGTAAAATGGGGATGATGACTCTATTTGCTTGATGAGGTTATTGGGAGGGTAAAATCTATTGGATGACCGGATAGGAGAAACTCTGAAAAATGGAAAGGCAACACTATGTAAGTCAGGTTATTATTCAGAACCAGTGGAATTCTGACCAGTAGAGATAGGGGAGATGTGTCCCCAGCAAAAAGGATGTGTGAAGCAAGAATATTTCTGACACATTCATACATGTATTTTATTGTGCACATACTTAGTAATGCCAGGTACTGGCCCTGAGGAAGAGGAACCAAAAGTCACTTAGACTAAGGTGCAGGTGGATGAAGTCCTGGAATACCACACTCAAGAATAGAAACTGTGTCAAATGGGCAGTAGGGACCCATGCTAGGAAGTGGTGACAGACAGGCTTTCTCAAAAGACAACTGCAGGAGACCCCTGGGAGATGGTGCATCTGCTTCAGGGAGCAGCGGCCAAATGGGAGAAGGGTGGTGTTGGGCCTGTACAAAATAGAGGACACTTAGGCCTTCCTGCCCAGCTCCCACAGCCCACCCCAACCTGCTCTCTGCCTCTGGTCACTCAGCCTTCAGCTCTTATCGTTGCCTTGAGTTTCTCAGCTGCTTGTAGTCGCCTCTCCTAACCCTAGATGATAAATTAATAAGTAACATATATAGTTTGTCAGATGGTACTACATGCCATTAAGAAAATAAACAGGAATATCATCATGAATCACTCCCCAACTTCCTTCTGGCCTTTGCCTAAATGCTACCTTCTCACTGAGGCTTCCCTTAACCAAGGCATTTTACTTTCTATTTTATTATTAATTTTTCATCCTCACCTGAGGATGCTTATTGATTTTAGAGAGAGAGAGAGAGATAGAGGGAGAGAGAAGCATCGATGTGAGACAGAAACATTGATCAGTTGCCTCCTGTACACACTCTGACCCGGGATTGAACCCAAAACCTAGGATGTGCCCTGACTGGGAATCAACCCGCCACATTTCGATGTATAGGATGATGCTCCTTCCAACAGAGCCAGCAGGCCAGGTCTCAGCAAGGCATTTTAAATTTCACAAAGCTGTGCTGACATTCTTATTTCTTTGTTCACTTGTACTTATTTGTCTGCCTCACTAGAATGTAAGCTCACGAGGAAAGAACCAGTTTACTATTGTACCCATAGTTTTTGGAATATTCCCTGGCTCAGGTATTTGCTGAATGAATAAATGATTATTTCCTTTAACAGTTAAGAACAAAACAAGACAAAACTCTCTAAACCTGTTCTTTAGACAAAGGAGACAGGATAAGTTCTCACAGAGCTGACACGAGCATTCTCTAACTTACAAGCTTTGCAAAAGTTAGAAGGAGGGTGTGTCCAGTCAGGAGGGCTTACCTTCTGATTCCACAACATTAACTGCTTTTGTAATCACACAGCAAAGAAAACCCTGTTTTACAAAGAAAAGGAAGTGCCTGCTTCTGGTGCGCAGCTTACCTGGGTACTTGGTCTAACTGCTGGGAGAGGTCTCCTTTGTCAAGTTCGGCTGCTTGCACAAGGATTGGGGGATGGGGGTTCTTTCGCTTCTTTGCTTGTTCCCCTCTGGCACTCCCTGAAGGCCACAGAGCTCTCTAGAAGGTTTGAGCATGGGTATCAGCACACCAGGTCTACTCCTGGCTCACCCTGTGACAGTGATGAAACTGGGACATAGGTCTTTTCTCTCCTGCAGGGCTTTGGTCAAAATTTTGTGTGATAATAAGGTCAGGTCACTGGTCAAAGTCATATAGTAAAAGAGCTGGGACTTGACCCCACAGAGTCAGGGTGCAAACCCTGTGCTGCTAGTTGCAACTCTACTGCCTCCTTAAGTTCTTATTCTGGCTCAGGTACCCTGCTAAGTGCTTGAAAAACGTAATTTCCTTTTGTTCTCAAAACCATGCCAGGAGGTGGGCATGCTCTTCTTCTTCTGTTTATAGCTGTGGGAATCAAGAAGTGGGGTAAATGATAATTTGTCCCAGGTCACAGCTAAGTTTGCAGACAGGATCTGAACATAGGTCTGAGGGACTCTGCTGCTATTTCACTCAATCTTGCTTCATAACAAACCATCCCCAAGTGCAGGGCTGTGAAACAACAATTTAGTTATGCTCCCAAGATTTCTGTGGGTCAGAAATAAGCTTGTCTCTGCTTCACAGTGTTTCAAGCTTCATTTGGGAAGATGCAGTTGCTGGAGGTGATGTGACAGCTGGAACTAGAACCACTGCAGGATCCCTTCACTCACATGTCTGGAGGTTGAAGATGGCTTTCAGCTGTGACCCCAGCTGGAAAGCTAACAACATCTATCCTTTCCATGTTGTCATTCCATGTGTGTGATCTTGGACTTCTGCACAGCAGGGTGGCTGAGTTCCAGGAGCCCCAGGGAGAAAGGTGGAGGTCATGGCATTTTCTGATAGCACCACTTCTGCCATACTTTATCAGTCAAAGCAGCCATAAAGGTCCTTGTGTGTTTCAAAGGAAGGGACACAGTCCCGTGGCCCCCATTTGGTGGGAAGGCATCAAGGCCACAGAGTAAGGAGCACATCTGGGATGGGAACTCTTGCTGTGACCATATTTGGTGAATATAATGTGAGACAAAAGCCCAGCATCAGTGGTCCTAAACTTCATTGCATGTTAGAGTCATTTTTCAAAGTCTCAATGCCCAGGGTATACCCCAGACCAATGAAATCAGCGTCTCTGGGAGTGGAAGCCAGGCATCAGTATTCTCTTTTATTTTTTTCTGCTTTTTATTGGTTTTATTTACTTTATTTTTTCCATCAAAATTTATTCCTCTATACCCTCTTCCACCTTCACCTACCCCCCTCTCCTCTGCAATCATCACACTCTTGTTCATGTTCATGAGTTCTTTCTCTCTTTTCTCTTTTTTTGTTCAATCCCTTCACCCCCAGGTCCCTGCCTCACTATTTTCTTTAATTTCTGCATGATTACAATGAGGCTGTTTCCCATGCTTGCAAAGTACCTGGCAGAGTATCTGGCTCATGAACACCAGTGTTTCTTCAAGTGTAAACATCTATGACTCTTCGTACACAAGGTCACTGTAGGTAGTACACAGGTAGTGGACTTAAAAATTTATAGTTAGGCAGGTCAAGATGGAGACATAGGTAAACACACTTTGCTTCCTTGTACAATTACAGAAAAAATTACAACTAGAATGCAAAACAAATATCACCCAGAACTGTCAGAAAATTGAGCTGAATACAAATCCAATAATCAAGGATTTAAAGAAGCCACAGTCATTGAGACAGGTAAGAGGGGTGGAGATGAGGAGAGAGGTAGAGAGACAAGGAGAGGTGCGGAGCCTTGGGAGTTGCTGGCATGGAGCTGTGGGAGTGGTGCCCAGAGAGGCGGCGGAATGGGTGGTCCCACATTCACATGTGGTAGATAAAAATCAGGAGGGGTACCTGGGAGTGAGGGATTCCAGCCCCAAACCACACCACCCAAGAGGCCAGGGTTCCAATGCCAGGAAGATAAATCCCTATAACTTCTGGTCGTAAAAACCAGTGGGTGTTGGGGTGGCAGAAGAAACTGCCAGGTTATCAGGAGACTCCTCTTAAAGGGCACATATGGACTTAGGGCTTACACAGACCAACTCCCTCTGGGATACAGCACCAGGGCAACAGCTGGAAGGGTACAAGTGGCATAAGGAGAGAAAGTGAAGAGACTGGAAGCAGGGTGAGTGCTGGGATACAGCTTCCTCCCAGGAAAACCTCCAGGAGCCAGGCAGTGGCATTGTCCCCTCTCTGAGCCCTCCCCTAAGTAGAGCCACAAAGCAGTGAACCGGATTGCCCTGTCCTGGAGATCACCTAAGGCCCCACGCCACACAATTTACAGGTGCCTTTTCTATAATAGGCCTTGCTACTAAGACAAGGAGTCAAAGCAGCTCTACCAAATACACAGGAACAAACACAGAGAGGCTGCCAAATTGAGCAAAGAAATATGACTGAATTGAAGAACAGAAAAAACTGCAGAAACAAAATTAAACAAAATGGAAATAACCAACCCATCATGCAGAGTTCAAAACACGGGTTATGAGGATGCTCAGAGAACTCACTGTGTACAGCAACAGCATAAAAAAGACCCAGGCAGTAATGAAGACTACATTAAGTGAAATAAAGAAAAATCTACAGGGAACCAATAGTGGAGGGGTTGAAACTGAGTATCAAATCAATGGTTTAGAATATAAGGAAGAAGAAAAGCATTTAATCAGAACAGCAAGAAGAAAAAAAGAATTCAAAAAAATGAGGATAGAATAAGAAGTCTCTGGGACATCTCAAAACGTACCAACATCCGAATCATAGGGATGCCAGAAGGAGAAGAGGAACAGCAAGAAATTGAAAATGTACTTAAAAAAATAATGAAAGAAAACTTCCCTGACTTGGCAAAGGAAACAGATACACAAGTCCAGGAAGCACAGAGTGTCCCAAACAAGTTGGACCCAAAGAGGCCCACACCAAGACACATCATAATTAAAATGCCAGAGGTTAAAGATAAAGAAAGAATCCTAAAAGCAGCAAGAGAAAAGCAGTCAATTACCTAAAAAGGAGTTCCCATAAGACTGTCAGCTGATTTCTCGAAAGAAACTTTGCAGGTTAGAAGGGACTGGCAAGAAGTATTTAGAGTGATGAAAAGCAAGGACCTACAACCTAGATTACTCTATCCAGCAAAGCTGTCATTTAGAAAATTGAAGGGCAAACAAAGAGCTTCCCAGACAAGGTAAAGCCAAAGGAGTTCATCATCACCAAGGCTTTATTATATGAAATGTTAAAGGACTTATTAAGAAAAAGGTCAAAACTATGAGCATTCAAATGGCAACAAATTCACAACTATCAACAACTGAATCTAAAAAAACAAACCAAGAAAACAACCAGAATAGGAACAAAATCATAGATATGGAGATCACTTGGAGGGTTATCAATTGGGAGGGGGGAGAGGATGGAGGAAAAGGTGGAGGGATTAAGATGTATAATTGGTAGGCACAAATTAGGCAGGGGGATGTTAAGAATAGTACAGGAAATGTGCAGCCAAAGAATTTACATGCATGGTGAATGGACATGAACTAAGTGGGGGGATTGCTGGAGGGAAGGGGGTACCAGGCAGAGGGGGGCAAAGGGGAAAATTGGGACAACTGTAATAGCATAATCAATAAAACATACTTTAAAAAATGTTCTAGTTAGGCATTTCTTTTTACACTTATCTTCTAACTGTGACAAGTGTTGGTTTCCATTTTTGTTGGTAATGTAATTTCCTCTTAAAATACGTTTGAGTACAAAAGGTAAGGAGGTAGAGGTAATTTTCAGAATTCTAAATAAATAATGGTATAGCTTGAATGACAGGGCAGAAACCACAAGAGAGTTGTGTGAAAGACGAAGCTGGGAAAACCCTGCGGCAGACCATTAGTACTGGTAGCTGTGACTGTTACTATGAATAATATTATCTATAAGGATTGCTAGCTGAAAATCAACTTTGTGTGAATCTGATATTTAAAAAACAATCATCTGAGATCTGCCTTTGAGAAAGGAGTGGGCAGAAGAGGACCAGGGCATTTGTGATACAGAGCCCTGTGGTGAGTTTCCCTGTTCTCTGCAAGGAGCTGGGAATCCTTTGAATGAATCGTGGCAACCTGAGGGGAAAATTTCCGGAAGCCCCTGAGGGGGAAGAAAAGCCAGTCATCTCTCTCATTCTCAGGAGGAACCCAAGAAATTGGGGAAACATATTACATGTAACCAGGAAATGAAAAAGAAAGGGTATATAAAGGGTATAAAAGAACAGTAGAGGGAGGATCTGGATGGGTGGAGTCAGGAACAGGTTCCTGTCCTGCTGAGACCCTAGACTTCATGTGAGTTTAAGCCAGTCCCTGACCCCTGATCCATGTGCCCTCCAAGGCCTTGAAAGAGTGATACTCTAACCCTGGGATCCTTTCAGACCAAACATTCTCTAATTCCAAGAACTCTCTGGTTCCTGGAACGCCCATTTAATGGCATTCCAGGCGTAGGCTGTGCCAAGGAAGGGCGAGGTCAGGAAAGGCCAATTAGAGGCCAGGGGCAGAGGTTAGCATGTGGGCACTTCTGACAAGCATCAAAGGACCCAGTATCCAGGGTGTGGCCACGGTCAGCAAGGACAGAGCACTTCCCAGCCTGTTTTCTCTTTTGAAGCAGACAGAGAAGAGGATAGTCTCACCACTTGACAGGTGAGGAAACTGAGGCTCAGAAGGAGTCATTGACCAGAAATTAACTAGCTTCAAATATTCCTCATTGTCAGTATTCATGGTTCTTTTCAGTCATGGAGTATAAAGGGAAAAGCCCAGGAGTAAAAAATCAGAGAGACCTGAGTTCAAAATTCCAGCTTCTGCAGGTTTTGGCTGTGTGACTTTGGGCAAGTTGCTTGACTTCTCTGAACTTCAGTTTTCTGGTCTATAAAATGGGATCAATAACAGTACACCTATTGAGTTATTATAAGGATTAAATGTAACAATGTCTATAAAACACCTATCACAGAGTAATAGCCCATTATATGGAAGCTGTTGCTATGATTTTTGAAGCTGACAGACACGATCTGTGTTGGGCTGAGAGCTTGAGTGCCCTGTGCCATTTGCCTCCTGAGTTCAACAGCCAACAAGTGGCCCTAAGGTCTGGTTCCAATCATACCAGGCTCCCATTTGTCCCTCTGGGCAGTGCATGCCTTCGACCAGTCCCTGGTAGTACAGTAGGAGTCCAATAAACATTAATTGAATGAGTAAACAACTTGCGGAAAGCGGAGTTCAAGGGGCAATTTGAAGGAGCTGTATGCCAAATGACTGTGAGGCTCTGGGCACAGGCTTGAGCGCATACGGTCCAGAGAAGGTGACTGGCTGGGGTGGAAATGAGGAGACAGGTGGTGGTGGAGGGCAAGTCTGGGAAGGCTGAAGAGAAGGAGGCGTTTGAGCTGAGCTTTTTGGGATGGATGGAATTAGAGGCATCTCAGATAGAAAGGATCGGAAAAACAGACACTTGTTCAGGGGCAGGTGGGAGAGTCAGGTTTCAATTGCTCTGAGAAGGAATCAGGCAACTCTCCAAGACAGCAAATTCCCTTTCTAGTGATATTCAAGAAAACAGGTGACTCCAGCAGGAGCGGCTTTGGGCTGGGAAACTTTTAATGTGCTCAGTCAGAGACCCTAGGACTGTTCTTAGGCTGGACTCAATGGGGGCAATGGATAGAGATTCCAGAGGTTCAAGGTGGTCTTAGCCAGCTGTGCATCTGTTACTGCTCCAGCAGAAGCCTTGTTCCTCTGTCTGTATTCTTGGTGCCTCAGAACCATCGCTTCCCAAGTTCTGTAGCCTACAGCGCACATGGGAGGGGCAGGAGAAGAGGAAAAGGCTCCGCTCAGGGCTAGACCTAGGGGTTTTCTCCCCCAACGTATGCTGAGTTTGTCTGTGGAAAATGTTTCTTGCTAGTTTTATCCAGTATTCATTGACTTTCTCCTGCTTCTTTTAACCCTGCCTGTGCCGAGTTTGGCTAACACATGGCTAAGTAGCTAAATATTAGATTTCCCAAAACTTTCTTGTAGTTAGTTGGGTGTGGTCATAACCAAATTCTGAGCAGATGTGGTGTATTCTACTTTTAGGTTATAGCCTTAAAAATGAATTGGTGTGGCCTCCCCTGGTCCCATCCCTGCTCTCTTTCTATCCGCTGGCACTGGAGCTGCTAGCTTGGGCCTCAAAGTGGAAACCGTGTTTTGAGGGCGGCAGGACCATGAGCTAAAGGAGCTGGAATCCTTGACACGGTGGAGTTGCCATTTTAGTCGAGGAGTACTTGCCCTCTGAGCTGTTCTGTGACAGAGAGATCACTTTCTATCCCAAAGTTTTAGTTCAGTAATATAGCCTCTTAGCTCCAGTCACTCTTCTTATTTGCTCCACATTCCTCTAAAACCCTGGTTCTGAGACTGATAATTCCAGGTAAGAATTATCCTCCCCAGCTAACCTCCCAAAACCCTGTCCTGGAAGCCCCCTGAGTAAAGGGTCCCATATCATTTGAGGACCGTAAGAATCCTTGAATTTGAGTCCTGAGGAACTTGGGGTAAGTCCCTTAATGTTTTAAGTGTCAGTTTTCTCCATTTTGCAGATGGCACCAATAAATAACATTTTCTAAAAAAGGTAGTTTTGCCCTAGCTGGCATGGCTCAGTTGGCTGGGCATTGTGCTGCAGAGTAAAAAGTTGCCGGCAGGATTCCCCGTCAGGGCACAGGTGTGGGTTGCAGGCCTAGTTCCCAGCTGGGGGCATGTGAGAGGCAACTGATTGATGTTTCTTTTGCACATCAACGTTTCTCTCCCTCTGTCCCCCCTCTAAATAAATAAATAAAATCTTTTTTTTTTAAGTGGTTTATCTGAATACAAAGTAATCAACAAGATTGTTATTCCCAGGATGAAAAGGAGCTGGGGAGGGGGCTTGTTTCCTGAGCAGCATTAGAAAGGAGCAGAGGAATGCTCTTGCACCCCAGAAGAGACCACAAACAACGTACACACCAAAACACATGCGTACCCCAAACAAACACACACTCACCTCTACAGGCCCCTACAAAGTCCAAAACACCCCCTCCCAGATACATAACACTAACAGAAGATGCTCACTGGCTCCAGCATGTGCAGACCCGGGCAGAGCCACGCACAAACCAAACAGCAGAGAAGACAAAAACGCACACAGCTGCTGCTGCTGCTGTACTTTATTGTCACCGCCACCCCAGGGAGTTCCGGTTTCTTCAGCATCTTTCTTCTTGGGGTACCTTCATGACTTTGCCTCTTCATTCCCTGCCTCTTGCTCCCTATTTTGCCCTTTTCCTGGAGCTGGGGGTGCTTCCTTGGTGGCCCCTCGGAGCCTCAGTCCGGTGGGGTACATCCTTGGGATGGGGTGGGAGGCAGGTAGGCCTGGATCCTGCTCTGGGTGCTGATTCCTCCGTGGTTCTGCCACCAGGTGTGTGTGCTCTGGCCTCATCTGGGGAAGGAAAGCAGTTGGTGAAAAGGTTGGAGGCCTGGGTAATCCTGCCTTTCCTACTCACTTGTTCTGTGGCTCCAGAGAAAGATCCTAACCTCTCTGGGCCTCAGTTTCCTCCTCTGGTAGGAAAGGGTCTGTATTTCCACCTTGGCTCTGGTCACTAGGAAACTCAGAGTCAAACTTTATGTCTCATTTCATTCCATGTTGAGACACCAGTTCTCTAATGCCTCCTCCCCATCCAACCACATGCATCCAGTCATGTCCTTTTAAGGCAGAGGGACCTCTGCAGGCTCTCTGGGCCCCTGACTCCTTACCTCCAGCTCTCAGAGCTGTGCCCCTCGCTTTTTCCGCTCCATATTCTGGAGCTTGGTCACCAGCTTCCTCTCGTGCCCACCAGGGCTGGGGCGGTTGGTGTTGGCAGCAGCTTCTCTCTTGGTGCGACCTTTCCGGCCTCCAACTCCTGGGAACCGAGGCGATGACCCAAGTTAGGTGGCTGGAGCCATGATGAGAAGCCTCAAAGTAGAGGCACGGTTGGGAGTGTGGACAGAGGTGGAAAGAGCTCAGGTTGGAGTAGGGAGGCTGGGGGCTGTCACCACATAGCTTTGGGACAGTCACAGTCTCTATTTCCCCGTCTGAGGAAAGAAGGTCCCCCAGATGATCTGCTGTTGCTCCAATATTCTTAGGCATGTGTGAGGCCCCAGGGCTGAGTAGGACAGTGCTCAGTGGATGAGGGGTCAAGAGGACAGGTTGGGAAGGGTGAGGGTTGGGGAAAAATCCAAAGAGGGGGTACTAGTTTCCGGGTGGGGATGGGGGTCAGAAGTAGGAGGACCAGGGAGGTGTCAGGGCCAGGCCTTACCCAGGTAAGAATGAGCCAGGCTGTAGAGGTCATACTCATCCAGGTTGGGGTCTTCGTCCTGTGGGCCTGGGGGCTGCCGGGACCAGCTGGCTGCTCTGGGGAGGGTAGCCGTCATGTCTGGCTTACTCTCCTTGTCTCTTTCTCTCTCTTGCCTTCTAAGTTTTTGTTTGTGCCTGGACTCCTGGCACCTCCCAACTTATTGGATCTGACTTATAAGGCCACGTCTCTTCCTCAGCCTGCAGTCTGGCTCCAGCCCCTCAGGCCCAGTCTGATGCAATCTGGCCCTTTCCCAGAACCCAGTCCAGCGAACACCAGTCACGAGAGTGGAAAGAATCTCGTGAGTCCCGGCCCCCACCCCAGCCCTCTCCCTCTCACTGGGGCTCGCCCAGCTGGGTGTTTTCCACAGAGGAGATTCCCTGCCCCCCAGAGAGGAGGAGGAAACAGGCAAGGTCTGGGCATAAACAGTCCTCGGGAACATGGCCAGCAGGGACATGAGGGCCTCACTTGGCCCACTCCTCCTGCCCACCTCCTGCCCTCTGCCACATGTCCCTTCTGGGATTGGGTCATGGTCACACAACTGTCCCTCACTCCCACCCCCGCTGTGGCTCAGATTCAGGACTGTGGTGGCAGAATGTGGAGTGAAGAGTACAGGGAAAGGACATCAACATATTACGTGCTAGGTCAGTGGTTCCCCTGACCCCTATCACATCCAACGCTACTTTTTTTCAAGAAACATCTTGGAAAGTCCCCTTAATATCTTGAACGGGGGGTCCCTGGGTAATTTTCTTCACCTGAGATGAAGGCCAGCAGAGTGGCTAAGAGTGAGGATCTCAAACCCCTGATCCACTACTTCCTGGGTGACTCCAGACAAATCGCTTTACCTCTCTGTGCCTTGGTTTTCTCCTAAGTAAAATGAGGATGATGATAATAATTGAACTCACCTCATAGAGTTGGTGAGAGGATCAAATAAGATGATACATGGAAGGCACCTGCAACAGCGACTGGCACGGTGTACTCCACACCATGTAAGAGTTAAACACATACTTTCCAAACAATTCAGTGTGATGCCTCACTGTAATGTAAGGGAGACATCAAAGGAAATTGCTTTTATAATAATATGTATTTTAAAATATGGATATACCAAAGTAGAAGACATCATGAAGCAAGCAGATGTTTGTATCAATTTAATATGAATTAAAGGAAGGAGTTCAGATACAAAACATGTGACAGTAGAATTGTCCACTCTTGCCTGAAGGATGTGTCTGGGTCGAGTTGCCCCAGAGAGGCCATACCCTCAGTTGCCCCCTCATGCTTTAGCGAGGCTCCTGTCTGGGGCAGGGAAAGAGGCTTTTTATTTTTTATTTTTTTAACTCTGCGGTTTCCAATGCAACAGGATCTTCTCAGCTCAGGCCAAGTGTTAATGCTTTGCTCACACTTCCCAATTGGCTGTGAGCTTATTGGAACACTATTCCAACTCAAGAGTGCCTAAACACCATGTTTCCACCAAGCCCTGTAATAACCCAGTCTTGCCCTCTGTTTAACAAGAAGCAACACTTCTGCTTGCATTTCTCCCTGGCCTGAGCCAGAATTAAATTTAGCTTTTGTTTTCCAGATCTGGATGATGTGAGTTCTTTAACACCCAGGAAATGAAAGTGAAGATAAGAGGACACTTGAATAAAAACAGAGTTGGGATACTAATAACAGATCAGGTGATAACCTTAATTTAAATGGAGATAACACACCAGGACAGATTATGGTGGAGAAATTAGGAAATAAGTGTTCTTGCAAAGTGGAGGATTTACCGCTCAGTGCAATAGTAAATTGTTCCTCCTGTCATGACACTGGACGGGGTAGGTTCTAGGCTCAGGTCAGTCATTGTAAGATTTTTTTAGCTTCATGGATGTCTAGCAGTACAGTTAAACGTTGTGCAGGACGTGGGACAAGTCTGTGAGCGACTGTCCTGCCCCTCCTCCCTTGTGACCAAGAACCCCCCACAAATTCCCGAGCTGCCCCTAGAGAGTGGTCTGTCACTTATTCACCTCAGCCACCAGGATGCCGGTTAGCTAGTGAGATTTGGGGCTCACTTCTGAGTTTGCTCATGTGTGAAGTGAGGATAGCAAGAGTGCCCAATGTCCAGAGCCCAGCACATGACGTACTGCTATCCGCCCTCTCCTCCCAATTCGTTCTTCCAAGAAGGAAAACACAGAATCAGAGAGTGACTTTATTCAAGGTTAGGCAGCTGGTGAGTGGTGAAGGATTCCTCCCACGGTCTACCTGACCCCTTTGTAGAGTTCGTTCTAAATTAGCACAGCTGGCCAAACACTGGCAGGTGTGTGTGTGGAGGCACCTGTCAGGAATCCCTCCCTCCCTCTCTTGCCCCTTCCCCTCCTCCCTTCTTCCCATTCCTAACATTTCATGCCAGCTTTGAACCAGGCTGAGTGCTGGGCACACACAGAAGCACACCCACCCAGCCCTCTGTAAGCTCTGTGCTATGAGAGAGGAGGGTCTTTGGCAACTTCGTGTGCATTTCTGTCCAGAATACCACACATACCCCCGGTTATCAGGGTGATTTACCCCATCACCCTGATTTTATCTTAGTTTCTCCATTGCATGTAGTTATCACTAATGGAAATGTCTGTTTTATTTGCATACTTCTTCGGGATTGATTCGTCCCACAAGGATGAATCATTAACTTGGTGTAGTTAGTAGTTAAAGGGGCAGGGACCACAGGCAAACTGCCTGAGTCCAAGGCTTGCTTCTACCACTTGTTAGCTGTGTGCCCTTGGACAACTTATAGCCTCTCCATGCCTCAGGTTCCTTCTTAAATGAGACTAATAGTACCTAGTGGGAATTTTGTGAGGATTAAAAGACCAGTTCTTATAAAGGCTTAGCCTAGAACATAGTAAGTGCAGTGCTCAATATATGTTAGCTATCATTATTATTATCATTATTCATGAGGGAAGGAATCTTGTCTGTCTATCTTATTTATGTTGTATCCCCACTGCCTGACACTCAGCACTCTGCCATGATCGGTACGGTTTTGTCAGCTTCCAGATCCTCTGAGGGAATGAAGAGGCTCAACCGTAGTGCCACACAGGACTGTGAAATCACTGTGACAGAGCCAGGGAAGAAGGACTCCCCAGCCTTGATTATGCAGGTGCAGGAGGAAGAGGGAAGACCAGACCCTGGGGGCAGGGCTGGGCAGAGGGAGGGTGACCAAAAGAGAACGGACCTTTGGGAACCCATCACCTGGAAGGGTCTTGTTGTACCAATGTATGGTAACAATGGGTGCTCCTACCAGGCTGTTGATTGGTAGCTGGATAGCACCTGGAGGAAGAGCACCAGCTGAGACACTGATCACCAGGTCAGATGCTGAACTTACCAGTATGCACTGAGGTTACGAGCATGGACTATGCCATTTAGGGTCTGGGTTTAAATCCTAACTTCTTTGCTCTTTCTATTTCAGGCCAAATTAGATTCAATTCTCATGTATCCTCAAGCCAAAAGTAACAGAGAAATTAGCACCTATCACTGTAGAGAAAAAATCCAGGATTAATTTGGGACATTTTTGTCAAATTGAGCAGCCTATTCCTGTTAATTTAATGACTTGTCTATATACACACCTTCAGGATTGTTTAAACCCCCAGTCACCAAGGGAAGGAGATCAGCCACTGTTGCAAATTGGCTGTGTGGTCTCCACTAAGTCCCTTAGTTCCCTCCTGGAATCAGTTTTATAATAGATTAATGCAGGTAGCAAAGTGCTTTGAAAAGTTAAAATTGCCTTATAGACATTTCAGAAGTGCTATTAAAATTTAGCTAGTACCAACTACCTGCCAGACCTTGTGCTATCTCATTTTATTCTCACAATAACCTCATGGAATTCGTATTATCAACCCTACATTAAAGAAGGAAAAACTGTGACTCACAGGATTAAGTAACTTACCTAAGGTCACACAACCAGCCAGTAGTGGAATCAGCATTTGCGGCCACTGCTCTTAACTGTTATGTAACACCACTTGTGTCCCATGCTTTGTTTTGTATAGAATTTATTTGATGTACAGAATTTATTAGAAAGAATGACTTAGACAAAAATTTCTAGAAAAAATGATTAACATTAATAAATCATGCATTTTCTCCAAGTACTCTTTTATTTTATTTATACTTATTTATTTTTATTGTTGTTCAATTACAGTCATCCCCATTTCCCCCCCATTAATTTCCCCTGCCCTACCCACCACCCCCTCCCACATTCAATCCTCCCCACTGTTGTCTTTGTCCATGGGTCCTTTATACAAGTTCCTTGAACTGACCCTTCCCCTTCTTTCCTCCCTTATCCCCCTCCCAACTTCCATCTGGTCACTGTCAGTTTGTTCTTTATTTCCATGCCTCTGGTTCTATTTTACTCACTTGTTTGTTTTGTTGATTAAATTCCACATATAGGTGAGATCATATGGTATTTGTCTTTTGCCACCTGGCTTATTTCACTTAGCACAATACTCTTCAGTTCCATCCATGCTGTTGCAAAGGGTAGGAGTTTCTTCTTTCTTTCTGCTGCATAGTATTCCATTGTGTAAATACACCACAGTTTTGGGTTTTTTTATCCATTCATTTCCTGATGGGCACTTAAGCTGTTTTCAGCACTTGTTTATTGTAAATAATGCTGCTGTGAACATTGAGGTGTATAGGTTCTTTTGAATTGGTGTTTCAGGATTCTTAGGGTATAGCCCCAGCAGTGATATTGCCAGGTCAAAAGGCAGTTCCATTTTTTAGGTTTTTTGAGGAAATCCCTAGTATTTTCCACAGTGGCTACACAAGTCTGCATTCCCACAAATAGTGCACTAGGGTTCCCTTTTCCGCATCCTCACCAGCACTTGTTTGCTGATTTGTTCATGATGGCCATTCTGACCAGAGTGAAGTGGTGTTTCATTGTGGTTTTAATTTTCATCTCGCTGATGGCAAGTGATGTTGAGCATCCTTTCAAATGCCTATGGGCCCTCTGTATGGCCTGCTTGGAGAAGTGTCTGTTCAGGTCCTTTGCCCATTTTTTAATTGGATTGTTTTCCTTCTTGGTGTGGAATCATGTGACTTCTTTATATATTTTATAGATCAAATCTTTGTCTGAGGTATCATTGGCAAATATATTTTCCAATACAGTTGGTTCCCTTTTTATTTTGCTGATGTTTTCTTTAGCTGTGCAGAAGCTTTTAAATTTGAAGTAATCCCATTTGTTTATTCTTTCCTTTATATCCCTTGCTCTAGGGGGACATATTGGTGAAAATATTGCTGCATGGAATATCTGAAATTTTCCTGCCTATGTTCTCCTCTACGACTTCTATGGTGTCAAAACTTATATATGAGTCTTATCCATCTTAAAAAAATTTTTTTATGCCCTGGCTGGTGTGGCCCAGTGGATTGAGCACCAGCTTGTGAACCAAAGGGTCGCTGGTTTGATCCCCAGTCAGAGCACAAGCCTTGGTTGCAGGCCAAGTCCCCAATAGGGGGTGCGTGAGAGGCAAACACACATTGATGTTTCTCTCCCTCTCTTTCTCCCTCCTTTCCCCTCTGTCAAATAAATAAATAAATAAATACATAAAATTTAGAAAAGATTTTGTGAGCCTTTTATCCATCTTGAGTGTATTTTTGTGTGTGGGGTAAGTTAGAGGTCGAGTTTCATGTTTTTTGCATGTAGCTGTCCAGATCCCCCAACACCATCTGTTGAAGAGGCTATTTTTACTCAATTTTATGCTTCTGCCACCTTTGTCAAATATTAATTGACCATAGAGACATGGGCTTATTTCTGGGCTCTCTATTCTGTTCCATTGATCTATGTGTCCGTTCTTATGACAGTACTGGACTATTTTGATTACAGTGGTCTTGTAGTATAGTTTGATATCAGGTATTATGATCCCTCCTACTTTTTTCTTCTTTCTCAAAATTGCTGAGACTATTTGGGGTCATTTATGGTTCCATAGAAATTTTTGAAATGTTTGTTCTATGTCTGTGAAATATGTCATTGGTACTTTAATAGGTATTGCATTGAATGTGTAGATTGCTTTAGGTAGTATGGACATTTTGATGATGTTAATTCTTCCAATCCATGAACATGGTACATGCTTCCATTTGTTTGTGTCTTCCTTAATTTCTTTCTTCAGTGTTGTGTAGTTTTCTGAGTAAAGGTCCTTTACCTCCTTGGTAAGGTTTATTCCTAGGTACTTTATTTTTGTTGTTGTTATAGCAAATGGGATTTTTCCCTTAATTTCTGTTTCTGATATTTCATTGTTGGTGTACAAAAATGTACACCAAATGTATGCCTTTGATTACTGAATATTGACTTTGTATCCCGCTGTTTTGCCCAATTCACTTATTAGAACAAGTAGTTTTTTTGTGGAATCTACAGGGTTTTCTATGTACACTATCATGTCATTTGCAAACAATGAAGTTTTACTTCTTCCTTTCCAATTTGGATGCCTTCTATTTCTTTTTCTTCTCTGACTGCTGTGGCTAGAACTTCCAATACTATGTTGAATAGGAGCGGTGAAAGTAAACATCCTTGTCTAGTTCCTAATCTTAGTGGGAAAGCTTTTAGTTTTTGTCCATTGAGTATGATGTTGGCTGTAGGTTTCTTGTATATGGCTTTTATTATGTTGAGGAATGCTCCCTCTGTTCCCACTTTGCTGAGTGTTTTTATCATAAATAGGTGCTGTACCTTATCAAATGCTTTTTCTGCATCTGTTGATATGATCATGTGATTTTTGTCTTTCCTTTTGTTTATGTGATGTATTACATTTACTGATTTGCGAATATTGTACCATCCTTGCATCCCTGGGATGAATCCCAGTTGATCATAGTTTGTGATCTTTCTAATATATTATTGGATACAGCTTGCCCATATTTTGTTGAGGATTTTAGCCTCTGTGTTCATCAACAATATTGGCCTGTAGTTTTCTTTCTTTGTTGTATGTTTATCTGGTTTTGGGATTAGGATGATGCTGGCCTCATAAAAAGAGTTAGGGAATCTTCCCTCTTCTTGGATTTTTTGGAATAGTCTGTGAAGGATAGGGGTTAGCTCTTCCTTAAATGTTTTGTAAAATTCTCCTGTGAAACTTTCTGGTCCAGGGCTTTTGTGTGCTGGGAATTCTTAAATTACTGCTTCAATTTCACTAGCTGTTATTCGTCTGTTCAGGCTTTCTGCTTCTTGATTTACTTTTGGAAGATTTTATGTTTTTAGAAATTTGTTCATTTCACCCAGGTTTTCAAATTTCTTTGCATATGGTTGTTCATAGTAATTTCTTACAATCCTTTGTATTTCTGTGGTATCAGTTGTAGTCTGTACTCTTTCATTTCTGATTTTATGTATTTGGGTCCTCTCTCTTTTTTTCTTAATGAGTCTGGTTAAAGGCTTGTCAATTTTGTTTATCTTTTCAAAGAACCAGCTCCTGGATTTACTGATTCTTTGAATTGTTCTTTTATTCTCTATGTCATTTAATTCTGCTCTGATCTTGATTATTTCCTTCCTTCTACTTGATTTGGTCTTTGTTTGTTGTTGTTCCTCCAGTTCTTGTAGATATAGGGCTAGGTTGTTTATTTGAAATGTTTCTATCTTTTTTAGGTAGGCCTGTATTGCTATGAACTTCCCTCTCAGGACTGCCTTTGCTGTGTCCCATAGGTTTTGGGATGTTGTGATTTCATTTTTGTTTGTTTCCAGAAACTTTTTGGTTTCTTCCTTGATCTCATTATCGACCCATTCATTGTTTAATAGTGTGCTATTCAGTCTCCATGAATTTGAATTTTTTTAGTTTTTTCCTTAAGGTTGGTTTCTAGTTGCAGGCCCTTGTGGTCTGAGAAAATGCTTGTTATGATTTCAGTTTTCTTGAATTTGTTGAGGCTTGTTTTGTGTCCTATCATGTGGTCTATCTTTGAAAATGTTCCATGTGCATTTGAAAAGAATGTGTATTTTGTTTCTTTGGGATGAAACGTTCTATAGTATCAGTTAAGTCCATTTGATCTAGTGTGTTGTTCAGTGCCACAATATCCTTGTTGATATTTTGTTTGGAAGATCTATCCATTGTTGACAATGGGGTATTAAAATCCCCTACTATAAGTATATTGCTATCTCTATCTTTCTTGAAGTCCTGCAAGATTTTTGTTATATCTTTGGGTGCTCCTGTGTTGGGTGCATATATATTTATAATGTTTATGTCTTCTTGATGGATTCTTCCCTTGAGTATTATGAAGTATCCTTTTGGGTCTCTTTTTCTGGCCTTTGTTTTCAAGTCTATTTTGTCTGATCTAGGTATTGCTGCCCTGGCTTTTTATTCCCACCCATTTGCTTGGAATATTTTTTCCAGCCTTTCACTTTCAGTCTGTGCAGATCTTTTTTCTGAAGTGGGTCTCTTGTAGGGAGCATATGTTCGGGTCATGTTTTATCATCCATTCATATACTTTACGTCTTTTGATTGGAGCATTTCATCCATTTACATCTAAGGTTATTATTGATAGGTACTTATTCATTGCCATTTTACTTCCTTCATCTTCTTAAAGTAGTCCCTTTAGCATATCTTACAATATTTGTTTGGTCAAGGTGTATTCTTTCAGCCTTCTTTTGTCTGGGAAACTCCTTATTTCATCTTCCATTTTTAAATGAGAGCCTTGCTAGGTAGAATAGTCTTGGTTGCAGGCCTTTGCTTTTCATTACTTGGGATATTTCTTGCCATTCCCTTCTGTCTTGGAGTGTTTCTTTTGAGAAGTCAGCTGCTAGCCTTATTGGAGTTCCCTTGTATGTTTCTTCCTGTTTCTCCCTTGCTGCCTTTAAGATTCTCTTTTTGTCTTTGAATTTTACCATTTTAATTATGATGTGGCTTGTAGTGTGCTTCTTTGGGTTCCTCTGTGCTTCCTGGATTTGTGTGGCTTTTTCTCTCATCAAATTAGGGGAGTTTTCCATCATTACTTGTTCAAACAGGTTTTCTATCCCTTGCTCCTAATTGGTATCCCAATTATATGGATATTTTTATGTTTCATGTTGTCCTGAACTTCCCTTAACCTCTTCTTGTTCTTTTGAGTCATTTTTCTTTTTCTTGCTCATTCTTGGAATTTTCTTTTCTACCTTGTCTTCCAGCTTGCTGATTCGATCCTCTGCCTCACCTAGCCTGCTTTTGATATTTCTACTGTGTTCTTCAATTCAGAAATTGTACTCTTCATTTCCTCCTGGCTCTTATTGATAGTTTTGACATCTTTTTTCAAACTGATGTAGTTCACAGTAAGTTTCTTGTAGCTTCTCTGTAGCTTTTCTGTAATTCTCACTGAACTCAGTGAGCTTCCTTATAACCATTGTTTTGAACTTAATATCTGATAGTTTATTTGCCTCTGTTTAATTTAGCACTCTTTCTGGGGAGTCCTCCTTTCCTTTCAATTGGAGGTTGTTTCTTTGTCCCCCCCATTTTAGGGGAGACACTTCTTGTTTGCTTCTGCTTCTTAAACTGATCTGCTTTGACTCCTTATTTTTGTGGTGTGAACTTCTATGGTAGGGGACCTGTATGATTCAGTCTCCTTGATCTCTTGAACTTGTTGCTCTTGGGACGCCCTTTATACTGTTTATGTTGGTTCTCTGAATGTAATTGGGTTTTGATTGTTGTTGGGTTGTTCTTTGGTGGGTCCTTCCCTCCAGCTGGTTGACTGAGGGTTACTCCACCCACCACATCTTATATGCTGTTGTGCAGATGCTGCCAGAACAAAACCACACAGCCCAGGAAACAAACCCACACTCACAAAATAACTCCCACCCACAATCCCACTATCAACAGCAAATGAACCAGTATTAATAAGGCTGTAAAAAGATTAAGACTATTATAAGAAAGGAGAGAAAATGTCAGGTGACCTATTGAAAGAAAAATGATTTTGAGAGAGTAGAAGGAGGAGCACTAATAGAGCAGAGAATCAATCAGAGCAATGTGAAGAGAGAAAGTAAAATTTTCAACATAAATAAAAAGGGGAATGAAGAAGGCAGGATGGAGTAAGAGAAGGGAAGCATATAGTATTAGGCTTAAACAGAAATTTAAAAAATAAAATAAAAAGTGAGAGAAAGAAAAAGGAAAAAAAGTAAATGAATAATAAAAAAATAGGAACCAAATTGGAGAAAAAGATCTACCACAGCACTATCAACTACAAATGAGCTAAAATTAATATAGGTGGGATGGGAATAAGAGGGAAAAAGAAAGAAAGAAAGCTTAAGGAGCGTATAGAGGAAAGGGTAGTAATGTTGAGAAAATAGAGGGAGAGGGAATACTAAGAGTGAGGAACAAAAACCAGGCTAAGACAGGGAAAAATTAAAATTTGAGCCCCCCAAAAGAAAGAGTAGGAGAGGGGAACAGTAAAATTTGAGATTTGAAATACAAAAATAGTGAAGATCTAGAGATAAAATGGAAAAAATGCAACAACAACTACCCTATCCACAACCAACAAGCAAAGATGGATAAAGGTGGAGAGAGAGTGCAGGTATTTTAAAAGCAAGAAAAAGAATGTGAGATGACCATTGACAAGAAAATTGGTTTTGAGAGGCTGGACAGGGAGAAATAGTAAGAGTGCAGAATGGAAACAAGTTTTAGCAAGAGAGAAAACAAAATTTAAAACAAAAATAATAAGAGGAAAGTAGGTAAAATGGGGTAAGAGAAAGGAGGAGCAAAATATGTGAATTGAAACAAACTATAATATAAAATCTAGTGATTTAATATACAGAAACTTAAAAGACAAGAAATGAATGTTAAAAAGCTGTGCAGGAAAGAAAATATTGCAAATCATGGAGAAGACCATGGCAGACTTTGTCTCAGTAGCATCTAGTATTTACCACTGTTTTTTCTTTCTGGATCAGCCTCTGGTGATGTCAGATGGTGACCCCATCTGGCCTTAGGCAGCTTGTTTGAGACTACCAGAGCTCCACCATCTGTGGCTGTCTCCTTCAGTTATTAATCTGGTCACTTGACACTCAGCAGTCAGACTTAAGTACCACAGGGCCTGGGCAGAGCCCCTCCTGGGGTCAGGGCTATTGCTTCCCCCAAGGCTGTTGCCACTTGGAGGGGAGTGGTCTGCCCGAACAAGATGGCTGCTGCAGTATGGGGGATGACTCAGCACCAGGATCCTGGTGGCTACTCTCTCAGTTCTCTCCCCAGAGCCTCCATCCCCGGTGTCTCCTCAAGTGTCTCCAGTATGCTCTGGGCCCATACCCTTTGCCAGAGCCCAGGGTAAGTAGTTGCAAATGGAAATTTATGCATTAGCCCTTTAAGCAGCTCTTTGTGTCTTCAGCCATCCATCCCTGGCAGAGAGCAACCCTGCTGCTTTTCACAGCTGGCTGTTATCTGTGTACTTTTTGGGCTCCTGTGCTCCAGGCTGGGGATCCCAGGTTAGGATTTAGACCCCACACTTCTCAGGGTGATCCAGCTGGCTGCCTAAGTGTCTTTCCAGCACTTCAGCTGCTGCCTCTGGGTGCCCCTCTACCCCAGCCCTCTTGCATCTCTACCACACTCTCTACCAGTCACATTGTGCTGAATCTGATTCTTCTGTCTGTCTGTGGTTATAAGGTTTCTCTATTGCTATTGTTCAGTTGTTTGTTCCAGATGATTTCTCCACAATTTAGTTGTAATTCCATATTGGTCCTGGGAGGAGGTTAGTGTAACTTCCACTCAACTCCTCTACCATCTTGGGTCCTCTCCAAGTACTCTTGAAGAACTAATAAGCTATGGAAATCATCTTATTTCTCTTATTGCCTTGCCTTGCAGGAAGTTCAATATGCAATTACCTAGTTATTTGCTTTATTCCTCCTTACTCTCATTAGTTTCCCCACCCCACAACTCCAATCTATATCTCCTTAATATGTTTTATCATTTTAAATCTGTTTTTCTGTTGTTTTCTTTCTATTTGTAACATGTAACAGAACCCACATCAAATCATTTTTGGAAGGAGGCAGAGAAAGAATTTGTTTAAGTCAGAGAATGACAGAATCACTTGAAGAGAATCTCTGGAGAGAATCCAGACCATGCTTCACCCTTTGACCTTGAGGATGTCAGTTATGCCTTATTGTGCTCCTGGGCTGTCTGTTGCCAGCCAAATAAACATCTGGGCAGGTCCTCAACCTCTATAGAGATCTGGAGGCTCCAGAATATCAATGTCTCAACCCCTCATCACAAATAGAGTCCAACATCAGGCGTGCCTTTGAAAGCAAAATGAGCCCATATCCACTGCTTTGTTGTTCCTGGGTCAGGCCATTTGTAGATTTTATTTAATGGCTGCCCTATCAAGTTCCACAGGAAAAACTCCTATTTATTCTTAAAAACCCCTCATTGACAACAGTCCTAAACTGGCAATAACCCTAATGTCCATCAACAGTAGGATGGAAAAAAGAAATTATGATTGATACACAGAATAGACTTCTGCACAGCAGTTGAAAAGAACAAACTTCTCATACATGCATCAGTAAGGAGAGCATTCACAGAGAATGTGTGGAGTGAAAGATGTCAAGCACAAAAGGTTACATATTGGATGATTCCACTTATATGAAGATCAAAAAGAGGCAAAATTAATCTATGATGATGGAGGTCAAAAGACTGGTTAACTTATAATAGAGTGTGGACAATGGCATGAGGTGGCATGAGCACTTTCTGCAGTAATGGGAATGTCTTTTTAAACATATTTTTTGCGCCTCCACGTGCTTCCTCTGGCAACATGGAGCTGGAGGAGTTAGGGATCCGAGAAGAATGTGGCGTGTTCAGGTGCATCAGCTCAGGAGAGTGGCCCACGCAGCTGGATGTGCTGCATGTGATCGCTCTGGGACTCGTGGGGCTGCAGCACCGGGGCCAGGAGAGTGCTGGTATTGTCACCAGTGATGGGAATTCAGTACCAACATACAGAACACACAAGGGAATGGGTCTCATAAATCATGTCTTTACTGAAGACAATTTGAAGAAATTATATACTTCAAATCTTGGAATTGGACACACGAAGTACGCTACGACAGGAAACTGTGAATTGGAAAACTGCCAGCCCTTTGTTGTTGAGACCCTTCATGGGAAAATAGCTGTGGCACACAATGGTGAATTGGTCAATGCTGCTCGATTAAGGAAAAAGCTTCTGCGCCATGGTATTGGTCTGTCAACAAGTTCTGACAGTGAAATGATCACCCAGTTACTGGCATATACCCCTCCTCAGGAACAAGATGATACCCCAGACTGGGTAGCAAGGATTAAAAACTTAATGAAGGAAGCACCCACAGCATATTCCCTACTTATCATGCACAGAGATGTTATTTATGCAGTACGAGATCCCTATAGAAATCGTCCTCTATGCATTGGCCGTCTTATTCCTGTATCTGATATAAATAATAAAGAGAAAAAAATCTTTAGAAACGGAAGGATGGGTGGTGTCTTCAGAATCTTGTAGCTTTTTATCTATTGGTGCAAGATACTACTGTGAAGTCTTACCTGGAGAAACTGTGGAAATATCTAGACATAAAGTCCAAAGTCTTGCTATTATACCAAGATCTGGAGGAAACCCAATGGCTTTTTGTATCTTTGAATATGTTTATTTTGCAAGACCAGATAGTATATTTGAAGACCAAATGGTTTACACAGTGAGATACCAGTGTGGGCAGCAGCTGGCAATTGAAGCCCCTGTGGATGCAGATTTGGTTAGCACTGTGCCAGAATCTGCTACACCTGCTGCTCTTGGTTATGCTGGAAAGTGTGGGCTTCTGTATGTGGAAGTGCTATGTAAAAACCGCTATGTAGGAAGAACCTTCATTCAGCCAAACATGAGATTAAGACAGCTTGGTGTTGCAAAAAAATTCGGAGTATTGTCGGACAACTTTAAAGGCAAAAGAATTGTTCTTATAGATGATTCAGTTGTGAGAGGCAATACCATCTCACCCATAATCAAGTTGCTCAAAGAATCTGGTGCAAAAGAGGTACATATTCGAGTAGCTTCACCACCAATTAGATGTCCATGCTTCATGGGAATAAATATACCAACAAAAGAAGAGCTTATTGCCAATAAACCAGAATTTGAGCAGCTTGCTGAATATCTTGGAGCAAACAGTGTTGTATATCTGTCAGTAGAAGGACTGGTTTCATCTGTACAAGAAGGAATAACACATAAAAAACAGAAAGTGAAAAAGCAAGCTATTATGATTCAGGAAAATGGGAATGGTGTGGAATGCTTTGAAAAGAATGGTCATTGTACAGCTTGTCTCACTGGAAAATACCCTGTGGAACTGGATTGGTAGCTAGTAGTGGTAGATACGTTTCCAAGATATGAAGTTGGTCAAGGAGTTAGAGTGGCTACATCTTATCCATTAGTGTTACCCAGTTGGTCAATGTAAATGCCACATGGCTATGTTCACCTTTGTAAGTTTTGAGATCTTTTTTTCCCTGAAAAGGGTACCAAAGTGCTTTGCTTTCTTTAATAAACCTAAATATTTTGGTGTTATCTAGGAACTTGGATTATCTTTTCAGTTTTATTTTAGTAGTTTAGTACTTTGAGGCTATCCATTATGAATGAGATCATCAACAGTAATATAAAGGTTGGGTAAATTTTTGATTTTAGAGGGGATTGCCACATATTATATATCTTACCACAAATTCTTATAGAATTTTGTGGAATGTTTCTTAGGCGTTATTGAAATTCAGTTATGGAATATTTTCATAATTGAACCTTTCTAGTTTCATATAATACAACAATATTGGCATTTTTTTTTTTTACACAGGCAACAGCTAGCCATTTTCACCTGGTCAGAAAAGGCAGGTGGTAAGTGGCACTTGCCAGGTCCGTGATTTAGAGTTTGCAAGCAGTTAGAATGAGGTGATGTGATACAAACAAGACAAGTTAAGTATAACATTTCATGCAAATTTCTAATCTATTTTACCCCAAATGTGTCAAATCTGTAGGGTTCTGATTGTAAGTATGACTTTGGCATTCTTGTCTAACTTTAGACAAATTTTTTAATGCCTTTTTGTGCCTCATTTTTCCCCACATGTGCAATGGGGTACTTACCATTACTAAATTAACAGGAATTTGACTATGTCATACTCTTGGTGGTTAGAGCCGTCATGTCACACCTGTGTGTTTTAAGATAGTGTGTGGTTATTACCTTTTGTAATGTTGGCTATTAGTCTGCCATTGAGATTTCATTATGATGAAAGGATAAACAGTTTAGCAGTGCTTCACCCACCTGCCTTGCAGATGCCCTAACAATGATTATCAAAATATGTCTGTGGAAAGTTTTCCTACATTTGACTAGGACGTGTGAATCATACTATTTAGTCTCCCGATAGTACAAAGTCCAGCAAACAACCCAGTACAACTGAAGTAAAAAAATAAAATTTTAAATTCTAAAAAACCTTTAATTTTTACTTGATCATTTGCAAGCACGAGGTCTGTCCAGAAAAAACCCAGCCATTGTTAATATGAGAACAGTTTGTGTGACATCGATGTAAACTGGCAGCCAGAATAGGCTGGCATGCACATGCATGAACAATGATGACCTCACTGTACGAGTCAGCGGGGGTGGTAGACACCCTTGAGTGAGCATGTGTACTGTGTGGCTGTGCGTTCCAAATGACTGAGCGAGTAGAGCAACAAATCTGCACCAAATTTTGCGTTAAACTTGAACACTTCTCTGCAGAAACTATTTGGATGATTCAAAAGGTCTTTGGGGACAATGCAATGAGTGCAGTGCAAATAAAAGTGTGACACAAATGCTTCAAAGATGGTCAAGAATCTTTTGAAAGTGGTCCATGTTCTGGAAGGCCTGCAACAAGCAGAACACCTGTGAATGTTGAATGTGTAC
>CM052540.1:85263442-85279883 GCA_028533065.1 Trachops cirrhosus | reverse complement strand
GAAGTATTCCAAGTCATGAAAGACAAGGTCCTACATCCAAGATTGCTCTATCCAGCAAAGCTTTCATTTAGAATGGAAGGGCAGATCAAGTGCCTCCCATGTAAGGTGAAGTTAAAGGAGTTCATCATCACCAAGCCCTTATTTTATGAAATGTTAAGGGGACTTATCTAAGAAAAAGAAGATCAAAAACATATATAGTAAAATGACAGCAAACTGACAATTATTAACAACCACACCTACAAGAAAAACAAAAACAAACTAAGGAAACTACTAGAACAGGAACGGAATCACAGAAATGGAGATCACATGGAGGGTTAGCAACAGGGGAGTGGGAGGAGGAGAGGGGAGAGAGGTGCAAAGAATGAGTAGCATGGATGGTAGGTAGAAAATAGACAGGGGGAGGGCAGGAATAGTAGGGGAAATGTAGAAGCTAAAGAACTTATGACACATGGACATGAACTAAAGGGGGGGAATGTGGGTGGGAGAGGGTGTTCAGGGTGGAAGGGAATGAAGGGGGGGGTAACAGGACAACTGTAAGAGCATAAGCAATAAAATATATTAAAAAATAAAATAAAATATTAAAAAAACAATAATTTTCCAACAATTATTAAATGCCCACAGGGTTCCAGGTAGAGAACTGTATATACATAATACTAAAAATGATGATAATGATGATAGGGATAATAATAAAGTTAAACCAGCTGCATATTTTATATATATTATCTTGTGGAATCTATATATAAGCCCACTGAGGTATCAACCTTACTGTCTGCATGCCACAAGGAAGGAATTTGAAGTTAAATAATTTTCCCTGGCAGAGTGTAAATTGGAAGTATTTGGATTTGAACCAGGTCCTACCCTTTTCCAAAGGCTCAAGTGTCTACTTGTTTTTCCATTCATTACATAAACATTTACTTTTTAAGCCATACAGTTGGTTGGCATTCACTTTGATCCTCTGCTCTGGTTCTGCATTGAAGGTGGTGAAGACTTTTATTGTCCTGACCCCACAGTTTCGATCCCATGGCCCGGACCAGCTCACCAAGGAGCTGGAGCAGTACATGAAGTCAGTGACAGCCCCATACCAGTACCAAAGGAAGGTATGTGAGGGCAGATGATCTGTGCCCCTCCTGAGCTCTGCTGCCACAAGTCTGTTAGGGTGGCTGGGTGATGCTTAAACAGCAAATAGAACTAGCATTTTTCTCTTCAGGAGAAGCAATTCCACTTAGGGGTGGAGTGCAGCCAATTGAATGAGACAGAACCTCTACCCTGGGTTGGAAATCCCAAAAGGAATCCATTGCCAGCATGTTAACATGAGGGAAAACAAACAAACAACAACAAGAACAAAAAAAAAACAAACCAGACTAGTGCCCAGAGCTATCCAATAAGGTTATTTAAAATCTTCTAAAATTTGAAGAAAAATCCAAACCAGCAGCTTCCGAACTATTTTTTAACATGATTCATACTAAAAAGAATTTGATACTGCAACTCAATACTTATTTACATACACTGCAAATGAATGTTAACAAAATTATATTTATCCTTACAACTTGCAGTCCATCCTGATAATTTTTATTCTTCTGCATTTGTTTTAAATGTGTGCAAACAAAAATGTCCAACAATATGGAAATTATATTTAATAATATATTTGTGAAATGTAATATTATCCTGTAATTTAAAGTGATATAGATTTTTAAAATTTGTTTATTTAAAATATATTTTATTGATTATGACATTACAGCTATCCCCATTCCCCCCCCCGCTTGTACCTCTCCACCCAGTACCCCCTTCACTCCAGCAATCCCTCCTTTAGTTCATGTCCATGGGTCGTGCATCTAAGTTCTTTGGCTACTCCATTTCCTATACTGTTCTTAACATGCCCCTGCCTATTCTGTAACTTCTTGTTTGTAGTTCTTAATCCTTGCACCTTTTCTCTCATTCTCTGACTTCTCCTTCCCAACTGGTAACCATCCAAATGATCTCCATGTTTATGATTCTGCTTCTATTCTGCTTGTTTGCTTAGTTTGTTTTTTAGGTTCAGCTGTTGATAGTTATGAGTTTATTGCCATTTTAATGTTCATAGTTTTGATCTTCTTGTTTTTCTTAAATAAGTCCCTTTAATATTTCATATAGTAGTGGTTTGCTGATGATGAACTAACTCTTTTAGCTCTACCTTGTCTGGGAAGCACTTTATCTGCCCTTTGATTCTAAATGACAGCTTTGTTGGATGCAGTAATCTAAGTTGTAGGTCTTTGCTTTTCATCACTTTGAATATTTGCCAATCCCTTCTAGCCTGCAGTTTCTTTTGAGAAATCAGCTGATAGTCTTAAGGGAACTCCTTTGTAGGTAATTGTCTGCTTTTCTCTTTCTGCTTCTAAGATTCTCTCTTTATCTTCAACCTTTGGCATTTTAATTATGATATGTTTTGGAGTGGGCCTCTTTGCATCCATCTTGTTTGGGACTCTCTGTGCTTCCTGGACTTGTATGTCAATTTCCTTGGCCAAATTAGGGAAGTTTTTTTTTCACTATTTTATCAAATAAGTTTGCAGTTTTTTGCTCTTTCTCTTCTCCTTCTGGCACCTCTATGATTCAGATGTTGGTATGTTTGAAGTTTTCCCAGAGGCTCCTTACACCAACCTTGTTTATTTGGATTCTTTTTCTTCTTTCTGTTCTGATTGAATGTTTTTCTTTCTTATGTTCCAAATCATTGATTTGATTTTTGACCTCATCCACTCCACTGTTGATTCCCTGTAAATTTTTATTTATTTCACTTAGTATATACTTTATTTCTGCCTGGGTCTTTTTTATGCTCTTAAAGTACCCACTAAGTTTCTTGAGCATCCTAATAACCAGTGTTTTGAACTCTGCATCGGATAGATTGCTTATCTCCATTTTGTTTAGTTCTTTTTCTGGAGTTTTGTTCTGTTCTTTCATTTGGGCTATATTTCTTTGTCTCCTCATTTTGGCAGCCTACCTATGTTTGTTTTTATGTAGAGCTGCTTTGACTTCCTGTTTTAGTAGCATGGCCTATTGTAGAAAAGCACACCCTTAAGCTGGATGGGGTAGAATCTTAGGTAATTGCCTGGGTGGACCAACCTGTGTGAATAAGGTTGATGGAGTCTCAGATATGGTACTGCACTCTGTGGCTCTGTGTGGGGGAGGGCTCAGAAAAGGGGCAATGGCTGCTACCTGGCCTCTAGAGTTTTGTCTGGGAGGAAGTTGTCCCCCAGCACTCGCCCTGATGCCAGATGCTTCAGTTTCTTCCTATGTGCCAGCAGTGCCCTTTGAGCTGTTGCCCCAGTGCTAGAGCCCAGAGGGAGTGAATCTGCATAAGGCCTAAGTCTGTTGCAGGTCCTTTAAGAGGAGATGCCTGAGAATCCTGTTAAGTCAGAGTTGCTCAAGGAACCAGATGCACACAGCGAGCCAAGGAGCAGGGTTTGTTAGAAGAGAATAAGAGGGGAAGTGGAGCCAACCAAGGGAGGTTGGGAGCCAAACAAGGGAAGTTAAGACTTGCTTGGTTGTTCTTAGGGCAGGGTTTTTAAGCTCAAAAACCCACAAAGGGTAACTAGTTGGGGCGTCAGAGTCCAATTGGCTAGAATTGGTTGCTGGGTGCTGTTTCTGCTGACCATTGTTCTTGTCAAGCCTTGGGTTAAAGCTGCATCCTGTTATGCCAGATAGGCTGACCCCAGACCCAAAACTTAGCCAAGCATCTGTTTGTCCTGGGTAGGGTCAGTAGGCAGTCTCTCACAGTACAGTTTCCCGCCTGGTGATTTTCCATTCCTCCTTGGCCTGCCTAGGTCTGTCAAATCCTACAGTTTCTTCCACTGGCCCTAACTCCCACTGGTTTTTACAGCCAGAAGTTGTGGGGACTTACCTTCCTGGCACTGGAACCCTGTAGTGCTGGGTGGTGTGATGTGGGGCTGGGATCCCTCACTCCTGAGGTATCCCTCCTGATTTTTATCCACCACATGTGGGTGTGGGACTGCCCATACTGCATCTCTGTGTCTCTGCTCCTCCACCTCTCCTACCCTTCTGGATGAATGTGACTTCTTTAATTCCTTGGTTATTGTTCTTCCATACAGCTCAATTTTCTGATGATTCTGGGTGGTAGTTGTTTTGTAATTTAGTTGTAATTTTTGCTGTGGTTGTGTGAGGAGGCAAGCCATATTTACCTATGCCTTCATCTTGACTGGAAGTCTGATGATGTAGATTTAAAATTGATTTTATTTTATTATTATTTTTTAATCCTCACCCAAGGATATGTTTATTGATTTTAGAGAGAGAGAGGAAAGAACAAAGGAAGAAAGAGAGAGAGATAGAGAGACATTCATGTGAAAGAGAAACATTGATCGGTTGCCTCCCGTATGCACCCCAGCTGGGGATTGAACCCACAACTCAGGTGTTTGTGGCCTGACTTGGGACTGAACCTGCAACTTTTTGGTATATGAGATAACATTCCAACAAACTGGACCACCTGGCCAGGGCCTAGATTTTTTATTTTTAACATAAAAATATCACCATATATTATTAAGAGAAAAAGCAAGCTATGAAAGAATATTAATACATAATATTATCCTATTTGTTTATAAAGGAAGTTTGAAAGGATACGTGTGTCAACAAGGTGACATTTCCTACCATTGTCTGAATGTTTACAGTCAGTACATAGTGTAAAGCTATTCAGCTAACAGTTATTGGATATTTACTACATGTGCCAGGCCCTCAATTCAATGCTTTAACATGAATTATTTCATTTAATTCTCTCCACAACCTGCGGCAGTTTAACCATCTGTTTTATAGAGAGGAAACTGAGGCTCAGAGACTCAACATGAATTGCCCGAGAATAGAGTTAATAAAAGGCAGAGCTGGAACTCAAACTCATGTTACCTGACAACAACAGATTCTTGCTTCCAATCTTAGGCTCTGCTGCCTCTAGAGAATAGAGTAGAGGATGCTTACCGGTTAGGACAGACTAGATGTTATTGTGGGTAACAAATAGCCCCAAAGCCTCCATTCATGGCCTATACTAAGGAAGGTGTCTTCCCTGCCCATGCCACATGTCCACCCTGGTTTTCCTAAGACCAGGATAAAGGAGCAGCTTCCATGCAGGTACCTGCCAGGTGCTATCAGAGATGTGCAGAGGCAGGGGCAGTCTCAATGCTTTCAGACTCTTCTGTTAGAGGTGACACCCTTCACTTCCACCATATCATTGGTCACAGCTCATCACAGAGCTACAGCTGACTTCAGGGGATTGGAGGAGGACCTGACCTATTTACTTTCTCCTCAACCAGGTGGAGTTTGTCCCGGAGCTGCCCAAAACCCTCACCAGCAAGATTAAAAGGAGTGAATTTTGGAAAATGGAGTTTGGTCAGATGTAATTGGCAGTAAACTCAGAACCCACTTCTGAGTGTGCCCCTGGGTAAATCCTCGCTGCCTTGGGTCCCCCACTGTGGTGGGGGTAAGGATGGGGATGTTGAGAGGTTGATTAGGAAGGACACAGGGTGGCCAGTATTCCAGCATTTCTGTTCTTTTAAATTAACATCAGTTACCACCCTGCCTCCAGGTCTCTTGTTTCTTTGAATTGACCAGACGAGTGCTCAGATTAGGGTTGAAGGTAATAAAGTGCTGACATCAATGCTGATCCTGTGTTGTGCATTCATTCTGTGCATGAACCTCTCCTAAATGTGGCCCCTCCATAGTTCTTCCCAGTCCTCACAGGAGAGAGTGCAGGGCCTGATTCTCCCTCCTGGCCCCGGTGTTCCCAGTGGCCCTGCACATCTGGTAGATGACCAGGACGCAGAGGTCTGGAGTGATGCTCTGAGCAGCCCCAGGCTCCTGCTGTTGCTAGGTCCCAGCCTAGGCCCCACATGGGCAAGTGAGTGACCTGCCTTCCAGGGACCAAGAGTTCCACAGGACTCTCCCATCCTTCTCCAGAGGTGCCAAGTCCCTCATTCCTAGGAGGGACCAAGGGGCCTATATGTCTTACCTCTCTGCTTTCCGTCATATGCATCCACCCACTCATTCCTTCCCAGAGATCCAGGATCCTCTAACCCCTCTCTGAGGGCCCAGAGTGCTCCCCGAACAGACCCCCTCCACACTCTATAACTCTTTCCTGCCATCAGTCTTCCGCAACCACCGACCCTTGGTCTGGAACTCTATGAACTGACTCTTTACTTCATCTGTTCCTGGGACCTAAAATGAGACCCCAGGGGGACACTAGCAAATGGGAGGAGCAGGGGCAGAAGGGGCTCAGCCCGGGGGGCAGGGAAGAAGCACATATTGTCTCCTTTTCCCTCACCCCTAGGAGTCACTGTTAAGAGAGATTGCCTCTACAGCTGCCTGTTGCCGGGGTGCAGAGACTCACAGGGAAATGTACAGACACCACAAGCACAGACACACAGGCACAGAACACCCTCAGCCTCACCCAGGCACTCAGGTGCAGGGCTCCTGGCCAGGCTCACACAGACCCACAGTGTAGACATGGGCAATGACAGTCCTGAGGTCTGCGAACACAGATCCCATAGTGAAAATGTATCATAAAAGTAAAAAGACACTGGCACATGAGTAGAGTCTCAGCCATTCACTAGCCAGTCCATCATCTTATCATATGAAAATATTTCACAGGACGAGGCCACTCAGGTTTGCAGGCTGCCATTCGATCTTGACAGGTTCCCAAAGCAGGAGAGTTCTCAGCAATATATGGCCCCAGCCTTTCAGGCAGCCCTGGTATGATGGAGCCAAGAGACAACATCATCTCTTGCTTTGGGCCTCTCTCAAGGTGTTGATGTAATGTTGGATTTCCCTCATGACAAAACACAGCCCATGTTTTCATTCCCTTACCCTCAGCCACTATTTTTGCTTGTCTGCATGTACACCCAGGTTCCTGCCTTTGGAAGGGACGTTGGGGTTGCCACGGTGCTGGACTGGACTGTGGTCAGAGGTGCTGGTCTAGCCAGTGCCCTCCCTCTGTCTACTCTGGTTCACACAGGGTAAGGTGACACAGGTGCAGAGCTACAGGGACATCCTTGCCACCAGGCAACAAAGCTGCACTTGCTGTTAATCCAAGTTCTGCCAGAGGGGGTGAGGGCCTTCCCGCTCAGTCAGGCCCTTGGGGATTGTGACATAAGGTTAAAAGCACAGTCCCAGTCTCTCACTTAGGAATCATCCCTGTTCACAACCCTTGTAGTTGCAGCCCTGGTCCTGTGGCCACTGCATCAAGGAGCAAAACAATGTAGGTGATGTGGGAGAAGAAAGAACACCAGCATCCTTCCCACCCATCTCCCCAGATCCACTGGAGAAACACAGAAATCCACCCGGTGAGCATACTCCTTGAGTCTCACTCATGTTCACACTGAGTGTGAGCACACACTTGTGAAGGCCCTCATGCCTTTATCTCCTCACTAGATGAGCAGTGTTTTCCAGTCCCCTCCCCACCCAGGTAGTACGGAAGATGTCCCTGCCCGTTGTTGAATGCTGTTGGCTATGACATGTGTCCTTGGCTTGTAGAAATGACACTCAGCCATCCAAACTGGTACAGTAGCTTCTGATGGGCAGGTTTGTCACCATTCTCTGAGTGTTTCATCCACCACCAGAGAGGCAATGCCCAGGTCAGGGCCAGGGTCCATTCCTGTTAAGACCCATCTGCAGCCCCTGGCCACCAGCATCAGTCTGACTTGCCAGCTCAGCTCAGAGCCTCCCCCCAGGAACTTTGTCACACAGCCACCTGTAATCTCCATCTCTTGCTGATGGCACAAATTCTTTTTGGCACTTTGTGCTGAGAGGACTACGTCTGCATTCAGCCCATCTGCATTGCTGCTTCTCCCACTATCGCACTCCCTCACCACGACTTACCTGCACACACATGCACAGGCACACATAGAGGCGGTGCAAGCTGATGTTTACTGTTACTCTGCTGTTTCCATCTACTCCTGGGCAGTGTGTGGCCAGTCACACCTTGACCCCAGGGGTGGCCTCCCCCACCTAGCAGAAGGGTAGACCTCAGGCTATGGGCACTGCTGGGGCAGAATGCATTGGATTGTGGGACCTGGAGGGAACCAGATGTTTTCAAACAATTCCTTCCTGGTGGTGGGGTCCCCACACCATTGACCCCTGCCCTGCCCATTCCTCATAAGAAAATTGTAAGGGGGTTACGGGAGCTCATGTGACACCAAGACAACTTCTGCAGCCATCACCCCCTCAGAGCCACCTGGCCTTGAGCTTTTGGGGCGCAGCTGGCACATTGGGTGAAAGGCACAAAGACTACATGACCACATCTCCCCCCTGCTGGTATCCTGGAGACACTCCTGGCCCCTCATCCTTTCCTCACCATCAGAAATGGGCCGCGTCCTGGGGATGGATACTGCTCTCTCTGATCACAGTCTCCCCTGAGACTCACAGGGACCGTGTGCTCAGTGAGTGTCTGTTGACTGAACGATCACAGCCACCACCAGGTCTAGACACAGGGTGTGCTCACCCCCCAGAACGACTGCCCAGGCCCCGTGAAGCAAATACTACCCCAAAGGGGATCCTTGTTCTGCCCCTAATGCTGCAGTTCCTGCTTATTTGTGAACTGTATGTCTTCAAGTCACACTGAGCACACTGGAGGAGGAAGACA
Organism: Trachops cirrhosus; assembly: GCA_028533065.1. Classification (NCBI taxonomy): domain Eukaryota; kingdom Metazoa; phylum Chordata; class Mammalia; order Chiroptera; family Phyllostomidae; genus Trachops; species Trachops cirrhosus. Next base: position 85,271,275 of record CM052540.1, on the reverse strand, counting down.
CTGACAGACACAGAGCTGTGAAAGGTTTATTAGGGTGACACTATGAGAGACAAAAGCGGAGGGGGCATGTCTGCATTCAGACCATGATGCAGATGACAGCCTCTCTAAATATGCAGCTGGCACAGCCTGTTCGTCATGGCTTAGGGTCCTCTTGAGATTTTAAACAGATTGTTCTGTAAGGCAAGGAGTTTTGGGTAATTTCAATATCTTTATTTCCTAACACATTTTGTCTTCTATTATATACCTGTGGCCTCTGCTAGACACCTTAGTTATAGCAGCATTGGTGTGTCTGCACATGATGGAAACTCACTGCCTTCGGACCTCAGACACAGATGTGAACTCACACATCCCCACTGGTAACTTTTCTTGCTTTAACTACTAGGGCCAGAATTAGGGATTGCAAATATCGGAGCCTGAGCTGTTATACCCTTAGTTGAATTCAATGTATGTCAACAAATATCTTTTGATGATCTTTGTGGAGGCATTTTTTCAAAAGATTTTATTTATTTATTTTTAGAGAGAGGAGAAGGGAGGGAGAAAGAGAGGATGAGAAACATTGATTAGTGAGAGAAACACTGATTGGCTGCCTCTTGCACATCCCCAGCTAAGGACCAGCCTGCAAACCCAGGCAGGTACCCTGCCTGGGGATCAAACTGGCGCGACCTTCCACTTTGCAGGACTATGCTCAACCACCTGAGCCACACTGGCCAGGGCTCTGTGGAGATAGATATTTGCTTTTCAACAATGAGGATGGTTAAGTGCCCAACATGTCTCAGACATTTCGCAAGGCACTCTTTTCACATACTTAATCTCACCTTCCTCGCAATGACCTCAAACACTATTATTACCACCATTTCCAAGACGACAAGGCTGAGGTTTTGAGTAGCGCGCCCCCCCCCCCCAGACCTGGAATGAGGGGCTGAGGCAGCAGGAACACAAGCCATGAGTCAGATTTTGTGACTTACGTTGGGGGCGAAGCTGACAGTCAGAGGTGGTGAGAGGGGTGTGGCAAGGGGACTGTCCAACCTTGAATGAGGGGTGCATCAAGGGTTCTGTCCAATCTTGAATTCCCCAGAGTCTGACTCCAGCTGAAGGCCAGGGCAGCCGCTCAGCTGATCTAAATCCTGTCTTCACCTTCAGTCTGTTGGGGCACAATGAGCGCAGGCACACAAAATACCCTGGCAGAACCAATTTCCAGGGCATTCTTTCACACACATCCAGAACCTCCAGAAATCCAAGGGAACAATAATCTTTACTTAGATGATGAACTGAGGGCTCTATGGCAACATGGACATTTGATGAGGATACCTGCATTGTCCACATTGTGTCATTTGAACACATGGTGGCTCTGTGTGGACCTGCTGCCTTCACACTCCCTGCTCAAACTGCTTGTCCTGCCATGAATGTCCTTCTGGCTCCATCTGTGTGAATCCAACAAACTCCCATGGGCACCTCCTCAACTTTTGATTCTCTCCCACAACAGCCCCTGTATTCCCATATGAGTCATGTCTCCCTCTTCTGTAGTCAAGGTCCTTCACTGATGCTTCTATTATGGTGATCACAAGCTCTGTGTCATTTAGTGGATGTCTCTCTCTTCTGTAGGACACCTTAAGCTCATAAAGCCTGCAATGTGCCCAGCACATGGTCTGAGACAGTGCACTTCTGTAGAACTGATACGTCTGCATTTCTGGGAAAAGCCTCTTTCCTTCTTTATGACAGACATCTGCTGCCCAGCTTAGGACAGAGAAATGACACAGCTGACTGTGTAGACATGCTGAGGACTTGGGGACTGGTACAATGCCCTAACCCAGGATTGCTCAGGCATTGCAAAGCCCTAGTGCCACCACTACATTTTCTCAAAACTCTCAATAAGAAAAATGATGAAAGTGCTTCATAAGTCAACTCATACTCTTCAGATCCTCTTACCAAGTGCTGCAAGTGGAGGGGAGGGTAACATCCCAGAGGCCACGAGGGTGGAAAACATGGCCGTGGCCCATAGCCCATGTCTCACGACCAAGGGTGGCATGCAGGGTGGTCTCAGGAAATGAGGAGTCTCCCTTGCCTCCAGATAGAACTGCAGAAGAGAAGTTAAAGTTCTGTTGATGTGACAGACAAAAGCACCCACATAACAAAAGCTGAAACCTAAAGGAGCAGGTGTCAGCACCCGGTACTTACCCCTCCACCAGGTCCAAGAGAGCACCATTGCTACCAGAAAACTCTACCCCTCCCACTGGGTCCCACCTGCACACTAGGGTAGAGTGGAGGCCATAGGGGTAAAGCACTGTCGTTGCATATGTCTGCAAATGTAGAAAGGCAAAAGGTTCTGCCCTAGGGGAGTAACAGAGGTATTCCCTAACTAACAAGGTAATATATTCCAGAAAGACAGGTGTCTATGTCCAGGGCCACCCTCCCTTTCCTCAACCAGCCTCCCCTCCTCTGCCATTATACAAAAGCTTGTTATTTGCATATTAAGAACAAAGAGAATATGAGGGAATCATAGTTATTCCTGGGTAAAAATGGTGCCTGCAGGCCCCTGCGTAGGCCCCTGCCCGTAACCATCGCTTTCCCCCAAAAGGCTATACCTCTCTGCAAGTGCTGCCCAAGGCTACAGAAATGTCGGAGGAGGCGGGAATTTCTGAGTCCTGCAGGGAAACTGGGAAAGGGCTTCCTGTCAGAAACAATGTTACCTATGAATGTTAGTTAGTTATTTTCAGCTGTATTAATCTTAACTGATAGGTAAGTCTGAATTTTAAATACACTATGAGTTGTAGAGTACTTTGTTCAATGGAAAAAATGTGGTAAGAACTCTAAATAACAGAATTAAAGCAAATGTGTGGCTTTAAAATTTCAATTACAGTTTACATTCAATATTATTTTGCATTGGTTCTAGGGGCACATCACGGTGGTTATACAATCAAATGCTATACAAAGTGTCTCCCCGATAATTCAAGTGCCACCTAGCACCATGCACAGTTATTACAATATTATGGACTCTGTTCCCTGTGCTGTACTCTACATCCCTATGACTTCTGTAACTACCAAACTGGTATTGCTTAATCCTTTCTCCTTTTTCATCCGGCCCCCAAGCCCCTCTCTTGGGCAACCATCATTGATTTCTGCATGTATGAGTTGGTTTTGTTTTGTTCTTTTTTTTAATAATCCATGTATAAGTGAAATCATTATGGTATTTGTCTTTACCTATTTCACTTAGCATAATACCTCCCAAGGCCATTCATACTGTCACAAATGCTAGATATTATTTTTATGCCTGCTAATATTCCAATATATTTGCTATTTACATAGCTATTGCAATGAACATAGGGGTGCATATATTCTTTCCAGTTAGTGTTTTGGGCTTCTTAGGATGTAGTTCCAGAAGTAGAATTGCTGGGTCATAAGACAGATCCACTTTTAATTTTTTGAGGAAACTCCATTCTGTTTTCCACAGCAGCTGCACGAGTCTGCATTCCCATCATCAGTGCATGAGGGTTCCCTTTTCCGCACAGTCTCGCCAACACTTGTTGTTTGTTGATTTATTATGATGGCCATTCTGGTGTGAGGTGTGACGAGATATCTCATTGTGATTTTAATTTGCATCTCTCTGATATCTAGTGACATTGAGCATCTTTTCCACATGTCTATTGGCCATCTGTATGTCTTTGGAAAAGTGTATATTCAGGTCCTCTGTCCATTTTTAAATTGGACTGTTTGGTTTTTTGGTGTTGAGTTGTAGAACTTTATAAATTTTGGACATAAATCTCATCAGACGTGTCATTGACAAATATGTTCTCCCATTCAGTAGGTTGTGTTTTTGTTTTGTTGATAGTTTCAACACAAATGTGTTTTGACTTCAGGTGTAAAAATACTGGCATGTATGAAGAAGGAATGGACCGGCTGTAACAGCAACACAGGACACAACAGAACCCACTCATGGGAACACAAGCTATGCATGGGCTTTGTTGGGAATTAGTCCTGCAATTAATTACTCATTTTCACTCTTTCTTTTATTGTTGACATTATTACAGATGTCCCCCATTTTCCTCACCTCTGCCCCCCTCACCCAGACCCTGCCCCCACCAAGCGTTCACCACACTGTTCTCTGTGTCCACGGGCTATGCATATGTGCATATACAAGGTCTGTCCAGAAGGTATCCATTCATGTAATATGAAAAATAGAGACATTTATTGAAGAAGATACAAGATACAAGAAACATTATATGCAGTACAGTGATGCCTCGGTCCCCTTCAAAGTAGGCACCTTGGGACCTCACACAGTTCTCCCAATCACCATCAGCTGCCCTGTCGTATTTTCCTGAATCTCATCAATGGTCTGAAATCTCTTCCCTTTCAAAGGTGATTTTAGTTTTGGGAAAAGCCGGAAGTCGCAGGGCACCAAATCTGGGCTGTAGGGGGTGTTGAGTCACCTGAGTGATTTCATATTTTGCCAAAAAACTCTGCACGAGACGTGATGCGTGAGTGGGTGCACTGTTGTAATAAAGCTGCCAATCACCAGCTGCCCATAGCTGCAGCCTTCTGAATCATCCCAATAGCTTCCAGAGAGGGATGTTCAAGCTTAATGAAAAATTTGATGCAGATTTGTTGATCTACTCGCTCAATCATTTTGAACATGGCAGCCACACAGCACACATGCTCACTCAATGGTGTTTATCACCCCCACTGAGTAGTACATTGAAGTCGTCATAGTCCACACATACGCATTTCAGTCCACTCTCTTTGGCCACCAGGTTACATCAATGTAGTGCAAACTGTTTTCATTATATTAACAATGGCTGGACTTTTTCCTGACAGACCTCATATATGTATCTTTAGATATGGACATAATGGACAGAAACAGACAGCTGCTACAATAATAACACTAGGATTATTTTTTAAAGATTTTATTTATTAGAGAGGGGGAAAGGGAGGAAAGAGAGGGAAAGAAACATAGATGTGAGACAGAAACATCAATTGGTTTCCCCTCACATGCCTCCAACAGGGGACCTGGCCTGCAACCTGACCAGGAGTCAAACTGGTGACCCTCCAACTTGCAAGCTGTTGCTCAATCCACTGAACCACATCAGCCAGGGCAATTTTTTTTTAAATTCTGTATCAGGTAGATTGCTTTCCTCCATTTTACTTAGTTATTTTTCTGGGGAGTCCTCCTGTTCTTTCACTGGGGACATGTTTCTTCTTCTCCCCATTTTGGCTGCCTTCATGTGCCTGTTTCTATGCATTAGTAGAGCTGTTCCATCTCCCAGTCTTGGTGAGTGGCCTTATGGCCCGTAGCATTCAGTGGTGCAGTCCCCCTGGGTCACCTAAGTAGGGTGCTCCAGGTGTGACCCTGGTGTGTTGTTAGCGCTCTCCTGTTGCATTTGAGCCTTGATTGCTGTTTGGAGGGACTCACCCTAAGGCTGACTAGTTGTGACTCATGGCTGGCCATGACTACAGTTGAGGAGCTGTTGTGTAGGGGGCTGACCCTATGTAGCAGGATTCATTTTAGCAAGGTTCTGGTGCCTGCTGAGTCTACATTTTGAGCGTGTCATTTGTGAAGCTGGTTGGGTGGTGGTCTGGTATGGTCTGAAGTTGGCTGCCAAGTGTGTTAGTTCTGGACCCTCTTGAAAGGTGCAGGCCAAATTCAGCTTCTGCCTCTGCCTCTGTTCTGCCTGGGACCACCTGGGATGAGTCACAAAGTGGTCTGCTGATGTTTTCCACTTGTCCTGAACTTGAGAGGTTCCTGGGAGAGGCTGAGCTGTGAAGTAAGGTTGGCTGCCCCTAGTGCTGGAATAGGGACCATTTAACAAGAGATGTAGAGCATGCAGAGACCAGACTCTGCTCATTTGGAGTTTGTGAACTTTTGAGAGATTTTAGAAATGTATGAAGTATAAGCCAAGTCAGTCTATTTGTAAGGAAAAGTCACTGGAGGCCGCTTGAATGGGCTCAAAATTTGGGTGGTCAGGGTATCAGGGAATCACTGGGGTAGGGAAAATAGCGTTAATCAGGATGATGGAGACTCAGCTATGGTAGGTACCTGCCTGAACCTTCAGGGGGAAGGCTAAGCAAAGAACAATGGCCTCTGCCAGTACTTCTGTCTGGCAGAAACCTGACCCTCTGGCCTTCACCCTAAAGTCAGATGATCCATTTTCTCTCCATGTGTCCCTGGCACCTTTCCACCTGCTGCCCAGCACTAGAGCTCAGAGAAAGTGAGTCTCTAAGAAAGTAAGTCCATGCATGGAAACACCTGGGACTCCAGGAGCCCTCCGTCTCACTCAGCTGCAATCCTTGATGGTTTCCACAGCCAGAAATTGCAAGGACTTTTCTTCCTAGTCTGTAACCCTGGGCTGAGTGGCTTCTATGGGGTTGGGACCCCTTGCCAATCATACTCAATGGGCAAAAACTAAAAGTGTTTCCCTTGAGATTGGGAACAAGACAGGGTTGTCCACTTTCACTGTTCTTATTCAACATAGTACTGGAAGTCCTAGCTACAGCAATCAGACAAGAAGGAGAAATAAAAGGCACCCAAATTGAAAAGGAAGAAGTAAAACTGTCACTGTTTGCAGATTACATGATACTGTATATAAAACCCTAAAGATTCCACCAAAAAACTACTAGAACTGATCAATGAATTCAGAAAAGTAGCAGGATACAAAATAAATATCCAGAAATCAGTTGCATTTATATAAACCAATAATGAACCATCAGAAAGGGAAACTAAGAAAACAATTCCATTTATAATTGTATCAAAAAAGAAATCCACCTAGGAGTAAATTTAACCAAGTATATAAAAGACCTGTACTCAGAAAATCATAAGGCACCGAAATTGTTTTATGATTCAAAAAAATTGAAAAAGCTACAAATAAGTGGAAGCACATACCCTGTTTATGGATAAGAAGAATTAACATCATTAAAATGTCCATACTAACCAAAGCAATCTATATGTTCAACACAATTACTGTCAATATACCAATGGCATATTTACAGAATTAGAAGAAATATTCCAGAAATATATATGGAACCACAAAAGACCCAAAATAGCCCCAGGAATCTTGAAAAATAAGAAGAAAGATAGAGGAATTGTGCTATCTGCTATCAAACTATACTACAACGTAATCAAAATGGCATGGTATTGAATAAAAACAAACATGCAGATCAATGGAACAATAGAAAGCTCAGAAATAAACCCACACCTTTATGGTCAATTAATATTTGAGAGAGAAAAAAATGGCCCAAATGAAAGAACAGATCAAAGCTTCAGAACAAATACAACTAAGCAACCAAGAGATAGCCAACCTATCAGATGCACAATTCAAAGCACTGGTGATCAGGATGCTCACAGAATTGGTTGATTTTGGTCGCAAACTAGATGAAAAAATGAAGGCTATAATAAATAAGTGAAATGAAGGAAAATGCACAGGGAATCAATAGTGATGGAAAGAAAGCTGGGTCTCAAATCAATGGAGTGGACCAGAAGGAAGAAAAAACATACAATCAGAAAAGAATGAAGAAATAAGAATTCAAAAAAATTAGAAGAGGCTTAGGAACCTCCAGGACATCTTAAAACATTCCAACATCCGAATTATAGGAGTACCAGAAGGAGAAGAGAAAAACAACAAGTGGAAAAGATATTTGAACAAATAATAAAGGAGAACTTCCCCAATCTGGCAAAGGAAATAGACTTCCAGCAAGTCCAGGAAGCTCAGAGAATCCCAAAGAAGTTGGACCCAAGGAGGAACACACCAAGGCACATCATCATTACATTAGCCAAGGTAAAAATGAAGGAGAGAATCCTAGAAGCAGCAAGAGATAAGGAGACAGTAACTTACAAAAAAGTCCACA
>CM052540.1:85240564-85262942 GCA_028533065.1 Trachops cirrhosus | reverse complement strand
GGGTGGGAGAGGGTGTTCAGGGTGGAGGGGAATGAAGGGGGGATAATAGGACAACTGTAATAGCATAATCAATAAAATATATTTAAAAAAACTGCAAATCATGTAGGAGAGGAAAACATGTTGCCAATTATACTTGGAACGAAAGTCCACATTCCCCCGTTACACACACAGAAACAAAGGACAGGGACATGACCAGAACCTGAACACTGGAGCCCTTTCAGGGTCCATCGTCCAGGAAAATCTAGTGCTGACCTCTTAAATTATGCCCCAAAGCCTGGATCAGGGAGATGGAACCCAGGATTGTCTCCTGCTCTTTGCTGGTCGACTTCACAATAAAGCTCTTTTCTTTTCTCAAAAGCTGGTGCCATGGTATTGGCTTTCGTGAGCATTGGGTCACCAGCCCTGGCTTGGTGACAGCTGGGTCTTCATTTCTACAAACACCCCTGCTCTTCTGAGCAATCGCTCCTTCTCTCCTTACTCCTCCCTTCTATCTCTCCTTCTGTGGGCAGACTGGCTATCTCGGTGGACTGACGTTTTAGTAAAGGTACCGAAAATTACATCAGAGGTTATTTCTGCTGAGTGCACGCACCACTTTGCAGTGCCCACCCTGAAAGCACCTCTGGACATGGAGGCAGCGTTTACTCTTTTGTCCCTATCTGTGCCCTCACACCTATGCTTCTGAAACATTCATTTCTTCCCAATTGTCTGCCTGATCCTTGAGAGCTGCTTCCACAGGCGTAATCTCTACGAATCGCTACAACATCCTGTGATAATGGCGCTCTCATTTGCCAGATAAGGAAAGAGGTACACAGAGTGAGGCAGGCACTCCCCTGGAGTTACAGAACTAGCACTCAAACTCATAGCCTTCGACTCCAAAGGTTAGCAGCTACTTTTCTCCTCGATCCTTGGCTACTCCCTCTTAGTTGACATAAGACAACTTGTTTTTTCTTTCAGATTCTCATTTTTGTCCCAACCCTTCCCTTCTCTTCTGTAATTTTGCCCCATTCTTCTCTGGTGTTTCTCAAACTCCAGCCATGCATGCTTCACCTTCATTTTCTTTTTTTCAATTTTTTTGCTATAACCAACTTTACCTATAGTCTTTTTTACTCAATATTTTTCTTAACTTTGATTCCCTAAAAAAATTAATCATCCAAATGAAACTGTACCACTACTATAATTTAAAAATTAATTTTAATAGCTACAATGGAAAAAACAAAAAATGAATACAATGAAAGCACACATTGTTATTTGTTTAAATCCCATTAGGATATGGTTGCCTGACAATTATTTGAGACTAATCTTGGTCTTGTTTTGTTAAAAAGGGGGATTAAGCCTCTGTCAGTTCCTTTTTGCTATAATGATGTTGCATAACAAAAAGCCCTCTTGTCTCAGTGGCTTACCCCAACACACGTTTCATTCTCTCTACACATCTGCACATTATCTGGGAGGCTCAGCATTAGGCTGTGGGTTGCGGTTATATCTGCTTCATGGCCTTTTATTCTGGGACCAGCAGTTCTCTAGACCATGTTCTTCTCGTGATGAATGGCAAAAGCACCAAAAAGCAAGTCAAACCACATAAGCACATTTAAAACCTCTGTTTGCACCATTCTTATTAATGTTCTATTGGCCAAAGCAAGTTAAAGGGCTAAGCTTGACTTCACAGAGTGAAGAACTATCCTGCCTTGAGTAGGGGTAGGGAGCAGGAAGGTGAGCAGAGTGTGAATATTTGCTGAGTAAGAAATATACTCTAGCCTTGACCAGTGTAATTCAGTTGGTTTGGTGCTGTTCTGCAAAGCCAAAGGTTGCCGGTTCGATTCCCGGGTCAGCACACATGCCTAGGCTGCGGCTGGTCCCTGGTTAGGCAAACAATTGATGTTTCTCTTGCACATTGATGTTTCTCTCCCTCTCTTTCTTTCTCCCTCCCTCCTCCTCTCTCGAAGAATAAGCAAATAAAAAAATTATAAAAAGAAATATAGTCTACCATGAAGGAATAGAAAATGTAGAATTAACAAAAGGAAACTTTCTAATTGACTTAATTTAAGAGAAGTGGAAAAGGATCAGTTTCATCTCATCGTAATTCATGTCCTAATGGTAAGCTCACTCTGGTTCTGAACAAAATCAGGGTTCTTTTTTAGCAAGGAGCAATGTAGCGTGCAGAAGGTGCTGAGGAATAGCCAATGGGTAGGTGTATTTGTCTGCTAGGGCTGCTATAATAACCAATCAGTGTTTCTCTATCACATTGATATCTATGTCTCTCTCTGTGTCTCTCTTCCCCTTCCTCTCCCTCTAAAATAAATAAACATGTCCTTGGGTGAGGATTAAAAGAAAAGTTAATCATTCACTGAGTTCTTTACTCTCCAGATAAAGTCAGGACTCCATCATGGGATATAATGACCACCACTTCTGTCATTTCACAACTTGAATCTGATGTTGAAATAATATTGTGAGTAAGTGAGGAGGTTGCCCTCCTCCAGAGTAAGTTCCATCTTCTCTCTGTGAATAATAGCAGTAATTCTGGGACACCACATGCCATCAACGTATACCCAAGTTAGTCTGGGCCTCCTCTAGATTGTCCAGGAAAGTGATGCACAGATACTTGGCAAACATTACTTTTTGATTCTAAGGATTACTAGGGTGTATAAAGGCTTTTACTAGACAAGGACAGGGAAAATGACAGGTGATCCAGCTTTATCTCATCCTGAAAAAGACAAAAGTTAATGATTTCATTGTAGTCATAGTAAGGCATTGTTTATTCAGCTGAAATATATCAGCTGAATATTATGATTGCTTCATATAAGCCATAAGGAGAAGGGATGGAGTAGAGAGAGGAGAGGCGGAACTTTGAGTAGGTCATAGATTTCCCCTAAAGGTGTGGGTTCCCATCACCAATCATTCTTGCGCTTATATGGAGGTCCTATTCAAGGGGTGAGATGGGGAGCCATGGCCTTTTATTTCCTTCCTAAAATCCAATTTTCTTCTTGATTTTGTTACTATCTATCTGTCGACTTGTGGGAATAATAGTAAGTTTCCTCCCTCCTCCGTCTCTCTCATCCTTCCTATCTTCCATCATTTTTCTTTATTTAGTTTTTATTTTCATTGATCTCTTTCTTTTTTCTCCTTCCCTCCTGCCCCTTTTCCTTTCTTCTTTTCTCTTTGTTCTCTCCTCTAATTCTTTCTGTCTTCCCCCCACCTCCATCCCAACTTCCTTTTCTCCACTTTTTCTTTCTCAGTTGTTGCTTTAATCTTTCTCTTTCTCATTTTTCTTTCCTTTTTCTCTATTCTCCTCTCCTTTCCTCACCCCCATGCCTGCCCTCCCTTTCCTCCTTCAACATCTAACATGGCAAGATTTCGAGCTAATAACCAGGGAAAGACAAAAATCAAATGTTGTCACAAAGAATTTCATGTCTCCATAGGAAGGCAGATGACCCAAAGGGGAATAAGGGCAGGGCCCAAAAGGAAAGCCTCCTGCATGTCTCACTTCATCCTGGCTGGCCCAGACCTCTTCCACTCCTTATCTCAAAGCTTCTTCCATAGGATTTTCTCAGAGACAGCTCCGGGCAATCCCAAGACAAACTCCATCAGTTGGGTAAAATCAGTCCAGGGTTGGCTATCCATGACCTCAATAGGGTTGAGGAATTGCTGTAGGGTGAGGGGAAGCTCTTGAGTCTGAAGGCTTCAGGTGACTGACTACTGAGCCTGGAAAACTCCCCAGCAGCTTCCTGTGCAATAAGAAGGTTCAGAAAGTGCTCTGGGATAAAAAAAAAGAAGAAAATGACTAGAATAGGACATAAAAGTCAGTCAACTGGTCTCTGACATACTCTAGAACAGGGAGAAGCAGTGCAGTGAACTGACATGACTCAGTAGTCAGACACCTGAGCTTTGACCTCAGACTCTGAGCTCAGGTCTCTTCTCTACCATTTACCTGGCTTTGAACAGGTCACCAGGCTTTTCTGAGACTCAATTTTCCCACTGAGTAAACTGGAGAATAACAGCAACTTTGTTGAGGTGTTGTGAGGATAGAATGAAGTTACACAGACTGAGTTAATGGCATGGGTAAACACTCCAAACATCAGCCATGGCTATGAATCTGGACTAGACACAGTAGACATCTAAGAGTTGGGAAAACTGGTTTTGAATTTCATCTCCATTATTTCCTGTTGGTATGTCCTTGTCAGAACTAAAAAACCTCTCCAATTTCACTTTTCTCACCTGTGGGAAGAATGTTTGATGTTGAGGACACTTCCATCTCTAATATTCCTGAATCCTAAAATACAGATGATGAAGAGAATTCACTGAGGCTTCTGGTTATATGGTTCAGCTTGCCGGAGCATTAGTCTAGAAGTTAGGTGGTTTGGGGTTTAAGAAAAGTAATAACAATAGGGATATTGATAAGGAAAAAGTATCTTCTTGGCAGCTGACTTGCCATAAGGCAAGACTAACTTTGTTAAGGAAAGAGTCTGTTAAAATCACTGTGGGGTACAGCAGGGAAGTTGGCAAACTATAGCTTGTGGGAAAAATCTGGCCCTTCTCCTGTTTTTGTAAATAAAGTTTTATTGAAACAACAGTCATACCTATTCAGTTACAATTGTCGTTGGCTGCTTTCTCACTACAAGGGCAAAGTTGAGTAGTTGCCACAAAGGCAATATGACCTAAAATATATACTATTTGGCCCCAAGGTATAGGTGGAGAGTAGAAGGAAACCACAGAGGAGATCCAGGTTTAATGCTAAGAAGAGAGACACTGCATATCCCAAAGAAGGGAGCAGAAAGTTATGGTCACTGGGAGGAGAGAGGGATGAGAGAACCTGCTGCCCAGGACATTCTATAGGGGAGATTTGTAATAATTATAATATATCTATTGATGATCTATTGAGTAATAATACACCGTTATACTGTGTGATAGGACCTCTCCACTGGATCCTGAGAAATATTCAGTTAAAATTCAAACTTCATAATATGCTTGGTGTGATTGAATTTCTAGTCTTTCTAATATAATTACTAAATTATTATTAAGGCACCTTATGCCTTACAAATATTATTTGTTCCTTTTTTAAATATATTTTATTGATTACACTATTATAATTGTCCCATTTCCCCTCCTTTATTCCCCTCCACCCTGCAACCACCCTCCCACCCACATTCCCCCCCTTTAGTTCATGTCCATGTGTCATACATGTAAGTTCTTTGGCTTCTACATTTCCTATATTATTCTTACCCTCTGCAATGGCTGGGCCCCTCCTTTCAGCTGAGGTACTTGTTCTTGAACAGTGAGAAGGTTGGGGGTGCACCCCTTATTAGTGCATATCTGTATCTTGTTCAAGTGCAGGAGTGTGGGATCCCTGATGGATGCTCAGTCACTGGGTTTGAAGGTGGCATAAGGAGTTCATCAGCTAGCTTCTTCATTTGGAAAATAAGGGTATTGAAGACCAGAGAGATCAAGAGACATGTTCAAAGCCAAATAGCCATTACAGATGACAGAACTGAGACCTGTAGTCAAATCTTTTGACCCTCACCTAGACTCTTTCTCCTGGTCACCATTCACCCCCTGCTGGCATTATCTCTGTGGACCATAAGTTACTCTGTTTCCTGCACTGTCAAATGGGGAGAATCCCATGCCTTAGCTTGCTCACTGGCATGTGAAAATGGAATGGGACAGCACCCAGGAAATTCCTGCAGAAGTGCATGGTGTGGCTGTGCTCTCATCTCTGAGGGCCACTTTTCCTCATCTGTATAATGGGAGTGATAATTTAGATCTCCAGCAACTCTTTTCTTTTACATACTCTTATACAGCACTGTTCTAAGTGCTTCACAAATATTAATGCCTTTTGATAGCCACAGTAATGCTATGAGGTTATAATACACATTTTACAGGTTAGGAACCTGAGGCATGAGAGGTCAGTTACTTGTTCACACAGTAAATAGTGGAGTAGGGTTTTGAACTCAAACAATTTGGCTCCAAGGATCCATAAGGTCATTGGGAGGATTAAATGAGTATCATGTATGTGAACTGCTTTAGGAATGTGTGTATCATGTAGTATGCACACAACAAATGAAATCAACTGTTATTACTGAATTTATTATTTGATTTAGTATTTTAGGTTTTCCTCAAATATTTTCAACAGTGATGGGCTTGCATGAGTCTTGTAGTCTCTCATCCTCACCTCTAAAGTGAGGCAGCTGGACTCAGAAATCATCTGTCCCTAACATTCCAAACTTTGAAGATAAGAATTCCTCCAAGTATATGGTGAAGTCTCAGTGTGATGTGTCTAACATGGCTCTAAAGAGGATCAATGGCAGGGAAGAGGGACGCAATACTTGGGTGACGGGCAAGGGGGCCCTTGGGAGAACGCTGCCATATGTAGTTCAAGGGCAATAAGCTTTCTGCCATGAAACATTTCCTGTAGATGGAAAGGTGTATCCAAATGATGATAATTCTTCAGATGAGATCTTAGTGATAGGTTAAGGATGACAGGGGTGAATTGCCAGTCTTTTCTCTTGGCAAATCTCATTCTTCGACACTGGATACTCCTTGCCAATGCCTTCTGGGAAGTTCATAACTTTGGGAGCCCTCTTCACCCCTCTTAGAGCCCCATGTTCCCACCAGGGGACAGAGCATACATTCCTTACCATGTAGACAGAGAAGATGCCTATGGGCCTGATGGGTTTGATCCTGATGCCCAAGTCTCCTTCTGCTCCAAGGGGCAGGACATGGCCCTTGTCATTTATGACCTGAAGGAGGAAGCAGATTGGAAGAATGATCTGGATAACAGGAGGTACCTTGAAGAGTAACATGGAAAAGCTGAGGTGATCAAGTAGAGACCCTTTTGCTCTAGTGGGGACTGAAAACAAGAGCCAGACACCAAGGGAAGCCAAGAGTTTGAAGCCCAGATCACTAATTCATCTCCCTGGAATGGTGTAGGTGAAGCCCTTATTGAGTCTGTACCAGATGAGCTTGGGAAGCTTCTGTCTTTAGGAACTCAGGAAATACAGCAGCCTCCCATTGTCTTTGGGGCTCATGGACTAGGACATCAGACAGATCAAACTCAAATTATGACTCTGCTATCTTACTCATTGTCTGTGAGCTACTTAAGCTCTACGTTTCAGTGCCTTCATGCTTAAAACGGAGATAATATCCACCTATTTCACAAGACTGTTATCAAAATGGAAGAGGATACTAAAAAAAGTGCTCCATAAATGGTTACCATGGTCGGATACCATAGTTGGAGCAGGCAATTACATGTAACACTAACTAGAATGTAAATTGTTACATTCTAACTCTGCATGCCTATATACAGAACCATAGATGCATATACTCAAATTCTATTTCTTGGAATATAGCCCAAAGAAATAATAAAGGAAAGCAAATAAAGCAAAATTTTAGCTACAACATAGTCACTGTAGTGTTGTTTTACCAATGAAAATTTTAGAAATCATCTATTGATTAACAAAAGGAATAAAGAGCTGTGGAAGCATCTTATCCACTACTGTACAGTCATTAAAAACGATGGTTTATGTCAGCATTAACTGACCCAGGAAGATGGTCACCCAAGATTTTTCAACAGTAAAGTTAAGTAACAAATGATATGTCAAAATTTACCCCATTTTTGTTTTAAAAATGTATGTATTTATATGACTAGCCAGCCAATTTGCTAGCTATTAAAAGTAGTTTTCTTTGCATGATAGGAATATAAAAATTTCCCTTTTCTTCCTTCTTCCTCTGCTTTCCTTCCTCCCTCCTTTTTCATATTATTTTAATATCTTTACTTTTCATTATTTTTTCTCACTTAAGAATGTAATAAATAAGTTACTGAAAACTTTGTGTTTCCCCCGCTTTCCCTCCCTCCTGAGTGCACACAAACCTGCACGTGGTGACGGGGAATCGCAGTCCCCAGGCAGCCAGGCTTGACTTTCATTGTCTTGGAAACCCTGCACGTGAGTCCCTGTGGGAAGGAGTAGACAGATGGGCAAACTTCAGCAGGGTTATGAGGTCACAGGAAAAAAAATCAGCAGAGCAGGTCCTGACACAGTCTGAAGATGGCTCACATTTGGTGACTCCCTTCCTCCCCTTTCCTGGGCTCTCTCCCCTGCGCTGTAATCCCTATCAGAGGGGTTGCACTAAATTGTTTGGAAAGCAATCTGATTGACTACTCCCCAGGAGAAAGGAACTGACAAACACATTATAATCTTTTTAAGGGGAGCTATACTTTCCTAAGTTACCACGGACACCAAAAGTCCTTTAAATCAATGTGGAATTAAATTACCTCCCATAAGAGAGCCAGTCCTGCTTGAATCTTGAAACAAATTCTCCTACAGAGATGCTGGTCGCCAAGGGAACATTTTCTAAACAAGGCTCCCTCTGAAAGGCGGGACTCCTGCCAAGACTGCATTGTCCTCCCCCACATTTGCCACGTTCCTCCATGTCACAGCACTGCCATGAGCCTTCTCCAGAGTTCTGCATGGGGACTGGACCGTTAGCCACGGGAGGATGTATGGTAAAAGAGTGGCAATGAAGAGGGAGAAGTGCAGAAAGCCACAGGCAGGAGACCTCCAGGTGTGTGTATAATCAGCCATGAGGAATTTTGTTTCTTTCTGCTAATGACTACTTTTGTGTCATTCCAGGAGCTTGCTAGACACACCCAGTATGGTCAGCCTGGAGTAAACACAGGGGCTGGAGCAGCTCTCAGGAGGGCAACCTACCCTGCAGGAGAGTTGGGATGGGGGAAGGGTTGGGGAGAGAGCATCAGGGCAGACTTCCTGGAGGCTATGAAATTTGAACAAGAATGACAGTGAGAAGGATAGCAAGACATGCCCAACTCAGGGAGTTAAACCATCCAAGTCAGGAAAGCCTGGACGGCCTGAGGGATGTGCAGAAGTCTTTGTCCCAAGGGGTCGGGAGCTTACCAGCTGAAGGCAGGATACATAATCAAGGCGTATTCTTGACTGCAGAGCTAGCGGACTCGAGAAGCCTGAATGAGGTGAAGCAAGGTGTGTCGGTATGACCCGCAGTCCACAGAAACCCTCAAATCTGGCAGCAACACTTGCAATTATTCTTGGTGTGATATCATCACCTTGAATATAAATGAATGTAGTCTTTCGACAGATGATTTGGCAATACTGATAAGAATGTTCAATCCATATACCCTCTGATATTGTGGTTCCACTTACAGGATCTCCTACTGAAATGCGCCCCACCTGTTGTAGCTGAGAAAAACAGAACAACCTCGGTGTCTATCAGTAGGTGACTGATGATCAGCATCCTTCTGTGAAATATTCTGTAGCCATTAAAAAGAATAAGCTATGTCTCTAGCTCTGATGAGAAAGTTGTCCATGATATATACCGGAATTTTTTAAAAGCAGATTGCAAAACATTATATACACTATAATCCTAATTTTCACATTAAAATTATTGAACTAATACAGATTGTGAGCAACACATTGTGTTCAGCATAGTATAAAGGTCGCATATTTTTCTTGTTCACTGAAGAAGATAGATGGCCAAATAAAACAATAGTAAAAGAATCTGGAATACTAAATTTTATTATTAGAAGTCTCCCTAGAAATCAGGAAACCCACCCCCGTTTAACAGACCAGGAAATAAGAACCACATAGGCTAACATTTGCCATTCTACAAATGTTTAGGGCATTAACCATAAGGCAGACACTTCCTTGGTGTTGGGATATAAAAGTAAGCAGAACGTGGTACAAATACTCAAGGGCTCATTAACAGGTTAGTGGGTGATAGTGCATGTTCAAGGTTCAAAGTGCACCTAATGCAGGCTTGTGAGTAATTCCCAGAGCAGGTCATGTGTGAGCTGTCCTGAGAAGGACGAGCAGAAGTCAGGTAGACCAGAAGGTCACAGAACAGTGTTCCAGGAAGGCCAAAGTTGGGGAAAGCATAGTGCATGTACTTAACCAAAAGAGTTGGAGGATGCCCTGGCTGGTGTGGCTCAGTGCATTGAGCACTGGCCTGTGATCCAAAGGGTCGCCAGTTCGATTCTCAGTCAGGACACAGGCCTGGGTTGTGGGCCAGGTTCCCAGTAGTGAGCATGTGAGAGGCAAGCACACACTGATGTTTCGCTCCCTCTTTTTCTCCCTCCCTTCCCCTCTCTCTAAAAACAAATAAATAAAATCTTTAAAAAAATAGTTGGAGGACAAAGGAATTCTTGTCCTGGGTTTAAGGCCATAGTCTCCTGTCCCCCAGTTCAGTGCTATTATTAAAATACTACCTGTCTCTCTAGGTCTATAGACCAGTATGTGATGATTCAGCACATATATCAATTAAGAGTCTCATCTTCTCAAGTCTTGAATCTGTCTCCATCTCGTGCCACTGGCATCTGGGTGCCCGATGCTGTCACTTCTGTGTTTACAGGCTCACCAGGGGCAGTCCTCACTCACCTTCCCTGCTGGGCAGTCCGGCATGTGCTCAGTGGAGTAAACATGAAGACGTTGTTGATGACCTGCTATATGTCAAAAAAATGGGTGGGCAATATCTCACTAATTTTTAAATTTTTTAATTGAGTTTATTGGGGTGACATTATTACCAGATGGGGCCTGGCTCTGGAGTGGGTCATCTCTGGGCCAGCCAGTAGTTTGTGGGATCAGAAAAAAGGGAACCTTGGAGACAGGTTTAGGGGTTAGCCAGAAACGAGCTGCTGCCACCCGCTGATCCCTTGGTTGCAAGTCTCACGGGAACCTTTAGAGTTTAGGGGAAAAAAGAGCAGATACATGGTGTGGGTGTCCTCTAGAAAGACCACTGTGAGTTCTGTTTCTTGAGGTTTTTTATCTTTCTCTGGCTACCAGGAATCCTAGGGGAGGTCTCAGGGGAGGGTCTTAACAGAACACTCATTAGCTTTCCAGGTGTGTCCTTTATTACGTTGACTGATCAAAATGTGGGTATTGAAGGGTCAGGGTTATTTTCTGGTTAGTTTTTCTTTAATATATTTTATTGATTATGCTATTACAGTTGTCCCATTTTTCCCCCTTCATTCCCCTCCACCCTGCATATCCTCTCCCACCCACATTCCCCACTTTAGTTCATGTCCATGCGTCATAACTTCTTTAGCTTCTACATTTCCCCTACTATTCTTACCATCCCCCTGTCTATTTTCCATCTACCATCCATGCTACTTGTTCTCTGTACCTTTTCCCCCTCTCTGCTCCTCCCACTCCCCTGTTGCTAACCCTCCATGTGATCTTCATTTCTGTGATTCCGTTCCTGTTCTAGTAGTTTCCTTAGTTTGTTTTTGTTTTTGTTTTAGGTGTGGTTGTTAATAATTGTAAGTTTGCTGTCATTTTACTATACATGCTTTTTATCTTCTTTTTCTTAGATAAGTGCCTTTAACATTTCATAAAATAAGGGCTTGGTGATGATGAACTCCTTTAACTTGACCTTATCTGAGAAGCACTTGATCTGCCCTTCCATTCTAAATGAAAGCTTTGCTGGATAGAGCAATCTGGGATGTAGGTCCTTGCCTTTCATGACTTGGAATACTTCTTTCTAGCCCCTTCTTGCCTGTACGGTCTCTTTTGAGAGATCAGCTGACAGTCTGATGGGAACTCCTTTGTAGGTTACTATCCCCTTATCTCTTGCTGCTTCTAGGATTCTCTCCTTCGTTTTTACCTTGGCTAATGTAATTATGATGTGCCTTAATGTGTTCCTCCTTGGGTCCAACTTCTTTGGGACTCTCTGAGCTTCCTGGACTTGCTGGAAGTCTATTTCCTTTGCCAGATTGGGGAAGTTCTCCTTTATTATTTGTTCAAATAACTTTTCTACTTGTTGCTCTTCCTCTTCCTTTCTGGTACCCCTATAATTCAGATGTTGGAACATTTCAAGATGTCCTGGAGGTTCCTATGACTCTCCTCAGTTTTTTGAATTCTTGTTTCTTCATCCTTTTCTGGTTGTATGTTTCTTTCTTCCTTCTGGTCTACTTCATTGATTTGAGTCCCAGTTTTCTTCCCATCACTATTGGTTCCTTGCACGTTTCCCTTCATTTCATTTAGCAGAGCCTTCATTTTTTTCATCTAATTTGTGACCAAATTCAACCAATTCTGTGAGCATCCTGATCACCAGTGCTTTGAACTGTGTATCTGATAGGTTGGCTATCTCTTGGTCGCTTAGTTGTATTTGCTGTGGAGCTTTGCTCTGTTCTTCCATTTGGGCCATTTTTTTTTTTTTTTTGGTCTTGTCATGCCTGTTACATATGAGGGACTGAGCCTTAGGTGTTCACCAGAGTGGTGGCAACCCAGTCGCTGGGTTGTGACACTGTATGTTGGGGTAGGGTCTGAGATGGAACAATGACACTTGCTCTACTCTCTGTCAGACTTAAATCCCTTCCACCCAAGCAAACTGGGCCTTTCTGGTGCTGATACCCATGTGGGTGGGCTTGTGTACGTTCTAGAACCCTGTGGGTCTCTCTAACGAACCCTCCTGAGGCTGGGAGTCTCTCCCTGCGCCCCAACCCCCACAGGTGTTTTCAATCGGTGTTTTGAGACTTTATTTCCCCAAGCTGGGGCCCTGGGCTGCGCAGTCTGTCTTGTTCCCCAACTTCGCCAAGTTTGTCTGGGGGGATGTGGGACTACTCAGGCAGCCAGCGGCTCTGTGCGCCTCATTGGGTCTACCCACTGCCACCCCGAGCCCAGGGTCCATCAACCACTGCCTTGTGGGCCGGGGTCCGCAAGCCTTTGCTGCAACCCCTCTCTGCCCGGTGCCCAACTCTGCCCCTCCTACTGGACTGGATGAATGTGTCTAACTCCTTGGTTGTTGGACTTCTGTACAGTTCAATTTTCTGTCATTTCTGGTTGTTTTTTTGTTTCTAAATTTTTGTTGTCCTTAATTTGGTTGTGCAAGGAGGCACAGTGTGTCTACCTACACCTCCATCTTGGTTAGTTTTATTTTTAAGAATGTCATCAAAGAGGGCTCAGAGGGCAGTCTACCCCAGGACATTCTGGAATTTGTAAAACATTCGCTCCTAAGTGTCCTTGCTTAGGGAAGATAAAACCTTGTGGTTCATTAGCTGGATGTAAATTGTTCAAATTGTTTGGCCTTGTTTGATTATTTTGTCTGTTCTCCTTATTCCTCTTGTCAAGAAAATTCCCTAGCTTCTTACTATCCTACCTCAACATGGGTTGATAAAATTATAAAGTTTCAGGCATACAATTCTATAGTACATCATCTGTATATTGTATTGTGTGGTCACCACCCCAAGTCAAGTCTCCTTCCATCACCATTTATCCCCACTTTACCCTCTTCTACCTCCCCCCATCCCCTTTCCCTCTGGTAATCACCATACTTATGTCTGTGTCTATGAGGTTTTCTTTCTTTCTTTCTTTCTTTCTTTCTTTCTTTCTTTCTTTCTTTCCTTCATCCCTTCACCTTTTGCTCACTAATTATTTAATTTATTGATTTTAGAGAGAGAAGAATGGGGAAGAGAGAGAGAGAGAAAGAAACGTCGATTTGTTGTTCCACTTATTTATGCTTTCATTGGTTGATTCTTGACTGGGGATCAAACCTGTAACCTTGGAGTATCAGGATAATGCTCTAACCAACTGAACTATCTGGCCAGGGCTTTTTATCACTAATTTTTTATGAAGATTTCCTGGATAATCTTTTACTTTATAAATGTCAATCCAGGTTTCATATGCTCCAGTTGATTTTCAGTAGACCACACCTGGATGGTGGTATGCTCCTGGAGCCCCCTACGGAGGACTGGTCTTCAAAGGTGGCATGCTGAGGAATGTCAAGAGGATTGTTAGGATCTGTCAGGGTGATCTTTGAGTGCTTCTTCATGGCTTATTCAATCTGAAAATTAATCCATCCTTACAGAGGAAAATCCATTCAAATAATCTCTTGCTAGGGATGACTAGCTCCTTGCAGGCTGAGTGGGTGGTGGGAGAGTGGGGCGCAGCTGTGAGGGGAGGGCAATGGGATGTGTACCAAAACTCTCACTAAACATCTGTGGAGAATTCTGGTTATATTCTAGATTAGGGTTGTAAAGAACTTTTACTTTCTCCACTACAGATGTTAGATCTCTGCAATGTTTGACTTTTTCACAGTGTATACCTATTTTAGAAGTAGGTGGAAAAGGCAATTTTTAAGTATATTTTATTGATTATGCTATTACAATTGTATCATTTTTTTCTCCCCTTTATCCCCCTCCACCCTGCATTCCCCCCTCCAAGATTCCCTCCCCGCTTTATTTCATGTCCATGGGTCATACATATATAAGTTCCTTGGCTTCTCCATTTCCTATACCATTCTCTTTTTTTTAAAGATTTTATTTATTTATTTTTAGAGAGGGAAAGGGAGAGAGAAAGACAAGGAGAGAAATGTCAATGTGTGGTTGCCTCTCACTTGGCCCCCAGTGGGGACATGGCCCACAACCTAGGCATGTGCCCTGACTGGGAATCGAACCGGTGACCCTTTGGTTTGCAGTCCCTGCTCAATCTACTGAGCTACACCAGCCAGGGCTCCTGTACTATTCTTAACCTCCATGTGTCCATTTTGTGCCTACCAAATATGCTTCTTATTCCCTGTACCTTTTCCCCTATTGTTCACCCTCCACCTCCCCGCTGATAACCCTCCATGTGATCTCCATTTCTGTGGTTCTGTTCCTGGTCTAGTTGTTTCCTTAGTTTGTTTTTAGGTTCAGTTCTTGATAGTTGTGAGTTTGTTGTCATTTTAATGTTCATTTTTTTAATCTTCTTTGTCTTAGATAAGTGCCTTTAACATTTCATAAAATAAGGGCTTGGTGATGATGAACTCCTTTAACTTGACCTTATCTGAGAAGCACTTTATCTGCCCTTCCATTCTAAATGATAGCTTTGCTGGATAGAATAATCTAGTTTGTAGGTCCTTGCTTTTCATGACTTGGAATACTTCTTTCTAGCCCCTTCTTGCCTGTAAGGTCTCTTTTGAGAATTCAGCTGATAGTCTTATGGGAACTCCTTTGTAGGTAACTGTCTCCTTTTCTCTTGCTGCTTTTAAGATTCTCTCATCTTTAATCTTGGGTCCTTTAATTGTGATGTATCTTGGTGTGTTTCTCCTTGAATCCAGCTTCTTTGAGTCTCTCTGAACTTCCTGGACTTGCATGTCTAAGTTCCTTCGCAAAATTGTGGAAGTCTTCCTTCATTATTTTTTCAAAAAAGTTTTTAATTTTTTGCTCTTCCTCTTCTCTTCTCCTTCTGGTACCCCATATGATTCAGATATTGGAACATTTAAAGTTGCCCCAGAGGTTCCTAAGACTCTCCTCATTTTTTTAATTCTTGTTTCTTCATTCTATTCCAGTTGAATGTTTACTTCTTCCTTCTGTTCAGAATCATTGATCTGAGTCCCAATTTCCTTCCCTTCACTGTTCATTCCCTGTATGTTTTGCTTTATTTCATTTTGGGTAGCCTTCACTTCTTCCTTTATTTTGCAGCTATACTCAATCATTTCTGTGCGCATCCTGATTAACAGTGTTTTGAATTCTGCATCTGATAAGTTGGCTATTTCCTGGTCTCTTAGTTTTTTCTGGACTTTTGATCTGTTCTTTCATTTGGGCCATATTTCTTTGTCTTAGTGCACCTGTTACATTGTCAGGGACAGAGCCTTAAGTATTCGCAGGGTGGGCAACCGACTTCACTGTGTTGTGGAGCTATATATGGGGGAGGGGTCAGAGAGGGAACAATGTTGCTTGCTTGGCTCTTGCCCCATTTTCAGTCACTTCTCTTGCTTCCCACAAGCAGACTGTGCACTTTCAGGTGCTGATTTCTGAGTGGGTGGCTTTGTGTACATTCTAGGATACTATAGGCCCTCCCAATAGACTCTCCTGTGATTGGGAGTTTCTCCCACCACTGCAGCCCCCTGAGGTTTTTACAGCCAGAGGTTTTGAGGCTTCAGTTTCCCACGCTGGAACCCTAGGTTACATGGTCTGTCTTGCTCCCCAGGTGTTTCTTCCAGTTTATTGATACACGAATGTGGGATATCTGGTGTGCCAGCCACTGCCTTGTCGTGCATCCTCACCACTCCAGGTTCCCATCTCTGCCCCTCCTACCAGTCTGGGTGAATGTTTCTTTAACTCCTTGGTTGTCAGACTTCCATACAGTTTGATTTTTTGGAAGTTCTGATTGCGTTTTGCTTTTAAATTGGTTGTTATCCTTCTTTTGGTTGTGCAAGGAAGTGAAGCATATCTACCAATGCCTCCATCTCGGCTGGAAGCTGCAATTTTTAAGAGGTAATTTATCTCACCCCCTTCCTCCACTGGGTTCCATGCATACTATACCACCTTCTGATATGGCTTCTGTTGAATGTGTTAGGGACAATACCATTAAATGTAAATAGTTATAATTTTCCCCACCTGCCTTCCGTGGGAGGTCAGATCCTAAAAGAGAGCCTTATTGGTTTTCCTCAAGTGGATGATGGGTAGGCATGAACAGGGACACGCTGAGAGAAGTGTAGCTGGCTTTATGTAGGTGGTGCCTGAAGCCACTATGCAAAAAGCCAATTCTGAAGGGAGAGAAAGTAAAAAGGAGGGAGTGATGTGAGCACTGCCCTTAACAGAACTCTGTGAAGGGAAGGATTTGTAAAGGGATTGATAGGAAGTTATGTAACTTCCTCCTCATATTCTCAAGAAAACTTCAGTGGAGATCCCTGTGACTTTTCAAGGCTCTTCAGAAAAGTATTTCAAGTGTGATGATCTGAAGCAATGAGACTTAATAGACCAGGAAGTCCCAGATTTCTTTGCCATTCTGTGGCTGTCTCTCAGGAAAGGACTGTGCTTCCCAGACCGAGGCAGTTCTGATCAGCACTATAGTTCTAACTCTTCCCATATGACTCAACAAGCTCCTGGTATACCTCAGTCTCTGGTGAGCTGCATCAGGAGTCATCCATCCTGCGATGTTGCTGACAAAATGGAATTTCTGGTCCTGCAGAGCTGTGGACCAAATTCTATAGCAGTCACTCTACCGAGATGCTCTCCCCTCAATAGCCCTCCCTGGGCAAAGATTACATCTTCATTTACTCTTTCATTTAACAAATATTTATATTATCTGCCAGGCACTAGGCTAAGTACTAAAGGTACAAAATTACTAAAAAATACTAAAGTACTGAAGATATTTCATCAAGTTTATAATGTAATACATGAGAGGTAGGACAGACATAAATCAGATAATGTCACAAATGTAAAATTGTCCCAACTGCAGGAAATCTACACTTGCTTTGAAAGATTATAACAGAGGGATTTGGCCCAGGCAGGGGGCTCTGAAGATGAGAAGGAGATATGGAGGGAAAGTGCAGGGAAATGTGCTCCAGGCTGCCTTTGCAGAGCCATGTAGGAGAGGAGGGACATGGCGGGTAGGACAGACCTGAAGAAGACTGGGAAGGGGAAATGGATAAGAGGAGGCTTTGGGGCAGGATGAACATGAACACACTTGCATTTTAAGATTTCCCTAGGCAGAATGGATGAGGGGAGACAATTTAAGAGCCTATTATTCAGTCCTCTTAGTGGATATATTGCAATACATCCCAGAAAAATCTCCTCATAGGCCACAAGGGAGCATGCATGGGGTGTTCACTGTCACAAGTCCATCATCATGTGTCTAACTAAAATGTTATGAAATATTGCACAGGTGTTCCAAGTAACAGACTAAGCATACACACAGCAAAAAGGACAGGTCTTAAAAGCATGGTGCTGAGTGGAAAGAGTAAGAAATAGAGTGAGGTTCATAGCACAATACCACTTAGGTACATTAAAAATACATGCACACTAAACAACACACATGTTTTCCAAAGACACTCCCACATACCACTGGGGAAGCTGGCAAGAGTAGAAAAAAAGAGATAAAAGACCATAAACATATAAATCCAGAGAGAAGCCATTGCAGAATGATAGTGTGCCATAAAGTGAGAAATACCCCTTGGCCAGGTGGCTAAGTTAGTTGAAGTGTCGTCCCTTACACCAAAAGGTTGCAAATTTGATTCCCTATTTGTTCAGGGCACATACCTAGGACCTAGGCTGTGGGTTTGATCCCCAGTTTGTGCGCATACGGGAAGCAACCAATTGATCTCTCTCTCTCTTTCTCTCAAATAAATATCCTCAGGTCAGGGTCTCTTTAAAAATGAGTAACTCGACTTCTGCATCCAGGATTTTAAAAAATAAAAAGATTCTGCACTTCTTTTGCCAAGAGCGAAGGCACCTGGTCCTAGGGTAGATGTGGTAGAGATGAAAAGTGAATCTGCTATGGTATACAAATGAATACATGTAATGAATTTTAGCAGTGCCAGATACATACATAGTAAGTGTCCAACAAACTCAAGCTGTTCTTATTTTTATATTGCAGACACTTAGTGATGAATTGAATATGTAAGGGGAGGGAAAGGGTGCTTCCAAGGATTAACTCCCAGGTACTGGATTGGACCATTGTTGCCTAGTGGGAGGTGAGAAAATGAAAAGTGAGGACCCACAATTCTTTTTGAGGAATTTGGATGTGAAGGTGAAGACAGAGCTATCCCTAACATACAAACAATACTCTAAAACACTTTTTAAAAACTAATCAAATAGTGCTCACTTTAGCAGCACACATACTAAAACTGGAACGATACAGAGAAGATTAGCATGGCCCCTGCACAAGGATGACACGCAAATTCGTGGAGCTTCCATATTCTTAATAGAATCAGAGGCGTGGAAACAAGGAACAGACTGGCAGGGACCAGAGGGGAGGGGTAAGGGAGTAAGGGAGGAAAAAAGGGGAAGGGCCTCATTAAAAATAAGTATACATGACCCTTGGACATGGACAACAGGGTGGGGATTGACTGTGGGGTGGGCAGGGCAGGGCAGAGCAACCGGGGAAAATTGGGGCAGCTGTAATAGAACAACAATCAAATAAATAAATAAATAAATAAATAAATATTAACCAAGTAATACAGTTTTATTGTAGAAACAAGAGAAATTACAGAAAGATTCAAACAAATTATTTTGAATTCCAAATATATCCTGTGTGGCAACTAAGGTCCATATTTGACATTGAGGAGAAATAGCTCCTGAGACCTTTTCAAATGCAAACTTTGTAAAATTCCTGGTGGCATATGTCTCATAAAATGCAGAATATAGAGCTGAGGCTAAGCAAATTGTCACCCCATTCATTGAGATAGACGCCACAGAAGGAAAAGAAAGTTTGATGGATGAAATGATGTGTGAAGTTTTGAGCTGAAACAGTTTATGTTGATGTCTCAGATTCTTCTAATAAATACAAAAATATCGAGGGGATATTATGTGCCAGACACTATACCAGGTACTAGGAATAGTTCACAGGTGAACAAAACAGATGATCCTAACCTCACTGAGTTGGCCAGTGTATCAAATAACCAAACTGATAAATATATAATCATAATTTTGGTAGGGGTTATGTAAGAAACTATACTATCATACAAACCATTCTAGTTAAATGTTTGCTCATATCCTTAATATGTTCCTGCAGAGGTTCGCTAAAAGCACGATTTCTGGGTCTACGATTTGCTTGTTTTTTTTTAATTATTTTAAAAATTTAATAAATAGACTTCTTTTTAGAGCAGTTTTAGGTTTGCAGCAAAGTTGAAGCAGAAAACAGAGTTCTCATACACCCATTGCTCCCCCTCAACAATATTGTTTTTTAGTTTTAAAAAAGTATTCTTTTTAACCAGTGTTACCCCAAGAAATTTAATAACAAAGAAAAATTCTTCTCTTACAGAAGCTTTGAGGAATAGGAAAGAATACTGAAAATCTATAAGGACCCTGGTTTGTTAAAATAAGGTTGAGCTTTAGAGTTGTAAAGTGTGTAAAGCAAAAACTACATTTCCCAAGGGGCAGTGCGGCACGTCACGGAGAATGAACGGCGAGCGTAGGGGTCCTCCGCGCAGCGACTCAGCTCGTAAAAGGGGAAAAGTGCGGTCCTCGACGTGCTGCGAATCTTCGAAAGCAAGCGCGTTATCCACAGTCTTTGAAAAGCATTCGAGGGGCGAGCCGACACCCACCCTCGCAGTTTCGAGCGCAACGAACTTGTTCAGCCTGTGGATCGGTAGGTGGGGTTGGGTTGCTTTTGTGAGACCCTGGGGGAAGGGCGGGAGCGGAGGGCTAGGGTCCTCCCACTGCGGCCCTATTCCTCCACTCCGGTAAAGGCGGTGCGCGCGCGCGCCAGTCTCTCTGAGGAGAGGCGGGGCTCGAGGAAGGAGGGCCGGTGCGGGCCTTTAGGGTGTACGCGTGCGCCGGCAGGTTTCGCAAGCTCGGGAAGCAGCCAGCGGCGGAGATTACTGCGGAGGCCTGCGAAGGTGGGGTACTCAGCCCAGGTGCGAGAAGACGAGGGCTGAGGATGGGCTCTGAACTCTGACAGTTTTTATTCTATTCTCAAGATGTGCCCCTTTGGACAAAGCAGCTTCATTCTCCCTCATTATACCTCCAATTGCTTTTTCTCAACTCTGCCCCCATTTGCAGCCAAAGCTTCAGTCTACTCATTAGTATCTTTTCTCCAACGAGTCTCTTTCGGCCCCAGTCCAGTCAAGCCTTGGCCCACACCACTCCACTGAAATAGGTCTTTGTCAAAGCAACCAGTGAACTCCAGGTCGCCAAATTCACTGTTAGATGCAGCCGATCACTGCTCCTTCTTGAAACACGTTGTTCATTTGCTGTGGAAAACATTCTCGCCCTTAGCCTCAGCTCTCTCTGGCCTCTCCTTTGCTAGTCCTTGCCCCTCTTCCTTTAATGGTTGTACTGCCCCAAGGCCTCATACTAATCTCTTCCCTGCTTTCGCTTCCCAGGAGTTATATATTTCAAGGTTTTAAATATAAATACCCATCTGTTATGACACCTCTCAAGTTCCCATTTTCAAACCTAGTGCTCTTTCTTGAACTCCAGGATTTTATTATTGTATATCCAGCTCTCACTGCGCATCTCTTAAATGACTGACATTTTGAGTTTTACCCTTCACCTTCCCCAGTCTTCTCGTTCTTCCTGTTTCTCAGGCCAGATACCCAGAGTTATCCTTGGTATCTTTTGCTTCTCCTCTCTCCTCATCCTCCATCAATCTGTTAGTGCATATTTATCCCTGAAGCTTTGAAGTTTCACTACTGGGTGTTTAATTGTAGATAGTCTCTTTGGCACTTGGTTGCTCTTTTTTGCCTGAGAATTTTGTTTTCAGTTCTTTGACACTCTGTCATTATTGAGATTTATCTATTTATCTGTATACTGTACTATATGTCCCTTTTAGAGTAGTTATTTCACCTACAGATAAGTATGGAACTGTTTAATGTCGCTGTGTCTTTTCAGTTTCCTAAAAGGGAGGCAGAGAATGTCTCTCTCACTGCTATCCCACGTACCTGCCATCAAGTAGGTACTTGATAAATATTGTTAAATGAGTGGATTTATAAAGGGGAAGTACCTCTTTTCCAGAGGTGGAAGTAGACAATCCCTCTTAGAATATGTTGGTAACAGCTAATTTTTTTTTTCTGAATTTAGGAAGATATTGAATAGCCCAGCCTCAGAATTGTTGCTGTGTTTATAATTTGAAAGACTGTTTTGGGAGGTTTGCTGGATTCAGTTCAGTACTCTGTTTTGAGGACTTAGTAGGTGCCAGGTCCTGTGCTAGTTGCTGGAAATAGAAAATAAGTAAAACTGTATCCCACTCTGCTAAGAGCTTAGAGTGGCAGAAGAGACGAGCAAGTGAAACAGTCTTTCAGTATATATGTGACAAGTGCAAGAATGAAAGTTTGTATATGGTGCTTTGGAAGTTTGTTTGTTTGAAATATTTTATTTATTTTTAGAGAGAGGGGAAGAGAGGGAGAGAAACATCAGATGCGTGAGAGATACATCAGTTGCCTCATGCACGCCCCCAACTTGGGACCTGGCCTGCAACCCAGGCGTATGCCCTGACTGGGAATTGAACCAGTGACCTTTTGGTTCGCAGGCGGGAGCTCAATCCGCTGAGCCACAAGAGCCAGGGCTGCTTTGGAAGTTTTGATTGCCCTTGGCACTCGGGCAGATGAGAGGAGCCTGGGTGGCTGTAAGCAGCTTTGTTCTTTACCCAAGTTTACCATACAAATACTGTCATGTTCTCTGTGTGCCATGGTATGAAAAAGTCGGCAAATACTGCTGTAAAAGTGTTAACATTGCTGCCATTTGATTTGGACCCTAAAAAATGAGTAAATTTGCAAAATCCAGAGGGGAAGAAGAAGAAGGCTTAAAGGGCATTTCAGGCATTAGTTTTTTGTTTGTTTTTAAGATTTTATTTATTTGACTTCCGGCCAAGATGGAGGCATAGGTAGACGCACTGTGCCTCCTCGCACAACCAAGATAGGGACAACAAAGATATAGAAACAAAATAACAACCAGAACTGACAGAAAATTGAAGTTTATGGAAGTCGGACAACCAAGGAT
>CM052540.1:85206061-85240064 GCA_028533065.1 Trachops cirrhosus | reverse complement strand
ATGTACAGTAAAATGACAGCAAACTCACAATTATTAACAACCACACCTGAAACAAAAACAAGAAGAAACTAAGCAAACAACTAGAACAGGAGCAGAACCACAGAAATGCAGAACACATGGAGGGTTAGCAACAGGGGAGTGGGAGGAGGAGAGAGGGGGAAAAGGTACAGAGAACAAGTAGCAATGAAGGTAGATAGAAAATAGACAGGGGGAGGGCAAGAATAGGAGGGGAAATGTAGAAGCAAAGAACTTATGACACATGGACATGAACTAAACGGGGGGAATGTGGGTGGGAGGGGGTGTGCAGGGTGGGGGGGGAATGGGACAACTGTAATAGCATCATCAATAAAATATATTAGTAAATAAATAAATAATACTATTTACAAAAAAAATACTGGCACACAGCCCTGGCCAGGTGGCTCAGTTGGTTGAAGCATCATCCCGAGTACCAAAAGGTCAAAGGTTCAATTCCCCATCAGGGCACGTACAGGAGGCAACCAGTGTTTCTCCCTCCCTCCCTCCCTCCCTACCTCCCTCCCTCCTCCCTTCTTCCATCTCTCCCATCTCTCTAAAAAGCAATAAAATAATGTCCTCAGGTGAGGATAAAAAAAAAGATACTGTCACACATATTCCTAAGTGAAGGAACCCAGTGTGAAAGGTTATATACTGTATGATTCCATCTATATAGCATTCTGGAAAAGGCAAAACGAGACAGTACAAAGATAAGGGGTTTAGAAGGACAGAGAGTGAATAGAGGGAACACGGGATTTTTAGGGTGGCAAAACTATTCTGTATGATACTGTAATGGTGGGTACATGACATCATACATGTGTCAAAACCCATGGGATGTACAACACAGAAAGGGAACCTTAATGTAATCTGGGCCTTTAGTTAATAATTATCAGTGCAGGGGAACCTCAGTTCTCGAACTTAATTTGTTCTGGAAGGCTGCTGAAGAAGCAATTTGTTCAAAAACCAAATCATACAGGCAATTAATCATACAGGCATCAGCATGAAAGGATTGTCAGGTCCAAAACTGAAGTTTTGTTCGATAACCAATACATTTTTTCTATGAACAACTTGTGAGGGAACCGAGTTGTCTGAGTATAAGAATTGCTGGTCAACCAGCTGTAACAGATGTACCACACTAAAGCGAGATGGCAGTTGCGGGGAGCTGCAGGGGAAAGCTCGTGCATGGGGACGAGCTGTCCTGTCTGCTCGATTTTTCTGTAAACCTAACAGTGCTCTAAAAATAGTTCATTAATAAAAGTTTAAAGCTAAAGAAAAAGAGGATGCTGGCACACTGCTAGGACCATTCAGTCATCCGCCGTGTATTCTGATTGTCATCATGCTGTTTGGCCTTAGGTCTGTCAGAGGGATGCTGCTCCGGAAGCAGGCTCCCATTTGACTTTGTCGGGTTCTGAAAGCAGGGGCGGTCTCGGCAGATACGTGGCTTTACCTTCGGTGCATTTGGTATAACTGAGTTAAGAGCCAGTAGTATTCTCTTACCTGAACCTATCTTGTGGTATTAATATAATAGTCAATTTACAGCATTGCATAACCCATTCATTCTTTTACCCTCAGCTACTGTTCTCCTTTTCTCCATTTGTCATTAATTTTTACCCAGACTTTACTATCCTTGAAAGAACGTTAGGATCACCCACCGTGCTGGCCCACATTGAGGCAGCACCACTAGTCTAGTGAGAGTCACGTTCTGCCTCCTCCACAGCCCCCCTCAGTCGTTCCGTTCGCTCAGGGTCGGCTCGCACAGGCACAGAACTAGTGGGCTATTGCCACCACTGGGCAGCATAGCTGCATTCGCCATTGACTCCATTTTGCCAGGCACTTAGAAATTCTGACTAAGAGTCACCTCTGTTTATGGCATCTTAGTCGCAGCCCTGATCGCAGGACCACTGATGTGGGGAACAATTGTACCAGCATCCTTCCCCATCCCTTTTTCCCCAGGAGAATTGATCATAGGTGTATGTGTTAATTTCTGGACTCTCAATTCTAGTCCATTGCTCTATATGCCAATATCACACTGTTTGACTACTATAGCTTTGTAGTGAATTTGGAAATCGGGAAATGTGTATTCTTCAATGTTTTCTTCTTTTTCATAATCATTTTGATTATTCTGGGTTAAATGTCCATATAAATTTTAGAATAAGCTTGTCAATTTCTACAAAGAAGTCAGCTGGAATTTTTATAGGGATTGTATTGAAACTGTAGATCAATTTGTCTTTTCCGATAGTCATTAAATCTATAACTTGTAATTTAATTTGAATGTCTTTTGTAATACTTTTGCATTAGTCAGGGGGAAAAAATCCTTTCGAACTGGTCCTGAGTTTGGATCTGGAAGATGAGGACCATATTTATGAGGCCTCTGGCCTGGGGTGCAGGAGCCACAGCAGGATGATGGGCGTCCCTCATGTCCTGTTGACCTCGTCCTTGCAGGAAGAGCGTTCTCGGAGTGAACACAACTTAGTGAACATCCAGAAGACGCATGAGCGGATGCAGACAGAGAACAAGAGTGAGTAGCTGCCCTGGAGAGAAAGGGGATTAGAAGAGGGTGTGGGCCAAGACTGGGAAATGGTTGCTGTTTTTCTAAAGGGACTTTTGCATGTATCTGCCTAATCCAAAATGAGCTACTTCTTAAGCCAGAGGAATAGTTGTCCCTTAGGCTGGGTGACCTAAGGTGACCTAGGAGGCAGATAACAGACTGCCTAGCACTAAGGAACTTTAAAACCCCCCAACTCTAGGGACAGGCAAGTGGGTGAAACAAGGCTGCATCTAGGGAACACCTCAGAGCACAGGAGCACCTGGTTACTGGTGTCTCTAGAGAGCCCCTCCCAGTGTGCCTGAGGCCCTCAGAAGGTCGGGCCCCTGGCCTTGTGCTTTGCAGCTCTCGACCACCTTTGAGAATTGTTCTCTGTTTTCTCGTTCTGAGAAATATTTTCTGTGTGTATCATGCTACGGCAGAGATAAGAAAGTCCTCCCTTAGATGTAGTGATGGCATTGGTGCCGTATTAAAATGTGAACTCATAGTACGTGGAATTCAAGTGGCTCAAGGAGCACTTCTGAGCCAGTAAAGCTCATGCCTCAGCCTGTGGCTTCTCAGTGCCTCCCAAGGTCTGATCGTGGTGTACTAGAAGCAGTGCCACATTCCTGCTAGCTGTGCCTCACCCACATCTCTCTCCCTGTGCTGACTCTGCAGTCTCTCCCTATTACCGGACGAAGCTTCGTGGCCTCTATACAACCGCCAAAGCCGATGCGGAGGCCGAGTGCAAGTGAGTACCATCCCGCCCCCCGCCGTCGCTTCCCCTTCCTCGCCCAGATGCTGGACTGCTGGAACCTGTGGACCACAGCCTCAGCCTGTCATTCATTCTGTGTTTGAGCCTCTCCCGTGGGGCGTGCCTTCCCTAGAGCCCACTTCTAGGCCCCCTCTCCCCTAGCCCTGCTGCTTTACAGACGGCAGCAAGGCAGGAGTCAGATCCCAGCGGTGCCCTTACTAGTCACGTGACCTTGGGCAGTCACTTCAGTGGAGACTCAGTCGTGCCATCATTAAAATAGGGATAACAACTACCTGTAGAATTGTCAACATAAAATGGGATAATGCATAAAAAGCGCCTAAGATTTGTGTTTTTCAAACTCTTTTGACCATAAGTCACATTAGGAAATATATTCTGTATTGTGGCAATAATAATAACAATAACAACTCTGTGGCCTTACTCTGTGCCAGGTACTATTCCAAATACTTCATCTTTTTGCCTCATTTAACCCTCTGAGCGACCCTGAAATGGGGGTTGCCACATTTAACAGATGAGGAAATCGGAACAACAAGGGGTTGTGTAATCTGCCACAAGTCACAGCTAGTTAAGTGGAGGAGCCCCATTTTAAACCCAAAGTCCCTATTCTTTAACACCGTGCTAAAATGGTATAATGATGCCTTTGCACAACACACACACTTACTTTATATGTACATATATCACAGAATTAGAACAAGAAGTGTAGTTTTACAGTTATTATTGCATAGTCTGTTCTGTTTGATTTTTTAAAAATATTGAACGTTGCCCAAGAAATTATTACATGATCCACTGATGAGTCATAGCTGCAGTTTACATAACGCTGCCTTGCACGTGTGGGTGGTGGCTAACATGCCGGGCCTGAGGGAGACAGCCATGCTCAGGGTCAGCACACTGAGCATTACAGGTGGCTCCGGGACTCTTCCTGTCCTCCCACCTAGCTCTTCCCAGGTTCTTCCCAGTACTAACGAGCACACATCTTCTCTGCCTGCTGTCAGTCACTCCGCAAACCTCTGCTGGCACTACCCTGCCTCTCGCACTGGACAGTCCCCATATAGAGACATAAGGATAGTAAGGATCCTGCCCTCAAGGGCAAGCAGTCCAAAAAAGAAAGTTTAGTGAACTGTGTAGTTAGTGGGCCTGCAGAGATGGGGCTCACTCTGCCTGGGGATCCGGGACAGCCTCAGAGGAGAGGCATGAGTTGGGAACCAATAGGCAGACAAGGCAGAGAGGACAGAGAATGCAAAGGCCAGGGAGGAGGGCCCGCAGGACGTGTGCGTTTGGGGAATGAGAACTAGTCCTGTGTGCCTGGGGAAGGTGGGCAGGAATGTGGAGGGCCTCCAGTACCTGGACTTTATCCCAGAGTGACATGACAGGGAGCCAGTGACGATGTAAAGCAGGAGAAAAAACCTTGGCTGCACGTGGGGAGTAGACTGGGTGAGTCAAAGGCTAGTCAGGAGACCAGGCAAGAGATCCTGATGGAGCTGAGGTGAGACGGTGGCAGTGGGGTGGAGAAGCAAGAGTGGCGGTTTCTGAGATCAAATTGGGGGCTGGTTGGGAGTGGAGAAGTTGAAGACGCCCAGGTTTTTATCTTGGACAAATGGATTTGGTGGGGTTCCCTATGATAGTTTGGGGAGCAGAACAAAAGGGTGGGGCTAACTTTCGGGGAGGAGACAGTGGATTTTGACCGAAAGTATTACCTTCTTGGCTCTCCAGCCCACCAATCCCCACCCCCCGTCTTCTCCCTGATTTGCAGTTTTCTTATCTGGCCACAGTCAGTCCCTTCTTCCCAGTCACCTGGGCTGGTGTTTGGCTTGCATGAGTCAGAGTAACTCATGCTTATTTGAGAGTAGAAGGCAAACTGTCCCTTCCCAGCTTAACTGCTAACAAAGTGAGGTGACAGCTTCTGAAACCAGGTTGGTGTGGGCTCTTCTCTGGCATCGACTTACCAGAATTAAGCTTCTTTCATAACTCCGGGTCCCAACTTCTTGCAGTTCTGCTGCCGTTTTACTTTTATAGACTCTCAAACATGCATATATTCTTTAGCTAAACCCTGAACAGGGCCTCCTGAGCACCAAATGCCATGCTGGGTACGAGAGAACAGGTGGGGCAGCAAAGATGCCAGCCCTACCTGCGGGGACTTCCCAGGCTGGGCGGGGAATACTCCTTATTGTGTAGCACTGATCAGGGCGCTACAGCACGCATCAGCTCACTTCCTAAAGAGGTGAGTTAAGACCACCTGGAACTGAAGAGTCACCAAGTGCGGGCTTCAGGAACTAGCCCAAGTCCTGAGACGCGTTGCTGTTCCTTCTACTGTGTGTACCGCACTGCCTCCCGGCTGGTTTTCTTCCTCCTACTTTACAGAAAATGGAAAGGAACCCCTGTGTCTTCATTTAACAATCATCTCTTTTTTAAAAAGGCCTTGAGGTAACACACTGGCAGCAGGAGTCACAGGGAAACAAGTAAAAAAATCTCACTTTCCATATTCCTGTGGAAGGCAGATAGCCATTCCCAGGTGGGAACAAGT
The DNA here is from genome assembly GCA_028533065.1 of Trachops cirrhosus. Classification (NCBI taxonomy): domain Eukaryota; kingdom Metazoa; phylum Chordata; class Mammalia; order Chiroptera; family Phyllostomidae; genus Trachops; species Trachops cirrhosus. The sequence goes on along the minus strand of CM052540.1, from coordinate 85,234,235 downwards.
TATTTACTAACCTTAGTTCAAAAGGCATTTCTCAAGATGCAGCTCTGTGAGGGCGCAGTGAACAGCCGGAGGGACGGTATTTCACACTTTGACTACAAACAGGGAGTCGTTCTCAGCCTCACGCGCTCAGAGTGCCAGCTAGGGAAGGTAGTTCTAGGAGTGGCAAAGCCAGTGCAGGCAGAGGTACAGTTCAGCTTTCTAAGGGCCAGATGGCTCACGGGCCAAGTGTCAAGTAGCTAGAGGACAGAGTGAATGCCTGGTCCATCTTTCCGAACCTAGCACTGGGGCCTGGACAGCAGACCACTCGCTGGTGGGCGCCTTGCACTGTGGATATTGTCCCATGTTACTGACCAGAGGAGTGCCCTAGACTTCATAGTCACAGGCTGCATCTGTTCTCCCTCCTCACCTCGGACACAGACCACTTAGAGTCAGGCACAGAAGCCATGTGCCTGAGAAGCTGACATTTATTGCCTCCTGTCACAGCACCAACCCAGCTGCAACCTGGGCAGAGGAGGGGTGTGGGCAGGCAGCTCCTGTCGGCTCCACCTACATTGTGCCCCTGGACTTGGCTGCTTTGCATCTAGCTTCGCAGGCACAACTCCAGCTATCTCAGCAAGAGAAGAAGGCCTAAAAGGAATTATTTTTTCCCCTTTCGTATTTTTCAAATGTCATCCTAATTAAATAATTACACTGTGGATTTGTGTGCACCATTATTGGAGTATTTTAAAGGGCCCACACCATAATAGCCCCTTACACCATAATAGCCTCTGACCCGTAGGTCAGAGGGGAGGAGCTGAGGTTGGGAGCGGGGAGGTTAGGGCGTGGGGCTCGTAACTGCGTTCAACAGAATGATTTATTTGGGGTGGAGCTCAGAGACTGATACTGATTTAATGGTTTATTTATATATAATTTCAGAGTTACGTAAATGTAGAATTTTGCCACATCTTCACCATTCTGTGTATACACATACATATTTTTCTGAACTGTTTACATTGCAGACATGATGCCCCTTTTAAATTTATCAGTATTTCCTAAAAACAAGGACATTATTTTTTTACCAGAATTTATTTATTATATAGCTAAATCACAACTTTAGATTCAAGAGGAAGTAAATGAAACATGTAGAATAGTTTAAATATAGAAATAAAAAAGAATATCCAGAATCAATTCTGTTGGAATAGAACCTTATAATCATTAAAGAGCAGTGTGTTCGCCCCAGCCAGGGAGCTCACTTGGTTAGCGCATCGTCCCTGTGTGCCAAGGTCGTGGGTTTGATCTCCAGTCAGGGCACATAAAGTGGATTGATGTCTCTCTGTCTCTCCCTCTGCCACCCTTCCTTCTTCTTTATAATCAATAAAAAATCTTTTTAAAAGAACACATTTTTTACAAAACAATAAGAGTATTGGGTTCAACCCGGTGTCCCAGGAAGGACGTGGCCGTAGCAGAGCTATTCGCATGGACGGAGTGACAGAAGATAGTCCTCATCTGGAGCTGCCATGATTTCTCATTCTTGACCTGATCCTGAGAAAGGCAAGGTCATTCTGAGGATCGGTCTCACAGACTCTGCTCTTGGCCTTCATTGTTGACTGGTGAAGACCTGTGTATTGAGTTGTTGAGTTGTCCGAGGTTGTTTGGGCTGGAATGTCTTCTGCACTTACAGCCGTTGTCCCAGTGACCCCTTTACAGCTCTCTATCCTCTTCAGGGTTTCCTCCACTTCTGCCAGTATTTTTGTTTAATCCATTAGGATCTTTCTTTGCTGTCATCATTTGTCAAGAGTTCTGAGTCACTGAAAAATTGTAGGCAGTAGTGATAGAGGTTCTACAAAGTGCCCAAGGACATTTTTATATAACCATGGTACATTTCTCAAAATCAGGACTGATATAAAAATATTAACTAATCTACAGATCTTACTCAAATTTCATCTCTGTCCACTAATGTCCTTTGTAGCAAAACAAGTTTTTTCTAGTACAGATTATTGTTGCATTTAGTTCCCATGTTTCCTTAGTCTCCTTCAGTCTGGAACAGTTCCCAGGCTATCTTTTCCTTTCATGACCCTGACATTTTGAAGATCATAGCCCATTGATTTTGTTGAATGCCCATCCATGTAGATGTGTCTGTTTCCTCACAGTTAGATTCAGGTTTCACACTTCGGGCAGTAATAGCATGGAAGTGATGTCCCCGGTATGTCATATGAGAAGACGCGGTCCCATTGGTTAAAATGGTCTTTTCCAGGTTTCTCTTTTGTCAAGTTACTGCTGTTTTCCATTGTGTAATTAATAGTAAGTATCTTATGGGAGATACTCTGAGACGGTATAAATACCCCATTTCCCATCAGATGTACTACTTTTGGTATCTGTTTATGATTCTTACTTAAAACAATTGGGTTGGATTTTTTTTTTTAAAGCTTTTCAGGGGATTCTGATATAGCTCAGATTGAGAACCACTCCATTAATGTCTCACAGAACACAGCCAGGATGTGCTGCATAGACCCATGTCCTCCAGACGGGCCCCACACCAGTGATCAGACTTTTCGAGTTCCCGTTGGCCTCCTGGCTTTTCCTCCTCGTCTGCTTTCCTGGGTGCCTGGTTGCTCCATGTCCCAGTGCTCACAAACCTGCGGTGGCTCTGGCCAAGTCCTGCCTGCGTCCTACACCAGCCACACTTCACAGATGCCCTGAGTGTACTGGGCAGGTGTTTGCTGCTCCCCTCTGCTGTTAAGGGGCACATATGAGATCATGGCCACTTAATTTGGAGGTTCGGATTCGCAAACAATAAAAACCCCAAGTCAAAGGTGAATATTTAAGCAATTTATTAAGCAAGAGCAAAGAGAAAGCAAGAAGTAAGAGTATTCGGGGTTTGTCTGGGAACAGTTCCGAGTGAAGCGTCCTTCCTTTGGGTGGGATTCCACAGTCTCACTTTGGGGGCTCTGCTTAAATACGTTTTAGACAAAAGTGGGCCTTTCGTGACTCGATTGACTAAATAACCATTCCCTCTGGGAGAACAGCCAGTTCTTCCCCAAGGAAACAATCATGTTTACAGATACTAACTTAAAAATGATGCTTAGTCTTCCATGGAGAAGGGCTAGTTCTCCCCAGGAGACAGCACACCTATATTTCATTCTTACAAGAAAAGGTCACGGCTCGGTCATAAACGGAGGATTCTTAGTATTTCTTTAACCCGTCATCCCCTACCCCATCTTCTGTCCTCTGCACGGTGAACCCCACAAATCACACCCTGTGGGACACCCATTGGGACACCTGTAACACCGTATTGTGCTGTGTCCTCGTGTCTCCCTCCTACTGAACGAAGGCCTTCTGAGCCACGTGAGCATTTACTAAAGGTTTACTGAGGCACACACTGGATAATGACCCAAACAAGCACGTGGAGTCTGTGCTGCTTATTGCTGTTGATAGATACTGTAGGGAAGAAGATTGCCCAAGGTCTAGAGCACAGGTGGCAAACACAAGGCCCGCGGGCCGAATCCAGCCCTCCACCTTGTTTCATCTGCCCGGCACCTTGTTTCTACCCAGCTGCAGTGCTGAGCTCCTTGCCCCTAGTTAATGCTTGCCCCAATCATTTACACAGTCCTAAAATTACATCCAGCCCTTTGAAGGCAACCGGGAGGCTGATGTGGCCCCCGGTGCAAATGAGTTTGACACCCCTGGTCTAGAATGAAGGAGTCATTCTCTGGCAAGGATTTGTGTTTGTTCCTGCTGGGTTGCTTGGGCTCCAGTCAATCTGGAACCCCCATAAACTAACTTCAGAGGTTCTGGGGCTGTGGCCTTTCAGGGATGAGTTCCCTCCACAGGAACTGCCCTGAGCCAGCCAGCGCCCCCAGTCCTCTGGAGAGCCTCCTTTCACATGTCCCACCTTGGGCAGACCCCAAGTTTTTCTTCCGTCTTTCAAATCTAAAGAGGTTGTTAGAGGATGCCCATACTCAGTGACATTTCTTTGGGATTTGTCAAATGCGCTCAGGCAAATGCCCCTCTCTCTGATTTGCTTACCTATCTAGGATCCTCTTAGGTTTTTTGGCCTGTAACTTCCTCCTGTGTCATCAGGATTTTTTATGCTTTTAAGATTACAAACCACCTCTGTCAGACTGGTCGTTTTCGGCAAGAAGCTTGATCTGAGTTATTAGCCAGAAAAGGAAGTCTATGCTTTGTGTTTCATCCAGACCTCTTCTTTCCTTCTCCCCACCCTCAGCATCCTCCGGAAAGCCCTAGATAAGATTGCGGAAATCAAGTCTCTATTGGAAGAGAGGCGAATCGGTGAGTTAGAGATAAGTTTGTTCGGGTCCCTTGGCCAGGTGGCATGAGGGCTCCTGAGAGCGGCAGTCACATCTTCCTGTGGTGGGAGCCTGTAACCTCGGCCCAGTGTGGCGGGTCGGTCCATGGGTTTCTGACAGAGGCACACCCAGGCAGCCTGGCGCTGGGAAGGGAAGGGACGTCGTCGTTCCCAGGGCTCAGTGGCAGGGCCTCCTCGCTGTCCCTCTGCACAGCACGGTGATTTGCCCCACTCCCTCAGGTTTCTCTCCCTCCACTGCCTAGAGCAGTTCCCACTCACCTTCAGTATAATTTGTGTAATTTTCAGTGTATTTTCCATATAATTCATATGCCTGTGTCATTCTTCTCTGTCTGGGAGTCACACCAGGATGTCTTGAAGCCAGCCTTCAGATGGGGTGCACACAGGGCGCTGGCTTCCAAGTCCCTTCAGACTGCTTTCCCTCCTCTGTCTTACCCTTTCAATGAACCCACAGTGGGCACCCTCCTCACCCATCAGAAATGTTGTCACTTTTCCAGCTGGGTTTGAAGTTGAGTGTTCTGAGCCATGCCTGAGGAGGTAAGGGGTGTGTCCACATTTGATAGTTCTTTTAACTTTTTGTTTAACTACAACATATTAAAAGAAAATATATGCAAGTGTACTTACAGCTCAATAAAATTTTCACTAACTGAACAAATGGATGTAACCAGCACTCAGAACAAGAAACGGAACTTGACCAGCACCTCAGAAGCCCCCTTTTGTCCTTTCTAGTTCCTTCCTCCGAAGGGTATCCACTAAGCTGCCCTCTCGCCCACCTGCTAGTGTAGCCTGACAGTCTCTCACCGTGGCCATCTAGTGGAAGGGTCAGGGGTCCCATCTGGGCCCTTGGTGCTAACTGGAGAGGCTCTGGAGCTGAGCGCCTCTCACAGCTCAGTGTTAGATGGGCCGGGGGGGCAGGCACCTACCCCAGGTGCCTCAGGGGCTCGCTTCCTTCCCACAGCTGCCAAGATTGCAGGCCTGTACAATGACTCGGAGCCTCCTCGGAAGACCATGCGCAGGGGGGTGCTAATGACTCTGCTGCAGCAGTCAGCCATGACCCTGCCGTTATGGATCGGGAAGCCTGGTGACAAGTGAGGCAGGCTTGGGGCGGGGGACTGGCAAGGGAGGGGCTGGGACTAACACTCGGTTCCGCTCTCAGGCCGCCCCCACTCTGCGGGGCCATTCCAGCCTCTGGGGACTACGTGGCCAAGCCTGGAGACAAGGTGGCTGCCCGGGTAAAGGCCGTGGATGGGGATGAGCAGTGGATCCTGGCCGAGGTGGTCAGTTACAGCCATGCCACCAACAAGTGAGTGGACGCACCCAGTCCTGTGGGAACTGGCGTGTGAACAGCCAGCTCCTTGGGTTACTTTCCCTCTCCACCCTTCTCCTGGGTCCCCTATCTGGACCGTGTACCTTCCTGTATCTACTTTTCCCCTTTTGTTCGCCCGCAGGTATGAAGTAGACGACATTGATGAGGAAGGCAAAGAGTGAGTGTGCTGGCCGGGGAGGGGCAAGGGCAGCCTGGGGGACAGCCGCACAGCTGGGAGGAGCCCCCTCCCTAGCCATGGGTTGACCTAAGCCCCCCTCCAGGAGACACACCCTGAGCCGGCGGCGGATCATCCCTCTGCCTCAGTGGAAGGCCAACCCTGAGACGGACCCCGAAGCCTTATTCCAGAAGGAGCAGCTCGTGCTGGCCCTGTATCCCCAGACCACCTGCTTCTACCGGGCCCTGATCCACACCCCCCCACAACGGGTAAGGCAGCCCCATGGGAGAGATCATCCACGACACCCGAACCACCGTGCTGACCAGACGTGTCCCGGGGTCATCCTTCCATTTCCTACCCTGCTTGTCCTCATCTTACAGCCTCTCTGAGCTGGGAGTGTCCTGTGAGCTTCCCTCTCTCTCCCGCTGACAGTCTGCCCTGTAACTCCCCTCCAGCCTTGTCCTAAGCAGTGCCAGCTGACCTTAGCAAGAGCCTTAGCAAGTCCTGAGTGGAGTGGACCTGATGTGTCTTGTAGTCTAACCTCGCTTTTGCATTGAGATGGAAAGCGTGAGCCCCGAGTTGCAAGTGCTGTGCCCAGGGCCTGTCTTCCAGCCCCCAACTCCTACATCACTGCCCTTTCTTTGCTTGAAGCTGCTTTTCTGTGAGCTTGTGATGCTGTTGCTGGCACCCTGGCCACCTACCACAGACAGCCGTCTAAAGGCTCTTCACTCTTCCTTCAGGATCCCTGCCTGCTGCCCTCTGAGTTGTCCTCACTCCCTTTAATATAGAGTCCCTGAAAAGCACCAGTCCCTTCCACGGTGGCCTGTCTGTGTAGATAGCGAGTCCCCTTTTCCGTGCTCTTCATCCTGTCCTTGGCCCTTGGATGCTAAGAGGAGCTCTGTAGTGGCAGGGACTGGGTTCAAACATCTAGACTTCTTGGGGGAAGATGAGGATAGGAAAGGCTAGGAGCCCATGCACCAGAGGTTCCTATCAGCCAAGGCTTGGGGGTGGGAAGCCTTGCCTGGGGGTTTCTGACCAGCCCCTCCTGTCTGCTTCCTGCCACAGCCCCAGGATGACTATTCGGTCTTGTTTGAAGACACTTCCTATGCAGATGGTTATTCCCCTCCCCTCAATGTGGCCCAGAGGTATGTGGTGGCTTGTAAGGAGCCCAAAAAGAAGTGAAGCAGCCTGGCAGGCTCACAGTGTTCTGCCACCCGCAAGGAGGAATGCAACAAAAGATTGTGATCAAATAAATATTCTCCCCCTTTGCCTATGTCTCCTGGGTTTTACTTTCCCAGACTGTTCTTACCCTTCCCCACATACGGCAAGTTGGGGAGCTGGAGGCTGCAGGGGGCCTCATTTAGTTCAGGTTTGCTTTGCTTCCAACAGAGGCACTTCATGCAACACAAATTGTATTTTATTCTTGAGGCCAGTGCCAGGCTGGTTTCACGCCATTCACTGTGGAGTGATTCCAATGAACACCACTCACTGCTCTGAGCGGAAGTTGAGGTTGCAGCCTGCCATCTTCTCAGCGTAGTCGGCATCAAAGCGCTCATTCTGGGCCACGGTGAACATGGTTTTCCAGTCCCCCGCGATGCCTGGGGAGGTGGGGAGGGAAGGCGGGAGGCTCAAGGTCCTGGCTGCAGGGGAGGCCCCAAGGGGTTCAGGGCCAGCTCTGGCCGCTGTTCCCACCCTCCCCAAACACCCATCCTGGCAGGCACTCACCTTTCCTCATGAAGGCGGAAATGTTGTGGTCCATGAAGTGAGTGGGTACAGTGCTGTAGTTAGCCATGGGGTTCTTCTTCATTTCCTTGAACGATGTGTGTTTCACAATGTGATCCACAGTCTCCTCTGACAGGGAGTGCCCCACAAACTCCAGAATCTTCTGAATCTCCCTTTTGGGGTTCTAGAGGAGCAGAGGGGCTCTTTAGTGGAGAGCTGGTTTTCTTTGAACAAAAGGGAGGCCCCTCTCTCACCTCATGGCCACTTCCGACCCTGCTCCTTGACTCTTTGGTACTCTGTCCCTGGGGCAGAGTTAACCACCTTCTGTCTTACGACCTGTCAGTAAGCTGTGTCTGGTTCCATGTGGGGGAGGACAGGGACAGCCCTCTGTCAGAGCCATGGCCCCGAGGAGGAGCAGTAGCAGTATATGGGTGGTTGATGACTGCACGTGGCACTGGCTCAGACACTAGGAGTTAAGAGCTGCACAGAGTGCTATTGCCCAGGTGGCACTGAAGCTCAGGGCAGGAAGGAGACTTGGGGGATCCAGTAGGACCAGTGTGGGGGCTGCCATAGGGGAGGGGGCTTAGACAACCTTGGCAGATTCCCATGAGGCTCCTCCCACCGCATGTGCAACATGGAGGGCGGTGGTCGCAGGTGCTCTCACCTCCAGCATGTCCTCATAGAATAGGTAGAGGACAGGGTGGGTGCGGCTCAGCTCCCACCACTCCTGCACATGCTGATACCAGGACCCATAGGACACTGGGGAAAAGGGCGGGGGACACAGACAGAGGTTGGTATTAGTTTTAGCTGGCTACCCCTCAGCTTTACCCCGCTCCTTCCTCCAGAGTCAGGCCCACCTTCCCCAGCCATGAACTTCTCCAGGAAGCTGTCCCAGGTGCCAGGGTCAGGGTGCACCTTGGCCATGCGGTTGAAGTGGTAATAGGAGACGGCCACGTCCTTTGCGTTTCGGGCAACGTAGACCACCTGGAGAAGCAGAAGACACACCCCCACATCACATAATCACCACACAGCACACCACAGGCACTAGACATGTTTTTAAGTATAGCATTCCACCCTTCGCAGCATCCCTGAAGGGAGGTTCTCTTGGTTTGGCCAGGAGGAAAACAGTCTTCGAGGCTGGCTTGCTTGAGTTCCCACAGTATGGGTGTGACTGAGCTGGGGTGTGAACCCTGCTCTGATGCCAAAGTCCTGGCTGGTCCCAGGAATTGTTATATCAACCCAATCCCCTGAATGCCACTATACTCAGATTTGGAAGTGTGCAGAGTTCCTGCCAGCCCCCTTGTCCACAGGCCTATGAGCACCCAGACCATGCAAAGCATCTCACTTTCACTGGCCATCTGACCCCACCAGAGCATGAGGTTCAGGACCTCTCCCCCTTTAAGACCATGCCAGGCTTGAAGAAGTAAGGAGACCTTATCAGAAGATAGGGCCAAGGCTGGGATGGCCCCAGCAAGCCTTTTTCTCTGGCTTCCTCTGCCGCTCACCTTAACCTTCTGATCCAGCAGGGACTTGGGGAGCAGAACCAGGGGCAAGTGGGTCTTGAGGAGCCGTGGGATTGGTGTATCTCTCAGAACCTCCATACCTAAGCCATGGGTAGGGAAAGGACCAGCAAACTGGAGCCTGGATCCTACCTTCCTCCACCTTACTTGCCCCCAGTACCCCGCCACACACACACCTGTGGGTAACCCTGGACCCTTGAACTCAAGGAAGGGCACCCGAGTGATGATGGGGGCCCTGCGACACTTCTCCAAGTCACCACCCTGGTATATCATGTCCAGGATCTCGCTCACCCAGGTGGTGCCTGCAGAGGAAGATGGGAGGTAAGCAGGGGCTGCGGGTGTGCCCCTGCTGGCCCAAAGTGGGCCAGGAGAGGGGTGGGTGGTCCTCCATCACTTACCAGATTTGGGGTAGGTGCTGATGAGCAGGTCATCAGGCCTGGCTTGGAAGCTCTGCAGTGGTCCCAATGCCTCTGCAAAGTACTTGATGAGAGGGACCCCCTTCACGTACTCCAGAGGCGGGCGGGAGGTGTCCTGGACCAACTCCATGCTGCCAAGTCAGGGGCCAGAGTGGGGCTCACCTCCCTTAACAACATCACAACAGCACCATCTGTTGAACTGAGTGAGTGCTGGGGCTGGATTCCCAGCCAGATCTAACACAGCAGGCCACAACTCTGACTGCACCTTGGATTTACCTGCAGAGCTTTTACAAATCCCACTGCCTGGGCTACACCCCAAACCCATTAAATCGCTTGGTGGTAGGACCCAAATACCTGTTTTTGGAAGCTCTCCAGGAGATTCCAGTGTGCCTTTGAGAAAACTCTTACTCTAGGGTCTGTCATGTATTCTTTCTTTCACCATTTCCTGCTGGGACTCGGCCTGATCCCCATGGGCTCTTCCCAGTCCTTCCCTCTTTGAGCTCCCTAGACCCCTCACATAGAGAAACCTCCCAAACGCCAGCTGGGCCTGTGGCTCCACTTGCTCAGCCACACTCCATCTTGACTCAGAAATAAACAGCCAGTTGAGCAACTGAGCTTGTTTGGGGGCCGGAGTCTAGTGTGTGAATGAACAAAACTGATGACTCAGCGGGAGAGGGGGTTTGAGGCCAAGCTGGAGCTGGTGGTAGATTGAGCTGAGATTCCCATGGGGAAGGGCAGAGTTGGTAGAGCCAGGAACAGAGAGACCAAACCACAGGAGCTCAGTGCTGGGTACGGGAGGTCCGGCCCACTCCACCCCCATCCTAGCACTTACCTGACCTCTCTGGACCTTGGCCCGGTGACTGTCTCCTGCTGTGGCTTAGCCTGAGTGCAGTTTAGTAAGTGCAGAACTGCTCAGAACTCAGTTTTATATCCAAAGTGGGAGGGATCTGGAGCCTCTCCCAGACTTAGCTATCCTCCAAGAAGGAAAAGGTGGAGCTTGGGGTGGGAGGGCTCCTCTGCTACCCTCCTTAGCACCCCAGCCGGAGCCAGTCTGAGACTGGCTTGAAAACCCAACATGTGGGATTAGTGTGTAGAAAATAAAAGACTGAATCTAGACAATAAAGCTTAATAGGTTTTGTTTTCTTTTGTTTGGGGGGGTGGGGCACGGAGCTATATAATCCTGGCTCCTGACCAGACAGCTGACTTTGTTTTGTTTTGTCAGCTTTTTCTAGTAAGCCTGGTCTAGAGGGGACAGAAGAGTGAGTGGAGGGAAAAGGCGGCTACACACCAGTCTGAGGATGCCAAATGTTAGGTCCTGGGCAACCTGCAGTCCCCAGGCACCCCGGGCATTCCATAGTGATGTGGGTGGGCATGGACAGGGTTGGGGGCCGGGCATTGCTCAGCAGGCTCTTCTTGAGGCAGCAGAAGATGGGAAAGACCAAGAACGCTGCAGTCTCATAACCCGGAAGCAAGCCCAGTTCCACAGTTCCTGTGTGGCCTCACTCAGATGGTGGAAGAACAGCCCCCCAGAAAATACTTTTCTTTCCCTGGATTTGAAGGAGCCTTGGCCTTTATCCTTATATTTGGATTAAGGTCCAAAGTCAATCTGGGCACTGGAGGTGGGTGAGATCTGAGTCAAGGCTGTGAGTGACCTAAACCCTCAAGAACTGTAACCTCAGAAGAAGGCTGGGGAACGCTGAGGCAGAGAGGCCTCCAGCAGAGGAGAGGCTGGTCCATGCTGCAGGATGGCCCCTCCCCTCCCTCTGTTCTCCACAGGCTTCTGCCTGCTAGCTCCACACACACATTCCGGCACACACCAGAAGGTACCCTTAACTCAGACTTTGGTGTTTTTTTAAATTTTTTTATAAAGATTTTTGTTTGTTTATTTTTAGAGAGAGGAGAAAGGAAGGAGAGAAGAAGAGGAACATCAGTGTGTGGTTGCCTCTCGCACGCACCCTACTGGGGATGTTGCCAGCAACCCAGGCATGTGCTCTGACTAGGAATCAAATCGGCAACCCTTTGGTTCACAGGCCAGCACTCACCCCACTGAGCCACACCAGCCACGGCTTAACTCAGACTTTTTATTGTACTCAAGCAAAAACTGCCCAGACCAAAAGGAGGTGTCAGAAAAGGAACAGGTGGAGGGTAGGGATGCTGAGGATCAGATCTCCAGCATGTCTGTCCAGTGTTCCTGTGGAGACAAGAAGGGTGGTCAAAGGGAGCTTAGGGGATAGGGTGAGGTAGGGTCCAAAACCACCTCTTACCTCTTCTAATTCCAAGTCCTCCTCTTCCTCCTCGGTGCCCATCCAGCACAGCCAGACCAGGTCTCCCCACAGCAGTGAATTCTTACAGCTACCAAGGGGTACAGTTGGCAGGAGATATGGAGTCAGGGTCACAAGCCGCCTCCAGGCTAGGCCCTGGGTGCCAAGATGAGGACTCAGATACCCTGGGCTTAGACTTGGACAACTGGGCACTGTTCCCAGAGGTACACCAGGCTGGGGTAGGGATGTTGGACTCACCCAGGGCACTGGCCCTCTAGGGGCAGAAGCTGCCCTGGCTCCTCTTGCAGGAACTCCTGTGCCAGGCAGATCATGTGGGCCCTTAGGGAACAGCCAGGGTGGGGGCAACACAGGGGGCCTTCTTCATCCTGTCAGAGATGGCAGGCAGGTAAGGAAATTGGGGAGTAGTGGTGTAGCAATAACAAAGAATTTCCATGGACCGCTTTTCCAAGGGCTTTGCATAAAACAACCCTGTGAGGCACGTACTACTCCTATTTGTGTATGATAGGTGAGCAAACAGGCAAGGAGGGGTTAAATACCTGCAGGGACTAAGCTGGCCAGTTTTCTCTGAGTTTTGGCAGTGATTCTAAAACAGCAGGGCCCCTGCAGCTAGACCTAGATTAGAGTTCTTTACAGGCAAAGTGATCGCAAGCAGGTCACTAAAGCTCTAAATGGCAAGTACAGTCATGCACCGCAGAACGACATTTCCATCAACAAGGAACCACATATATGGCGGAGGTATGTCGTAGAGCCTATGTGTAATAGACTGTAATATGCATAAGTGCGCTCCATGATGTTCGCACCACAAAATCACCCAAGGATGCATTTCTCAGAATGTATTGCCCTAGTTAAGCAGCATGTGACTATACTCAGTTTACTTATATTTACTATGAGTGGAAGTCAGACCTACATCTCAGTTAAGATACTAAATACTTATTTGCCACTTGCTCTGTACTAGACCGTGCTCTACAGTAGTGAATAAGAACTGCCCTTGTGGAGTTTAGTATGGGGGGGTGGGAGAAACCCATAATAAAATAAATAAAATACAGTTGACCCTTGAAGAACACAGGTTTGAACTGCAGGGGTCCACTTACACACAATCTTTTTTCCAATAAATACACAGTGGACCCTCCATATCCCACCGGGGTTCTGCATCTGCAGATTCAACCCACCACAGATTAGAAATGGTATGTTTGATCCAGAGCTGGGAACCTGCAGATGCAGAGGGCCTACTGTATGCACTGTTCTATACCATTTTATATAAGCGACTAGAGAATCTGAGGGGGTGGAGGGGTACTGGAACCACTCCTCTGTGGATACCAAGGGAGGGCTGTTTGTGGAGAGTAAAAAGTTACACATGGCTTCTCGACTGCTCAGGGTCAGCGCCCCTAACCTCCATGTGTTCAAGAGTAAACTGTACATGATACGTGGGACAAGAAGTGATAAGGCTAAAAAAAAAGGAATTGCATCTTTCTCTTACCAAGAAATATGCAATTTTAGATAAAGAGCCAAGGAAGACCTCATGGAGGAGAGGTGGCATTTTATCAAGATTGAAGGTCTACAGAAGAACTTTCCAGTGAAAAGGAAAGGGCAAAGGCCCCAGGTTGGAGGGTATTAATGTCGAGGAATGACCACAAGTACTATCTTGCCCATTTTTCAGATGGAAGCGGAGCTGCCAAAGGGTGTCAGTGGGCTGCGTGATTCCTCAATAAACAGTTTAATCCTAAATCGTCTAAGTGTAGACTTGCCCCAACCTGGAGACCAGGAGGGGCCTCTCACCTGGAGCGCACGCGCGCAAAGGGTGCAGGGGGCCTCAGCGTCCTGGTCTGGCTGGGGCTCCGTGTCAGCAAAGGGATTGGTCCGGCGCTTGGAGGCCAAACCTCGGGGTGACAGAGGCCCGAAGGCTAGTGGCACGTGTGGTGGCGGTGGTGGGCAGAGCTCCTGGCGGAAGTCAGCCCGCAGCCAGCGCAGGGTGAGCGGGAGGCGAGCCCAGGGCGGCGCGCGCAGCATGTGCGCCAGCACGCGCAGGTGGAAAGCGAAGGCTCCCTCACTGCGCAGTCGTGGAGCCACGTGTGCCAGGCGGCGCGAGGCATGCGGGTGCTGCCATGCCCACTCAAACTGTGGGCAGAAGCGAGGACCTCAGGACCGTCCAGGGAGAACCCCAAGCCCCAGCCCATCTTCCCGCGAGCCCTGTCTCCTGCCTTACCCGAAGGGCGGCCACGGAGGAAGGGAAGCCGTGCACGATGAGCACCATCTCCCTGGGGAAGAGAATGAGGGTGCGGCCTGTGAGCACCCTGCCCTATTCTGGGTCCTGCCTAATCCCCTGGTCACGGTTCTCAGTCAGTCCTACCAGAGGGAGGAATCCTCACAAACCGCGTCGAGCCTCGCCCATGAGGCCCTGCCCCCTTCTTAGAGGTCCGACCCTCGCACCTGCCAACTTCGGGATCCGCCTCCAGTCACCGGGACTTATCTGCCCTCCTCAGTTCTCGCCCTTTTAGGCTCTCCATCTTCCCTCCCAGCTAGTTCACCAATCCCCTATCGCGAAACCAAGCCTAAATCACTAGTCCCCTTCCTACCCAGCCCCGCCTCTGAGTCCCATAGCCCCTAATAGGGCCCCGCCTCTGACAGGCTCCTCCCCCGAGACAGGTCCATCTACGTCTCTAGCCACCCCAGGCCCGTCTCTCCGCCCCCGCCCACTGCCACTGGCCTCTACCATGCGGGCCCCACCTCCTCCTTGACGCCCTTCTCCTAAGTGACCCGCCCCTTCTCACCACGGCCCACGCCCGCTGGTCCGCCAAGCCCCGCCTTTTCTGCGGCCCCCGTTGTGCTGCCGGACCCGACGAGCAGGGTTGACGGTGAACCCCACGTAGACGCGGCCCCGGTGTCTAGGGTTCAGGCAATATAGCAGGTAGACGCCGAAGAAGCGCCCGGGCCTCGTCGCGCCTCCCGCGGGGCCCATCGAGACTTGTGGGTTGATTGCTGTGGCTTGGGTTGCCAGGGCCTCAATGTGCTTATCTAGGAAAAAGCGCTTGGGGGCGACTCCGAGGTATCCTAGAGGCTGCAGCAAGGCGGGTTCGTGTACCCTTTCCTGGCTGGCGTTAGGGTGTCCAAAACCGCCCACGGTACCCAGGTGTCTGTGCAGGCAGAGGACACCAATTAGCTTCGGCTGGGGAGGAGTCGGTCCGTGTGCCGACTCTGATTGGCTGACTGACTGTAAGCGCGGAAACCTAGGAAAGTTGGAAAGCTGGGCTTGCGTGAAAGCGGAAGAGCTGAGTTTAGGGACTCATTAGTAAGGGCGGAAGTAGAGGCCTCAGCGGAAGTGACTCCAGTACGGGTGGAAGTAGCGTGACCTGCGTCCGTACTGGGGTTTTGCCTTCCCTGGGCCACCGCCCCCTTTGGGCTGCCGCCCCCTTTGGGCTTCCACCATGGAACTCAGCGCCGAGTACCTCCGGGAGAAGCTGCAGCGGGACCTGGAGGCAGATCACGTGGTGAGTTGAGCGGCCTAGATTCACCCAGCGAATGGAAAAGGGCTTCTAGATGGATGTTCTGTCACCATTCACACCATTCTGCCCTATAGGAAGTGGAGGACACGACTCCCAACCGTTGCGCGTCCAGCTTCCGAGTCCTGGTGGTGTCGGCCAAGTTCGAGGGGAAGCCGCTGCTTCAAAGACACCGGTGAGGCCCGGGGAAACGCCTCGCTCAGCGCGGTCCCAGCTCCGGGAACAAAACCCGGGTCACTCCCCGCTATCCAATTCCCTCACCCCAGCCAATCCGGCCCAGCACCCTGGACTTACTACCTCAAGGATCCCACCTTCTCATCCCCGAATCGAGTATTGAGACTTAGGTCCTCTACCTCTCTTCTTCCCAGGTCCTGAGGACTGCAGCCTAGGGACACCTCCAGTCTCCCGGGTCAACCTAGCTTCGGGGACTGTGACTTCAGGCGCCTGCCATTTCCTAACCCCATCTCTCCCCCAGGCTGGTGAACGCGTGCCTAGCAGAAGAGCTTCCGCATATCCATGCCTTTGAACAGAAAACCCTGACCCCAGAGCAGTGGGCCCGTGAGCAGCAGAAATAAGGGACCAGGACCTGCACAGCCATTAAATTATGAATCGGGGCCAGTTTCTGTGTTGGTGTGTTGTGTGTGGGAGGGATGCTGAGGCGGTCTGGGGCCTAGCTTTTCTCTGCCCTGCCACTCTCCATTGTTTTCCCTTGGGCAAGTCCCTGTCCACACATAGGCCTATGTGTCCCCACTTATAAAGTGAAAGTTCAATTCTTAAAATCTCTTCTAGGGCAGGCCTCACAGGTCTTTTATGTAATTCTTGGTAGACCCATAGGCGTACCACCACTACCCAATAAGCCCGCCCATTTATGGAGCATTGCTGGGTGTTACTGCCCTCTGCCAGCCTTCAGGGTGCGCAGATGGGAAAGTGCTCAGGGTTTCAGGGTGCTGGCAAATTTAACAAACCTGCCCCTCTCACCAGCATCACCCCAATGTCAGAAGCATAACAGAGGATTCCACACTTCCCCTGCAGGTTCCCTCAGGGACATGGCACCCCAGCAGCGGCTCTCCCACAGCGGGAATGCTGATGTTTTGGGGCCCAATGGAGAAGGTCCAGTGACCTTTCTAGCCCTGGGCTTGACATGACCACAGATGCCCATGGGAAGACCATGAGGTTTTCAGGAGTGGTGGTGTGGGCAGAGGATGGGAATAGGGGTAGAACAGGAAAATAAGGCCAACACAAGTGCCAGGATTGGTAAGGCCTTATGCAGATGAAGTCCATGAGACCCATTTTGGGCCAGAGCTCTTTGGGAGTACAAATTACAGGTTCAGCCATCCTACCCATCCTGTTCCCCTGTGTTTTTAAGGCCAGTTTTTTGGCCAAGTTATCTCCATCCCCACCTCCCTCTCTTGTTTCTGTCATAAGGAGAATGGGTTGGTAAAGCTGGAAGTCATGGTGATGACAGGTTAACCCTTCTGGGTTCCAGGGGTCCTTCCCTGAACTTTTTTCCCACTGTCCTGGGCCAGGAGGAGAGCTAGCAGCTGAGTCTACTCAGATGGCCCATCCCCATTCTACAGGAGAGGTTCAGAGCAGGAACCTCACCTCTTTAGCAGGCCCAGGCTCCAGATTTTCTGATTTTCTCTTCACACCCCTGATTGGATCCACTCCCTGCATTCTCAGAGTTGTAGTGGTCCTTTCCCCATTTTATAGATGGGCAACAGAAGCCTGGAAAGAAGTGACTTGCCCAGGGTAACGTGGCTTGCATAAAGGGTGAGACCAAAATGAGCGCGCAGAGACCATCTTACAGCTGCATCAGCTCTCTACCCAGTGGTTTTCTCCGGCATGCCGAAGAGGGGGAAGGGGCCAGCGGACAGGGCATTAAGTCCTTGCTGTCCCTATGTGAACCAAACCCCGCTGTGGACAGGACACCCAGTCCTGATAGCCCTGTGTCCCAGCTCAGGGTCGCCCACTAAGTTGGGTATCAGAAACCCACTTCCAAATCCCCGCTTGATAAGGCCTGGCAGATCTATTCAGGTCCCTCCCTCAGAGGCCAGGCTCAGGCAGAACCCACAGTGAGGGCTCAAGAGGCAGCAACACTGCCCAGGGAAGGCTCTGAACTAGAAGGGGAGACTTAAGTCGTGACATGGAATCTGCCCTTCAGCAAGCCCCTCAACTATTCAGTGCCTCAGTTTCCTAACCTGTAAACTAGGGATAGGCTGTTGCTCTCTTCTAAGCTTTCACCTTAAAAATGACCCCTGAAGCATACAGTTTGAAAGATGTCATGTAAGTGCTAGTTTCTCATTTCCCCACAAGCAGCGGTGTCATTACAGCTGCACGTACCCTGATGTGGTTGGCTAGAAAAGGCAGATTTGGGGTAAACACAGGAGCTCCTCAGGCCCCACGCTAGGGCCTTGAAGAGTCAGACCTGCCCACTGGAAAACAGCAGGCCCCCAAACCACACCAGAATGGGGTGGCTGCCAGCCACCAACACCGGTTCCTGTAGTCTAGGGCATTCAGAGGCATCACTCAGTCCCTGCCACAGGTCGATTACATCGAGGCTACTGAGGAGGGAACTCAAGGGCATGTCAGTTCAGCAGACTCAGCATTCATGTGGCCAGTCATCAGAGTCTGAGAGGTACCAGAAAATAAAGCCATTTTATTATTGTATCTGCCATTGTGGCCTGAGGAGCGGAAGTATGAATGGAAGGGAAGGCAAGTGATGCCGTGGGCCCCGGCTGAAGGCCCCAGAGTCTTCTACTTGGCTTGGACTGTCTCCTCCAGCCTATCCAAGCGCTTCTGTAGCTCCTGCACTGTGGCCTGGAGCTTCCTCATCTCCTCCTCCAGCCGAGATACGACATCCTGGAGAACCCAGGGCTGCATTAGGACCAGCTCTATCCTGGGCTCCCCTTAACCCTGGAGTCCACTAAGTCTCCCAAGAACCCTAGGGCCTGGGCCCTTCTGTCTCTCAACCAGTTGTAGCCCAGACAGCTGCAGGCCTATAAGCCTGAAGCCTGTTTTCTGAGGCCTCAAGATTACCCACTGCCAGCCCCCTGTAATCTTGGGCTGCCTCAAAGGCCAGCCTCTGGGTCAACGACCACATCAGTAGCAGCCCCTGCTCTACTCTGTCTTCCCACCCTAATTTCCAGCCTCCCATCCACCTCTCACCGAGCTAGGAGTGCCACTGGTCTCTGGTGCTGTCCTCCTGCGCCCAGTGTCCAGGCCCCGGTTGACCCTTAGCTCTCGGCTCTTTGGGGGCACGTAGCCATCCTTGAGGGAAATGAGGAGGGGCCCAGCATCCTGACCCCCCAGCCACTCCTCGGCTGTGAGGGCGGCGTCAGGCCCTGCAGTGGGCGGGTACAGGTCCTCCTGGAACAGGTCCGACTGTAGGCAAGGCCAAGACGGGTTAAGAGCATGCTTAGGCCACGCCACCACCCTGCTGCTCTGCAAGGTCAGTGT
This sequence comes from Trachops cirrhosus, assembly GCA_028533065.1. Classification (NCBI taxonomy): domain Eukaryota; kingdom Metazoa; phylum Chordata; class Mammalia; order Chiroptera; family Phyllostomidae; genus Trachops; species Trachops cirrhosus. Next base: position 85,215,558 of record CM052540.1, on the reverse strand, counting down.
CCTGCCCACAGCCCAAGGAGGGACATGGAAGCATCACCTTTCTAGGCACTGTCATGGCAATGGGCTCACACCTCCGCTCGTGCAGCTTGTAGAATCTGTGGAAACAGGAAAGTGAGCAGCGTCCATAGCGTAGTTGGGCTGGGACTGAAAGTCAGCATGAGGTCGGCACTGCCCTAAGAGCGTGCTCAGGTCAGGGATCAGTCACCTGGCGATCTCACACTTGTTCACCTCCAGGCCACGTTTGGGCATGTAGCCCATGCCACGCTGGGACTCCTTGGAACTGAACATGGAGAGATAGTGCAGGAATGGGGCCTCGGAAGTGATCTCAAAGTACCGGATGGAGCTGTCACCCTGCAGGCAGTGGGTGCAAGGGAAGATCAACACCGATAGATGCCTGCAGCTGTGGTCCTTTCCAAGCCCCTCTGCCCACCTTGCTTCCCTGACCCCCCGCCCAGCTGGGCTACCTTGCCACAGAGGTAGACAATGTTGGTGTCGGGGTCAAAGAAGGGCAGCAGGACACCACTGCTTGTATCCAGCTCCTGCAGCGACAGTGGCTCCTCCAGGTGCTTCTGCAGAGAGAGGTGGGAGGTAACAGTGAGCTGGGCGCATCAGGCCCCAGGGTGGTGCTCTTCACTGGGCAGGAGGCAACCCTCTACAGACGGACCAGTGGTCGGTAAACGGGGCCATGGGCATACAGCCATTCAGGTGGCAGGGCAGGGACTGAGCCTCCAGTCCTGATTCTCTGCACTCACCATGTCCCACAGCGCCACCTGACGCTCACTCATGCGGCTGAAGCCTGTGGTCAGGATCTTTCCGTCAGACACAAACACAGCACGCACAGGCCGGGTCCCCTCATGAGGACGGTCCTTCTCCTGGAAGGAAAGGGAGGTGGTCAGTCAGGCACCCATATGCACACCCTAAGGACCAGACCCCTGTGAGGGGCAGGAGAGGGTAGCAACTAGGGGCATGACTGGTGGTGGGTAGGAGGGATGAAGGTCTCTGGGTCAAGGGTTATGGTTCACGGCAACTCACAGCCACAACAGTGCCTTTGCGGGGCTCAATGATGCGCACGCGTTTGTCGCGGCAGGAGGTGCAGATGAGGCCACCGTCTCGGCTCCAGTCCACGCTGTAGATTGTGTCCGGGTGCACATCTGTGCCCAGCGTCAGCACGGCCGCCCCAGTGCCCACGTCCCACACCAGAATCACGTTGTCACAACCTGGGCAATGCCCTCAGTGTCAGAAGCCATGAGCCTGCCCCCTCACTGCCAGGCGACCAGCCCACCCCTCTTGTCCCCCCAGGCACCTGCACTGAGCAGCACGTTCTGGGCTGTGGGGTGCCAGACCACGATGCCCACACGCTTGGTGTGGCCCTCCAGGGTGACGACAGGCTCCCGCAGGGGCAGCATCAGGCCCCCGTCAGGGATCTCCCATACCTGCAGAGCAGGGGCAAGTGAGTCTTGGGTGTTCCCAATGTCAGATCCTGTCTTGGAGCCCCCTCCTTGCCCCTGTGTCCCCACCACCACTCACCATGACTGTACAATCCTCAGAGCCACTGGCAATGACATTATCATTGTGTGGGCACCAGGCGATGTCCAGCACAGGGGCCGTGTGGCCGCAGACCGTGGGCACATTCTTGTCCACACGTCCAGTCTAGAAGGCACAGCAGGACTTCTGAGGGAGGTGCTTTTGCTCCCCAAACGCAATCCCACCTCCCCACACCCCTGCAGAGAGGCACAGAGAGGGAGGCTACAGGATCCCTGGGAGGCTGAGCAGGGCCTAGGGTGGGAGGGTTTGGGTGTCTGTTCGCCAGAGTTGTCAGAGTGACTCAGATGGACCGAGAAGCACAGGTCGGGGTTGTGGGGCTGGACACCAGGGCCACGCCAGGTCCTGGTCCTGCCTCACTGTCGGATCTTGGCCAAGTTTCTGCCATCTCTGTCTCAGTTTCTCATTTTTCCCCTGAGGGCCACCAGCGCCACCTAGCCTCCAAGAGTGAGGCTTCCATGGCACCCAGGCCAAGGGCTGGGACAGGCAGTAGGGAAGGGGGGGTCAGAGGTATTGGGGGAAGTGTTCCCCACAGAAGTGTGTATGAATGGTGGGGATGTGGGCATGCGCCCTTTCAAAAGGAGAGGCGCCAGGAAATCTGTCATAATTGGCCCCCAGACCGGAGCAGAGGTTTGGAAATGGCCACTTCCGGGGACAGCTACTGCAGAAGGGCTTCCTGTGTGAAGAGCAGGCCCAGCGCTCACCCTGACAACCACTTCCTCTTCTCTGCACTTCCATCGGCCCTTTTAAGGTAACAACTTATGGCCCATCTTCCCTTCCTGTCTCACCCCCAAGAGCACAGTAGTGAGCTGGGAGTAGGGGTCAGCAGACGGCAGGGGAGGGGGAACAGAATCAGGAGGGCAGGGCTGGGCAGAGGAGAAGGCCCTCTTCCATCACCCCTGCCTGTGAGTTGGGGGCCTGAACTTGCTGGGTTCCCAAGGGCTCTGACAGGCCCAGACCCGGAGTACCCCCATTCTGAGAACACTGCTGGGCCTGCGCAGACCGCAGCCTGCCCTTCTCCATGCTCCTGAGAGGGGAAGGCCCCAGGCTGACGAGAGACGCTGGGTCTCAGGACTCACTGTGTGATCCTTCTCATGTCAGCTCCCCTCTGAGATTCAGTTTCCATATAAGGTTCAGTTGTATAGATGACAACACCCTGGCCCCAGAAGGCTTGGTGACAGTCACCTAATCAGGCCCCCTGGGGGCCATTGAAAGGCCAGAGGCCACCTTAGGTGGCAGACTGCTGCCCCCAGGGCTCCAGAGGCTCACCTTGCTCAGGGGCAGCACCAGGAAGGCCCCTCCCCCACTGGCCTCACAGATCAGGGCCACAAACTTGGGGTTGACGGCGCAGAAGCCACTGTCCCAGGTGGTCTGTGAGACGCGCACATCCTCATAGCACTGGTCGGCCTTGGCCGGCTGTCCAAACACGTGCCGGAACTTGCTGGAGCGCACCACCTGCCGGCTCATGCTGGGGTGGGGGGAGAGGCACGCGGGTTGAGAGCTTTCCTCCCTTCGGGTCAGCTCTGACCTTGTCTCCCCCAGGACACCCCTCAGCCTGGCGTTTAAGGTCTCAACGAACTTCCCCAGCAGCAGCATCCAGGGCTCCCGGCCACTCACTCTCCTCTGCAGCTGACCTACTGCTCCCCTCACAGTCCTCTCGACTTCTGCCCCCCTCTCCACTCCCAGCTCACCTGCGAGGCCCACCTTCTCCACACCCCTCAGGCCCTTGCTTCTGTTCTATCGCAGAGCCTGGTGTGGGGCAGCACCTAGCGTGATCTGGGGTCAACCGGCTGGCTGACAGGCACAGAGCCTTTCTCTGTGGTGGCTCACACTGCGGAGGGGCTTCTCTCAGCCTCAGTGCCCAGACCTCACCCCCCACACACACACACACCTACAGGGTAATTTCCTAAAGTCGGGCAGGGCTGGCCTCCTCGCCTCTGGCACAGTGCCGGACACACAGGGAAATGGCATGTGGGCCTGCCCAGGAGGCACGTCATTCAGTGTCAGGATGGCTTCCTCCGTAGGTCTCTGGGCCCCGCAAACGGGCAGATGGCCTAGTCTGGGTTTCTCCTCCTCCGCACTCCTCTGCCCTCACCTCCACTTAAGCAGGTGCCCTAAGTGCCATCGCCACCCCCCACTGGAACTCTGCACAGGAAGGGAGACGCTGGGCTGACTTCTCTGAGGTCCAGCTAGGATGGTTTTCGCCCACTGGCTTGGCAGACAGCAAGTGAGGCAGAGGGGCCTCCTCTGGCTCCCCAGGTACCAGGATCGGGGTGCCTGCTGGAAGGACACCCTCCCCAGGGCATCTATTCTACCTCCTCAGCTTCACCCATTTACCTCACCTTAGGCTCTGGTCCTTCTCACTGGGGGCTCCAACACCCCTCGCCCACCCTGCGAGTCTCCAGGAGGCTCACAGTGAGGAGCCTGCTTGGGTGTGTGCGGAGAAGCGGTCTGGGGGCAGGGGATCAGTCCCAGGTGAGAAGCCTGGGTTTGGGAAGCAGAGAGCCCCAAACTGAAGGTTGGAGGACAGGAAGCAGTCACCCCACCCTGCCTCCTCCCCCACCGCAGGTACCAGGCCCGGAAACCACGAAAAGGGGAACTTGGTCTTTTCTTGTTTTGCTCTCAACCCCTCCCTGTCTCCAAGCTAAGGCAGCTGCTCAGCTCACCGCACCCTACCCCCACCCCCACCCCCAAAGACTCCCGTTCTGGGGAGAGTCGGGGCCCTGCACGTATCCTCACCCCCCTCACACATCTTGGCTCCCCTGGCCCCTCACCCTCGCCTCTTCTCGGAGCTCTAGGACACACTGATGGACCCTCCCACGCTCACCCACACCCCAGGCGAGTCCCCTCCACACAGGGGCTCGCGGGCTCTGCCCTCATCTCAGCACTGGCGCCCTCTGACAGCCTGTCCACCCCCACAGCTGGCTCCTACCAAGCTCACGCCTGCCCCACAGGTGGCCCAGGACAGCGATGCCTAGTCCCTTTTCCCGGGACCTGAGGCTTACCTGCTGCGGGGGGGGGGGGGGGGTGCCCCTAAATGGAGGAGGAAGAGGAGGTGGAGGAAGGCGCTGAAGGAGCCAGAGACTGCCCGCTGAGGATGCTCTTGTCAAGACAATGAATGAGAAGCCCGGCCACCCGCCTCCTTAGGCGTGGCAGCGCCCCTTTGGGCGGAGCTCTTAAAGGACAGAGCCCTTCCCTCCGCAGAGGCGCCGCCTCACCCCACCAGCCCGCAGCCTCCTTCCCCTCCCTCCCTCCAGAAGCTCGGTGCCCCACGCTGCCAATTCCGAACCAAAACAGATGCCGCTGGCCAGTCGCTGACAATCTAAGCTTCACTTTTTAATGTCAAAATGCAAAAATATTCTGTTCCTTCTTTCCCCCTTCGGTCTACTCCCAGCCTACTCACCATCCTTTCCCGGGCATCGGGCCCAGCCGGCCTTTGTAGAGGCCCCCACACCCACTCCCAGCTAAGGCTGTACTGTCTTCTCCACCCCCCACCCTGCCCTAGAGGCAGGGAACAGAGTGGAGGACCAGACGAGGAGGAGGAGGGAGAGCCCTGCACCAGCCGGCACCCAGGAGATCCCTGGTGTTGTACAGGCTCCTACATGTACAAATGCGTGGCCTTGAGAGAGTCACTTAACCTCCCAGTTCTCATGTCTTCATCTAGGAGGAGCACCTCTGGCCAGCTGCCTCACAGGAACAAATGAATTAATCTGGCACCTGGAGCATCTCTCTGTGCAGGGCTACAGAGGTGAAGGACCCAGACTCCTGCCGGCAGGGAGCTCTCAGCCTACTGGAAGGAAAGGAGCAAATGGCTCCAAGGAAGCCAGGCAGGGGCAGAAGCCCAGACTTCAGACTCACAAGGAAGGAGGAGTTTGTGCCCATCCTTGGGTTCAGGGGCTGCATCCAGTGGGCAAGGAAGGTACTCTGGAAGCAGAGTGCTTTATGAGTTTGACTCCCGCTGTCCCACCTACTGAGTGACCTTGGGCAGCTTACTTAACCTCTGTGAGCCTCAGTTTCTCCCTCTGTGACAGAGTAACACTTACCTTATAAGATTATGGGGAAAGGAAAGCCTCAAGTACCTCACCTGGAGTGGCGCAAGTGCTTAATGAATGCTAGCTCTTATCATTATTGCTGTTTACAGAGTATTTGCCCTGGACAGGAAGGGATGAGAAAGAGCCAGCAGGCCCGACTACAGAAAGTCATCTGGGCTGAGGGGCAGCCTGAGCAAAGACCCCAAAATGTAATTTTGTAAGGGACTGGTTCAAATCCTATCTCTACCACCGATGTGCTGAGTGATCTTGCGCAAGTTCTCACCTCTCTGAACCTCAGTCTCTTCATCTGTAAATGGGGGAAAATACAATTTGCCGTGCCCATCTGACAAAGCTCTGACTTTTAAATGAGACAGTGTGTGTGAGTATTCCACAGATTGTTCTCTTGTAAAAACCAGTGTGTTGTCTTGTACCTGGGGGCCTGTCACTGAGCTGGACTGGACAAGGACGGACAGGGACCGTGATGCACAGTCTCCAGCTACAGTGACAAAAATAACAGCTGCCTCTCACTGAGCGCCTGCTCTGTGTCGGACACTGCTCAAAACACTAAAAATAGGGTGCACTCGCTGAACCCTCATAACACCCTAGGGGCAGGTACCACCTCCATTGTACAGAGAGGAAGCTCAGGCACGCGCTGCCTTCCTCCCTGGAGCACCCCATTCCCAAGAAGAGGACAAGCATGTCAGTGAGGGACCTGAAAACCATGCCCCCAAAGGCAAGAACCTGACAGGCCCGGATAGGAAGGGTGGGGGAGCACAGATGGTGCTCTCACCTTCTAGTTGGTCTGCAGCCTGGGATGGGGGAAGACAGGTATGGGGCAGCTGCAGGGGACAGATACAAGGCCAGCTGTGGAAATGATGTGGAAGCAATGTCCAGTGAGCACAAGAGTGAATGAAAGTTAGTTCAGTGGTGGGTGATGAAGGCCCTGCATGAGGTTCTCCCTGTGTTTAGGAAGAGGTTGATGCCTCCCGATGAAGGGTGTAGGAGGGTGTTCCTGCAGTGTGCTGCTCACCCAGCTTCTTACCATCCCCTCTTTACTGGTGGCTGCATCTGGATTTTCATTTGGGGAGCCAACCGGCAATCCCTTTCCTCACCAGCAATTCCTGAGCTGAGGTTCAAGAGAAGGTTCAGCATAGGCACATAGCCCGTGCTTCTCCGGTCAAGGCAACCTTAATGATTGCTTCAGTGATGAGCACTTGATTCAAGTCTATGTAATGAGAAGCAGACTGATTGGAGCTGCTAGGAAAAAGAAGCCCCTCTTTCCACTGGGGGTTAATAAGCTGATAGGCTGTAAGTCCAGCACTAAGTAGTGATCATCTTGTCACCACGTAGGAAAAGCTAGTCAGAATGAGCTCACACAGAGCACTGCAGAGGCAAGCTATGGGTACAGACATAGTCATGACATCATTCATCATTTGAGAATCTGGATCAAGCTGTGCCTGAACTCCTTGACTTTCCTGTTACATGATGCATAAGTTCTTATTCCCACATAAGACAATAAATTTGAGTTGGATTTCTGGCACCTGCAACAGGAAGTTCTGACTGGTACCCACCTAGGAGAGAAACAGGACCAGGGGCCCCCCAAGGTGCCAGAGTTAAAATCCAAAATCCTTAGCAAGGCCCACAAGATCTTCTCTGGTCTGCCACGCCCCAAAGAGACTGAGCGTGATGAAGTCAGACCTGGAGAACTGTAGCTTCACTGTCTCCTGCCACCGCAGCCTAGCATTGTTTCCTCATCTTAGAAGGTGACAGAATTGCCCCATTTCTAGAGCAGGACCCCATCACCCAGCTTCAGCGGTCACCAACGCATGACCAGCACTGATTCATTTCTTCTTCCACATTATTTTCTTGGAATCTATTAAATGCCAAACAGCACAGCATTTCAATTTAGATACTTCAATATTTACCTCTAATAGACAAAGACTTTTAAAATAACTCTTAGAATTTTTAATAAAATTGCATTAACTTTATAGGGTAATTTGGGAAGGATATTAAGACTTCCATCCATAAGTGTGTTGTATTTCTCTCTATTTATATGTTCTGTTATGTTCTTTAACATAATTTTATAATTGTCTCTGTTAAGGTTTTGTGTAACATTAGAGTATTTTTCCTCCTAGGTATATTAGAGTTTCGGAGCTGTTTTGAATAGATTCTTGTTATTCTATTTGTAATCTTATTTTATTTTCTTTTAAAATTAACTTTTTTATATACAATAGAGTATATCTTTATTTCTATACAATAAAACACTCGTTTTAAGTGCATGGTTCAGTTAGTTTTGACAAATGTATATGCCCATGTAATTACCACCCTAATCACAATGTGAAATATTTCCGTCACTCCTAAAAGGTCTCACGTGCCCTTCTGCAGTCAGTCCCCACCCTCTGCACCGGGTAGCCATGGATAGGCTTTCTGTCAGTATAGATTAGCTTTTCCTGTTCTAGAATGTTCCATACAAATAAAATAATACATAATGTGTCTGGCTTTTATCATTAGCATAATGTTTTAAGATTCATCCATGTTATATTGCATGTCAGATAAGGATTTTTCTTTTACCTAAGCACAATACCATTATGTAACAGATAAATACACCTAAAAATTTTATCATCTAATACCCAAGTTATGTGCAAATTTCCATGATTGCCTCAAAAAAGAACCCAGTGGTCAATCTTGACATCACCAAAAGTAGGACAACCAAACATTATGTGCCTCCAATAAAATGATGCAATAAGTATGCAACAGCACCTCTGCCGTGTTATCACCAAAATCCCCATCACAATACCTTGAGGCATAAAAGGTCTAGAGGCATGATCTGGAATCTGATCAAGCCTCTAGATCTTACCACTAGTTTATAGTAAATAAGGAGATAGAAGAACAGGTTAAATAATACCACAAGATAGCAATTACCTATATCTAAAATGTGGAAAATTTTATAAAACAAATGACCCAGGTTCAACAAATAAATGGCATTAAAAGAAAGGGAAGGAAACATATTAAAAGAGTCTTAAGAGGACTTCTGGCCAAGATGGAGGCATAGGTAGACACACTGTGCTTCCTCGCACAACCAAGATAGGGACAACAACAATTTAGAAACAAGACAACAACCAGATCTGACAGAAAATCGAACTGTATGGAAGTCGGACAACCAAGTAGTTAAAATATACACATTCATCCAGACCGGTAGGAGGGGCGGAGTCGGGCATCTGGGTGGAGAGGGGTCGCAGCACAAAAAGTGGTGGCACTGGGCGCATAAGGCATCCTGGGCACAAGACCACAGAGGGTGGACCCTGGGCACGCAGGTAGCTGGCAGACCCAGCGAGGCGGCAACTGTGAAGCAAGGCACTGCGCTGTCCCAGCAATCCCACATTCGTGTGCAGATAAACCAAGTGAAATTGGGCAGTGAGACAGACTGCGCGACCCAGGATCCCAGCGCCAGGAAATAGAACCTCGGGACACTGATTGAAAACACCTGTGGGGGTTGAGGCGCAGGGAGAGACTCCCAGCCTCACAGGAGAGTGTGCTGGAGAGACCCACAGGGTCCTAGAACATGCACAAGCCCACCCACATGGGAATCAGCACCAAAAAGGCCCAGTTTGTTTGAGGGAAGCATCAGAACAGACTGAAATACAACAGAGAGAGGAGCAAGCGCCATTGCTCCCTCTCAGACCCCACCCTCACACACAATGTCACAACCCAGCAACAGGGCTGCCCTGCCCTGGTGAACACCTAAGGCTCTGCCCCTCATACATAACAGGTGCGACCAGACCCCCCCCCCAAAAAAAATGGCCCGAATGAAAGAAGAGATCAAAACTCCAGAAAAAATACAATTAAGCGACCAAGAGATAGCCAACCTATCAGATGCACAGTTCAAAGCACTAGTGATCAGGATACTCAAAGAATTGGTTGATT
>CM052540.1:85148801-85205561 GCA_028533065.1 Trachops cirrhosus | reverse complement strand
AAAAAAAATAAAATAAAATAAAAAATAAAAACTGTAAAAATTTGATGTCAACTTAGGGAGGGGCCTCTAATGATAAGAGACATGGGACATCTGTGTATCTTTTGCAGTTTTAGGCTTGCATGCACAAAAATCTCCAAAATGTTACTACACCTACCAACTTTGTGAACTAAACAGAATCAGTTTTATTATCACAAATTTGCATTTAATAAAACTATACTTTAGAAAACTTATGCCACCACCCCCCGCCCAGATTCACATATAAAAGCATTTCGATCTCAACATTCTCTTTTTCAGATGAGAAAATCAAGGAAGAGGTTAAACAAGTGATAAGTAGGGTCAGGATTCAAACTGAGGCATTCTGGTTCCAGAGCCTGTATTTGTTTTCCTTTGCTTTTCCAAATGAAAGGCAAACAAAATGAAATGGGCCAAAAGATATACAGCGCCCCTGCTGGCTGAATGTGGCTCCGCAGCGCCCCCCACCCCACCCCGCCCTATTTATATAGCCTCCACATGAGAATCAGATAGACATGCATTTGAGTCCCAGGCCTGACCTTTATCAAGTGTGTGTTTTCTAACACGTCACCCACCCTTTCCAACCCAGCTTCCCCTTGTGTGAAAAGAGGTCGATGTCTTTTTCACAAGGCTAGTGTGAAAATCAAATTAGATCATGTGCGCCCAAAAATCTAGCACTTGGAAGGCACTCAGTTTCCCTGTCCAATTTAGCCTTTGCCTATCTGGCACAAAGTGCTTAATAAATGTATATGGAAATAATATAATCCAAGCTTCTGCAGTTAATAGAGTATACCTCATCTCTCCAGAGTTCTGTGAAGTGAATTCACAGAAGCAGAAAGTGAGGCACCTTGCAGCCCCCACACTTAGCACTCTGTTACCTCACAAATGAATCTATAATGACAAATTGTGGTAAATGGCATGAAAGAAGTCCATATGAGCAGCACATATTTTAGATCGGAAGGTCAAGATAAGGCTCTGTGTAGAGGTTATGGAACCAATAAAAGGGAAGCAATACTCCTATTATACTCCCACTGGTCAGACTACATCTAGAAAATGGCATTCTGCCCTGACTGGTGTGGCTCAGCGGGTTGGGCATCATCCCACAAACCAAAAAGTTGCCAGTTTGATTTCCAGTCAGGGCACATGCCTGGGGTTGTGGGCCAGGTCCCCAGTTAGGGGCCTGCAAGAGGCAACCAATCAAAATTTCCCTCCCTCTTTTTCTCTCTCTCTTCCCCTTCTCTAAAAATAAATAAATAATTTTAAAAAATAGCATTCTATTTTGATGCTGCATTTTAACAGGAACACTCAACACTGAGCTCATCCAGGAAAGCAGATCCCAACTGACAAAGGCTGTGCAGACCATGCCATAAATACTCAATTCCCTCACTCAACAAATATTTATTGAGTGCAAAGCACTACTTGATACTGAAGAGGATTTAAAAACAAGGGTACCAGCATTATGGCCTTCAAGAAATTTCATGATCTAGTAGGGAAGGCAAGATGAGTAAATAAGTAAATATAATACAAATTTGACATTTGCTCCAAGACATAAGAAATACAGATATAACACATGCAGCTGAAGGAGACCAGAAAGACCTCGTGAAGGGGTGGTATTTGAGCTAATCCTGGTTATGGAAAGGATTCCTTTCATTGAAAAACCCATGCCCCGTAAGGGGCATCCCAAAGAACAGAAACAGCGTGAGCAAAGGTGCAGCAGCAGGAATGTGCAGGGTATGCAAGCTTTGGAGAAATTCAGTGTGGCTACAGCAAAAGGCTCATTTAGAAAATGAGCCTGAAAAGATAGACTTGGATCAGAGTAGGTGGACCTTGGATGTTGGTAAAGGAATTTGGACTTCATTTGGTAATTAAAAGGAGGAATTTAGAATTTCAAAACAGAAACTGAAATGGGCACTGCTTTTTGTCTGCTCAACACTTTCTGAGGAAAGCACCCCAATTTTCATTGGGAAAGCTGGCTTCCCCAGCCCCCTTCATGTCATGCAAGTAGAGATAACTAGACCCCCAATTCCATACTGATGGGTTGGGGGATTTGCACAGCCTCCAAACAGAACCAATAATCAATGGGAGTCACCTCTGGGGTTTTAGTTATAAGGAGAGAGAGAGATACAGACAGGCAGGCAGAGATGAGCTTTTTTTCCCTTCCGGAGTTGCTAGAAAAAAAGCAAATGTGGCAGTGATCTTGCCACCATAAGAGAAACCACCTGAGAATGAAACTAACTCAGAAGAAAGCACAGCTCAAAGGTGGGGCCGCAGTCCTAACAAGTTTTGAGTCCCTGGGGTTAACTGTGCTTTAACATCTACCTCTAAGCTCTTCTATAAGGAAGCCAATAAATCTCCTTTCCTGTTTAAGTCCATTTGAGCTGGGTCTTTGACCTCGTTACTGTAAGATTCCTTCTTAATACAAACCTCACCCGCGATGTGATTTAGGCCTATCTGAGGAGGGAGGAGACAGAAGAAAAGGACACTAGTTAGTACAGTAGTAATTGCACAATGAGAGAGTAAAAGAAAGTAAAATAAGGAATCACTAGGAAACATCAGACAAACCAAACTGAGGAACATTCTACAAAATAATTAGCCTATAATCTTCAAAAGCGTCAAGGTCATGAAAGACTAAATAAAAAATAAATAAGGCACTATTTCAGATTAAAGGAAATTAAGAAGTAATAACAACTAAATGCAACATGTGATCCTAAATTGCATCCTAAACCACAAAATGGAGATTGGTGAGACAATTGGCAAAATTTGAAAAAGATCTACAGATAAACTCTATCACTGTTAACATCTCGATGTTAATAACTGTGCTGTGTTTATTTAAAATGTTAACATTTAGAGGGTGTTGATGAAGGGTATACAGAAATTTTTTGAACTTTTTTTGCAACTTTTGGGTGAGTTCTGAAATTATTTCAAAAATTTAAAAAGTAAAAAAATATATGAAATTAGCAATGGTAGAGAGGATGGCTTTGGGAAACACTAGGGTAATAAAATGTCAAGGAGTTAGCTAGCTATGGAGAGAAATGAAAAAATAAAAAAATACCAGGGTTCAACTCTGAGGGCGCGGTGGCAGTACTGAAGCAAACAGAGGCTCGAAGAGGAACAGATTTTCACCGGACCCGCTGAATTTCTGTGTTGGCTAGGCTCCAGGTGGAGCTGTTAGGCAAACAAGGAAACTTTGGAACCGGAACCAGGGAGAAAGGCAAAGGCTAAGGTTAGAGATTTTACATAAAGGAAAAAGTTGTCACCACAGGAATATGATGTAACTAAAGGAGATACTGTGGAGAAAGGAGGCTGGTGAGAAGGGCAGCCCAGGGAAAGAGCCTGGGTGGAAGGGGGGACGGCGGGGCAGGCAGAACTGACCACTGACCACAAACATTTCCAAGAACATATCAGCTGAAGAATGCTTTACCAGAGGAGAGATGTTTGGTCATAGCGAATCTCTAATATATGAAGAAGTGTCACAAGAAAACTGTAACAGAGGTTTTTTGGATTTCAAAAGAAAAGGTCAGTGTTCTGACCCCTATTCCTGCACAGTTGCTGCTTTCTCAGTCGGTGCTGGCTAGCTGAGGTAGTTGAATGGGGATGGTCTTGGCACTCTTCAAGTGTTACTGGTTTGTGTCACCCTGGGCAAATTACCTACCGGCCTCTCCTGTGACCTGGACTTCACAAACAGGCAAGAACTGGCTTAAGACAGTCTAGGCAGATCTAAGAGGAGAGAGCTAAGCCAAATAGCGACTGTTAGAAAAACTCAAATGGCACGGTGAGCGGTGAGGTGATGAGCTCCCTGGTGGAGAAATGATTCTTTCAGTTTCTTCCAACTCCACAGTTCAGTAAGTTTCTGCTTTTTCCCCCTTTTAAATGGTTATAGGGTGGGGGAAGGGGTGAGGAGAAAATGCAGACAACTGTAATCGAACAACCATAAAAAAAAAGAATGGACCAAAAATAAATAAATAATGGTTACAGTATCTACTTCATATGGCTGCTGTGAGGATGGTAGGGGATAAAATACATAAAAGTGACTGGCACAGAATAGATGTTCAGTCTATATTAGCTGAATATGAATCTATGAAATAGAAGAAATCCCAGTCCAATCTCCAAGGAAGTACCAACCTCCGCCACTAGAGGGGACACTCAGTTACATGCCTTTGAACGGAGTGAGACACAGCAGGGGGTGGCAGACACGGGTCCGCATACAGCAGCCTTTCCTAAGCCAGGAAACTCACTGCCACTCAAGAAACCTGTCTCCATGCTGAACTCCATGGTGTTTTCTCTGAGTCACTATATTCTCCCACAGTTGCAAAATGGCCTGGCAAAAGTCCCTCAAAAGCTCTTACTGCTTACTGAGTAACATCTAAACTTGACAGAATCCCAGGCCTTCCTCAGTCTGGCCTCAACCTACAGCTCCAGCCTGAACTTCCCTTAATCCTTTTATTCTGCAGCCACACAGCACAAGTCACGCTCCTGCCTCTACACTGGGATTCCTACTGCTCCTTCTTCCTGATGTCTTTCCTCTATCCCCAACTCCTGAAACCCTACTTCTTTTTCAATGACACAAATGCCACTTCCTCCATTACTCCCTCCTCACTTCTCTAGAAAGGGTGATCTCAGCCACCCCCGAGCTCACACACCATATATTACATCCATCTATCTTATATTAAATTAATTCATATATCTGCATCTTTTCTCTTCAATAGATTAGAAACTCCACAAGTAACAAGGCCAATGGGTAATCCACCCAGGGTAACACAGTGTCTAGCAGCAAAGACAGAATTCTAACCCAGGCAATCTGGCTCCAGAGAGCTCTTGCTCTTGACCACTAATTCACACTAGATAGTAATTTTTCATCAGCCACAGTGCCCGCCCAGAGCCTAGCTCAGAGCTTTGCACCCAGTGCAATTCAACAGCTTATCAAATGAATAACTTTTTCAAAACACTGATATAATTAGCACCTCTTGAACATTCACTGACTTGTGGGCTATTGGGAACCAGCAGCTTGGTCTCATTAATCTGAATTAGAGTGCCTAGCCATAGATCTAATTATGAGCAATTTCAGAATCATAATTACTGTTCCACTTTGTCTCTTGATCTATAATGCATATAAGGACCTCCTCCCAGCTTCTAAGGGAGAAAAAAAAACAATGCGATTACTTACTGAAGCCTAGCAAATGTGTTTTTCTGAAGCTTCCAGTTCACATCTTCACTGTGAAGTGAGGGGACTGGACTGGATGGTCTCTGAGGGCCCTTTCTTCAGTTTTAACAATCTATGATTCTGGGAGACAGAATGGAATTAAACAGAGTCTCTGTGTCAGAAGATATCCTTCTGAGTCTCAGCTCCCCAGCACTCAGATCCCCCATCTGTAAAACATGATTCGTCCATCCATTCAGAGTACAACCGCCAGGCACTGTACAGTAATGAACAAGACAGGCATGGCCCCACACATCCTGCTAAGAAAATCGGATGACACCCAGACTGCGGGGTTGTCCCCAAAAGAAACTGAAGAAACTGAAGTGGTCAAATAATCGTGTAGACTATAAAGTCTAGTACAGAATCAAAAGATGATGATCTTGACAGGATTCCAGTTTTGGAAATCCAGTGACAGCAAAAATGTTATCTATTTTGCTGTTTTTGATAAAAGCCTGATGATATGTTTTAACCAAGCCCAGTCAACACTGCAACAGCTTTCTTACCTTTCCCTTTCCGTCCATTTAACGACAGGCTGGGGTTATCGTTCCCCTGCCCTAAGGTCACTGCACATTTGCTGGCAGAGGCCAGGTCCCTAGGCCACTTCCAAAAGCCTGTGTCTGGGAGCCTGGACCCCGGGGCTTCCCAGCCCTCAGTTGTCTGAGTGACCTCAAGTCATCAGACCCCGCTCAGGCTTCAGTTTCCTCACACGTGAGAGGCAGGCCTCATCTGTAAGGAAGCCATCTCCCACGGTTACTGTGAAATACAAAGGAGATCGGGTTATGTTCTGGCTGATGCTGGTCAGGGAGTCCAAACTCTAGAGGGCTGGTGAGGATTCCCGTAAGATTCCATCTCTAGCCCCAGGCCACTCCCCCGGCTGCAGCGGCTCTGCCAGGCGACAGAGTCCTGGTGCCAGCTCCAGCACACACTTGCTGGGTGGCTCTGGTAAGGTCACTGGGTGGCCTTACTGGCTGTTCTGCATTCAGCGAAAAGGTCCAGAGTATAGACCTTTTTAAGACGGCCCTGAGGAGCCCTGGCGTTGACTGAAGCAGACTGAGCCTGCGGGTGCCAGGTGCCAGGGAACGAGCTGTGGAAAAGCCGGGCGTGCACCAGCGCGGATCACGTGACGGGCGCGAGGACGCGCAGGAACAGGGCCTGGCGCGCGCGGCCCCGAGGGTGACCAGGCGGGAGGGAAGGGGCGGGGCCTCAGGCGGGGCCGCTGGGGAGAGGCGGGCGGGCGGGAGGGGAGGAGTGGAGATGGCGGCAGCGGCAGCTCAGGGGGGCGGGGGCGGGGAGCCCGGAGGAGCAGATGGGGTCGGCCCGGGGGGCCCGGGGGAAGTGGAGATAGTGAAGGGGCAGCCGTTCGACGTGGGCCCGCGCTACACGCAGCTGCAGTACATCGGCGAGGGCGCTTATGGCATGGTCAGGTGAGGGGGCGCTGCGGGGCAGGGGGCGTCTCAGAGGGAGGAGGCTTGGGGGGCGCTGGAGGGGTGCTGGGGGCAGAGTGCTTTCTGGGCTTGAACATCCGAGCGTCCTGAAGATGCAGGGGCTTCGCGAGGCTGGGGAGAGTCCCAGGGACAGGGCCTCTGAGTGCTTTCTGGGGGAGACAGAGCTCCCTGCGTTCAAAGGGGAGGGGGCTTGGAGCCTTTCAACAGACCATTCTGTAATGAAGGGAGGAGCATCAGAGTACCTGGCAGGAGCTGTGGGGACCTTGGGGGCCCAGTAGACGTGGGGTGAGGTGAAGAAAATAAGTATCCTCGGGGAGGTTCTATCCTTGGTGAAGAGAGAATGAAGGACCCTTCTTTGGGGAGAGGATGCCTTAGATTCCCTCAGTGAGACCTGTCAAAGAGTTTGGAAGAAAAGAGCAGAGCTCAGGGCTGGGCAGGATGGGCCAGTGCTTTGGGCCTGGGAGCAGGGGGCTCAGTGAGCCATGACGAGTCCAGGAGCGCCTCCCTGCAACTTTCATGAGGGGTCTGTGAGTTCTTCCATCCCCACTGTGTGCTCTGAGCCTCTGTTCATCTGGAAACAGCTCTGCTGCTCAGCTTACCTTGCCCTGACTCCCGTGCCTGCCTTTTCCCTTCCCTCCAGTCCCTCTATAACTCCCTCCATCTCCCTGTATTTGCCTCTCTGTGTGTCCTCCACTCATCTCCCAGCCCCTGGACCTGTGTTGGGTTGAGGGAGTTCCTCATGGGAAGGGGAGGATGAGGGATCAGGGCAACTAGAATGGGAAGGGTTGAGGAAAGGGGAAGTCAGTGAGCGGTCAGTCTCTTCCTCTCTTTGTGAAGCACTGAAGGGCTGCCTGCCTGGCTGGTCCCCAGCTTTCTCCCTGGAGATCGCAGGCCTTCGCAGCAGGAAGGAACCAGCATTGTTTATGACTTGGCCAGAGCCCTCTCGTACTCCCTCCCTTCCCTGCCATGGCTTGGGTGGGGCCACCAGGCCTGGACTCCCCCTTTGTAAGACCACACCAACAACACTTCTCTGGCCCTCTCAGCTCAGCCTACGACCACATATGCAAGACACGCGTGGCCATCAAGAAAATCAGCCCCTTCGAGCATCAGACCTACTGCCAGCGCACACTGCGGGAAATCCAGATCTTGCTGCGTTTCCGCCATGAGAATGTCATCGGCATCCGAGACATTCTTCGGGCACCTACCCTGGAAGCCATGAGGGATGTGTATCCTTCACCTTGGCCAGATGGCTGGCCAGGCACGGCCTCAGAGCTGGGCTGGGGGAACACTGGCTCTCTTTCTGCTTCCTTCTTCCCTGTCACCCTCCAAAACAAACCCATTAAAAGAAAGCTTCTAGCAGAAAAGTATAAGAGAACTGGGAAGCGGCAGATGAATCCTGGCCTGCTGCAGACAGGCAGTGTGGCCTTGGGCGAGTCTGTTCTCTGTGCTATGCGTCTGGGGTGGGGGACTGGGCAGGATGTTCCCTATGGGAGCCTTGTCTCCTAACATGTGCAGTTCTGTGACATGATCCAGCCTCTGCCCGCAGTCAGTTCTTGGTTAACAGATTATTCTTTCCCCTCTGGGTTCTCAGACTGGAAGGCAAGCAGGCAGGGAGAAAACTGCCCTTCTTTGAGGGCCTACTATGAGTCCGGTCCAGTGCACACCCAGAGCTTTGGCATTTCTAATTCTACCTCCCAAGTGCCTTATGAGATGGGTCTCAGCTCCCTTTCAGAGATGAGGAAATTGAGGCTCAGAAAGCCTGAAATCAAGGCTTTGTTTCTGTTGCTGTCTCCACCCCTCCCCCAAAAGAAACCAGGTTCTTTCTCTAGGACTTCCTGCTCAGAGCCCCACCCCAGTCACCTGTGGACTTGCACCTTGCCCAGGGAGGGACAGCCCTGTCTTTGTGGCCCTTCCCCCATATCACTTTCCTAGTGTGTTGTCCACTTCCTGCCTGGCTTTTGTTGTTAGCAACTTGTAATACCCATCACCTCACCCCACTCCACCCACCCCCAGTCAGTCCTAGTTCTCCACCCAAGCATGGGGATTTGTACTGCAGTGTCTGCAGCCCCCACCGCAAACTGTGGGCAGGAAGCCTCCACACTCACCCCCAGCTCACTGCTTGACCTTAAACATCTTACTGCGTGGGCCTCCTCATTTATAAAACAATGCGGTTGGTCCATATGCTCTCAGAAGGCCCTTTTGAGGCTGATTCTGAAAGACAGGCCTAACTTATTCGTGCAGAGACAAGTCAAGTGACATGTATGTATGTGTTTAATCTTAAAATATAAAAGGACATTTACTCCTCTATCTTCTGATGCATGGCCAAGCACTCTTTGAGTAGGAGCGTGCTGTTGAGAATTTCTCCTCATTTGTCTTGCACAAACTGTTCCCATAAGGTAGGTGTTTATTTTTAAGCAAACATTTATTTTCCCTGGTCAGGTAGCTTAAGTTGGTTATATTGTCATCCTGATATGCCAAGGTTGCAGGTTTGAGCCCCAGTCAGGGCACATACAAGAATCAACCAGTGAATGCATAAATAAGTAGAACAACAAATCAATGTTTTTCTCTCTCTCTCTCTGTCTCTCTCCCTCTCCCCTACCCCGACTTCCTATCTCTAAAAATCAATAAATAATTTTTGTTTAAATTTGCCCTGGCTGGTGTGGCTCAGTAGATTGAGCGCTGGCCTGTGAACTGGAAGGTCGCTGGTTTGGTTCCCTGTGAGGGCACACGCCTGGGTTGCGGGCCAGGTCTCCAATTGGGGACATGTGAGAGGCAACCACACATTGATGTTTTTCTCCCTCTCTTTCTCCCTCCCTCCCCCTCACTCCCTCCCTTCCTTCCCCTCTCTCTGGAAATAAATCAATAAAATCTAAAAAAAATTGTTACTGCATGCCAGATGGTATTCATACATTATCTCATTTAACCCTCTCAACAGCCATGTGGCTCAGGCATTTATAACAGCAATACTAGTTCGTGTTTGCTGAACACTTAAAACATACCAAGCACTGGGCTGGCTGCTTTACATGGGTCATCTCATGTCATTGTCACAACCACGCTCAAAAGAACTTTTCTTTCCCCTGCTTTTCAGATGAGGAAATAGAAGCACAGACAGGTTGAGGTCATAAAACCAATGAGGAGTGGGGTGAGGTTTCAGCACCAGCAGGCTAACCCCAGAGCTTCCGCTCTTTACTATGAAGTTCTCCTGCCTTCTGCAGTTCATTGTCCCCATTTTTCCCAGTAGGGAAACTGAGGCCACAGAACTGAAATGCTTTTGCTCAGGGTCCCCAGCTGAGATGCGGCAGAGGCCCTGAGCCCAACAGCTGAGTACGGGCCTTGCCCAGCTCGTGATACGGGTTGGCAAATCTGTTGAGTCCTAGGGGCGCCAGCTGGAGGAGCTGCAAAGCCTAGTCATCAGAGTCTGTTCTTCTTAACCAAGTGCCTCCTGCTGCCCCCACCTGCGGGGTCTCCGATACCATCCTCAGCTACATTGTGCAGGACCTGATGGAGACAGACCTGTACAAGTTGCTCAAAAGCCAGCAGCTGAGCAACGACCACGTCTGCTACTTCCTCTACCAGATCCTGCGGGGCCTCAAGTATATCCACTCAGCCAACGTGCTCCACCGGGATTTAAAGCCCTCCAACCTGCTCATCAATACCACCTGCGACCTTAAGGTCAGAGGACTGGGTGCCTGTTGCCTCCTCCCTGTGGGTCTAGGGCCTCCATTTGACTAATAGTCCCCTGGAGTAGGAGAGCATCGCAAGCAAAGGGAATGGCATGGGCAGAGGCATGGTGGTATGGTTGCTTGGGCCGTGGAGACCTTGAGCACCAAGCTTAGCAGCCTGGGTTGGATTCCAGATCTGTGATTTTGGCCTGGCCCGGATCGCTGATCCTGAGCATGACCACACCGGGTTCCTGACAGAATACGTGGCCACACGCTGGTACCGGGCCCCAGAGATCATGCTTAACTCCAAGGTAGGGGGGCCACCCACCCTCAAAGGGAAGGGGTCAGGTCCCAGAAAGCCGTGGAGCTACCTCTGAGCCAGGCAGTGACCCCCATGATGCTGCAAGTCTACCCGCTGGGCTGTATCACGTAGCTCTGGTCCTTGGGATCTGTAAAGAAGCTAAGCATTAGCTCCTCCAGGCCTGTGCTCTCTACCTCCCTGAAGTACTGAATCCAGGTTGGGGTGGTGGCTTGGCCCAGACAGTAGGCACCTGTTGAGGCTGGCCCAGGAGCCCACCACTTTCTCCTCCTCCCCAGGGCTACACCCAGTCCATCGACATCTGGTCTGTGGGCTGCATTCTAGCTGAGATGCTCTCCAACCGGCCCATCTTCCCCGGCAAGCACTACCTGGACCAACTCAACCACATTCTGGGTGAGGGGGGCTTGGCCAGCTGAGTGGAAGGGAGATTAGCATATTGGAAGTGAGATTTCTTCAGGGTCAGGGTCAGTGAGTCTGCAGAAGTCAGATCCACACTTGGAGCCCCTATAGCATTTCACAGTATTTCAATGAGATATAGATACTATCCCATTTGGTACATGGGAAAAGCAAGGCTATACCCCACATTTAGGAAGTGCTGGTTTTGAGATTTGAACCTAGGGCTGCCTGAATCCAGACCCCTTGCTTCACCACCATAGTATTGGCTGGGAGATAACTGTCAGGGCCTAGAATAGGTTGGTGGGAGCTCTTGTTCTTGGTTCCTTCAGTTCCCGGAAGGGAGAGAAGCTCTCTCACCAAGTCACCTGCCCTACCCACAGGTATCCTGGGCTCCCCATCCCAGGAGGACCTGAATTGTATTATCAACATGAAGGCCCGAAACTACCTACAGTCCCTGCCTTCCAAGACCAAGGTGGCCTGGGCCAAGCTTTTTCCCAAATCAGACTCCAAAGGTGAGAAAGACATGGGGGCTGAAACGGAATACCAGCTGGGGGCATGAGCCTAGCAGCTACCTGACTACACAGGCCCCCTGAGCACAGAGGAGCAAAACAGTACTTCTGGGAACTTCCCTAGCCTTCCTTTTGATGCCTGACTCCTGCACTTCCCTAGCCCTTGACCTGCTGGACCGGATGTTGACCTTTAACCCCAATAAACGGATCACAGTGGAAGAAGCCTTGGCTCACCCCTACCTGGAGCAGTACTACGACCCAACAGATGAGGTGGGCCAGCCACCAGTAACAGGTCTGGTGGGTAAGTGGGAGTAGGCATCCCTCAATATCTGGCCTAAGCCTCACTTTTTTGCCGCTCCAGCCGGTGGCTGAGGAACCTTTCACCTTTGACATGGAGCTGGACGATCTACCCAAGGAGCGGCTGAAGGAGCTCATATTCCAGGAGACAGCCCGCTTCCAGCCTGGGGTGCTAGAGGCCACCTAACCTGAACAGATGCCTCTGCTCCCTGGGGCCTAGTGAGTGCTCCCCACTGCCCACACACAAATTCACCCTGAGGCCAGGGTACCCAGTGCACCACACAGTCAAAAGCTTGCTCTTGCCCATGATCCCTGTCTTTGGTGGCAACAGAAGAACCAGACCCTGCTTAGGCCACAGACCTGTGGTCTACCAGTCTTCGTGTCCCTCCACCTTTCCCGCAGCCCCAAATGTCTCCCACCTGTCAACACCCTGCATTCTCCAGCCCCAGTACCCATTCTGGGCCCTCAGAGGTCACTGAGAGCCCCTCTCCCCGATCCGAGGAATGGAGCCAGCTTTTGCCTCTCTCTGTGGGCAGAGAGACAGGTGGGGCAGTAATTGCTTTGGGACCCAGATGCCAAGCCTTCTCACACCTGCTTCCCAGGTCAGCAGTTCACACACCCTTGGAGGACTCTCCAAGGCCTGCCCAGACCCACAGAGCAAGGGAAGACCCTGCTCTTCCTCCCTTCTCCAGGCTTCTTTCTGACTTCCTGCCAGCTGTAGACTGATAGAAGGAAGGCAGACACACCTGTAAGAGCTGCATGATATTGTGCAAGACACCTCACCTCTGCACCTCGGTTTCCTGGGGCCAGTCCTGATAATGAGAGCAAACACGCAGCACTAAGTGTAGTTCTAAGAGGTTTATGTTGCATGAACTCATTTAATCCTGTGGCAGTACCATGAGATAGGGACTAATGTTATCCCCACTTACGGTTAAGGAAACCAAGACACATCCCGCTCAACTGTGAGGATAAAATGAGAGAAGTTGAGGTCAGGGCTCTGGCAGGTGCTCTCATGCGTGCTAATGGTCCCTTTCCTGCCTGCTTTTTTATTTAGGCCCTGCCTCCTGCCTGCCCTCCCCTGCTGGACTGTTAGAGAATGGATACCGCCCAGCCCAGACCCCGGGAGCCCAGCTCGGGGGCAGAGGGTGGGCCTGGTCACCTTCCCTCCCTTTGCTCTAGCCTCCTGCTTTAGGCAGGCCAAGGCTCCCTCTATCCTACCCGCCGCCCCAGGACCTGCGGGGTGCAGGTGGCCCCAAAGCAAATTCCCCTAAGCTGCTCCGCCTTCCTCTACCCCAGCTAGCCTAGTCTCTGGTAGTTTTGGAATCAAAGGGCTCTGGCTGCCCTGTGACCTACTGAGGGGCAGTGGTGGATAGGGGTCACTAAGTAGGGACCCAGGGTATCCCTGCCCCACTGGCCTCATTAAAACCTCACCCATTTTCCCTGAAGGAACATTCCTAAGGCTCAAGGGCTAGTATACCTGAGGAGCAGGGCCCTGCCTAACCTCCCTCCCCTAAGCTGCCACATGTAATGCTCCTGCTGCTTCTGTGTGGGGGTGAACAGAAGTGGGGGTGGGGACACGTGGAGAGCCCAGTGCCCCTGCCCACCCCCATGCCTGTATCTAATATATAAATACAGAGATGTGTACATGACGGCCCTGGCTCTGTCTGTGTTTACTGATGCTGTGTCCCTTGCCATTGCTGTTTTGAAGACTGACACCAGCCCAGCTGCGTCCTAGCTGTGGCTTTACGCTGGTGACCTTTGGCTCCCCAGCTGGCCAGGATTATGGGTGGAAGTGTAAGAAGCTCCAGATTCCTGGACAAAGCTGGGTTAATTTTCTCCTTAGTCACTGCCCTCTCCCCTCTCTGTCTTCCTAACTGGCTGGGGTGATTCAGAGGTGACTCGGGCACCCTACACACCCCAGATTTTCTGGAAGTGGCAAGGGGCAATGTGTTGTATCTCCTGGGCACACACGCAAGTGGTGAGGGAGGGGGAAGGTTACGGCCAACCTGGCCACGGAGGGACTTCACTCCCCCAGTCCGGCCAAGGAGAGAGAGTCACTGGGGTCTGTGAAGGGTCTGGGGGTGTGAGGGCCGGAGCCGCCTGGCTCCTCCTCCTGCCTCTACTCCATCTCCAGCTGAGCTCTGCAGCCTGGCCCTGGGCCAGCAGCAGGCTCAGCAAGTCCCAGGGGCGTGGTGGTGACCAGTGGTGGAGCCAGCGTACATGAGCCAGGCAATCAGGAAGGCAGCACAGTTCATGGGGACAGCTGAGCTCGCGGCAGCCGGAGCACAGTCAGTGTGGCCATGAGCCCTCTCTTGTACTATGCCCTGCCTGCCCTGGGCAGCTATGTCATGGTCTCCATCTTCTTCCTGCGCCGGCCACGCCTGCTGCACACACCCTGGACTCCTACCTTCTGCCCACGCCTGGCGGCCCACCGTGGAGGTGAGCTGGGTGGGGGGAGGGGGAGTGTCAGCTACTGAGGGTGGAATAAGGATAGCAAGCCATGTGCTACAGTGGACAGCAGAGAGGAGTAGGCCTGAGGTGCGGAATGTTAGAAAGAAGGCAGATACCGAGGTAGGAGGAGAGCAGGGCGGCAGTACATGGTGTGGAATTAGGAAGAAGAGGCTGTTCAACCTGGGCCGACTGTGGGTGATGAGGCGGGGCTGAGGGGAGAAGGAGGGAGGCCAGGCCCCAGGGACCCACCGCTGCTGCCCCTCACAGGATCTGGAGAGAAGCTGGAGAACACCATGGCGGCCATGGAAAAGTACGTGCCCCTGCCCTACCAAGCTGCCGATGCCAAGGGGTGAATGGAGCCCCCAGAGGCATCGCACAGCCTGCACACCCCACACACCCTGACCCTCCCCGCCATGCTGCGGTCGCCTGTCCCAGTGCCCCACACTCGCTGACTTTGTTCCCGCAGCTCCATAGCCCAGCGGGCGGACCTCCTGGAGCTCGACTGCCAGCTGACTCGGGACGGCGTGGTAGTGGTGTCGCACGACGACAACCTGTACCGCCAGTCAGGAGTGAACAGGGATGTGAACAGCCTGGCCTTTGAGGTGGGCCTTGCCCCAGCACCCCCAAGCCCAGAGAACCTCCCCGTGAGCCTCCTGCTCACACACTCCTTGCTCTCCCCAGGAGCTGCCCCTCTACAAGGAGGAGCTGGAGGTTTACTTCTCGCCAGGTAAGAACGTGTCAGGGCCTCAACCGCTGCCCTCTTTTCCCCTAGGACTTGCCCCTGTTCCCCTGGGTTCTTACCCCCACCCCACCCATCCTTCTCTGGTCTCTCTTCCCACAACCTCCCAGGCCACTTTACACATGGGTCAGACAGACGCATGGTGAGTCTGGAGGACATGTTCCGGAGGTTCCCTCGGACGCCCATGAGTGTGGAGGTCAAAGGGGAAAACGAGAAGCTCATTCACAAGGTGGTGCTGCAGGCAGGGTTGGGGGGGGCCCCGGGCCTCAGGGGAGGCCTAACTCCCCTTCATCTCTTCTCCTCCTTCCAGATAGCCAGCCTGGTGAGGCACTTTGACCGCAATGAAATCACCATCTGGGCCTCAGAGAAGAGCTCAGTCATGAGGAAGTGCAAGGCTGCGGTGAGCCCCTTTTCCCTCCCTGCGCCAGTGGCCCATCCTCCCAGGCTAGAAGGGTTGGAAGGGTTCTGCGGGGTTTGGAGAGGTGAGCTGGTGGAGAGAGTGTGTGAGTAAAGCCATGCCGAAGGGCACAGGGAGGGTGCATCTAGAGCTGAGCCAAGATGTGGCTTCCCCCCTCACCTCCCCTTCCTCCCAGAACCCCGAGATGCCATTCTCCTTCACAATAAGACGAGGATTCTGGTTGTTACTGCTGTATTACCTGGGGCTTCTGCCCTTCATCCCTATCCCTGAGAAGTTCTTCATCTGCTTCCTGCCCACCATCATCAACAGGTACCCACAGGGTCCCCATCTCCCTTCATCCTCCCCAGGCTTCCAGCTGCTTCTGTCCTCAGAAAAACACCTCCCTGTCCTAAACTCCATTTTGTAGGGTCCCCAGCTCTCAAGCTCCACTCAGGATAACCCCAGGGTGCTTGGAAGACAGTGGTTCTCATCTAGTATTCATGAATACTAAAGAGACCATAAACTCCCTGAAATTCAGTGCAAATGGGTGTTGATGTGGATGGAGTTTTAGGACAAAGGGTTCATCTATTCATCCATTCATCCAACATATTTATTGAATGCCTACTCTTCCAGGTGCAGTTACACTAGTGAAGACCAGTGTGGGTGGGGTAGGGCCCTCAGCTTATAGCCTGGCCAGGTAGACAGGTGCTAATTAATTACAGTATCACCCTCAAAAGGAAAAGCAAGTGTTTTCCTGTTGGGAGACAAGGATTAACAAAGTAACATCTGGGTAAAGAGTCAGGAATTTGGATACTTCACCAGTTCTCAGGCCACGCCCCTCCCTTTGCTTTCAGAGAACTTCTCTGCGGCAGCCTTAGTGCTTTCTGCTCCCCTCTGTGGTCATGAGAGAAGCTCCCAGACAGCCCCCACTATCCTTTGCTACAAAGACATCATTATACTACAGAACGTTGTATATGTAACTTTTTATATGAGATTTGCAAACTATTTTCTCTTCCTTTAGCGTAGTTGAGCTTTACTTCGCAGCACCCCTAGAAGGTTCAGGAATCATGGCCCCACAGTGCCCGTGGAGAGTCTGAGTCTCCGAGATATTCTGTTACTTGCTCCAGGTCATACAGCTAGAAGTACAGAGCCTGGTCTGCCCTGGGTCTGGCTCCAAAGCCTTCCCTGGGACATTGTGAAGAGCCTCTAAAGTCACCCCTGAAGTGGAACAATTAGGGGCAAGTAGCTGACCCATTAAACACCGTCTAGTCTCAGGAAGCTGGTCAGACGCAACCAGGAGGATGTCCAGATTGCGCATCCAGCTTGGGAATCAAGCTGGGTTTCAGTCCTGGCCCCATCACAGACTTGCTGTGTGACCTCAGGCAAGTTAAAATAGCACTCCAAGATTCAGTTTCCTCTTCCGTAAAACGGTGAGGCATGGGCATATCCTCAAAGCATGGAGTCAAGGATATAGGAGTAGGGTCTCACTGAACAATGGGTGAATTGTTCATCTGGGCAACTGGAAAGGTTCTAGAGGGAGTAGGTGTCACTAGTCAGGGATCACTACCACCCCTACTCCCCACCCCTGTGACAGAGACCCATGGAATGACCACGATATCACCTCTCCACAGGACCTACTTCCCTTTCTCCAGCCCTGTGCTGAACCAGCTGGCAGCTGTGGTTTCTAAATGGTGAGGTGGGCGAGAAGGCTGGGTGGAGTGTCCTCATAGAGACCTGCCTCTGCCCTTCTCCGTAGTCCCTCTCATACTGGCCTTTGCTGTCCTCCTCCCCACCAGGCTCATCATGAGGAAAAGTCTGATCCAACACTTGGAGCAACGAGGAGTGCAGGTGAGGCTTGACCGCCACCCCCTCAGTTCACAGCGTGTGCCCAGCACAGCATTCCAGTCACAGCTCTGCTACTGTCTCGCTGGGCACCTCGAGTCTTGGTTTCTTCATCTATAAATGGGCATAATGATATATTTATCTCTTCTGGATACATGGCTGGTACTTAGTAAGGGCTTGATGAGAGCTAGCCATTCTGATGATACACTGAACTGTCCTGATGCCCGCTGAGGGGGACTGGGCAAAGAGAGGAGGGAGAAACCAGCCCAGCCTGCTTCCTTCTGCTCCTGAACATCAGCTTTGACCAGGTCATTTAACTAGCAAAACTTTGTTGAGAATATATTCTAGGCACTGTGGTACTGAGGACAGAGTAGGGAGTTACCACAGGGGCAGAGGAAGGGAATGAAGCAAGCCATCACATGGGCAAGTAGTGGACAAAAAGGAAACAGTGCGGCAGTCTGTGGGGTCAGCAAAGGCCTTCTGGAAGAAGTGAGAGGCTGGCCCATGGGGAGGGGCAAGGGAGAGCATCTCAGGTAGGAGGCTCAGCATGTGGGAAGGCCCAGAGGAGCAAGAGGCCTTGGCAGTCTGAGAAACTGGGAGGGCTTCCACCAGGCTGCAGTCTGGAGGAAACAGCACAAGGTGAGCTAGAGAAGGTGGCAGAGGCTGAAGCAGGCACCCAAGGACCTCAGCAAGGAGCCTGTACTTCAGTCCAAAGGGAAAAGAAGCTTTTGAGGAAAAAGACCTGATCCAGTTGAGATTTGTTGAGTGAGAGTCACCCTGGCCACCATGTGGAGAAGTGATTGTGGGGGCCATTGTGGAAGCAGAGTCTCATAAGGAGACTGAGGTGGTAATGGTGGGGGTGGGTGGAAGAATTAATTCACAGACAAGCTGTTGATTAGATGTGGGGGTAAGTGAGGATGATGGGGCTCTTCCAGATCAGCCCTCCCAGTCCTCTGGGCTTCCGCACAGCTCCAGGAGGCTGGACCACAACTCAGTTGTCACATGAAGAAACTGAGAGGTCCAGTGACCTGTGGCAAACAGTCCACGACCGGGACCTTTCTCCAGGAGGGAAAAAGCACCCTGATTTGAACACTAAATCATTCCTCTGGAGTATGCATTTCTGCCCTAGCTGATTTCAGGCCACCAACATGAAGTCACTGAACAGAGCGGGGAAGAGGTGTGAGGTAGCGTAGCACATGGTCATAGAGCATTTTCACCGTACACATTCAAGAGGCATAACCTCCAGAGCACAGGGGATAGTAAATGTAGTGAAATTACTAGGCTGTCATGAGTTTTCAGTTTTTATTACCTTTGCTTTTAATATAGTTCATTGAATTGCAAGTTTATATAATTTAATATTTAATAATGGCTGTGTTCAAAACAATCTGCAAAATTTCTGAAAATTTAACAATCAGCTCCTCTGCATACCACTGCTGGGTGGCATCCACAGAGGAGAGAGCTGACCATCTGGATGCCAGGGGGAGTTCCAGGTGAAGTTGGAAACTAAAAGCCCCTCCCTCCCCACTCAGGTGATATTTTGGTGCCTTAATGAAGAGTCGGATTTTGAAGTGGCCTACAATCTGGGAGCCACTGGCATCATGACCGATTATCCCACAGCCCTGAGGCGCTACCTGGACAACCGTGGGGCCCAGTGAGACCCTCCCCCTCCCCTCTGTTTCTCTTCCCCAATAAATGTCTTCTTTTCAGTCCTGCCTTTTTTTTTTTTTTTTTTTTTTTTTTGGTGGGTGGGGGTGGGAGATACTATTGAACTGCAATCATGGCTGCATAGGACAGTCTAAGGCCAGAGTCTGGGGCCCTAACTAGCCTGACCCACTGGTTCCACTGCATTCCAGACCCAGAGTGATACCGCACCCCGAGGCCAGCCTGGCTTCCACTCTCATCAGGAATGTCCCTTCAGAGCCACAGATAATCATCCCATGCTGAGGCCATTAGAGTGCAAGGCACACAGCAAGGGGCTTGACTTGCCCTTGTGGGCCTCCTCACTTGGCTGCAGAGGGTGGGCATGACTGGAACAGCTGAGTTCCCGGCAACGCCCATCTGCTGCCTCAGCCTTCCAACCTGCCACTCCTGTTTCCTACTCCAGAAGTCCCCCAAATTCCTCAGCCCTCTCTGGCCCTAGTATGTCACTTAATAAAGCACGGATATCACAAACTTGTATTGACTACACTAGGCCAGGCTGGATCCCGGGGTCACTGCAAGGAACAAAACAAGTTTAGTGTGGCAGACATGTTTAAACACACTCAGAGATGAGAAAGGGAAAGGGGAAGCCCACAGCAGACACCAACTCGGCCTGGAGGGACAGGGGCATCAGAGGAGCCTAGCAGGGGAAGGAGGTGAGGCTCAACGGTAGGAACTGGCTTGTTCCCAGGCTCTGGCCCCCGGGTCTAACACCGGTGGCCACCTTTAGCTCTTCCATTCCAAGAGTCTGTCCCTGGTATCATGGCCAAAGCGGTGGACTCAGACCAAAGTGAGAATCACAACTTTGCCTCTTGTCAGCTGGATAATCTCGAGTGAGCTGCTAAACCTCCTTGAACCTCAGTTTCCTTGTAAAATGAGAACAATAAAGCGGAAGCTGCCTCAGGATTTGCTGCGGAGACTGAATGAGGCACGGGCGGTAGGTAACGCGGTTAATTCCGATTATTGGGTCCCCGGGGGGCGTGCATCCAGACACCTACCCCTCCTAACCCCACTCTGGTCAGGTACCTCAGATACCTGCCCCTTCCAGAACCGCCGGAGGCCAGAGGGGCAACCGGATTCAGGCCCTGCGGGCCGGCGGGCCAGATTGCTGGCCGCAGCCGCATTTCCGGGCGGCCGGAGCGGGGAGCAGGGGGAAGGGTAGCCCAGGCCTGCGCTGGCCGTGGTGTGACGCGCCCCCTCATTTGCATGTTGTGCGCCGATTGGCCACGGCTACCGCCGGGACTAGGGGCCGGCCCCCTCCCCCTCCCGCCGCAGCGACGGCAGCAGCTGGTCTCGGTGTAAACAAGTCGCGGCGACTGGGAACCCGGGCCTGGGGGAGGACGGCGCCCACCAGGAGCGCCCCCTACTCCCAGGCCAGCCACCCCGGCGGACCGGCTCCAGCGCGCCCAGACAAGGTGAGGCCCGCATCGTCAGGGCTGCGCGTCGCCCCCCGCCCCCGCCCCCGCCCGCCAGTGAGGACTGCCCCCTTCCCCGGCGCCCGCTCCCCACACCCGCGCCCCAGGTGAGCCCCGCGGTCTCAGGTACGTTTCCGCGCATGCAGTTACGAGTCCCTCGGCACAGACAAGGCCTCAACGTCCCTAGGTAAGAGACCTTTCCCTCCTCGGTGACCCTCCAACTTCAGTGAGGCCTCCAGCCTTCTCCAGGTGAGGGACCATCTCTCCAGGTGAACTCCCTGTACCTTAAGTGAAGTCGCCCCCTAGCTCTGCATTCCACAGTTCAGACGAGATCCTAAAAACCATCCAATTCCTAACCCTTCCAAGCTTCCTTAAATAGAGAACTGACAGCTCATCCACTCTAAAGCCCCTTCCTCCAGTTTCGATTGCCAGGTCACCAGGGGTGAGGCCGAAAGCAGGTGGGTGACTCATCATGGGCTCCTCCTAGCCTCAGTTTCCCCACTGATGCAACTTGAGGCCTCCTCAGTGAGTCAAAACTGAGCCGGCTCTGGCCCCTGGAGAGGCTGCTGGCTCTGGGGAGAGGAGACAGCAGCCAAGTGTGACAGAGAGAGTCCCCATGGCCCTGGGTGGGGCTGCATGTGTGTGGCTGGGGTCCTGACAATCCACTCACTCCCTCCTTGACAGGCACTGGGCTCTCTTTGCTCCCCGTGGGCTGCTCCCCGAGTGGGGCCATTGCCTGCAGCCCCCGCCATGGTGCGGATTTCAAAGCCCAAGACATTTCAAGCTTACTTGGATGATTGTCACCGAAGGTATAGCTGTGCCCACTGCCGCGCTCACCTGGCCAACCACGACGACCTCATCTCCAAGGTAACCAGGTCACAGCTGGGGCTGGAATGGGAGGCTAGAGGGTGTGCTTGGTAGTTCTCAACCAATAACCCTGACCCCCTCCTCTTTCCCTTTCATCTTTTAGTCCTTCCAAGGCAGTCAGGGGCGTGCCTACCTCTTCAATTCTGTGTGAGTATTCGGCCTCCCTTCTTTTCTTTCCCTGACCTCTACTGTGACGTGTGACCCGTGGCATCATGCTGAGACCCCTAAAATCCCCTGGTTCAGGCAAGAAGCTAAGGACAGACACTGTTGGAGACAAGCTAGAGGTGGGCTTTGTGATGGGACCCTCCCTGGGACTGCCCCCATATCCCCACAGGGTGAACGTGGGCTGCGGGCCAGCCGAGGAGCGGGTGCTGCTGACAGGCCTTCATGCTGTCGCTGACATCCACTGCGAGAACTGCAAGACCACTTTGGGCTGGAAATATGTGAGTCAGTGACCTCTGACCCCAGGCTAGCCTTTGACATGACCTCACATCACAAGCAGTTATCTGATAATCTTTCAGAGTGTATAGGCCCAGCTCACACAAGTCAAACAGTCTTTCATCCCCTGACCATATTGTCTTCTCTCACATCCTGCAAAGGCTTTTAGAATTTCTCTCTTAACCCATCCCTCTCCTTACAGGCACAAGCACCCCCATTTTAGAGATGACGATACAATCAGAGTTACCATTTAATGAAGGCTTATTGCTCTACACTAGTATGTGCTCGGCATATACCATTATCTCATTCAGTCATTACAACAATCCTGTAGGTAGAGTCTATTATTATCTTCACTTTACAGAAGAAAGGCCCAGAGATGTTAGGTAACTTGCCCAAGGTCACACATCCAGCAAGTAACAGAATAGGGACCAGAATCCTACTTTGTTTTGTTTTTAACTCTAAATCCTTGACCCCGGCTTCTGTTACCATTCAGAGGATCAGAAACATTGCCCAAGACCCCACAGCGACACAGAGCTCAGGCCTCCTTTTCCACTGCCCTCATTGCCACTACTGCTGTCCAGGGTCTGATTTCACTACTCTGAGTCTCATTTCCTTATCTGGCAGTGGAGGATAAAGCCACCGCCTGGCACCCAAGATTGTTATGGAGATCAGATTAGATGCAACAAAAGAAGATGCTCTTGGGAAACTGCAGTTGCTTGGAGCTATGGTGCCTTGGTGATGTGGATGCCCCAGGCAGAGACAGGCAGACGGCCCTGACTTGAGTTCACCCCTGGTTCTACCACAGATTTGCTTTGTGTCCCTGCACTGGTGACTTGGCTTCTCTGGACCTCTATAGAATAAAGAGGTGGCCAGTTTACAGGTTAAAAACCTAAATGCTTGCAGGACCAGCACTTTTTTGCACTGTGGATCTGTAAAAGGGGTAACATAGATTGGGGAGGTGAGAAGAGGGGCAGTCTGTGCCATGCTGGAGTGAGCATGGCCTGCCTGTATGCTAGTATTTCAAAGTTTTGGGGTTTTTTTTTAAAAGATCTTATTTACTTCTAGATAGAGGGAAGGGAGGGAGAAAGAGAGGGAGAGAAACACTGATGTGCAAGAGATATATCCACCAGTTGTCTCTCACATGCCCCTATCTGGGGACCTGGGCCACAACCCAGGCATGTGTCCTGACTGGGAATTGAACCAGCGACCTTTCACTTCGCAGGTCAGCACTCAATCCACTGAGCCACACCAGCCAGGCTCAAGGTTATTTTTATTAAACTGTCTGCTGGGCAAGCAAAACACACATGTAGGCTAATATTGGCCCTCAGGCTACCACTTTGTAATCCGTGGATCTTGTAGAAATTTCTATGTCATCATTGTTTGGAGCCAACATTAGTACTTAAAAAGTACCCATGATTCAAAGAGTTCTATCTATCCCGTTAGTGAGAAACTCGGCCCTGGCACTTACCAGCTCTATGTCTGTGGGCAGGTGGTTTGGCTTCTCTGGGTGACAGTTTTCTCATATATGAAATGGGGCCAGTCATATCCATGCTCCAACCCCTATCCCTGTGGGTAAGGCCCTTACTCTAGGGATGACAGCTTCTCCCCTCCTTTCAGGAACAGGCCTTCGAGAGCAGCCAGAAGTACAAAGAGGGGAAGTACATCATTGAACTCAACCACATGATCAAAGACAATGGCTGGGACTGACCCCTGCTCTTTCCGCATGTGGCTCCAGCCCGGCCTGGCCGCCAGGGGGCGCCACTGGCTTCCCTTCGCTGCCAGAAGGGAGCTCTGGACCCTCAGAGCCCCTGCGGAGGACGGATCCAGCTCCTGTACTTATATTTTACTGCATGCACTGTGACCTTGGGGGGAGATCAGAAAGTGGACGACCACCCCCGCCCCCCACCTCCCTGCGATCTGGCTGGCTTGGATCTCATTTTTTAACCTCTTCCTGCCCCGCCTATTCTATAGATACGGCCTGTGTGCTGTGCTCAGAGCCCAGTGCACCATCTGCCCTGTGAACGCCTCCCACTGGGCCCCTCTTACCGCACGCGTGTCTGCTCCCCTTGTTCTGTAGCGTTTGTATATAATAAAACAATGGAGTGGAGACAGCCCCAGGCTCGTGTGGAATCGAAAAGGGGGATCTCAAGTGCGGATTCCTGCCTCTATAGACCCATTCCATTCTGAGCTCCAGTGAGGCAGCGGGTAGGCACCAGGGTCAAAGGTGGTTGTCTGCGCTCCTGGGGCCTGGCTGCAGTCATCTTCTGTAGGACCCAGGAGAGGTCGTGATTCACAAGCCCACTCTGGCTGCATAGACCTTGACCTCAGCTGATCTGCATCTTCTTAGCTTTAGCGTTTTGCTACCGCCCAGGGGCAACTCTCCAACTACAACTTCCAGTGGCCCCAGCGGCATCTCTCGATCTCTGCACCCAAGTGGGCACTGGGCCTGCTGGGAAGTGTAGTTCTCAGGGTTCCCCAGCACGGGACCTTTTGGGAAACGCAGGCACTTGGATAATCTGTAGATCATCCAAGTCAGACTGTAGAGCTGTGGGGACCTCTAAAGTTTTGAGACTAGGATGACGGTAAAGAATGAGAACCAGAAAGGACGTCAGGGTTCGGCTTTCGGTTGTGGACTCCAGTGCCCTGTGTAGTAATATACTCAGGCTGCGTGCCTCCAGCCCTGCTCTTGCCCTCTAGTCATGCTTGTCCCTCCACTCCCCCGTCCTCCGAGTGAATGGGGGGCGGGGGGGCGGGGAGGAGGTGGGTCACCTGCCAGAAAATTCTGAGGCGCCACGGTCTGCCCCAGGACTCCAGGCTCCAACTCAGGGTCCAGGCCCCGCCCCTTCAGTAGCTTGTCCCTAGCTGGGGCTCCCCCCGTGGGAACGGGGACCAGCTGGCCGGAAGCGCCAAACTGCGTCCCTGTCCAAGCCCCGGGGATCAATCAGGCCGAGGAGTTAATTATGTAATGAGGGGGCAGGGGGTCGAGGCTAATGTAGCCTTGGGGGGAGGGGTGAAAACGAGGGTACCCAGGTATCCGGCCCCCTTTGGGACCCCTTCCAGGCCCCAGGGGTCTCCACCCCAGCCCAATTCCAGGGCCTCAGAGAGGGAGGGGCTGTGATGCTGGGTCTGGAGGGGGCTGAGCTTTGAGCTATAAAGCGGGGTATCTCTCAGCACCAGGGAACTCTAGGCATCGTGTCCTGAGGCCAGACTCCATGTATCATCCAAGAGAGTTGTACCCCTCACTGGGGACCGGCTACCGTCTTGGGCCCCCCCAGGCAGTGGCTGATTCCAGCTTCCCGCCTGCCCTGGCAGAGGGCTACCGCTATCCTGGTGAGCTTTGGGGTTAGCTCCTACGTAGGGATTTGGGGGAGGTGGTGTGACCCTGGGCTGGCTTCTTATTCTCTCCCCATCTTTAGATTTGGACACTCCCAAACTGGATTGCTTCCTCTCGGGTATTGAGGCTGCTTCCCGCACTCTGGCTGCTCCCCCACCGCTGCCCCCTCTGCCCCCTCTGCCCCCAGCCCTGGGCACTGAGCCGTCTCCCCCAGCCCCAGAGGCCCTTCATTCACTCCCTGGAGTCAGCCTGAGCCTGGAGAACCAGGAGCTGTGGAAAGAGTTTAATTCCGTGGGAACAGAGATGATCATCACCAAAGCAGGGAGGTGAGGTCAAACGACCCAGCACGTTTCTGGTGGGGGCCTCTTGGGAAATGCAGTTTCTGGTGATGGGGCTAGGTTTAAGGATTTCTAGCGGGGCTAGAGCTCTGCCTAGTTCAGAATGTGACTGTGGCCTGGGTTACTCAGTGACTGGATCAGGGGTCATGTTGTGGAGAGTCTGTTTAGTGTGTGGCTGGTTTAGAGACCAACCTATAGCAAGGGTCATAGGTCAGTCTCAGCCACGGTCGGAAAGTCTGGCTGGGTTATAACTTAGATGCTCAGTCTGCAGCTAGAGTTGGGGCTCAGACTGTGACTAGGGTCAAGGGACAGCCAGTGACCAGCATCGGGGAAATCTGGCTATGATCAGGGTTAGGGTTAGGGTTAGGGTTAGGGTTTGTCTGTATGTGACTAGGTCCAGGGTCACCCTGGTGGCAGGAATATGGTCAGTGTGTGGCCTTGGTTGGAGTGGGGGGGGGTCTTTATCTAGGCTAGGAGCTCAGGCCTAGCATGGGATCTTCTGCCCCAATGAAAGCAGGGCTTTTTTTTTTTTTTTTTTTTTCCCATGAAGCAAGTTTGTACAGCAGCTACAGATTCTGGTGCTGGTTATCAGGCGAGGAGGCTCCTGGCAAGATTTCCGGAGGAAAAGTGTGTCACCCCTGCTTCTGCAAATGGGTTTTGAGGGGCCAGGAGTCAGACGTCCGAGCTCTGACCCCGGTCAGATCATCTAACGTTTTGTGTTTCCCGTCGATAAAAGTGGGATGAAATAAGCTTCCAGACCCTGCCCTCAGGTCTAACTCCAGCTTGAATGTTCTTTGACAAAACTCTAAGCTGGTGACCCTGTCCCACTGCTGATGTTGTACCTGCCTCTAGTTGCTCCAGGCCTCTCCTATCTTCTCCCCCATACAGACGTATGTTCCCTGCTTGTCGAGTATCAGTCACTGGCCTGGACCCCGAGGCCCGCTACCTGTTCCTTCTGGATGTGGTACCAGTGGATGGAGCTCGCTACCGCTGGCAGGGTCGGCGCTGGGAGCCCAGTGGCAAGGCAGAGCCCCGCTTGCCTGACCGAGTCTACATTCACCCTGATTCTCCTGCCACTGGTGCTCACTGGATGCGGCAGCCTGTGTCTTTTCATCGTGTCAAGCTCACCAACAGCACACTGGACCCTCATGGACACGTGAGCCCAGGCTGGGACCCCAAGGTGGGGGGTGGGCGTGGGGCCCAGGGCAAGGGGTCACTCCTGTTTCTTCCCTCCCAGCTGATTTTGCACTCCATGCACAAGTATCAGCCCCGCATACACCTAGTGCGGGCCGCCCAGCTTTGCAGCCAACACTGGGCGGGTGTTGCCTCCTTCCGCTTCCCTGAGACCACGTTCATCTCTGTGACAGCCTATCAGAACCCACGGGTGAGTGACCTGCTTGAGGGGGAATGTTTCCTGTCTTGTGTTGGTGGTGGCCTGTATATATAGCATGCCCTTAAAGAGACTCAAAATCAAGGTCACACTGTAGTCACTGGCAGAGCGGGTACAGCCCGGAAAATAAGGACCCCGACATCACCAGGGGTGGTGGGTGGTGGCACTCTGCCCAGGCTGCAAGAGCTTTGACTCTGAATGTGTGCCCCCAGATCACACAACTGAAGATTGCAGCCAACCCCTTTGCCAAGGGTTTCCGGGAGAATGGCAGAAACTGTAAGAGGTGGGCACCATTCATTCATTCACTCATTCATTCAACAAATGTTTATTAATTGTCCACTATGTGCCAGGCACTGTTTATTCATTCATCGATTCAACAAATACTTACTTAGCACCTACTATGTGCCAGGCACAGTTCTAGGCACAATAGCTCCTTCAGTAAATAGGACAAACCAAAGCCCTGTCCTTATGGAATACTCTGGTGGGCAGAGTAAGACAACTAAAGAAAGGAAATATTATATATATTAGGGATAAGTTCTAAAGATAAAAGAAATAAAGCAAGGAAGACAGGAAGAACTGGAGTGAGATATTAGCTAAGACGCCTGGAAAGGTCTCATTGAAAAGAGACATTTGAGAAAACACGTGAAGGAAGTACGAAGGGAGCCACGTGGATATTTAGGATCAGCATGCCAGGGAGTGGGACCAACATGTGCAAGGGCTCTGAGGTGGGAACATACCTGTGCTGTGGCTGGAGTGGAGTAACAGAGGTGAGGTTTAGTTAGGACCTTGGCTTTTATTCTGAGTACAGCCCGAGCTGGCCCTCACCCTCAAAGCAGAAGAGACAGACATTAATCAAAAGATTACCCTAACAAATGTAACAGTGTAACTTGACAATGTTATCAGGGAGGGTATGGTACTGTGGGAGGTCAGAGGACTTCTTGGGGGAAGTTACGTGAATTGAGACAAGGATGAGTTAAGCAGGTAAAGAGGGGCCAGAAAAGGGGCCTGAAAGGCAGTGGAGATGGCCAGAGAGAAAGGTGGGATGAGCCTAGCTGCTTCGGAAGGTTTCCATTGATTCTAAATACAATAGGAAACCATCAGGAAGTTCTAAGTGTAGAGTAAGTGCCACCTCTGCTACTTCCTAGTCATTGAATTCTCTGGTCTTCAGTTCCTTCCTCTGTAAAATGGGTATAATAATTAAAACTTAATAGGGTCCCTGAGAGGGTGAATGCCTCGCACCTGGTGCTATTATCATTGTATTTCCCAGGGAGCGAGACGCTCGTGTTAAGAGGAAACTGCAAGGCCCAGAGCCAGTAGCTACAGAGGCCTATGGGAGTGGAGGTGAGTAGTCCCAACGGAAATGGGGCCAAGCCTCAGATGCTGATCCTCCACAGCCCAACCTGTTTCTTCCACCTCCCTAGATGCACCAGGTGGTCCCTGCGATTCCACACTGGGTGGAGATATTCGTGAGTCAGATCCAGAACAGGCCCCAGCACTCAGGGGAGCTGCCCCTGCCCCAGCTCCTCCATGTGGTAGCTCCAGTGCTGAGGCCTACCTTCTGCACCCTGCAGCTTTCCATGGGGCCCCCAGTCACCTTCCAACCAGGTGACTGGGACAAGGGCACAGGGCTGGGTTGTTCTAGTTTGTGGGTGGGTATGTACCTCCCCTGTTCTGATACCTTTCTCCACTTCAGGAACCCCAGCTTTCCTCAGGCTCCAGACTCTGGGTGCCCAGCGCCCTACTCAGCTGCATCCTTAGAGCTGCAGACTGGGCCAGGAGGCTCAGGATACCCAGCAGCTGCACACCCAGCATCCTTTGCCTCCCATTTCCTCCAAGGGGGTCCGTTGCCCTTACCCTTCCCTGGGCCTGGGGCCTACCTCGATGTGGGCTCCAAACCTATGTACTGAGCCATTGCTAGGCCCCTCTGCCTCCCTCCCTCAGTCTTTCACCACCAACTTCCAGTTCCCTTCCCCCAGGCCTATAGCTCCCTCACTTCCACTGGCCCCACCCCCCACACCAAATGGCTGCCTTGGGCCTCTTCCACCCTACTTCACACTTTGACTTCATTCCCACCCCCTCTGGCTTCAAAGCTCCGACTAAGCTGCTGGGAGTCCAGCTGGGGCCAGCTTCCCCTTCCCGACTTTCACCTCAGTGTGAATAGAGGGAGGCTCTGCCTGGCCAAATGGGGCCTTAGGCCAGCACTACCCACGCCTGGGCTTCACCCTTGGGCTCAGCTAGTCGTAGCTCCTGGCCCCAGTGTGAGCCACACCAGTCTGTTCTCAGGAACAGAGTATTTTTGTTAATAAAACTGGAAAGACATCAGTGCTCTGGAAACATTGGGCTAATGGTGTTTGGCCCTGGGAGGGACGGGGTAAGCGAAGGTTTTTGTGGGGAGACCCCCACCCCGATCTAGACTTGCCATTTCCAGCTGCTTGATCTTGTGCACATGCGCAAGTCCATCTGCTCTGGGCCTGGCTCCTCTTCAAGAAAATGGCAGAATCAATGTCCTGAGACACTCATTGTTTTGAGAATAGGGCCGTCTCTGAGAACCCGGCCCTCTACCTAGAACTGTCAGTGGATGGGGACCAGGAGGCTGCGGGCAAGTGAAATGGCCTAGGCTTCACCTTCCTGTGGGGACTGAGGCTCTAGGGCTGTCAAGGTCCCAGCGTGTACCCTGGTCTCAGGCCGGCATCTCTACCACCCCCAATCAAGTCTGACACAAACCCAAAGACCATATTTCTTCTATTAGAATTTTTTCTTTTTCTCAAAATTTTTATCTAAAAACAAACAAAACAAAAAAAGAAAAACAAAAATTATTGGAAACTTCATGGTTCAGGTGGGGAGAAAGGAGAGGAGGAGCATGGAGCGGCAGCTCCAAGCCTCTCCAGAGAAAGTCCTCACCATCGAAGTGCCCTCTGCGGGGAGAGCAGAGCTGGGGACAGCCCTCCATGCCCAGCCTCCATCTGGAGAAGAGGGTAGCGT
Organism: Trachops cirrhosus; assembly: GCA_028533065.1. Taxonomy (NCBI): domain Eukaryota; kingdom Metazoa; phylum Chordata; class Mammalia; order Chiroptera; family Phyllostomidae; genus Trachops; species Trachops cirrhosus. Next base: position 85,175,833 of record CM052540.1, on the reverse strand, counting down.
CACAGTGGTCCAAGGGCCAGAGGAGCTGGAGGGGGAGGGCAGGGACCAAAGGGTCACAGGAAATAGTCAGCCACAGGCTTCTTGGAGGGGATGCCCCGAGTCTCTTGAGGAGCGGCCTCAAAGATGATGAAATCTTTCTGGAGATGCTCATCCAGCTCCAGGATGGCTGCCACGTTCCCACAGCTGTGGTCAGAGAGCAGCAGTTAGTGTGTGTCACCTGAGGTCCCCACCCCCATTGTGACCTCCTGACCCACGCAGCTCACCGGTAGCAGTAGTTGGGTGCCGACCACACAGTGAGCACAGTCTCATTGAAGTGCCACTTGTAACCTTCCATCACCAGCTGGTGGGCACGGCAGATCATGTCAATGTCGTTGGCTGCATTGAACTGAGCCACCACGTCACTGCCAAATAGGTAGCCAGCCCCACGGGGGCTCACACCCCAGCCTGTTGTGTCTGAGGCAAATGAAGGTAGAGATAGGGAGAGATGTTCCTCAAGGGTTCTCTGACTGCCCTCTGCCCTTCAAAGAATATCCTGTCCCCCTCCCCCAATCAGCCCCGTGGGGCAAGAGGACAGCGCCTAAATCTGTTCAGGGGGCAGGGGGTATCCTGAGGGTCAGGAAGCAAATGTTGAAGCAGATAAGTTCCAATGAAGAAACACTTTCCTGACAGTTGGAGCCACCTCATAGTCACAGTGACCGTGCAACTTACTGTCCAACTAGGCACAGGAGAGCGAAAGGAGGCGCTCCTGGGACCACGCCGGCAAGGCAGGTGTGAGCAAGGGCCATCTGGGAGCCGTAAGAGGGCAGTCAGGCACGGCCGTGAGATGGAGGCTGTGTGCGGTACAGCACAAGGAGCCCTGGACTGGTACCTAGGATACTTGACTTTTAATCTCAGCTCTGCTCCATAGCAGCTGGGGAACCGCCAAAAATGAGGGGTTCTCAGGGGTCTACCATCCCAGGTATCTGATCTCTACAGAAGCCCCTGTACATACAGAGAGCCAACAGTTATTTTTAAACAAGCCTCTGATATGCGACCCTAATTCCATCAGAGCTCAAAGCACCCAGCCTCCCACATTCCTGCTCTGAGGGTGCCAGCCAGTCCCTGGGTCAAGCATGGACACCAGTGAAGACCAGCCTGCTCTCCTCTTCCCACAACTTACCTGGACTGACTGTCCCTTCAAGGTACTTGCCTTAACCAAAGGGCTCCCTTAGTCTCTTGCCAAACTAAGGGTAAAGCCTGGCTGTCCCTGCCCCACCTGCCCTCACCTTCAGGATCAGACCAGAGCAGGTCACACATGGGACCATCGTGAGGCACCTCTTGCTTTCGGTCAATTGTCCGGATCTGGTCAAGGGTCTGGATGGAGGGGGAGAGGCCCCCATGCACACAGAAGATCTACAGGGGAAAGCAAAGCAGGACAGTGGGGAGGCTGAGGCCCGGCGCCCTTCTCACCCCTCCCACCTCCACGGAGCGCTGTGGTCAGCCTACCTTGCCATCGATGATGGCCGACAGGCTGAGGTAGTCAAAGATCTCAGTGCAGTAGCGCCACACGGTCACCGAGCCATATTTGCGCAGGCACTCGTCATAAAAGCCGTAGACCTGGGTGATCTGACGGCTCTCGTGGTTGCCCCGGATCAGGGTGATTCGGTCAGGATAGCGAACCTGGAGGTAACCACAAAGCCAGGGCTGGGGTCGAGGCTCTGCCCTTTCCTCCTAGATCTCCTCCCATCTGCCAGCCCCACTCCATCCTCATCACCACCACCATCCTGCCCCAGACTGATGTCCCTCTGTCATCTCTTGTATGAATGGTGTTGCACCCACCTCATAGGCTCCCAGTCCCTCCTCCAGAGAATACGAAGCTGACCACCACCATCCCCACCGCCCCATCAACTACAGACCTAATGGCTCTTCCTTTATCTACAAGATAAGAGATCAAGTCCTAAGCAAGACATTCAAGGCTCTTTGTCATCTGGCCCCTTACAACTTCTCCCACCAGTGGATGCTGTATCCAGGTGAACTCAACCCCTTGTCACTTGCTGAACAGAGCCTTTATTCCCTCCCCCTACAATGCCACTCCTCTGACCTCATCCTCTAGGGGCCCAATTACATGGCCTCAAGTCAAGGAAAGCTTCTGTGACCACCCTGCCAAGCAGAATCTGTCATCAGCAGCAGCACAGCTCAGAGGTGGGGGTGGATGAAGCAGGAGAGGAGGGCGAAAAGGATGCAGACTGGTCAGGCCTGAGGCGGCCCAGGTTTGGGCTCCAGAAGACAGCAGTTCCCACCTTAAGTGCCAGCAGCAGGAGGAACGTTTCAACACTGTAGAAACCACGATCCACAAAATCCCCCATGAAGAGGTAGTTGGTCTCAGGGACGTCGCCACCCACCTGGGGGGAGGGAGAAGGTTCTGCTCGGTCCTAAACTGTCCCCTATTCCCCACTGTGGCCCGTTTTCAGTCAAGTTGAAGTCCTTCTCCCACAAAGGGCCCACCTAACTAGAGGCCTCTTGCCCCCATTCCACTCACCAAATTCAAACTCTCCCTCTCAAAGGGGCCTTCCAGTCAACCCTCCAGGTCACCCTCCCCTGTCTTTACCCACACTCACTCTGAACAGCTCCTTGAGGTCATAGAATTGTCCGTGAATGTCACCGCATACCTGGGAAGTGAGAAGGTGGATGGGACCTCAGTCTGAAAGCCTCTGCTCCTGGGCACTATCTTCCAATTATCAGTCTTGGCTACACCTCTATTCTCAGGGCCCAAAATCTACTCTCCCACCCCAGGTAGCCTGGTCTGGAATCAACCTCCACCCCACACTGACTGCCAACTATTCCCTGGGCAAGAGCTAGAGCCAGGTCTTTCCAGCTGGACCTCTGCTCCTGGAGGACCTGGCCCTTCCTTTCCCTTCTCCCCTTAAGGTACCCAGAATGAAGTTACTAATAACAACACACAGGAACAGATGGTGTAGAATCACTCGCCAAATTAAAAGCCATTCTGCCCTGACCAAGAGTATCCCTCCAACAAATCAAAAGACCCTTCCCAAAACATGCATTTCTTATAGCAAGGGTCCCTTGAACGTGAGGCTACCGAGGATAAGAGAGCCCAAAAGACTACTGGAAATGTATTTGTTCCTAAAAGACCTAGCCAGGCTCTGGAGAGACAGAGTGTACTTACTGTGACTGGCGAATCCACCCTCTGCACGTTGCTCTCCTCTACCAAGATCTCTCTGGAGACAGAAGACCAGCGTCACCACAGCCAGGCCAGCCTAGCCCAGCCCAATCCCTGACGACCTTTTATGGGGGGAGGGGAGGGTTTGTGGCAGTCCCTGAACCTCTATAGGGTAGGAGTGAGGTGTGCAATTTCTCCAGGACAGGCTGACCACGGCCCCCACTGCTCTCAACACCCATGGTTCCCCTACTGTCAACAGGCCAAAGCCCGAACACTTATTCCAGGTTTCAAAGCCCTCCTGAGTGGGCTGGGACTTTCCCAGCCTTGACCACGCCCCAACCTCACTGCTTCCTTTCATGCATCCAGCACTCCCAGAAAACAGATCTCCTCTCCCACAGAGCCCTCTGCTTCCACTGCTCCCTCAGCCTGGAGTGTGCGATGCTGCGCCCCTGGCTGAGCGCTTACAGTCCCTCTCTGCCCGTCACAGGGGGCTGCTCCAAGCCTGTCAGAAGGCATTCAGGCACTTGTCCTGGGCAGGCCAGTCATCAAAGGAATCTTCAATGTGAAACAGTGTTGCTACTTTTTCATTGTTTATTTAGGGAAGTGAGGACTTGGTCCTTTCACCTCTCCTTGCAGTGCAGTCTACTTCTACCTCAGTGAGCATGACACAAAACCACTGTCAGGTTCAGACACCCAATTTAAGTAGAACCGTTCATTATTCCCAGCTTTTATCCTTGATGATAACAGCAGCAGTGAACATTCTAGTTCACACCTCGTGCCAGCCTATAGTAACAGCTTTGCATGGATGATGCATGCAATCAAACCACTGCCCTCAAGGGCAGGCACTGTGATCATTCCTACTTCTCAGATGAAGAAAATGGCCGAAGTCCTACAGGTGGGACTTGAACCAAGGCAGCCTGGCTCCAGAGTATGGAGCTCTTTCATCAGGCTACTCTGATGTGGCCTAGGCACTTGCTCAGCCCTCACTCTTTCTGCTCTCCTCCCACTAGAGGAGGCCCCTCTCAACTCAGGGCTTCCTACCCGGTCCCTCAGGGTACCCTTCATAACAAAGGCAGCTTCAGGGAGGTGTGCTTTGGCTTTCTGGGAATGGGAGAAGGCACTGGCTTAGTCTCAGTAACCAGGCTCTCCCACCTGTACTACAACTTGTGTGGAACATCCTTTATACTGTTTATAATAACCTTTCCAACTGACTTGGGAAGCTTCTTTTCACCCTCATCTGACAAATGAAGAAACTGAGGCTTAGAGAAAAAAGGGGCAGGATTAAGGTCCCAAGGCTGGAGGAGTGTCTGAATTGAAACCCAGGAGCCCAACTGCCTGAGAATTTATGCCAGCCCCTTCCTCACTCCAGGTCAAAACCCCACCCTAGTGCTAGTAAGGCCCCAGCGTGGTCTGGAACCAGGCCCAGCCTCCGACCCACGTCTGTCACCTGCAGCGAGTTCATCACCAGCCCTCTCAAGGCTCACACCCACTCACCTATCTTCAACAACTAACATGACTTTCGTAACTGCTTACCAAAGTGCCAGGGCCTGTCCCTGGATATGAAGAATGTCACTGAGTTTCATAATGGTTTCAAAGACTTGGAGAGGTAAAATGACTTGACCAGAGTCACACTGTTCATAGAGATGGAATTCATATTGAGGACCACCTGATTCAAAACCCTCTGCTCTTCAGCCCTGGCTGGGTCACTCAGTTGGTTGGAGCATCGTCCCATACACCAAAAAGGCTGCGGGTCTGATCCCCAGTCGGGACATGTACGGGAGGCAACCCATGTTGCTCCACCATATCGATGTTTCTCTTTTCCTTTCTCTCGAAATCAATAAATATATCCTTAGGTGAATATTAAAAAAAAAAAGGCTCACGCTTCGAATATGCTGACTTTTTAGGCTCATACAGTTCAGGCCTCCGTAATTCCCAGGGTTTGAGTCTGTATGCCCTCTGAGCAAGCTGAAGCTCTTGACACTATCGGCCTTGGTCTGGGTCCCATGTGGGTCCCCAGGAGGCGCCATGGCCAGGTGCTAGAATTGGCCCTTCTTCAGACTGGGCCTGGAATGACAGTGGCCAACTCGGGCCTCAGTCTAGTACCTAGCTCCATCTCAGTTTCAGCTGGGCACAACCTTCCCACACCAGTTCTCTGTAGCTCCCTGCTAGCTCTCACACAGCCCAAATGTCTCTGCCTGGCTGTCCATGAGCATGAAGTATAGTAAAAGACCTGGATCCAAAACCAACCTCCCCTCCAACCAGCTATGAGACTGGGGGCAAGACATTATCCTCTCTGAGGCTTGGTTTTCTCTTCTGTGAAGTAGTTAACCCTGCCCTGCCTATTCACTGGGCTGTGGCAAAAAACAATGGAGAATATGAATATATATATATATAACACTTCTCTGTTAGTCTGGAAACTCCACCATGCTATACAAGCATTAGCCATCACCACCGCCAAACTGACCCAGGTCCTGTAGGGGGAGATAAGACTTTTGGGAAAAAGACTGGTGCCAGGTAGCAACTGGTTTAAGTTCCTAAAAATGCCAACCAAGACAGAGGAAGCAAGCAAAACATGGAAAAGCCACAGACAAGCATTTAAAAAGAAGCTCTGCCTGTTCACCAAACCCATGTAGGGAGCTACAGGTCCAGGGTGCAATGGGGGTGGGGGCGAAGTCAAGTAAAGAGCCTGATGGCAAGTTCAGAACACAGCTCTGTCACTTTCTCTCTGGGTGACCTTCCTCAAGTCACTAATATTCTAGGAGTCGTGGCCTCCCGTTCTGTAAAATGGAGCAAACATTCCAACCTCACAAGATTGCTGCAGGGAGAAAATGGTAGAGAGTCTTTGCCAGGACAAAGCCACGCTAACAGCTCTTTGGGCCTGTTGTTCAATAAATGCAGGGCAGTTCTGCTGGCTCTTTTCTCACAATTCTCCAGCTTGTGGAAGCCCGTCAGACAGTGCCTCAGAGGAGAAAGAAACTGGTCTCCTCAGTGTTGCCCACATATCTCGGGGTCTCCACTCCTACTGTCATTCTGCTTGGAATGCCTTCCTCCCTGGCCCTGCTCCCATTAGTTATCCAAATTATTTTCATCTTTCAAGGCCACCTTCTCCTAGAAGCCCCACCTGATGTCTCCAGTCCGTATCAGCATACCAATATTGCCCTCTTTCTACACAGTACTGAAATGATAACTTCTAATGATTGTTGTGCACTTACACTGTACGAAAGCACTATGCTAACTTCATTCCAAGCCCTAACTTAATTGACTATAATCATCTTATTAAGTACTATTACTCTCACTTTGCAGATGAAAAAACTGAGTTTCAGAGACCTCAAGATCACCAATACAGCTTCTAAGTTGCAGAGCTCAGATTCTGACCTACAGTCATGACATTCCAAAGCCTGGGATTTTTTTTTTAACCTTTACCCAAGGATACGTTCATTGATTTTTTTTAGAGAATAAGGGAGAGCATGAAAGGGGGGGGGGTGGAGAGGGAGGGGGAGAGAGAGAGAGAGAGAGAGAGAGAGAGAGATAGATAGATATGGGGAGAGAGAGACAGAGTGACAGAGACAGACAGAGTAAAAAGTGTGGATGGGTTGCCTCCTGTACATACCCCGACTGGGGACTGAAACTGCAACCTACCCTACGTATGTGCCCCGATCAGGGGTCGAACCCACAATGTTTTGGTGTTTGGGACAATACTCCAAACAACTGAGCCACTCAGCCAGGGTCAAAGCCTGGAATCTTAATCACTACATCATCCTACTTCCCACAGAACTCTTGAGTTGGGCCTCCCTCTTTATGATGCTTAATTCCACTATGGCTTACTTTCCACCAGGACTTAGACTCGCACGCTGATCCAACCCCACCGTGCATTATGGATTGAAAAGGACAGAACACGGAGAGCTGGCTACGGACTCCATCCCCTATTTGCTGGTTGACTCTTAACATGAGTCCTCATCTGTAAAATGGAGACAATACTACCCAACTTTAAGGGTTGTTGCTGAAATTAAAAGTATTTTATAAACCAGTCTTTAGCTTTTCTGCCTTGAACTTCTGTTCTTGCTGGGACTCCCTTTTTTCATCTTATTCCTCAAGGCCTACCCCCGAGGTTCAGTTCCTCCAAAAATCCTTTCCCTGTTGCCCCAACCGATAGGGTTGTTTCCCTGAGCTTTTTAACTACTTTCCCTAACTTCGCTGAAAACACATTACCAAGTACTTGGTAATGCGTAAAGTGTCTTTACCCAGGGCCGTCTTCCCCCTGCAGGCTGGTTGCTCTTCGAGGAAAGTGGCCCTACTCTGCTCTTTTCTGGGAATGTTTCCAGGGTGAGCCAGGCCCCAGGTTCTCGGCTGGATACGCCCTAGCCAGAACCCCTGGGCAGCGGAACCCCTTCCCCACCGCCGGGGGACTCACCGGGCCTTGGCGCACAGGGCCTTGACTTCGCTCTCCTTGATGAGCTCGCAGCGCCGCAGCTGCTCGATCTGCCGGTCCAGGTCGCTGATCTCCGCCATGGCCCAACCCCTCCCCCGGCGCGGGTCAGAGCCGGGGCCGCCGCCCCCTCCGCACCGCACAGGGGTCTCCTGGGAAAGGCGACGACGAGCCCGGATAAGAATGTCCCTACGGGGTCCCAGGGTTTAGAGCGGGCTGGGGGGGGGGCAACTATTTTGAGCTGGGCCGCCCCCCTCCCCCAGCCTCTCCTCACAGCGTCCCACCGCCCCGCTTGCCCCCTGATAACTCCCATCGAACCCCGCGGTCCCGCGCTAGGTACGGTGGCCTACACGGGTCTCCGACTATTACCGCCGCTGTGACTTTGGCTCCGGCTCTCCTGCTCCCTGCCTTCCTACTTCCCTCAGCTTTGCTCCGCCGCCACCACCGCTTCTACTTCCGGCCCCGCCGCGGCAGCAAAGGGAGCGCAGTTCCGCCGCGCGTCGGATGTGGCGTCATACACACCCTCCCCGTCCCACGCCGGGCCCTTAACCCCGCCTCTCGAGCCTAAGAATGGTAAGGAGGTGGAGGAACCGGATGTCAGCCCCTTGCCGGCGCAAGTTACTGTGGGCCCGGCGGGTTGTCGCTCTGAGGTCTGAGACACCCTAGCCGAGTCACCTCCAGTCTCAAGGAAACTGAAGCTTAGCCGGGGCTCTCTGCCTTGTAACTTTCTGTTACACTTTTACCTGTTTTAGGCGGCCTCCCCCATTACAGTCTCTGAGAAATGGAACTTTGGTTCAGACAAATGGTTCACCCTTGCAGCCTCACTGCTTAGAACAAGGCCTGGCACAATAGGCCTTCATAAGTAGTTATTCAATGAATGAAGGGATAGTTGTGAGCTTAATTCTCTCCTCATTGCCACAAAAAAAAATCTCCGCCAGGGAGGACCTCTGAAGTTAGAGGCAGAAAGGAGTGCACCAAGCTTATGCCTCAGTCAACATGGCCTCCCATATTACAGAATGGCCCCCTTGATAACCCTAAATTGCTTTCTGTTGTCTACAAGTTTTATTCCTTTTTTTTTTTTAAGGAGGGAACTGGCTCAGAGAGGTTAAGTAACTTGTTCATGTTTGCATAGCTAAGAATTTGGGGTTTGAATTAAGGTTGAAATTTCAACCTAGGAAAGCTGTTACTTAAGACTTTCTGGAACTCTGTCCTACGAAGTTCAAGACTGCCTAAAGTGTTATTTGAGTTTCTCTGTTTCTCTAGGCCCTTTAAGCAAACTTCATGGTGTCTTGCACAGGCTGCTCCCTTTTGGAAAGTCCTTTTCACTATCTTCTATTGACCTTCGATTTTCATGTGCCTTATTTCAGATGTTTCAGAGTTAACAGTAGGCACAGAAGTGAGGGCTAAAGTTTTGAGAGGTACTTGGAGAGGTTGGTTTTGTAGGTAGGCAACAAATGCAAATGTGCAAAGAGAGAAGTTCTTAAACTCCTAGAAGTTCCTAGGTAAATTGGTTCCGTGCCTATCACTACATGGATTTGGTAGGTTCAGAGAGATCAGAAAGGTCAGGATTTTTTTTTTCTCCCCTGCAGGGAGCTCATACAGAAAAAGGTCCATATCAGGAAACTTGGGAAGTGGCAGAAATACCAGGTCCCTGGTTATGACTAGGATGTTTTATCAACTGAGACTCTGGTATATACTGCTGCACTCCACCCTGGGTGAGGGAAGGGCTCAAGGCATGGCCTAGAGAAGTGCATGGCCCTCATTCTGGCTTCAGGGAATGCAGCAGCTACAGGCTCAGTTCTTAACCTGGAACCTGAGTTCTGTGTTTGTGCCTGCATTGTTGAGGTGTTGGAGAAGATTCCAAGTTCTTCAAGGGATTCCACAGCTCAAGAGAGTAAGAAGCCTGCTCTAATCCCATTTTCTATTCGGATGGGAAGATGGACAAGCTCACCAGTTTAGATTGAGGTATGCATTAATAATCTTGTTTCCACCAAGAAACAGTGCCATCTCCAGCAATGATAATGGCACCTACTCATATAGAACACTACATTGCCTGCTCGTAGACTGGAAATCTTGACTTTTGTCAGTGGCTGTTTTGTCACAAGGACCACCTGCACCCGGGAGTTCTTGGCCTGGAAGTGAGACTGACCCTGCTGCCTCATACAGCAGGCAGTTATACACACACTCTCCCATTATGAGTCTTATCTGATGCCGCTGGTAGAGAGGATAAGAGACCTTGGTGGTTTGAAGAAAATTTCACAAGCTTTCCTCTTGAAGCCCTGGGCAATTATAAAACAAAGAAGGAAATGCCTGCCCCACCCTTTACCTTTTTCCTGACTAAGAAGGAAGAACATAAAACAAGGGTTCTTTCTGCCCTGGCTGGTGTGGCTCAGTGGATTAAATGCCCACCTGCAAACCAAAGGGTTTGATTCCCAGTCACAGCACATGCCTGGGCTATGGTCCAGGTTCCCATTAGGGGGGTGCGTGAGAGGCAATCACACACTGATGTTTCTCTCCCACTTTTTTCCCTCCCTTCCCCTCTCTAAAAATAAATAAATAAAATCTTTAAAAAAAAAAGGTCTCTTTCTTCTGGACTGCCACCTCCCTGGGCCCTCCCCTGACCCAGACACTATAGACAGGGACAAGAAACTCCCCCTTAAATAGTTGTTTATTGGCAGTGGGCTGGAAAGAGCACTGGAGTTAGCATACACAGACAACACCACGCACCAATGTCACAAGGAAGGCAAGAGTGGGAAACAGCAGCCTGGAGCCCCTGATGAGGCCCCCTCTTCAAGTTTGCATGTGGGAGGGGGCGGGGCCTGGAGTGTTGAGGGGGCAGCCTTAGAACACTTCTGTTCAGTAGGCGTGGTTAGAGATGAAGAGGGACTGGCTGGCTGCAGCCCCGGCCTGACCGCTTGGGGTGTACTTTCCTTGGCAGGCGAGGCTGTTGGCCTGAGAGGGGAGAGGAGCCAGAGTAAGAAGGTCTGTTCTCAGAATCCCATCCACCCCAGCACTCTCCCCACCTCCTGCTCCATCCTCACCAGTGCTCGCTTGATGTATTCCTCCTGGGCAGTCTTCAGGTTCTCCTTCTTCCCACCCCAGGCCTTCAGGGCAGAGGCCTGCAGGGCTCGGCCATAGGAGAAGGTCAGGGCCCATGGCTTCAGCAGGGGGCACTTGTTGATTGCGTTGAGGTTGATGGATGCCTCCTCCTCACTCTGACCTCCAGACAGGAAGGTGATCCCTGTAAAACAAAGGGTGAAATGGCAGGAGGGATTATAGTCAGAGACCCAGGGCACTGGCAGGAGTTCCTAGAAGCTGACCCGGAAATCACACCAATGGGTATAAGGATTGTGGGTACAATCTCCCAGAGGGCAATGTGAGAGTATGCGACTCACCAGGGACAGCAGGAGGCACTGTGCGGCGCAGTGCAGTGACAGTTGCCATGGCAATCTCCTCATTAGAAAATTTCTGGGTACAGGCATGGCCTGGGGTGACCATATTGGGCTTCAACAAGGTACCTTCCAGGTAGATGTGGTGGTCGCTCAGAGCCTTGTAGACAGCAGCCAGCACCTAGGGCAGGACCAAAGTGGGGACCGGAGTCAGCCCCAGAGCCCCCGGTCCAGCTACCTAACCCACCACACTGCCTAGGCAGGCAGGTAACCTACCTTTTCAGTTACGTACTGACAGCGCTTCAAGTCATGGTCCCCATCGGGGAGGATCTCAGGCTCCACAATGGGCACGATGCCATTCTGTGGAGTGAGGGAACAGAGTAGCCATGAGACCTCCTAAACTGGAGCCCAACCTATAGCCCTCCAGAGCTACTGGCCAAGGTCTTATCTCCATGAAGAGAGTGACTCAGCTTTGCAGGGCTGTAGGAGACAGGATCTCCTCAGATCCACCCTGTCTTGCCCCCGCGCTCCACGTCCCCAGGACCAAGCCTGATGACTAGTAAGGATGTGGAACAGTTGCTGCCTTGGAGGATGTAGATATCCTGGTGGATGGGTGGCAGGCTAGCTGACACTCTGCAACCAAACAAGGTGGGAGCTGGCCTGTGGGGGACATGCAAGCCCACCTGCTGGCAGATGCTGGCATAACGGGCCAGAACGTTGGCATTTTCCATGATGGCAAGGGATGAAGGGGTGTGTTCCCCAATCTTCAGCACACAGCGCCACTTGGCAAAGTCAGCTCCATCCTTCTTGTACTGGGCGCAGCGCTCAGACAGCCCATCCAGCCCTGGAGAGGGGATGCGGAAGTCAGCGTGGCAGAGGGGGCAGGTGGCTCCCACTTACCCTGGGCACCCAGAGGGGCACCGACTGCATGGTATGGTCGGTAGGGCAAGATGCCAAAAAGGTCTCACCTTGAGTAGTAGTCTCGCCATTTGTTCCTGCCAGGGGTACCACGCCCTTATCTACCTGTCAGGGTGGGACAACATAAAACATGTAATTGATCTCTGCTACCCTTTTCTGCTCTAGAGCCCTACTCTGCCCCCACCTTAATCTCTCAAGTGGCGTCTCCTGGTCTGTAAATGTTTTCATGTAGTTACAGTATATGATCCTATGAGGCAGGACACGTGGGGCTGTTATTTGACAAGAGTCTGGGCTCCTACTACTTCCTAATTCTGTGATCAAAACACTTCCCTGCCTTGAGCTTCTGGCTTTCACCTGTACAGCGAGGGTATTGCCTTGCTCTTAGAACTTCAAGGGTTAAAAATACCAAGCAGGGCGCACTGTTTCTAGCTTTCCTTACGTGGATCTGGGGCAGATTCCACCCAAGTCTGCAGGCTCCCAGCCCAATGTTTACCCCCAGCGTATTACTCTGGATTTTTCTTCCCCAAACTTATATCTCATATCCCGAGGCCCAGCCTCCTCACCTTGATGCCCACAACGCCACCTTTGGATTTGATAACTTGGGGGAAGGGACGCCCATCATCTGTCTTCTGATAGAGTGTCTCATGGAACAGGATGACACCCCCAATGCAGGGATTCACACGGTCATCAGCAGTGAGCAGCAGCTGGCGGTAGAAGCGCCGGTTCTCCTCGGTGTTCTCGGTGCCAATGGACTGCAACCGCTTGGCAATGCTCCCTGGAGGGGAGCAGCACACAGTCTTAAGGGGATCAGCCTGTCACCCCAACCCTGGGCCCTCCCTGCACTGTCCTGCCCGTACCAGTGGACTCATCTGCAGCCAGGATGCCCTTGCCCGGAGCCACGATGCGCTGAGCGATGTCAGACAGCTCCTTCTTTTGCTCCGGAGTCAGTGCTGGGTATTGGTAGGGCATGGTGCCAGTCAGTTTCTGGGCAGAGGACACAGGGGGAGCACTAGTTAGCTGGGTCTTTCCATGGTCTCCAAATGAGCAGGGCCCCTTGCCTGGAGGTCAGGGCAAAGACTCCCTACCTCCCCTGCCCCATTCCCAGCAGGTTTTGGGGTACCTCCTGTCCCCAGCTCTCCCCTACACCCGACTTCCCTATATTAGGCCTGCCTCCTGTACCTTTCCTAACTCTGTGTGTCGCTGGGTTTGGCCCAGCTGAGGGTGGGGTTGCACACTGGCATCTGGGGTAAAGGAATAGGCCAGAGCCATGGACAGGTGGCTCATGTAGAAGTTGGACCCTTCGGGCTTGCGCTTTGCCATGGGGTCACCTTGCCTAGAAGCAAAATCGAACCGAAGTCTTTCAGAATATGGAGGTCCTGCATAAGGCAGGGGGCCCAACCCCCTGGTCTGGAAGGACCCAGAGAAGAGAAAGGTCTGTATACTTCAAGTCACACAGCAATCCAAGGGCCAGATCTGAGAGTAGAACCCAGATCTCCCGACTGCCACAGGAGTGTTCCTTCCAATCCACCCAAGATCCCACAGCTGAAACAGGCACCAAGGCCTCAAGGACATCCCAAGGTCAGGCTTCCCCACCCCAGGGTGGGGGAGGGCATTAGGAAAACGGTGTTGAGAAAACGGTAGAAGGAAATCAGAGCCTAGGAAAGGGCAGCAGAGGAAGCCCAGCCCGAGGACGAGGAAAGGGGTAAGGTTTGCCGATCTCACTGCTCGTGCAGGGTAAGAGTGTGGCGGAGAGGCAAGTGCCCCACCCCTTCCCCCTGAAACACGCTCCCGTCTGCTCGCAGGGCTGCATCTGTCCAAGCTCAGAATCAAGGTCACCCGATAAGAAAAGACAGGGAAAGTGTTAATGGGGCAACAGGCGTTCGTTGCCAAGGCTTGTCCCTTCCTCGCCAGGGGCACCTGTCTCCCAGGACAGGAGCCAACCACCCACTTTCGGAACCCTGAAGCAGTATTTGAGCTGGCCCCCACCCCTCTCAGCCTCTTAAAATCCCTGCAGAGGCAAAGGGGCCATAATCCTTTGCACCAGGGGTCCCTGCAAGAAAATGGGATGGCCTTTCATCTCGTCGTGCTTCCTCCCCCGCCATGACTCAGCGCGCAGAGCCTCCGCATTGCGCAGTAAACCGAGTGAGCTCCAGCTAGAGAGGGTTGGGGGTCTTGGCTGGAAGCTTGTGTGTGTGGAGGCGGGGGGCGGTGATGCTAGGATCGGGGTCAAGGGGCTCTCCCGACCCGCCAGGGCCCCAGGATCTTTCTCCATGGTCCTTGACCCTCACACGTGGCGAAAGCGCTCACCTGGCACAGGAAAGGGGCGGGTTTGCGCGGTGCAGCGGTGGAGGGCAGCGGGATGGCGACTTAGACCGGGGGGAACGAACGCAGCAGTCGTCACCACTTCCCAGGTTCTGCGGCGCGTTCCAAGAGGAACGCAGCCTATTAAGCTCCCGTGTGGGCGGTGCAAGGGGCGGGGAGGAAGGAGGAGGGAGGTGGTGCCGCCTTCAGTGCGCACCGCTCCACCCTCCGCCGTTTTTTTTTTGTTTTTTTTTTTTTTTCTTTTGCTGGGGCCGTAGGCGCCTGGTCATCCAATTGCAGGCGAGGAACTATGGGAGCCACCGCCCCCAAAGGCGAAGCCCCGAGGCGGAGAGAACTAGGCCCCTCCCCCAAACCTCCACGGACGTGACTCGGGCCACATCCCGCGCGGGTCCGGACCCTCCCCTCTCCCTTTCCTCCCAGCCTGACGCACTTTGGGGCACCGTGACTCAGCCGTTTTTTGGCACCGGAGGGTATGGGGATTGTGGGGTGGTGGGGGCGGGGGCACGGGTGGAGGAGCCCGAGAAGACCGAAGCTCAGCTTCCCCTCCCAGGCCGGGCCCAGCCCCAGCTTCCGACTGTATGGTGCAGAGTGCAGCGAGTGTCACGTAGTCGCTGATTCGAGAGTTAGGAGGTCTGGCAACCTCGCCTGCAGGCTGGACTTGGCGGGCTCTGGGACACTGGGCCGCCCCTCTCTGTGTCACTGGCCCAGGAGTAAGAGGCCGAGGAAGAGGCAGCAAGTGGACGTACATTGAGCGCAAGGAGGTGGCCAGGCTGGCTGGAAGCCAGGCGGCAGCGGTTCTCGGTGACCCGCCCCAACCGCGCCCCATTGGTGCCTGTCACTCCAGCGGCCGCTCTGTCAGGGGCCGATCTGCCTGAAGCCCCGGCGTCACGCAAAGCCAGACCATGAGGCAAGTGGCCGGCTGTGCTCGGCCCAAGCAAGTCAGAGCCCCTGCGAAACTTCTCCCTTGGCCCTGACATCTCACTACCAATAAAATTGGTCTGGCGCTGGTCAGCCTCCCAGATACATTCTCAGCCCCTCTCCCCTCATTCTAGGTCTCCCCTGCTAATCCTGATACCTTCAGCCCGACCCCACCCCAACTGTGTCCGCCTGGGGCCCACCTGGATGGAGGAGACCGAAGAAGCGGGCACAGCCTGGTCAGCAGCGAGTGAGCCAGGCCGAACCGGGCTGGGTTATAAAGGCAGCTCCTGCCCTCCCCCAAACTATGTCCCCAACCTTCTCCAGTGACCCCTGCCCTTTCCTGCCACAGATTCCCTGGCAGAGACCTATATTTAGGGAAACCTGAAGCTCCTGACATTCAGGCCAGCATGGGGCCCAGAGTGAGAAAAGGGGGAGGGAGCTGTGGGCCTGCCATATTTTGAGGGTGGGGGAGGGCCCCCTGCCCACTCACCAGTACTTCAGAGGAAATTTCTTCCTTGGATATCCAGACTGAGGCCCTCAAAAGGGAAATAAATCTTTGGACAGGGATCTGTGGGGAGAGAAGGGGAAAGGGGACTCATGTGGCCCTCCCTGCCTCTTCCTCTGATTTCCTGCCCTTCCTACTGGGCTCTGATAGGGGCTGTTACCATTCTCTAGAGCCCACTTCTTCTTTTTCTTTTTTTTTTTTAAAGATCTGATTTCTGCCCTGGCTGGCATAGCTCAGTGGATTGAGCACGGGCTGCGAACCAAAGCATTGCAGGTTCAATCCCCAGTCAGGGCACATGCCTGGGTTGCGGGCCAGGTCCCCAGTGGGGACCACATAAGAGGCAACCACACATTGATGTTTCTCTCTCCTTCTCCCTCCCTTCCCCTCTCTAAAACTAAATAAATAAAATCTTTTAAAAAAAAAATCTGATTTCTTTTTAGAGAGACGGGAAGGTGGGGAGAAAGAGGGAGAAACATCGATGCATGAAACATCGATGAGTTGCCTTCCAGCACTGAACCTGCAACCCAGGCATTGTGCCCTGAACGGGAATCGAACCTGGGTGATCTTCCACTTTGTGGGAGAAGGCCTAACCCGCTGAGCCATGCCGGTCAGGGCTGGAACCCACTTCTTTCGAGGGAGAGCAGATGCAGGCATTAAACTCACACCTCAAAATCACCAAGAGCCCGTGGACTGTGTATGCTAGGGTACCCTTTATATCCTGATACTTAAGGCCCAAGTTCCTCCCATAAGGCTGTCTATGCTTAGCAGTGCCCCCCACCCTTACCTTCAAACTTGAGCTTACTTGGGGAGGGGAAAAGGAGGGCAGGGACATCTGCCAGACAGAACAGCAGCCCCTCTCTCTGTGGCCCTAGGAAGGGGTTGCAGTCTAGCCAGCCAAGGGCTCTGAGTCTTACTCTGCCGAGAACCAAGTTCTCCACTGCTGGTTCCCAGGCCAGGGAGCCAGGCAGCCCATTTGTAGTCTCAGCGGCCTGGAGAATGGAGTCCTGAGGCCCCTCAGGGAAGAGGGCATGTGGGCCCTGGGGGCTGGCCACTCTCCAGAGGGCAGGGGCTCTGGGTCCTCATCGGAGCTTGATCTCAAAGCAGAGGCAGTTGAGGCTCTGGCAGTCAGGAAGTTGGCACGCACAGGCACAGTCACAGAGTGGGCAGCAAGGAGGGCAACGAGGGGCCCAACCCTAAGGAAGAGGAGAAAGGAGTGAGGGAGCTGGGTAGGAAGAAGGGGGACCAGAGCCCAAAACTGTTCCCCTCTTAGGAGAGAAGGAAACAGAGAGGCCTGGAAAGTCCCATTTGCCCAGTGGAACAGAGAGTACCATCCACTAATCCTAGGAACAAGTCAATTCCCTGTGCTGTTGAGAAATCAGCAAGGAGGCAATGATCCAAACAATTAAGCTTAGGAGCTAGAAGAAATTATTTGGAGGGCTCTTTCTTTCTCCCCATTTTATAAGTGAAGAGACCAAGCACCAGAGAGTGACTGGTCCTGCTAGAATTCAGGTGTCCCAACATTTAGCTCAAAGATGGTTCTACACTTTTGTGGCTATGTGCATTGGAAAGTCAGTAGCCGGGAAAGCACACGCACATTTTCTGTCTGTGATGAAGGTAACTTGTTGGTTTGGTGGACTTCTTGCTTGGTACAAGACCCAACTGCACGATTTCATTGATCACTTCTGAGCAACTGTTCTGTGCCAGGCACACACTGCATTCATGAATGAATTTTTAAAGTCTTTCTAGTGTTCTTTAAAAATGGTAATTTGCGTATTAAAATTTTTAACATCTTAAACAGTTGTATCTCTCTTCATTATCAGAACTTTGAGCAGGGGTCTCCCAAAAGAGGGACTGGCGGCTCAGAGGGGGAATGACCGCCTGAAGGAATACACTCGGGCATGCTGCTGGGGTGGACTGGCCTGCCTGCTTCCTTCCCATCCTGAGAGCCCCCAGGTCCCACTGCCGCCCAAGGCCAGGAACATCAGCTTCTTTCTGGGCCTACAAGGGCAGGGACAGTTCATCTCCTGTCTCCACTGAGCTAGCACGGGAACTCACGCTGAACAATGAATGCTGAAGGAATGGATAAACTAAAGCACATCATTTTTCCCTCTGTAGGCAAAGAAAAAAGTCTTCTCAGTTCCCAGGGGAAACAGGTCTGTCCCTTGAGAAATAAGAACGGCATGTCCTTAAAGACAGGCAGGGAGAAGAGCCTGCTCCAACCCACCGCTCTCCTGTCCTGGGGCAGAGATGATCTGAGACTGCTTCAGGCATGACTGGAGTCAGGCCACATGGCTGGGTGGGACATGCCCAGGATGTGTGACAGAAGATTGGCTCCTTGAGTCCTGAGGCAGAGCTAGTGACAGTCACAGTTGCACAGCTTAGACACAGGGCCAAGCCAGGAATAGGGGAATGACCTTTTGAACAGCTGAGGTTTCGGGGTACGGTGTCAGGTGACTGGTGAGATCAGATATCACTAGGGGCTCCAGTGAGGGAAGGGGACCTACAGTCTCCAGGGAGAAGGGTCTGAATTGGGCGAGGGCTGCTGCCCATAGAAATGGCTCTCAGGGAGGAGGCTAGAAGTGTCACGGTGGAAGGGAGAGAGAAGCAAGTGGTTTTCTTGTGTTTGATGAGGGTGTGGTTGGGGGTGTCTTTGGGGAGTCCCAGTTTGCAGATGAAGTTGGCTCTGTGGGTTTTTGGAGGGCCACACTGTCATTCTGTGCACAAAATTGGTGGCTGACAGAGGTTTCCCTGTCCTCAACTCAGAGAAGGGGGAACTGAAAGCATTTCCTGGCTCTGCCCATTGGATCTGGTCATTAGTAACTAGCTAATGGATTTCTCAACTCCCTCCGGCAGCCAGGTGGCTTCGGGAAGGAATCTGCTGTTTAAGTACATTAAACAAGGACTCCGCAAGACTGTTAACCCTTGTGTTTCTCTAGGCTCTGCAGTTTTTCACTTGATTTCTTTTGCTTTGATTTGGTGAAGGCCAGCCATCTTTGCCAGTTAGAGCTCAGGCCCTGCTTTGAACCTAGTTCAGGCCCAGGTTTGGCTAATTCAAGTTTGGAGACTCAGTTTCCTCATCTCTGAACCCACTTCCTAAGGTTACTGTGAAGAATCAGTAGAAGGAACTAAGCACGACGCCTGGTACAGAGTGAGCGCTCAATAAAGGGAGCTATTCTTGTCCTCGCCGCAGCCATCTTTACCCTGGCGTGGGGTGGGATCACGTGAGAACTTGTTAAAAAGTCTCCAGCTCCAACCAGCCCCAGAACTACTGAGTGGCGGACCTGAATGCCTGGCTTTCTGTTTAAGCCTGGTAGCTGCTTCCGATCGCACGCAGGGCTGAGACCCAACCACTGCGCTACAGCACATCATTCTCACACAGTTACTACTTACCGGCATTCTCCCTGTTCTCTACCGCAGTGCGAGCCCTGTGCGGGCTGGGACCATGTCCATCCTGTTTCCACTGAGCCCCCAGGGCCCACCGTGGGGCCTCAACAATGACTCCAAAAATCTTTGGTTGAGTGAATAAACATGAATGAATTAGAAACTTGGGACATTCTGTGAAAGAAGCAGATCAGGCAGGTTCTGCCCCCAGAGAGGAAGAGGAACCTGGGTTTCCATCCTGGCCCAAGCTTCCAGCAAGTCACTCAAACCTCTGTGAGCTTCAGTTTCTATAGCTGTGAGGTAGGAGAGAGCTTTGTAGTATTTGTGTTTGTTATCGTTACTAAGGAAACTGAGGAACAGAGACCTTAATGCACCAACTATGGTCAGTGCAAGTCACGGATCTGCTTGGTCTTCTAGCCTCATTCTTCCCTCCCAAGGAAGGTCGCCACTTCAAGGGCAGCAGCTTTACTGTCTAACCCTCTGAGCCCCAAATAATTATTGCCTAGGAAGGTGGCCAATTACACTGAACACCTTTAAACCCACAAATGCAAAAGTGGCCTATCCTCTGAAGCCAGGCTTCTCCCTGAGGACTCTGTTCCAACACACTATGGAACAATTTTCTATGTAAGACTCTACTGTGGAATATTGCAGAAGTGACTGATTTCCCTAAGCCAATTTATTCCCCTGCAAAAGGAGGACAGCAGTACTTACCTACGTACCTGCACAGGCATAGAGAGGTGACCAAGGTATGATGTCAAGTTAAAAAAGGGCAAGTAGCAGTTGTAATGACATAATGTATGTGGTGTGACCCATTTTCACCAAAAATGATAGCAAAATTCAGCAGTGATGGTATTGTATGTTAGTATGTGAGAGTCATATACAAAACACAGCAACCTTGGTTAGAAAGCTGACTTATAAATTGCCTTGTGTTTTCTATATATTTCTACATGCACACTTTGTAATCAATACTTTCTGTGACCAGAAAAAATAATATACTGGTTTTTAAAAATACCCAGCTCCTAGGGTTGTTGAGAAAATAATAATGGAACACAGTATTCACTCAAAGAGCAGAAAAAGCTCTGTGAGAGGTTCTGTGTTTTCCTTTTAACTTCCACTTTCAGAAGTGATTACATGCCCTGCATGTTACACACATCGCCTTTCTCCAGCCGGCACCCTGTTTTCCTTTTTCCAGGTGGCTTTCATCACTACACACTATTTGTTGTTGATATTGTTTTTGGCTGTCTCCACCTGACCCAGTACCTGGAATTGTGCCTGGCCTAGCACTGCTGCCGAATAATAAATATTGAACAACAACAACAAAAATGAATGCACAGGTAGTGCCTAGACCAGGGCTCAGGGAGTCAGAGGGCAGTGTGAGAACTCACAGCTTCGGTGGGCTGGGGGCAGCAGGCATCCAGGTAGTGAGCTGGGCTGGGCAGAGGGAAGTCGCAGGCTTCTGCACAGGTCCAGCAACAGTCCTGGGGCCTGGAGGCAGCTTGCTTCCTGCAGGGGTAGCTGCAGTCGGTGCAGCAGCCCTGGGCCTAGGAGACAGCAGGGCTCAGGATCTGGGCCAGGGAGCAGGTAGGGATAACCAAGATGTGGTTTTGGCAAGAGGGGCAGGAGAAAGTTTGGCAGGATACAGCAGGGGAGGAACTCTCTGGTGCCACGAAAAGAATAGATGAGGGGACTAAATGGCAAAGGAGTCTCAGATTAAGGGCCTGCAGATGAGGGCATAGGTTAACCCGGTTCCTCTTCCCCAGAGCCCCCCTTCGGTCCCCACCAGGCTCCTCACCAGCAGGCAGTGCCTAGTCAGCAGCACTAGGCCTAGCAGCAACAAATAGATGCCCACAGCGATGAAGACCACGGCAGGGATGGGGAGCAGCAGGGAAGGACTGCTGACAGGAGCCGGGGTGGGATTCCAAGGGCTAGAGGAGGCCTGAATGAGCACAGGAGGAAGGGGTGACAAGGAGGTAGGAGGGACTGCAGGAACACAGAAACGCCAGGAGGAACATTGAGGTGGCTGGGAAAGGGGAGGAACAGCCACCAGGCAGTGGGGAGAGAGTCAATAGGACTACTCTCTCTTGCCGCCCAAACCTGCCTATTCTGTCATCCCCATTTCAGCACCATGAAGGGCTTGGTGGTCATTCTAGGCTTTACCAAGACTTAACGAACTTCCTTTCAGAATGTCTCTCCAAATGGACCTATTGTCTCTCTGATTCTTTACCATCCCTCAGTCAATATTACTGCCCCTTAACTGTCTTCCAATCTGCAGTTTTGCCTCTTTCCATGCATACTAGCTGTCCCTGTGTGTACCTCCCTTGCTTCCATATCCATCAATGGCTCTCAGTGACTTGGTCCAAACTTACCTCAGTGACAAAAGCCCGGATCTAGTCCCACCCACCTCTACCTCCCTCCCCCAGTTACCCAGCCACACTTACGTCCTAGCAGTCCCCGAAACGCCCTATCCTCTCTCCCTCCCTCTCTCTCCGCCCCCAAGGTCTTTGCCCAGGCTGTTCCCTCTGGAATGTCTTTTCTCACTGGTAAGTTGGCAAACTCTTCATCTCGCAGGGAAAAGCAGGAAAGCGCGCTCCCTGGAGAGCCCCCATCCCTGGCATTCTTTCTCAAAACGCTTATCCTGAGCTGAGGGGCTTGTGTTGAGTAAACAGCGTCTTCTCCAGTGGTGCCGGAGGGCAGGCAAAGTTGGTGTGAGTTTAGGGCGCTGAGGGGACTGCTCCAGAGAGGGTTTAGGGGCCTAGAACTCACGTCCATGGGGCAGGACAGCGCCACTCAGTTCAGGAGCTGCAAAGGAGAGAAAGTCCGGGCCTCAGAGATTGTGAGGCCCCATTGGACTGGGGTGCCCACTCCCTTCCACCCACTTCCTTTGGGGAAACTGAGGCCCAGTGTTGGCCTCTCATCCAGAGAGTAGGAATGAGGATCCCGGGATTCGAGGGCGACATCTCTCTCGGGGGGCCCAGCCCTCTGCTGTGGTCACACCCCGTGTCCCTCCACCCACCCAGCCGCATCACCTGCACCCTCGGGATGGCTCTGCGTTAGGTCCAATTGGCCGTTGTGGCTGCACAGTCCATAAACCTCCCGCGGCTTCCTGCTATTGCCATGGAGACAGAGCTCTGCTACTACGGCGGCCGGCGGAACCCAAAATTCCTTCTCCCCGCCTCGTTTTCCCGGCTGACTCTCTGTGGCCACCAGCTCCTTTTAGTTGCGGTCTGCTGACTTTTCCGCAGTTATTGCACCGAAATGTTAAATTTCTGCCGCCACCCTCCTGGGTCGAATCCTCTTCATATGCTGGGTCCTGGGACCCCGCAAAAGGAAGACTGAACCCCTGGGCTACACCACCAATTTGCTGTGGGACTTCGGCCAAGTCCCTGTAACTCCCTCAGTCCATTTCCACCTCTGTAAAAGGGGAGCCACCTTTCTCACAGGGACGTTGTAAAAATTAAAGCTACTTGTCAGTTGTCTGTCATTGTTCTCAATATCTTTTCAACCTGACCCCACTCATTTTTATTGACGGTGTCCTAATTTAAGGCTTCATAATCTGGCCCCGCCAGGTAGCTCAGTTGGTTAGAGCAGTCCAACCCGATACACCAAGGTTGCGGGTTAATGCTCTGGTCAGGGTACACACAAGTATCGACCAATGAATGTCTCTCTCTCCCTTCCTCTCTCTCAAATCAATAAGTAAAATTTTTTTTTAACCTTTGGAGAATACTATGCTAAGTGAAATAAGCCAGTCAGTGAAAGACAAGTCATACTATATGATCTCACCTGTAAGAGGAATCCCCATTCTGTAGGACAAAATTAACTAATTAACACAATAGAACCACAGGCATGGACAGATGGAACAGACTGACAGTGACCAGAGGAGAGGAGGAAGGGGGATAATGGTGGAAAGAAGGGGAAGGGACTAGTCAAAGAACATGTGTGAATGACCCATGGACATGGACAACGGTGTGGGGACTGACTATGGAGTGGGGCGAAGAGGGGATGGGCAGAGAAGGGCAAAGGGGGGAAAGTGGGACAACTGTAATAGAATAGCAATAAAAAATGATAAATAAAAAACTTGAAAAGTCTTCATAATCTGATTTCTTCAATCATCGCATCATTGTCAAAGTTATTTCTTCCCACCCACAGAAGATCTTGTTCCTTTTCTATTTTTAAACCTCCGAAGGCTGCCCACTGACTCCAGGATAAATCCCAAATGCTTTAGCTGACTGTCAACACCTTCCACTTGGGTCCCACCTGTCTTCGGTTGATTTGTTCCCAACATACCCCACTGGGGGCCAAGCACCGCTCTAGGCTCTGGGTCTCTAGCAGAGGGTAAGGCAGACAAATTTCCTCTCCTCATGTTGCTTACATTACGCTGGGGGAGGGGGAGTCAGATGATACGTAAACAAATGATTGTTTCGTGCCTCATCAGTTCTTTCGAGGCTCCACCGTAGGATCTGTTCAAGGTTCCAGAACCAGTGCATAGGATTTCACAGCTTCACACCTTTGCAGATGCTGTTCCCTCTGTGTAGAACAACACCCTCCCTCCGTTTCCTTTCTGAAAACTCCCTCATCCTTCAAGCCTCTGCTCAATTTTGCCTCAGGGAGTCCTTTCTGCCAACCTCAGGCAGAGGTGGCCACTTTGGGCACCATATGCATACTGCTGTTCTATCTCTTTACCACAAGGTATTTGAATCTCTACTTCAATGCCTGGCTCCCCAGTTAGACTGTGAGCACTTGGGTCTGATTCGTCTCCATATCCCAAGCCCTAGTACTTGGCCTGGCCTTGGGAGCATCCAGTGAGTAACCACTGACTTTATGAATGAACTAAATCTAACTGCATCTACTGATGAAGTGTTGTTATCCAGATGCCCTCGTTCCTGTGGCTCTCAGGGAGCCAAGGCACTCAGTCCTCCTGCTTTCCTTCCTCACCTTTTGGTTCTACACACACGCTTGCATTTGCACCTGAAAGCTCTGCCGCTGCATACCTACTTGTTCTCCACCCAGATGTACCTCGCCACAGCTGCTGCCTCTGGGGATTGCATGCACCGTGAGGCAGTCACAGAAATTGCCAGCGTCTGCATCTCTGGGTTCCAAATCTCCTCTCTCACCTTCAACCACCCTGAGAGGTCCCAGACACCTCTAATGCCACCCCACCCTCTTAAGGGTGTTTCAAGCTCTGAAAACAGGAGTCTAACTCTCCCTGAAGTTAACATCGTTGATTCTAAGGTAGGGTCAGATTGTCTTATTGAGGCTGCCTTCTTGTCTGCCCCTATCTTCTTTGCAGAGTTCAAGGCCCAAGTTGAAACCAGCCCCAAGAAAGGCCTCAGGTGACACATTGCCCTCCCTGTTTTCAGCTCCTGCCAACACCGAGACATGTGCCTTGGCAAGGCCTCTGATTGAGTCTGTGGCCTGCAGTGGTCAGACGCACTAGTGACGGTATTGCGTTCCCACGGTGCACTCATACATAATGCAGGAGGGCGGACAGTGCCAGACCAATAGGAGGGGTGATATCTGCACCCCACTTTGCCAGGGCTCCACTCTTTCCCACATCACACCATTTGTTGGAGGCTGGGAGAAACTGACTGCAATAGCCGGATAACCATCAGGCCTCGCTCTACCTACAGTTCAAAGCTGGAGATGTCAGATTCCATTACATGTAGTTTGGCACTGCCCCTGGGAAAGGGACAAAAGGGTATGTACTCCCAGTCTTCACGGGGTGGGTGGGAGACCCGAGGCGAAGAGGAAGCCCAGAAGATGAAAGAAGCCTTAGCAGACCTGGGCCTGGTTGTGGGAAGGGAACCTGGTGGCTCTGATTTGATCTCACACTGTCAGCCCCTCCTATGGACATCAGACAACATCGCCTCCCAGAGTCTAAGAGGTTCGGCAGACTTCTCATTACGAAAATGGAAGTCCTGTGCTCAGATAATTACCCTGGGGGAATCAGAAGCTAAAGCAAGCATCCGGAGAGGCCTCTCCGCAGACTTTGTTTTATTTAATCCTAACAGCAGACCTGAGAGGCAGAAAACTTTTTTTTTTTCCATTTTATAGATGAAAAAGAATTGTGAACCAGTTGAAAAGGAATTTTAGAACTAGGCAAGATCTAGATTTGAATTCTAGTTCTGCCTCTGTGTGTCTGTGTGACCTTGGGCAAATTAACTGAGATCACTAAGCCTGGGTCTTACTCATCTGGAAAGTAGGGCTCATAAGAGACCATCAGGGCTTATTGCGATGGTTAAAGAAAATGTAGGCAGGGTATCTGGCATAGAACAAGGGCTCATTAAAAAATATAACAACAACTCAGTGAATATCACACTGAGCATTCACACCTGTCTTACTCTATCACCCCAGTGGCTCTTTGTAGAGGTGCCGCCCTTGTCCCCACCCTATCGATAAGAAGGGCCCAGAGGTGTTAACTCACTAACACAAGGTCTCCTGCTAGTGAGTGACAGAACTAAGATTTGAGCCTGGGCAGTGGGACTTTGTGTGTGCACAACTGAGGCTCAGAGAGCTTGGACACTTGACCACGGTCACACACCAGGAAGAGAAAAAAGGCCTAGATCCTTAGTTTTCTGAATCCAACTGGCCTGCTGTGCCCTCAGCTTTTTCTGTTGTCCAGCTAAAGGGTGGGACTGGACTTGTTTGGAACTGTACCTAACCTGGGGCCAGTACAATTAAAGCACTAAATAATAAATGTCCTGGCCTGCTGGCCAGGACTGTCCCCAGAGCACTGTAGGGGGAATTGGACCCTTCCCTGGGTATCATGTGGGAAACAGGCCACTTCTGGCTACTTATTGTTTACTTATTCACAGCCCTTGATGATATCACACCTGCACTCTTCTGCAGGGCTGGGGCCATGCTACACCCATGTTCTAAGAGGATGAACAAGACAGCATTTGGCCTGAGAAGCCTGAAGTAGCAGGAAATGGTGAACTTCAGGCCAAGGGTGAACTGGGTTACAGGTATGTGAGGACAGCCTGTGGGTGAGAGGCCCACCTGGGGAGCCAGGCTGAGGGAGGGGGGAGTGGGCCTATGCCATTCGCAGGGCAAGCCTGGGCCAGCTCTTGCACAGTGAGTGCCACCTCATGCTGCCCCCTGCGGGTGCTGCCTTCAGCAGGTGTGGGGGAGGTGCTGCACCCCTATGCCAGAACTGGTTGGCCTTGTCTCCCTTCCTCCAGGGATGTTTGGACACTCCTAGAGTGCCCAGACAAGGGACTGTGGTGTGTGAACTGCACACCATCTCGAATTTATTTTAGGTGGTGTGTAGACCAGTAAGGAAGCATGTATGTTTTCCAATTCTCTATCAGCACTCCTGATTATTCCAGGAGAAAGTCTCATTTTGCTGCCAGAAGCCCTTTCACACTTCTCTATCTGTTCTCATCTTGTCTTTTCTTTAACAAAGAAAAACAGGCCTTCAGCTCAAAGTTTGGAGGAGGTGATGGATAGTATTTAGCCAGAATGTTAGAACAAGTTGTTTCATCTTGTTAATTTTTTGTTACCCTCTATTTACAAGTGATAATGGTTTTCTAGTTTCTGTAGTGATAAAAAGTTTCCTTTTAAAGTGCATGGGCCCTGGCTGATGTGGCTCAGTGGACTGAGTGCCAGCCTACAAACCAAAGGGTCACTGATTCGATTCCCAGGGCACACGCCTGGGTTGCAGGCCTGGTCCCCAGTGCAGGGCGCGCGAGAGGCAACCACACTTTGATGTTTCTCTCCCTCTCTCTCCCCCTTCCCCTCTCTCTAAAAATAAATAAATAAATAAATAAATAAATAAATAAATAAATAAATATCTTTTTTTCTTTTTTATTTATTTATTCTTTTTTTAAATATATTTTATTGATTATGCTATTACAGTTGTCCTATTATCCCCCCTTCATTCCCCTCCACCCTGAACACCCTCTCCCACCCACATTCTCCCCCTTTACTTCAGTCCATGTGTCATAAGTTCTTTGCTTCTACATTTCCCATACTATTCTTGCCCTCCCCCTGTCTATTTTCTATCTACCTTCATTGCTA
>CM052540.1:85058749-85148301 GCA_028533065.1 Trachops cirrhosus | reverse complement strand
ATCTTTCTTCATTAAATTTACTGTAGCCTGCATTTTTTCAGCTAGTTTGTGACCAAAATCAGCCAATTCTGTGAGTATCTTGATAACCAGTGCTTTGAACTGTGCATCTGATAGGTTGGCTATCTCTTGGTCGCTTAAAAGGATGACTTCTGGGGCTTTCCATTCTTCTTCTGTTTGAGCCATCTTTTTGCTGTTTTTTGTTTTGTTTTGTTTTGTTTTTTGGTTTAGTCGAGCTCCTGTAGTGAGGGGCGGGGCCTTAGGAGTTCACCTGGGCAGGGCACCCCAGTCTCAGGGTTGTGACATTGTATGTGGGGGCGGGGTCCGAGAAGGAACAATGGTGCCCACTCCGCCCTCTGCAGGACCCCAGACCCTTCTGCCACTTTCCGCAAGCCGACCGGGCCCCTCTGGCACCAACTCCAGTGTGGGTGGGCCTGTGCACCCCGCGGGACCCTCCCTTTCAGTCAGCGACCATAAGCCGCACCTCCCAGTGCTGGGACCCTGAGCTGGGCACCGTGCCCTGCTTCACAATGGCTGCCTCACTGGGTCTGCCGGTCACCACCCCCTGGCTGGGGCCCACCAGCCACCGCTGATTGTGCACCCAGGGTCTGCCTGCTGCAGACTTGCGCGCCGCCCCGGGTGCTCAGCTCTCCGCTCCGCGTCCCTCACCAGGCCGGACTCCGCCCCTCCTACCGGTCTGGATGAAAGTGTCTATTTTTAAATCCTTGGTTGTCCAACTTCCATAAACTTCAGTTTTCTGTCAGTTCTGGTAGTTATTTTGTTTCTATATCTTTGTTGTCCCTATCTTGGTTGTGCGAGGAGGCACAGTGCGTCTACCTATGCCTCCATCTTGGCTGGAAGTAAAATAAATAAATATCTTTTCTTAAAAAGTACATGGTTAAAAAAAGCAAGTACTCTGGAAACCAGACTACTGGATTCAAATCCCAGCTCTGCCACTTAATACCTGTGTGACTTCGGGCAAGTCACACAACCTCTCTGTGCCTCAATTCCTTCATTTGTAAAGGGAGAGTAATAATGGCATTTCCCTCTTAGGTTTTTGTGAGGATTACATTAGCTGACATATGTAAAGGGCATCAATTTGCCACTGACATCTAGTAAATGCTATTACAAATGTTTGCTATTATTAGGTCAAATGGGGGAAATCTACAGCACACAGAGAGCACTTCTTTGGACCAATCCCACCATTTTCCACGTGAGGAAACAAAACTTCGGAAAAGATAATTAAGCAACTGAGGTAGGATCTCGGTAGGTTTCTGGATTCCCAATCCACTTACCAGCCATTTCAGTCCTCAATAGTTAATGTGTACCCTTCAGCCTTCGCTTATTCATCTGCAGAATGAGATTAAAACAATCTCAGTGGATGTTGGGGAGGTGTGCAAAGGCTCAGAAAATGAGTTGGTGTGTCTCTGCTGCATTCTCAGCAGGGGTAATATCACACCCAAGGGGGCAAAGGTTGGTTCTTAGAGGGCAAAAAATCTTACCTTTTGATATATAAGGCATAGATATACAGTCTGTCATCAAATTTGGAGTGGCCATTAGGAAACAAAATGTCTTTAAAGAAAGGCTCCTTAGGAGAGCAGTAATGAAAAGAAATGTAGAGAAACCACGTTTTTCCAACTTGGGCCATTACTCACAATGGGTTGAGGAATCAGCGGGTCGTGACCAGCGCTTTGAGGGATTAAGCTGACAGAGAAAATGCCACAGTGCATCAGGATCGATGAGTATTGTAAGAGAGTTTGGGTTCAGTTCGGGCATGTGTGTGCTTGTGCTGAGTTAGGAAATAAAATGCATCTCTTGTGGATTACTATAAAAAAAGTTAAAAGCCATTACTCTAAACACCTATTTTTATTTTTCTCTCTGATTCTTTATCTCTCAGACAAGACCGTGCAGCCTTGGGCTGTTAGAAGAAATTAATAACGAAGGAAGGAAACATAGGAGAGAGTCCAGATTCCAACGAAACGGGGGCCTGGCCTTTACCAAGCCATGGCCCAGGGTTCTTCCCTTCCTTATTCTATATTCCCGGGTAAGCCACAGAGACGGAGGAGAATGCCTGTCCTTTAGCATCAGAGAGGAAAACATGTCCCACTCCGCTTCTCCCCTTCTTCCTCTCCTCTTTTCTTCCAACTTAGAAGGCAATAGTATGTTGACCTTCATCTGAGCCCTAGCCCTGCCATTTACTATGCAACTTGGGGCAAGTCATTTCACTTCCCTGACCCTCAGTTTTCTCAGCTATAAAATGGGGAAATTATTTGTGAGAATGTATGCCAAGCATTTTAGTATTTCAGTGCCTCACATACTGCAGGTGCTCATAATAATAGTAGCTAACAGGCCCAGAACCCTGTGCAAAGAAGTTTACACACAGTGTTTTTTCCCCACAGTGTTTCTGTTTAATCCTCTCAGCCAGCCTGCACAGGAGCCGGGGAGGTAACAGAGCAGACTCCAGCAGCATGCCTGGCTTCAAGCCTCTGCTCAGTATCGTTTCCTATTAAGTGCCATTTCTATTTCTTTGCGACTGCATTGGTTCCCCTTCAAAAAGCCTTCCACATAATCCTACATAATGACTTCTGCTTACATCATATTGGCCAGACCTCTAACTGCAAAGGAGGCTGGGAAATATCATTTCCTAAATTAGGCACATTTTAGTCCCCAAGAAACTAAGGAAGATGATGAGATTGGATACTGGTTAGGCAACCAGTAGCCTCATCTTCAACAATCTTACTTTAACCTTTAATTTCATTTTCAGAGGACTGTCAAGAGGGCAAAAAATGGAAGAGCTAAGGAAGCAAGAACTATTAACAGAGACAAGCTCTGAAAATGTGACTGACTGTATTCAGTGATGTTTTGTTTCTCTTTAACTTTTCCATCCCTGTAGAAAAATGAATTTATGAGTTTTCTATAGCTGCTTAAATTATAGGACCAATACATTCTCTGTGTGTCGGTGGAATTGGAAAATAATAATGGGACAAAAAAAGAAATCCCTACCTCAGTTACTCCCTGACAGTTTAACTATGGGCAAGGTACCAAACATCTCCATCCTCTGCTTTCTCGTCTATGAAATGGACACAATAACAATCCTTACCCACAATGTTGTTTTGAGGAAATGACAATGTCTTTAAGCCCTCAGAGCAGTGTCTGGCCCATAGTTAATACTATGTAAGTAGCATTTAGTGAGCGGGTATTATTTTCCCAACTTCACAGATGAAGAATTGAGGCTCACAGAGACTGGCCCACCAGCATTCAGGGAATGGAAGAGCCTCCATTTGTTAACCATTTTTAAAATTCCAGCTTCATTTAAATAAAGTGCACAAGTATTAAGAGCATTCCTTCAGAACGTTTAACATATGTATAGAACAGTGATCAATATAAGGACATTCCTTTATTTTGGGCTCAGTAGGCTCCCTGGAGTCTCTTCTCAGTCAACACCTTCCCCCAACTTAAACACTGTTCTGATTTTCCACGGAAGATATTTTGCCTGTTTTGAACTTCATCCAAATGGAGTCATACAGAATGTTTCTCTTATTATCTACAGTGTCTGAATTTGAAGCCTGGGCGGTCCCTCGCTAGCAACTGCAGTCTAAACTATTACCCTACACTGTCTTTTAAAGTAATAACTACTTACACTATTCTTATTTTGCCCTCCTTCCTCCTCTTTCCTCCTTTCAGCTCCGCCCCCTGAAACGCAGCTGTTGATCAAGCTAGCAACAAATTCTAATTGGTCAATTCTTCAAGAGAAGGCCCCACCCCTCACCCCCACCAGAGCCGGCCTCTCCACCAGGAAGCATAGCATAGGGTACACGTGTCAATAGGTGGACCAATGGGAGGATGGCATATTCCAAACCCTCCACCAGTCCACCAATGGGAGAGGGATGTTCCTGCCCTCTCCAACTGCCTCGGCAGAGCTGTCTCGTCCTCGTGCCTTTGCAGTTTGACACTTTCCGTCTCTCCTGACTAGGTCCCCTCAAAGACGCATAAGGGATGCAGGATGGCAGGCTCCCTACATCCTTCTTGGGACTTCCCCTCTCCTCCCTTCCCTGGAGTGGACAGGAGAGGAGTCTTTTCCAGACAAAAATAACACATATGTAAATATGTTTTCAGGGTTCATTTTTTTAAATGAGATAATGTTTTGTATTTTTTTTCTTTTTAAAGAAATATTACTTTTAAATTTCAAATCTTTACAATTTGGACATTCCTTATCCTATTTTTTGAGTTCTGGGTGTCAGTCTCCTTCTCTAGCTTCCACCTTGCCCCTCAGAGGTGAGGACCTAAGAGAAGAGAAAGGTGCCATGAAGAGCTTGGGGTGGGGGGCAGAGGATGGAATGACCCGGGTACAGTTAAGGGAAGACTAGGTACATCATCACGATTGAAGGAGAAAGAGAAGGAATTTTTTTAAAGATTTTATTTATTTATTTTTAGAAAGAGGGAAAGGGAGGGAGAAAGAGAGGGAGAGATATATCCATGTGTGGTTGCCTCACATGTGCCCCCACTGGGGACCTGGCCTGCAACCCAGGCATGTGCGCTGACTGGGAATCAAACTGGTGACCCTTTGGTTTACAGGCCGGTGCTCAATCCACTGAACCACACCAGCCAGGGCAAAGAAAGAGAAGGAATTTTAAGGTGTGATATGGACTAGGAGGTGTAGACCAGCTTCAGGGGTTACAAGAAATGAAATTATTGTAATTGGGTTGATAAAGAAGAAGAAGAAAAAAAAAGGATGTCCAGTTGCCCTCGACGAGGTATATTTAAAGTACAACAAGGATCCCAGAGAGACTGGGGAAGAGCTATGGCTTTTAATGGTTACAGATCGACAGTTACATGGGCCACTGCGCTATTGGGACGAAGGGGTGCCTGAGCCTGAGGACACTGTGCTAAGGTGTTCTCACAGCCATCTTTTCTCACCTTCTCTACCCCAGCAGGCATGACCCTGCTCTTTGTAGTGGGCTGCATCTTCTTCCCGCTGATCTTTGCTCTCCTCTGCTGGGGCCTACAGAACCACTCCAACCTGAAGATGGAGAGATCGGAGGCTGTTTTGGTGGCATCCAAGTAAGAGGACAGGGTGAGGGCATCCGTCCTGGGGCCAGGGCTGGTGGAGCTGGTCTCCTATTTTCAGGAAGAGTTAGTGGTGAGAGCAGCAGCGTGTGTGCGTGCATGTGTGTGTGTGTGTGTGTGTGTGGTGGTGGCGGATGGGGGTAGATTCAATAGTCAAAAGACACTGGCTGCGGAATATTTTGCCAGTCATATAGCATCTCTGAACTTTGGAGCCCTCATCTGTAAAATAATTTTAATAAGAATGTCCCCTTCCATTCTTTGTGGAGATGTGTGAAGGTCAAGTGAATTCATGTTTATAAAGTAGGGGTTGCAACCTCCTGCAAGTAACACAACGGACTTTGTTGGGACTTCATGAGTTGGGGGACTCGTGCTCATCCCATGAAATGTGGGCAGAAGCTGCTCAGATCCGGTGAAATATTTTGGAGTTAGAATGAGGGCCCAATGTTGTCTGATCTGATTCTCTCTTCTTAAAAAAAATATTTATTTATTTTTAGAGAGAGGGGAAGAGAGGGGGAAAGAGAGGGAAAGAAACATTAATGTGTGACAGAAACATCCATCAGTTGCTTCTCACACACCCCCAACTGGGACCTGGCCCGCAACCCAGGCAAGTGCCCTGACTGGGAATTGAACCAGCGACTTTCTGATTCACAGGCTGGCACTCAATCCCCTGAGCCACACCAGCCAGGGCCTGATTCTTTCTTGAAAGAAGTTGAACTTTTGGGTGAATTCTCTTATTTTTCAAACACTGACAAATAATTTAGAATCTAAGAAATTACTATGTTGTATCACAATTCTGGACAAACAAAACATGTTTGTAGGCTGGATTGGGCCCTTGTGCTGCAACTTTATGACCTATTTTACAAAGCTTAATGTACATGCCAGGTATCATCAAACAGTAGGTGGGGGAGAGAGAGGGCAGCAGGGTGGAGTTTACCTGAGTGGCTGGGTGAGTTCCTGGAAGACAAAAGCTGTCTCTGACTACTTCGGCCCACACCACCCACAGTGAAGCCACAGCTCCTTGACCGGGTCTTTGGTCCTCAATGCAGCAGTCACGGATGCCCACCCTTGCCAGCCGCCCCTCACTCTGAACCTTTCTGTAGTTTTGCTTTTCATTATCTTTGGAGTTATGAAACATGGGTTTGAAGTCCAGCTTTCCCAATTCTCAGAGCTGTTGTATCTTGGGCAAGATTTTTGTCTTTTGTCTTTTTTAAATCTTTAAGTCTCAGTTTCTTATGTGTAAAACAAGGATACTACCATCCGGGAAGATGAAATAAGAATGAACATAAATCACCTTGTCCTGTGCTGAGCACAGAGTGAACAGTTGAAGAGTTGGGTCCCCTTAAGTGAAGCCCTGAAGGCAGAAAGCTAGGTCCACTATTCTCTCTATAATTGTCCCTAACTCCTGCCCAAGGCCTCTTTGGGTCTGTTCCCACAGAGAGTCACTAGAGGGCAGTGTGCAATTGCAAATCTCAGCTCTTTGACCCAGGGAGGAGATGGAGTGGGCTTTGGACACGCAAAGGCCAATTGTGGAATTGCTTATTGAGGCATATCTTAGGGCAAGACTGGAAACCAAAGGTTTGGGTAGCAGGTCCCGCGCCATGCAGAAGTCCACAGGACTGTTGGGTTCAGGATGCGAAGGCTGCACGAAAGAGTGAGAAGCAGCACCAAGGCAGAGGCCAGTCTGGTTGTGGCTGGGTTTCTGACCTGCATTGTGACCCCAGCCAAGTCACTAGGCCTTGGTTTCCTTATGGCTGAATGAGGGGCTTGAACCAGCCAATCCCAGGTCCTTTCCCACTCAGAAACTTGGCTGTTCTGTGAAGTCACAGAGGAAGAGGCATAATAACCCTGGACAAAAGGAGAGTGACCGATGTGTAGGGGAGGTCAGGAGAGACCAGGAAGCTGAAGGACAGGGGCGGGAGCATCCTAGGCTTCGAGGTGGGTTTGCTGAGAGACGGCATTCCCACCCTCTTTGAACCCTGCAGCCACTCCGACACCTAGTAGGGAAGGGTTCCTGCCTCTTATTAACCATGTGTCATTGGGGAGGATCACTGAAAGCCTGGGGACAATTTCTTGACCTGTGAAAAAGGGGACAAGTGCCCTTACCTCAGTGATGTTACAATAGTTAGACAAAAGTCACGGGACAGTCTGAAGCAGAGTCAGGACCTGAGGCACATGCGTACATCTAGGGTTTCCTTCCCTCCTGTTGGGCTGCAGGCCATGGGGGTGCCAGAGTCTGAAGGACACTGTGTTGAAGGGTTTTCATCCCCATCCATTCCTTAAACTCATCCTTCAGAGACGGAAAGATGCACCACTTTCTCCTGTTCCCTCCCCCAGGGATTCCTCTATCCTCTGCTGTGCCCCTAAGCTACAGTGAGACCCCCCCAACAGGCCACTGAGGGACAAGTATTGGGAAGAACTGACAGAGCGGGGAATGGCAGGCATTTGCAAAATGCTGGTGGGAAACAGAGTCAGGCCCATCTGGGGGCTCAGAGTCCCCTCTCTCTGGTTAAGGAGTTTTGGGCCACCTTCCTGCACAAGAGGAGAGCCTCCCCTCTCCTGGCCCTCTCCCCAGCAGCCCCCTGTGCAGCAGCCGCTGTCTCTTTAAGGGCCTCCCCCTCCCTCTTTCTCTGCTCCCCTCATCTCTGTCGCAGCCACTGCTGTGGCTCAGAGCTTCATGGGGAGCCGCCACTGCAGGTCCGGTTTCTTGGTGTCTGGTCGGTGCCATCATTTCCCCACCCCTCCCCCGCCCTACCCAAGCTGGTGACTTATCCTCCCCCTCCCCCTCCCCACCGAGGGGGCAGGGAGCTGGGCATGAACTCTCTATAATGCCCCATGCAGCGTCAGTGCTGGGCAGCGGGGACTGTGGCAGCAGCGAGAGGCGGGAGAGCAGTGCTGACCGCTGACCAGTTTCCCGGCTGCTCCTCCGTCTCTCTTCCCTCCTTGCCTTTCAGGGCTGGCACCACAGTCCCACCCCCCACCCCACCCCGCCTCCTCCGGCCCTCCCGCCTCTCCACGTAAGCCCCCCCCACCTCGTCGTCTCTCCCTCCCCTCCCCCATCCGCATCTTCCTCCTCCTCCTGTACCCTCTCCTTCTCTGTCCTCTTACCATGTCCTCCCCTCCTCATCTCTCCCCCTCCCTCTGGCTGGCTTTCTCCTGCTCCCTTTCTCAGACCCACCCCGTCCCTGGCCTCTCCCCTTTCTTCATCTAATCTAACTCCCTTTCCCCTTCCTCTGGTCTGACTCCCCTGACCCATCCCTTCCTGCCCTGTCCCCTTTGTGCCCCTTTCTCTTTTTCTCTCTCCTTCTCCGGCTTTGCGTTTTTCCTCCACCTCTAACTCCCTTCAGCTCAGCCTGCCTGCCCAGGTCTGAGCCAACATGCTGACCCCAATGGTGGCAGGGGGGGTGGTGTTCCCCGGACTCTTCCTCCTCTCCAAGAACACACTCCAGCGGTTGCCCCAGCTGCGCTGGGAGGAGGCCGACGCGGTCATTGTTTCAGCCAGGTAAACTGCATCCCTTCCCTGCAGCCTTCTCCCCGTCTCCGGCTTTATGGGGATGAATGGGGACCAGGTCTTCCTTGGACCCTTGACCTGGTGGGATCTGGGGCTTCTGAAGTGGTCAGTGGGCTTTACCTCCAAGCTTCCTTCCCTCTCCACTGCCCTACTCTGTGTCCCAAGAGACTGCATCCAAAGCCAGCCATCTGGTCTACTCACATTCAGACTGCTTTTCTTTGCCTTCCTCATTCACCCTCCCACCCTCCAAAACAAGATCAGCATGTGACTAAAACATTCCTACAAGATATTAAAGAACAAGGCAAGGGGCAGAGAGCTGTGTATTATTTAGTGCATGTGTTTGGGGGGCGAGGGGCGGAGGGGTGAAAGGTAGAACTCCTTACTACCCTGGAATGAGGGCCAGAGTTGGGGAGGGGAGCATGGTGGCAGTTAAGGAGACAGTGCAAAAGTGGCCAGGGGAAATTTGGGGTCACTGAGGGGCTAGTTGATGACCAATATGATGACCGGGCAGCTGAGCGGTGCAAGGACAGGCCCAGGGCTTCCCCTTGCCATCCTGTGCTGTCCCTGCCCTGCCCTCCTCAGGAAGGGGCTTGTTATCAGCCACACATTTCAAGCATCACTTCACTTCAGGATGACCTCGCTGGTGTCCTCCTGGGAGGAAGACACCTCAATGTCCACAACTGAGGGAAGGGAGCTGGCAGCAAGGAATGGGGTGGCAGCTAGGCTAGTCCAGGAGCAAAGATGGGTGGGGAGTGGCCTGAGAGGTGACCAAATCCAAAGCATGGTAACTGAGCAGTAAAGAGGAGAAACCAAGGGGTGTGTCTACTCTGTCCACCACTGTTCCCTC
Source organism: Trachops cirrhosus (assembly GCA_028533065.1). Taxonomy (NCBI): domain Eukaryota; kingdom Metazoa; phylum Chordata; class Mammalia; order Chiroptera; family Phyllostomidae; genus Trachops; species Trachops cirrhosus. Next base: position 85,138,882 of record CM052540.1, on the reverse strand, counting down.
TTCCTCCCTAGGCTAGTATCCTCTGTCCAAGCTGTCATGGCCTCCACAGCTGGCTACATCGTCTCCACCTCCTGCAAGCACATCATTGATGACCAGTAAGTGCCACAAGACCCTTTGCTGTAGTTGCAGCAACTCGTGTGTGTGTGTGAGCCCTGAGATTTTCTAGGGGACTCCTTCAGTGGTCCCCAGGCCGTTCACTTGGGCCTGCGCACGTTAACTGCAATAGCTGCAACTCCACACCCAGAGATAAATGGATCTGTGTCCTGCCCTTAAAGGTCAGGACCAGCAGAAGGAGTAGGGATCAAACAGTGTTCTCAAAACACTTCCTGGGCTTCCCGACATCTTGCATCCCAAGTCCTGAATTCCATTTCCTTCTCTACACCCTTCACACCCTTCAGACCCCATTGCCAACCAGTAGCCAACTGGGTTGCCTTCTTCCTCATGCTGGGCTCACTCCTCCCCCCCCACCCCAAATCCAGCACCAGTCCCATGAACAAGGGAGATGAGAGAAGAAAGATGACACAAACAAGGCCACTAGTGGTGTGTGTGTGTGTGTGTGTGTGTGTGTGTGTGTGTGTGTGTGTAGAGGTCAAAATTTGGCACTGGCAGCTGCTGCAGTGCCTGGTGCTTGCCAAAAAAGCCAGAAGGAGAAAGGAGAGGGGCCCTGTCCGTGGTGCTGACGGGCCATCTCTAGGTGACCCACGGGCTGCACTAGAGTTGCCTGTGAGGATGCTGATGACTCCTCACGCTTCTCTTCTGCCCCACTCCCCTTCTGTCGTGGCTGTTCAGCCCCAGGGACACTGTCTGGATGAGCCTGGCCCAGAGGCACCCCTCTTTTCTTGAAGAGGAGTTCCCTTATCTGTGGACTGAGGCACATCCCTGCTTGTAAAGGCAGCTGCGAGGAGTTGAGTTGGGTCTGTTTAATGCCTAGAGTGGTTCTGGCTCACAGAAAGTGAGCACTTAACTCTTCAGACTCCTGCTTGTGACTTGGCTTCCTCTTGCCCTCTCCCCCTCTTCCCCATCTCTGGGTCCAAAATGAGCCTGGATCCCCACACATTTCCTCCTCTCGCCTCCTTACAAAGGTCACCTTCCAACTCTTACTTCTCCCTCCCCACCCCAGCTCTGTTTTTTTTCCCTCCCCCCTTTAATCTTCAGGTGGGTGAGGAGGATCAAGGTTAATCTAGGGGCAACAGCTGTTCCTGCTTCTGAGCACCTAATTTCTCAGAGTGTGTTTGGGTTTAAATCTTCACATTGCTGCCCAGGGGCTGGTGCATGGTCCTGGTACCCCTATGGCTAGTGGTCCCACTTCCTACAATGTCTGCTATAGCTGGTGCTCCTGGCGATTCCCTGCTCTCACCTCTCTCCAGCTGTTGGACCCCTTTCCACTTTCCTGCCCTCTGTCTCTAAGCTGCTCCTTCTCTCTGTCCCTCACCGTCACAGTCTCCAACATGGGTCTCAGCTTCTCTTCTCCTGAAATCACCCCTCTTAGTGTGGGCTGCCTGTTCCCTTCCAGGCCAACCTCCCCCCAGGGCTTTCATTCTGCTCCCAGCTCAACACCCCCATCTGCGCCCTCTGCTTCCTGGTCGCACTCACTTCTCCTTCAGCAGCTCCTCACATTTGAGCTCAGCTCTTTTTCTGTGTCACATCCTGGCTGACTTTGCTTTTGTCCCTCCACCTAGCTGAGCCGGTTCTCCCGGTCCTGCCTCTTTGACCACCCCCCACCCTGCACCAACCTGTCACAGCACATAGGATTTAAGAGAAAGTGCTCAATGTACTGACTCAAGCAGAAAAATGCAATGTTGCATATTCATGCACTTTCATTTTTGTTTACTCTCAAAGTACATAGAACTTTCTCTGCTCTTGGCTCCTTTTGCTCAGCGTTTTCTCTATAGTGCTTGGCTGCACCTGAAAAAACAAGAGATTGGACCACATTCAGGAAGAACAAGAAGCACAGACAGCACCAACTCCCCAACAGGGCCTGACTCCGACACGCGTCTCGAATCTTCCAGGGGACATTGGGGCTGAGAGTGAGGGCTATGGAGCTAGACTTTTCATGTTTATTTCTTGGCCAGAGTACCTAGCCTCTCAGTTTCCTCCTGTGTAAAATGAAGGTGATAACCATACCTACTTTTTAAAGGACCTTTGTGGGGGAGTAAATGATTCTGCCCATGTAAAACATGTAGACTACCAGAACAGTGCCTGCATGTGATAACTAGTCAATGTTAGCCAGTGCGGTCCCTTCCCATCACTCGCAGCCCTTCTGTTATTTGTCCTGACCTCAGCTGACTTTCATGTCTTGCCTGGGCTTGTTTTCTCACTCTATCTCTGCCCTTTGGTCTGTGCTGCCTTTTTATCTTTTCCCTTTTTCTCCCACCATACTTGAGTGAGAAAGAGACAGAGAGAGACAGAGAGGAGGAGGAGGAGGAGGAGGAAGAAGAAGAAGAGTGAATGGATGAATGAATGAATGAATAGGAAAAATGGGTGGGTTTTGAAGTCAGACATTCTGGATTTGAAGCTCATCACTACTACTTGCCAGCTGTGTGACTGCGTGACTTTGAGCAAGTTTCTCACCCGCTAACTGGGGTTTCATCATGTAATTTGAGAGTCCACTTCCAGCTCAGGGTTTCTGCGAACAGCACTTGTGATCTGACTCACATGGTGCATCCGGCATCAGCCTCAGCACCTGGCAGCCGCTCTGTCCACCTCCTTTTTTTCTGACCACCTCTTTCCCTCCCTGCCCCTTTTTGCCCAACAGACACTGGCTTTCCTCCGCCTACACACAGTTTGCAGTGCCCTACTTCATCTATGACATCTACGCCATGTTTCTCTGTCACTGGCACAAGCACCAGGTCAAGGGGCACGGAGGGGACGAAGGAGGGGCCAGGGCCCCAGACAGCACCTGGGCTGTGGCGCGCGGCTACCTGCACAAGGAGTTCCTCATGGTGCTCCACCACGCAGTCATGGTGCTGGTGTGCTTCCCGCTGTCGGTGGTGAGTCGGGGTGCTGACAGCCAGGGCCCCCATGTCCTGCTCATGCTGGCCCTCTAAGGAGTTGGGGAGCCGTGGATCCAGGTTCCAGCAGCAGAGCAGACCTCGGGTGGACAGTCCCCATGGAAGGCTTACTGAGCACCAGACAGCAAGAGCGTCTGGGGTCAGCCTGGCCTGCCTGGGCGATGCCCAGCTGTGGAGCTTTGGAGCTGCTGTTGCATATTTCTGAACCTCAGTTTCCTCATGTAACATACTGTGTACAGTCTTACCTACAAGGTTGTTAGATACAGCGAGGTCATGTTCAGACTGTCGGGGTTAAGCATCTCCCAAAGTGAGGAGCAGGAGAGTGGGGAGCAGGGGAGCAGGTGCTGCCCTGGAATCCAGGGTGAGGCCAGGGTGTCTCCTTCCTCTCCTCTCAGGTGTGGCGGCAGGGCAAGGGAGATTTCTTTCTAGGCTGCTTGCTGATGGCAGAGGTCAGCACACCCTTCGTCTGCCTTGGCAAGATCCTTATCCAGGTGAGAGGGTACCTGAGGGTATGTGAGCCTGACGGGAGGGCACAGGAAGAGCAGGCAGTTTCGGGAACTTTTAGGGGCTTTTTTTAAAGGACAGGCGAAGGGTCAGGTCTGGGAACGACTATAGGACGGGCTAGAGGGGAGGCGGTTTCCGGGAGCTTTAGCCCAGCGCGGTCAGATGAGGGGAAGGTATGGAAGTGGGCAGAGGAGGCGGGGCCCAGAGTTGGTTGGGGACGTGGTCAGCGGCGGAGGCACGCCTCCCGCCGCCCCTCACTGGTCCTTGCTTTCTGCTGCGCCCCCACCGCAGTACAAGCAGCAGCACACACTGCTGCACAAGGTGAACGGGGCTCTGATGCTGCTCAGCTTCTTCTGCTGCCGGGTGCTGCTCTTCCCCTACCTGTACTGGGCCTACGGGCGGCACGCGGGCCTGCCGCTGCTCGCCGTGCCCCTCGCGATTCCGGCCCACGTCAACCTGGGCGCCGCGCTGCTGCTCGCCCCCCAGCTCTACTGGTTCTTCCTCATCTGCCGCGGGGCCTGCCGCCTCTTTCGGCCCCGGAGCTCCCCGCCGCCCTCTCCCAGTCAGACCCAGGACTGAGGGTGGGGCCAGGGGATCCTCCCCACCCCTATCCCGACGGGGACAGGGCTGTGGGACTGCTGTACGGGGGTGGGGAGCCAGGGGCCTGACAACCCCTTGACTGATGAATGGACTCCGAAGGAGTGGGCACAGATTCCCTCAAGGGGCTAAGGGGCAGGGACCAGGTGAAGTGGAAGGCAGGGAGAGAAGGCCTGTTCTCCCCAGGGTGTCTGAGCTGAGGTCAGTGAACCCCTTCCTGGTCCCCCTTCTCTGATCCAACCCTGGGGCCTTGGAGTGCGAAGGGCCGAGGAAGGGGCACCACTGCCCATCCACTTAAGGCTCAAGGACTGTGGGGAGACTGATGGAGACTCAAGGGAACCTGGAGTCAAAGAATGTGGGGGAGGCCCTGTGGCCAAGGCCATCCCGTACCCCCGGCTGCAAACTCCTCTTAGCTCTCTGACATCTGGGAGGGAAGAACACCCTAACTAACCCCCATGGCCTTGCTCAGGGCTGGTTGCCCCCATAGCTCCTCTCCAGGGGAGGCCAGCCTGAGGAATCTTATTTATTTTATTTATCGCCCAAATTCAAACTAGTCTGTTGGGGTGGGGGGAGGGAGATGGCTGCTATCTCCAGCCTTCCCAGTGCTGAGCAACCCCCGGGGCAGGTGAGGGGCACCCAGTTCCTTCCCCCTTAGGCTGCACATCTTGCCCTCAGGCCGTGGCATGTCCCTGGTGCTACAGACCTCTTAAGGCTTCCTCCAGTCTGGGGTCGGGGGACCCTGGGAGGTGCTTTACAGACCGCTAATAAAGACGATCTGCGTGAACGCCACCATGGCCCTCTTAGCCCAGTTCTTTGGGGCTGGGGGGTGGGGTGAGGGGCTAAAGATAGAAATCAAGAGTGACCACGGGATAGGGCAGGACTCCCTGGCTGGTCACTGAGCAGTCAGGGAAGAAAAAAACAAAGACTTTTATTCATCAGCAGGGGAGGAGGGTGAGTCTGGGCACTCAGGGTGGTGTCCAGGGTCTTGTCTGGCTCTTTAGGCCCCTTTCTGGAAGCTCCTATAGGACACAGAGGTCAGAGGTGGGAGACCAACTCTGGGTCCTTTAGCCTCTCCCAAGGTAGGCTGAGAGGGTGGGGCTGAGGCCTAGAGTGGGGAAGGGCAGGCCTTACATGTGTGTGCAGAACTGGAAAAGGAGGAAGAAGAAGGCTACTACCAGAGAGCCCACCAGGATATGATGGAAGAACCTGGAGTTGGAACCTGCTGGACAAGGAAGGGGGAAAAGTGGAGACTCCTCCAGGCACCGGTGAGGAGGAGACCCCTTCTCAAGCTGCTTCATACCTGAGTGAACAAAGATGACAGGTTTCTCTCCAATAAACTGGGCCAGAGCCAGGAGCCTGGCTTGGTCTGAGTCTGGATAATCAAAGAAGTCAGATCTGTCTGTGAAGAGCGGAGACTCTGCTCCCAGGGTCAGTGTCTTGGCACTCTCCGGGCTGGGCGCTGGGGACCCAGAGCAAAGTCTATGACAAGAGCCAAGCAGACCTGAGCCCCCCACCCCCAAAGGCAGAGGCGGACCCAGGGGCCTGCCAGGTCACTAAGCCTCGGTGTGGCTATGGAGGGGCTTGATTTTGTTTCTCAAAGATCAGTTGAGCTCCCCACAAGAAGGACCATGCCAGACAAGGTGGATGGGAGAGGAGTGTGGAGAGCAAAGAGAGAGGCTGTAGGTTGGCATCCTGGCCCTTAAGGGGGCATTGACCCTTCCCACCCCCAAGCTTTCCTCCTTCCTACTGCTTTCAGGACCACTTCCCACCTGTTTCTATGGCCCCAAGCCCAAACAGCCACACCCACACCCTTGCCCACTGCCACAGATTCATGACCCCTCATGACTCTTGGGACAGGGGTGGTGGCTCTATGATGTCACAGCCTGGAGCCATTGTGATCACACACTCCGAGGCAGGGGAGAAAGTGCTGGAGCTTGGAACACTTCCACCAAACACCCCAGCATCAGATGGGAAGAGGTTGGGACCCACGGACCCTCCCATCCTTTGGAATGAACAGTGTGGCAGCACCAGAATTTAGAAACAGGAGAAATTTGGTGGAACTAAGGAATACTGCATTTGTATAGAAGGCACAGATTTTTTTTTTTTTTTTTGGTATAGAAGTTAGGGTGCGGGTGACAAGGCTAAACACCTTCAGTTACCCCTTCGATCAGCCACAGGAGCATTTATTGCTTATGCCAAGTTACTTATTACTATGCCAAGTACTTTGCATTGATCGACTTGCCTAACCATCATAGGCCTTTGAAGTAGGTACTACTTCACAGAAGAAGGAACCACACAGAAGAAGGAACCAAGACACAGATGGGCAAAGTAATGTGGGCAGTATGCACTTCCCAGGGAGTTTATTTTCCTCCATGGGGCTCCTCTGGCCTTGTGACCCCAAATTCAGAGGCACAGACATCTCCCCCATCCCCAAGCCCCTTCTCTGGTGCTCAGCCAAGGATGATCCTGGGGTTAGAAACCAGGAGAAATAACAGGCTTTTCCCACTAGGTGGCAGCAGTGTCCACGTCTGCCTGCTTACCTGTTTTCCCTGTTCTCCGCGGAAGACACAGCTCCCCAACTCCAGGCCCTTCACCACCTTCTTCCCACAGGTTGCATCAGGTGCTTCAGGAGAAGGTGTTGCCAGGGGAATGGCAGGCACCGGGGTTGTCAGAGGAAGGCCCCTGGCGCATCTCTCAAGGCAGCTCTCAGTCATGTACAGAGCTTTCACAGGCTCTCCTCTCTGGGTGGTCTCCCCCAAGGGCCATCCTAATTCCCCTTTCTGGTGCCCTTTTCTCTTATTTGTTACTTCCCAACAGACACTTTCACCCCCGCAGGCCTGGGTAAGCTTCAAAGAGTTAGTTCCCCTCGGATTGGCAGGTAGGAATGTCTGTCACAGGTGTGTCCCGCCTAACCAAGTCCAAGGACACTTCAGGGTCTCCTTGGTTTTATTACATAGATGCCTGTTCATGTGTGAGGTCCCCTGCCCTATGGATGGAGGCTCCCTCCTCCACTGGATCCCCACCCCTCATCTTTCCTGCCGGCATGGACTGCCCACCCATTCTCACAGCAACACTGGGAGGCACTTGCTTTGTTATGCTTCCTTAACAAGAAAAAAGCCTGGGGAGAAAAGGAGGAGAGAAGAGGGAAAGTAATACCTTGGGGGCCTCTTGTGGGACTGGCTCATGTGGTCCTCTTCTCCCCATACTTACCTCTTCTAAGAAAGAGGAAACGAGTTACCCAAAGTCACAGGCATGTAAGGGGCAGCAGGGACTCAACCTGGTCCCTGGCCCTGGGCCAGGGCCCGGCCCCATGTGCAGCTGCTCCTGAGGGTTAGCTGAGAGAAAAGGGGTTCAGAGTGTTTGACCTTTGGAGTGGATTTTACAGTTTCCTCAATTGCCTCAAAAGAATACAGCCCCTCCCTACCGGAAAAGGCCCTTTTGACTCAAGCAGTGAATTATCCAATCATTTACTCATCTAACTATTAAATAAATGTATTGTACTCCTACTATATGCTGGGCTCCACATGTGACTTGGATAGAAATCTCCAGGGCCTACTCTCTGCTCTTGGGGTGCACAGGGGAGAGAACTTGTGGGTGCACATCATTACAGTACAGACAGACAACCCCCAAGGGGCTAACTGCACCTGCTGTCTCTGCTTCTTCATGTTGAATGCATTTGTCAACTCCTTTAGACCCGGCTTTGTCCCCCTCACTCCACTGAAGCCATTTTTGCCAGGTCCACCGATGACCTCACAGCTTGCCAAACCTAATGGTTACTTCTCTGTTCATTCTGTCTGTCTCTCAGTATCCTGAACCTGCCTCCAGGCTCGGGAGCACACTCACTGATTTTTGGGACTCCTCCTTCCGGAACCAGCTCAGCCTTGGTCCTTCTCTTTTCTATCTATACTCTCTCCCTAGGTGATTTCATCCAGTCTCATGGCTTTAAATACCATCTATATGCCGATGACTCACAAATGTATATTTCCAGCCCAGCCCTCTCTGAGATCCAGACTCCAACTTCCGGCTTCATGCCTCTGTGTGTCCACACACATCTCAGACTCAATAGACCCCAAATGGAGCTCTTGATTCTCCTACCCCAAACCTCCTTTCCATCGCAGCAAATCATCTCATGCTTCCTCTAGATACTCTGCTCAACACAAAAGCTCAGGAATCAGGAGATCCCTCTTCGTCCCTCTTCTGACAAACCCTTTATCAAGACATGCTGGCTCAATTTCCGACATAAATCTCAAATCTTCACTTCCTTCCCTCCTCCACTGCTGCCCCCTTGTCTGAGCCACCCCCATGTCTCACCCAGCTTATTGTAACAGCCTATGGACTGGTTGATCTCTCCCTGTTCACTCTTCCCCCAGTGAGAACAAACCAGAAAATGCACATCCGCTACTTAAAATCCTCCAGTGGCTTCCTGTGGCTGCTGGTGAATTCTTACCCTGACCTGTAAGACTGCCCAGTTCTGTCCACATAGTCTCTCTGGCTCTTCCCAGGCTCTCCCTTCCCTGGCACACACCTCTGCCTAGGACACTCTTGCTCCACACTTGACTCAGTTAAATCCTTCTCATTTTTCAGGTCTCAGTTGAGACAACACTTCCCCTGGGAAGTGCACGGGAGACCCCACACCTTGTGACTGTCGCCCATCACCACATCAATCTCACTGCACAGGACTTGCCTGTGTATTGTCTCTCTCCCTACAAGGCTGTGAAGCCAGAGATCATTGATCTCGGTCATAGTCTTACCACCACAATGTATAGTAAGTGTTTGATAAATATTTATTGACTTAATGGATAGATGAAAAGCCTTTCCACCTCTTGACAAATCAGGGCCCGGCGTTGTCTATTTTCCCCCACCACACGGCTCTTTGGGGGGTGCTGCTGAGCCTGAGCTAAGCCCCTTAGAAGACTGCAGTGGAGGGTGCAGGACTCTAAGGCCCTTGCCCAGCTGACCCTTTTCCCTCACTGCAGTCCCAGCTCTGCTTCCAGCCAAACCCACCGGCTCAGGTCCTCGATGGCATCTCCCTTATCCCTGTCTCCTTTCTTTTCCTGGAGAGCTCTAAAGCAGGGTTGTTAAACTCATTTTTTACCGGGGGCCACATCAACCCTGCGGTTGCCTTCAAAGAGCCAAATGTAGAGCTCCTTGCCCCTAGTGAAGTAGTGGTTAGTTACATGTACACAGTCCTAAAATTACATTCGGCCCTTTGAAGGCAACCTCGAGGCTAATGTGGCTCCCGGTGAAAATGAGTTTGACAGCCCTGCTCTAAAGGCAACCTAATGGTTGCTCTTAAAAAATACGGTCTTTTAATGTTTTTGTATAGGTAACACATGCACATGGCACAAAATTCAAAAGGTGTGAAATCATATACGTTGAAAAAGAACTCTCTCCTATTCCTGCCTTACCCTGCCTCGCAGCCATGTCCTCAGAGGTCACCATAGCTACCACTTTCTTGTGCAGCCTTTCAGAAATAATTTATGCACAAATAAACCTCATATATAGACTCTTCCCCCTAACTCAAATGGAAGCGTTCCATACGTGTTACTCTGTACCTAACTTTTTCAGTTGACATGAGATTGTGAAGGGGATTCGGAACAAGTACATAAAGCTCCTCTTTCTTCGCCATGGCTGCATGCTATCCCAGCACACGAAGTTGTGTCATTGCTGATTTAACTGAACACTTGTGGACATCTAGGTTGTTTCCGATCCTTTGCCATTGCAAAAGACCTTGAATTTCTATTATTTTGCTCATGGGCCAGCATATCTATTGGGTAAAATCCTAGAAGTGGCATTTCTGGGTCAAGCAGTCTACATATTTGTCATCTTAGTATCGGCTGTGGGACCGGCCTTTGCTCAGGTGCTGCCCATTTACCCACAGCCTCACCAACGTCGTGTGTTACCAGATGCTCCGAATTTCATCATTTCATAGATGACAAAGGTAATCTCAGTGCAATTTGACTTTGCGTTTCTTTCTTTTTAAAAATGTACATTTTTTAAAAAAATCACAGTGTATTGTAACCATTTTCAAGCGCACAGCTCACATTGCTGTGCAACCGCATTTCTCTTTTGTATCACGACGTTTCGCGGTGTCAGCTTAGTGCCAGGCACAGCGTGAGGCAGCCTCTGCTCCCTGGTGGGGGGGAGGCCGAAAAGTAAGCAGGCATGACAAACCAGTGTCACCAGAGCTGAGCCTGAGATAGCACTGGAAGCTGGGGGCAGAAGGGGAATGTTCCAGTAAGGCTCTCAGGATGAGGTGACTTAGGGTGATCCCTGAAGCAAGAGGAAGTTCCTCCAGGCAAAGCAGATTGTGTGAGCAAAGGTTCAATGGCCTGGCAGATTCAGGTGTGATTTGGGACTGCAAGTAACCTTCTGAGAGCCAGTGTGAGGAGCAGGGTGATGAGCTCAGACAAGTCAGGGTCTTGGAGACCACTGTGAGGACTTTGGGGGATGGCAAGTTTGGGGCAAAGGAGAGCAAAGATCATAGGCTGGGGTTAGACTGGCAGCTGTCAGGGTCCAGGTGAGAAAAGGCAGACTGTTGAGGAAAGACTGCAGTGCTCCGGGGCATTCAGTGCGAAGCTGACGCTCCTCTGCAGCTGAGGGACAGAACTGGAGTCGGTAGGGGGTGGGGTGAGGGAAGGTAGAGTTCCAAAGGGGAAGCCTTCCCTGAGAAAGGGACGCACGCCCTTAGGGGAGGACTGGGTCACAAGGAGAGACACCTGAACAACCAAAGGGAGGAGGCGTGGGACAGCCACAGCCTCGGACCTCTTTCTCCTCCCTCAGACTGTGAGATTTCCCAGCTGGGCTTGGGGACCCAGAGATCCCAGGACAGCGACCGCAGGCGTATCAGAACTCCTTGCCCTGCGGGATCCAGGGTAGGTGCAGAACTCCAAGCCCCGCCCCTCAGACCCCGCCTCTAAAGATAAGGAGACTGGAGGGCCAGAAGCCCTCCTCCCTCAACCGCAACTATCTGCTGGGGAGGGGCGTGTGTTGCATAGAGGAAGAGGGGGGTAAAGGGGTGTAGGGAGAGAGAGAGAGAGCGCGCGAGAGCGATGGCGTCGCCATGGCAACTAAGCGAGTGGACTGGTCCTGGAGACTGGAGGGAAGGAAGGAGAGAGAGAGGGAGTGGGCACCGAGGGCTCTGCACGGGGCCAAGGACGGGAGCTGGGTCTCCGGGGAGGAGTTAGGGAACACCGGGCAATTCTCACTGTTGGTTCCTGGTGACGCAGTGAGCTCGTGTGTTTGCGAGTGTGTGTATGCGAGTTTTCCGAGGTGAGTGTGTCAGTGCGTGTTTGGGTTTGTGCATGTGTGTGAGTGCGCACGTGGGCACGGGCGTGTGGGCGGGAGTGCCCGTGCAAGATGCGGGTGCTAGCCTGCGTGCTCGTGACTTGTATGCGTGCACTCGTGTGTTTCCCTAAGTGTGCCCGGGCGGGCGCCGGCGGTAGAGTCCGTCTCCTCCCCAGCCCTGTCCGTCCCTCCCTGCCCCCCGCCGCCGGCGCCGGCTGCCTCCGCATCTCCACCTCGCTCACCCCCTCCTCCCGCACTTTCTCCGGCTCTCCCTCCCTCTCTGCGCGCTCAGCCGGACTCCGCGCTCTTCTCGCTGGCCACCTTGGGAATCACCACCGCCCAGCTTGCACCCGTCGTCCCCCAGTGCTTGGGCACCTGTTGGAAGCACTGAGACAGGTGCAAGGGGCTGGGTCGCGGGGTGGGGGTGGGGGGGCGAGTGTGAGGGTGTGTGCGTTAGCCTGCGTGTGCCTATGAGGGGTTTTAGCTCGACTGAGGCTGCAATTTCTGGCTCCTCTGGAGAGCCAATCTCAGGAAGAGGCATCTTAGGAGGGGGATCTCAGCTTGGGCTGTAGGGGGTGGGGGGCTAGGCAGACAGGCAGATCCTGGACTGAATGGAGAGTGGGAAGTGAATGTCTGGAGGGGTGGGTGACACCGGACCAGACAAGTGCCTGCTGCAGAAGGATGATGGATAGAGCTTCAGAGACAGAGGAGAACTGTGGGGCGGCTTCGGGGAGTAGGCAGGGCCCAGGGTCGGACAGAAGCCCAGAATGAGGGGCAGGAGCTGGGAAGATGACAAAGGGACAATCTGGAGGTAAGTGGGCAAGGCTGAGGTGGAGCCAGGACCTATGTGTGTGTGTGTGTGGTGGTGGTGGGGGGGGGTGAGTTGGCAGCCCAGCCCCGGTGGAGCACAGCTGGGGGTCTGGAAGACCCAGGCCTCCTGCCTGCCCATCAGCTGGCACTGGCTGACCTCTCCCTCCATACCTAGAAAGCGGGGGCAGAGACTGGAGGTTTCCAACTGGCCCTTAGCCAGCAGCCTGTGGGCATAAGGAGTTGGCAGTGGGCTCAGGCACTCAAACCTCCTCCTCCCAGACAGGGGTGCTGCATGAGGGGCCGCAGGGGTGATCGCATGGCCATCAGCATCCAGGAGCACATGGCCATCAACGTGTGCCCCGGACCCATCCGGCCCATCCGGCAAATCTCTGACTACTTCCCCCGCCGGGGACCAGCACCTGAAGGGGGCTGTGGGGGCTTTGGGGAGGCCCCTGCTCGGTTGGCACCCCTGGCCCTCGCTCCCCCTGCAGCCCTCCTTGGAGCCAGCACGCCTGAGGATGGAGCTGAGGTGGACAGCTATGACTCGGATGATGCCAGTGAGTCTAGGGGCTTAAAGGGCCAGGGTGCTAATGGGGGCCTCCAGGCTTGTGGGAAGGGGAGGGAGCCCTGCTGTGTGTGGGGGGGGGCGGGGGAGGGAGGCCACAGGGCCACTGCCACTACAGCTGCAGTCAGTGTGGAGATTACAGCTTCAGCAAGGCTCAGTATCCAATATTTCTGCTGAGACAACCACCCACACAGCCCCAGTTGCGGCCCAGCCAGGAACCCAGACCACACATACTTGCAGCCTGGCAGACAGACACACACCTTCACAGCCAGCACGCACAGACTGGCTTGCCCACTGGTCTCTCACACACCTGTCTTTACACACTGACTCACATGACCTCACATGATGTCTCACACTGACTCTTCTCTCCTCTCCAGCTGCCCTGGGCACGCTGGAGTTTGACCTTCTCTACGACCAGGCCTCCTGCACTTTGCACTGTAGTATCCTCAGGGCCAAGGTGGGTCCTCCCTACCTCCCAAGCCCCAGCTCTGCTTGCCCCCTACATGGCAGGGGTGGGTTTCCATCCTCCCTTCCTTTCTCCAGGCTAGACCCGTGCTCCCCTCCCCATTCCCCACTCCCTCCAAGTACCCTTCTTCTTGGCTCTCCACACCTCAAGGATCCAGTCTGCAGAGGGATGAGGCTCAGAACTCACAGCCCTCTCCCCTCCCCACCTCTCCAGGGCCTCAAGCCCATGGATTTCAATGGCCTGGCCGACCCCTATGTCAAGCTGCACCTACTGCCTGGAGCCTGCAAGGTAATAGCTTCCTCCCACCGCAGCCAGACCCAGCTTGTGGGTCTGACCCTAACCTTCCCCGCTTTCAGCCTCTGTGGGTCTAGGGGGCATGTATTGAGAACCTTCATCTCCACACCTCAGGCCAATAAACTAAAAACTAAGACTCAGAGGAACACTCTGAACCCCGTGTGGAACGAGGACCTGACATATAGTGGAATCACGGATGATGACATCAACCACAAGGTGCTCAGGTGAGGGGCCCAGCCTCCCTGCTACCAAGGGTTCCAGTGCAGCACCTCCTCTGGGGTAGCTGTCATTGGAACCTTCTTTGGTTGATCTACTTCCAGTTAAGCCCCTGTCAGACGCTCAAGTACAGTCAGCGGATCCCGTCCCCTTTGGCAGCAGGCCAAAATGTTTCTGTGGCGTTCCTACCCCAAAATATCTCCTCCTGCTCCTCCAATGGGGCCCGCGCTTTTCTGACTGGTCAGGTTCATCACTCCTAACCTTTGCCTATTATTTCTTCTACTTGAAAAGCACTCCCTGCTTCCTGCTTCCTTTCTGCCACCCTAAATTCCACTCATCGTTTGAGGTTCTGCCACATCCAGAAAGCTTTCCCTGGTCACCAACAGCCCTTTTCAAAGCTCCTGACTAAGTCAGACCTGTGCAGTGGAGGTCTGCCCATTCTGCTGTCTGTGTCCTCCTGACATCTCTAAGGAGTGAAGTCTTAAGGGACGGGAAACTTGCTCAGTCATTCCGGGAGGTGGAGCTGTGGGGAGAGTAGTCCCTGGCAGGGAATGAAGGGCCACAAAACCTAGGCTTCTGAGAGAACTTTTCTTTTGTGTTTTTGGCACTAGGGAGCTGTGGAAGAGTTTGCATCAGGGTAGTGTATAGTCACGGTTGTTTTAGAGAGATCACCTTGGTGTTGGGTGTGAAGTGGACTGAAGGGGAGGAGAGAGGCAGAAACCAGAAAGACTGGCCCCGTATTTCAGATTCTAGAGAATGAGGATTCAATCATCTTCTGAGTGCTTAGTAGTACCCAGCCCTGGGCTATGCATTTTTACATTTCTACATTTCACTTGATCTTCTTAATAACTTTAGGAGGTTGGTAATCATTACCTCCATTTTATAGATAGGAACTGAGGCTTCAGGAGGCTGACTTGCCCAAGGTCACACAGTTGCTAGTAAGTGGAAGAGCTGAGAATTGAACACTCCTACACAACACAGCTACTCAAGAGTGTCACAGCAGAAGGAAGCGCGGGGGCTACAGAAGGGGACGATGGAAGTAAAAGCAACTGTTTCTTGTCTCTGGCCTCATGGGTTTCTCCTAGGCCAGCTCCCTGCTCCGTGCAGAAAAGGGCAGGAGCTCCAGAGCTGCTTGTCTGACTGCCCAAGGTTCCTCAAGGCCCTTCTAGCTCTTACATCCTGAATCTGTGACCCGCATCCACCAATGCACACCCTATGCACATTCAGTATGACCCTGTCCACAGGCCCTGAATGGAGGAAGGATGGGGAAGGTCCCCAAGATCTGTGAGGGCTTCTTGAAGCAGCTGAGCAGATCCCGATGGACCAGGCACAGGCTGAGCAGCTGTCAAGTGAGGGGCAGAGAAACAGGGCAAATCAAAGCATCCTTCTCAGATGCCAGGCCTGGTCCTCACCTGTGTGAAACAGCCCATTTTACAGGTGAGGTGTAGAGTATTTAAGGCAGAGCAAGACCAGCCTCAAGTGCTCAGGGTTCCATCAGAGGTCCTTTCTCACTGGAGTGGGGCTCAGGCACCCCAGGGGCCCTGACCTTGCAGTTCCCTGCCAGGATCTCCGTGTGTGATGAGGACAAGCTGAGCCACAATGAGTTCATCGGGGAGATCCGTGTACCCCTTCGCCGCCTCAAGCCTTCACAGAAGAAGCATTTTAATATCTGCCTCGAGCGCCAGGTCCCGGTCCGTGGGGGGCTGTAGGGTGCCAAGGGAAGGGGGCCCTGGGGAGGCCAGGTTTCCAGAACCTATTCTTTGCCCTTTCAGCTGGCTTCACCCTCTTCCATGTCGGCGGCACTGAGGGGCATCTCCTGTTACCTGAAGGAGGTAAGGCACCTCACAGGGACCACCAGTCTGGGTGGGAGGTGGTAAAGATGCAGGCTGACCTCTATGTCTGCCCTGAAGCTGGAGCAGGTGGAACAGGGACCTGGGCTGCTGGAAGAGCGAGGGCGCATCCTGCTGAGCCTCAGCTATAGCTCACCTCGCCGGGGGCTGCTGGTGGGCATCGTGCGCTGTGCCCACTTGGCTGCCATGGATGTCAACGGCTACTCTGACCCCTATGTCAAGACGTGAGCCCTTCCCCTGCCCTGAAGCCAGCCCTCCCCTCCCCAGGGAGCCTGACTCCTGCCTCATCCACCTCTGGGGACTGGCTTATCCCTGACCATCCAGCTCCTTCACCCCTACCCCACCTCCTTGGCAGGTACCTGAGGCCAGATGTGGATAAGAAATCCAAGCATAAAACAGGTGTGAAGAAGAAGACTCTCAACCCGGAATTTAATGAGGTAAATAGGGCGGGACAGAATCATGGTGTGGGGGATGATGGGGTAGGGCAACGCCTCATGGAAGGGGTGGTTTGCCCTGTCCCAGGAGTTTTTCTATGAGATGGAGCTCTCAGCTCTGGCCACCAAGACTCTGGAAGTCACAGTCTGGGACTATGACATTGGCAAATCCAACGACTTCATTGGTAAGGAAGGAGCCCGCTGGGTGGTGGCGGTGGAGGGCTGGTTGGTATGAGATGGGGCCCTGATTTTGCCTGTACTTCTCCACAGGCGGCGTGTCCCTGGGGCCAGGCGCCCGGGGAGAGGCCCGGAAGCACTGGAGTGACTGTCTGCAGCAGCCAGACACAGCCCTGGAGCGCTGGCACACCTTGACCAGCGAACTGCCCCCTGCGGCTGGGGCTCTGCCCTCAGCCTGAGCTCTGGGAGCAGCTGCCCGGCATTGGCCCCTTGGGGCTGGGTCCCGTACCCAACCTTCGCACGAGTGTGTTGCACGTTTACACAGGGTGGATGCTCTACCCCATACTACCTGTCTTATTTTGTGAGAGTCTGTGACTGTGGGTCTGTCTTCTTGTGAGGGACTGTGAGGATCTGTATTCACATATGCAAATTTCCTCCTGCCTGACTCGCTACTACATGCAAATATGCAAACCACCCAGCCTGTGCACACCTGCAGCTGGAGTCCTGCCAGGCCCCTGCCCCGGCCGGCTGCTGCTCCTCTCTCCGGCCTCTCCATGCTGCCCCGTCCCCTCCACCCACAGGGAGGAGGTCGGATTAGGGGGGGTTTGAAGGAGGACAAAGTTTCCAAAAACAAAAGGACAAAAACCAAAACAGAGCCACTCCTTTAATAAAGAATCTTTGTTTAAAAAACAAAACAAAACAACACAACACCTAGCCCTGTACAGCTGCCCTTTTAACAGAAGGTGCGGGGAAGTGTGGGGGGTGCACCACAGGGTCTCCGCCTCTCCCAGAGGCGGCAGGTGTTCCCAGCCACTCATTTAAAATAACCGCCCCCAGGATGGGGCCAGGATGTGAGGGCCCCCCTTCCAGGGGACTTTTGTGCATGTTTACACCTTTTCTGATTGTGTCAGTGGCCGCAGCATGGCAACTGGGCGTCAATAAATGTCTCTGTGGAAGCTCAGGGCTCATGTGTGCTGGCACAGGGGACACTGGACAGGGGCTCAGGCGGGGGTGAGGGTCACTCCGGGATGTCGATCACCAGGTCATCATCGCCGTCCAGGGCATCATCCCCGCTGCCTGCGTCGCTGAACATCTGCCGAGGGACTGCGCTCAGGATTGTGGGAGGGGGCATCTTAGAGGGTGGCAGTGGGGCCAGGGTTGCCCCCACCCCAGCCGCAGAACCCCGGCTGGGGAAGGTCAGCGGCCCTCCCACAGGGCAGTCGGGGGGTCCCACCGTCATCTGCAGCAAGGAGGGAAGAAACACAGGGAAGGGCAGTCAGGGAGGAATGGGATCTCCATGAGGCTGGCACTGCCCCTTTAAGGCAATGCTGGGGGATGGGGAAGGGGCAAAAGCTCACTTAAGGGGTACTGGACACAGCTGGGCCAGTCATGCTGGAATCAGGAGGCCTGCCCACCTTAGCCCCTACAGAGGTGCAAACCAGCAAGTGCCTGGGCGTATGGGGTACTGATGGAGGCGGTGATGAGGGTGGTGGTGGGGCTCACAGGAAGCCAGGAAGGAAATGCTGGGCCCCACCCTCACCAGGGTGGCGCCTCAGCAGCCCCCGTGATGGCAGTTGGCCCTGAGAGCCAGAGTCAGAATAAGCCTGGAGTGCCTGCCTGCCTGTCTCCGGGCACCTTCAATACCCCTTGCCACCACCGGCCCGTGCCTTTCTCCTACTGTGGGCCTCACTGGTTTGGTGGAAGGTGTCCTAGGGTCTTTACTCCCTGCTGCTACGTGAGGCTTCTTAGATCTGAGCGGGGCCCCTCCTGGGGATCCCCACAGTCACTGGCCTAGGTCAGGCCCTCCTCTGAGCTCACCTGGACTACGGTACCAGCCTCCTAACAGGATTCCCTGCCTTCAGCCTGTCTCAGATCCAGCTCCTCCTTCACACTGCAGCCAGAGCGAGCTCTCTAAAACACAAACCTGAGCTGTCACTCCTCCACTCGAGGGCTGCAGGCTCCTTACTGCCCCTGGGACAGGCAGTGCTGCGTGTCTGACAGCGGGCCGGTCCCTCCACCTGGAATGTTCTTTTCTATTTGTCAGAAGTCCTGCTTTTGTCCTTTGAAGCTGGGAAGTGGCCTCTGTCCTTCCCAACCCTCTAGCCCCACCCCTGCCAGGTTAGGAGGAAATGCTTGTGTGTGACCTTCACAGTGGCCCTTGTGATTGCTTTGAAGCCTTCAGCCCTCACAGTCTACTCTCTGCTTCTCAAGGAGCCCCCACACTTACTGCTGTTCCTGGGGTATCATGGAGGGCCAGAGTGGGTTTTTAATCAGGGCCAACACCTCAGAGTACAGTGTCTGCCAGGACTGATGATACAGGAGACTCGCTCTGAACAGTACCCGTGCACCCAGTACCAGGCACGCATGTGTACGTATAGGAGCAGCCAGGGCCTCCTCAGGTGACCCACAGCAGCTAATGTTATCTATGGCTTACTAGGGAGTAGGCGCTGGGCTAAATTTTCCCTCCTTTAACTGCTTTTAGCATGACAATGACCCCATGAAAAGAAAGCTTAAGTTAAATAACAAAACATACCCAAGTCACACGAAGGAGCTGGAGTTCAAACCCAGCCAAGTCTGACTGAGGCCCAGGCTCTTAACTGATCTGCTTCAGTCTTCATAGCTTTCCCTCCTCTCCTCAGACTTGCTCCCACCAGCTCCTCACACCAGGTCACCCAGAAACTTCAATGACCCCCACTCCCTTTACAGACCCTCCAGTTTCTAGGCATCAAAGCTTTCTTGGATCCCACCCTATCTTATCTTTCTTTCCAAAGCAGTTCTCTCTTACCGCTCCTGCTCCAGCCCAAACAACTCTGTCTTCCACCACTGCCTCAACCTGTGATATCCAAATCTCACTCTGTGCTCAAATGCTACCTCTTCCTTGAGGCCTTCCCCGATTTATCCCCTTCCCCAAGCACAGCAATTGACTGGGACTCTCTCCCTACCAACATTTTCTCTCCTGTATGTCCAGAACTTAGCTCCCCACCACTCCTCTACTGTAGGACCCAACACCTCAGAAAACCTCAAACCACCACGCCCACGCCACACCACACCTCTACCCATCAGCTCTACGCTTTGCTGGCCTGTGCCATCTCCACCATCCTGCTCTATAGGCCAGAAGCAAAAACCCTGCCTGCTAAGTAGAGCGAAGGATCAGGATATTACCCATTACCTACCCATTTCTCAGGCTTACGGGCCAAGGTCACACAGGGAGCAGGTGGCAGAGCTGGGATACAAACTCTAGACCCACATGCGGCACCACCATAAACACTGCATCCCACTTCACTGCTGGCTCCAGGATCTTAAGTCAGCGGTCCACCCGACTTGAGAGCTGGCCATCCTGGTACCTGCTCCACTTTGACTCAGAGCTGGCAGGGCGCGGTGCCTTCTGTGTCCTCCTGTCTTCCGGTGCCGACTGTGCAGACCTCTTCTCTTCTCCATCCATACTCTCACCTGCTGGTCACCCCACCCCCATGCTGACGACTTCCAAGTATATACCCCACGGGCCGCAGGCTCACATTACTCAGTCGTCTTGTTGGCATTTCCAGACAGCATCTCAAGCATGTCCGAAACCATACTCCTCATCCTCTCTCCCAAACCTGCTCCTCCCAGTCCTTACTTCTTCAGTTGCTCAGTTTAAAATTCCTGGCGTCAACCTTGACTTCCGTCTCATAGCCCACACTGGTGTTCCTGAAGCTCATTTTTGAAATAGACACGTGATCCACTTTTCACCCTCTCTACTGCCGCTTGATTTACTGCAGTAGCCTCCTCACTGGTCTCCCAATTTCTGTCCTGACCCAAGCCCCTCCCTCTCCCATCTATTCTCCACATGGCAATGTCAGCGCTTTTGTTAATGTGGAAATCAGATCAGAGTCTCTCTCTGCCCAGTCTCTCCAAAGGCTCCATATTCATTCATAGTGCAAGCCAAAGTCTTCACACACCTGTAAGGCCCTACACAATCGTGCCCCTCAGTTATTTCCCTGACCTGCTCTCCGATCATTCTCCCCTTCTAATTTTCATCCAACCACACTGGACTCCTTCCTGGTCCTTGAACAAGCCAAATATGCACTGCCCCCTGCCCCCACACCCCAGAGCCTTTGCACTGGTGATTCTTCCTGACTGAAACACTTTCCCAGAAAGCCATCTGGCTTGTTCTCATCATGTAAGTCTCTGACGAAATGACATCCCAGACCACCCAACCATAAGTATCAGCCCACTTCTACTCTTGTGCGTCCCATCCTCTTTACCTGACTTCATTTTTCTGCATTAATACCGATTTATCTCGTTATTTTCTGCCTGTCTTACTAAAACGCCAGCCCCATGAAGGCAGAGAGTTGTCTGCTTTGTTCACTACTGCATCTGCTGCGCCCAGAGCAGAGCCTAGCATGTAGCAGACGCTCCGTAAACACTTGCTGGCATGTGTTTGATCCCTCACTTTATAGACACAGAATCTGAGACCTAGAAGGTGAAAGAGCCCTGCTCAAGGTCCCATAATTTTAATTTGTGCAGCCCTGACTTGAATCTAGGTCCCGTAACTCCACCCTTCCCCCTGGGGCTGCCTGGCACCACAGAACACCTGTGAAAATGAGCCTGGCCCCCAGTCACACTACAGCAGTATAAGGGTAGGACCCTAGGCATGTTCACTGAGTCCCCCAGGCTGGTTCTGCCTCTGGTTCATCTCCACAGCAAACCTGTGAGCCATAGCTTCTCTAACCCGCCCCTCAGTACCTAGTCCTGGGCTGGGCCCCCAGCAGCCCCAAATCCGTCCTTCAGAATTCTTGGACAGGCCCCCAGCCTGTCTTGAGCCTCCCTCAAAGGGCTATCCTCCTGCCATTCTGGCCCCTCCCTAACATCCCAAAATCAGGGTACCTTGAGTTTCCGGGGCAGGCGGGGCCGTTTCTCCCGCTTGGGCCTCAGGGGGCTGGGCTCGGGCAGCTGCAGGGCCAGGTAGTCAGAAGGGAATGGGGGGTAGGTGGGGGAAGCCAGCTGCAGGTGGGAGTGGGGGGATGGAGATGGGAAATGGAATGGATGGGTGGGGAGTGAAGGGAAAAAATGCAAATAGGAAGAAGAATGGAAAAACAAGAGATGGTGATGAGTGTGGCTTCTGAGAACAGAAGGGGATGGGACAGCAGCAGGACTTTGTCCTGGGGTCTGCTCTCCGCAGTCATATGTCCCCAATTCCTACACCAGAGAGAACTGGGCAGCCCTGACTCACACCCCTCTAAGGGATGCTTGCTGGCCACTGATGTCCCCACGATGTCCCCGGAGCTGGACTGGCTTCACCCTGAGGCCTGGTCCCTCTGCCCAGATGATGCCCACCTTCTTCCCACATATTGTAGTTACCATTTCCAATCCTTGACCCCAACTCACCGAGCTCAGGTATGGGGAGGGGGCCCCGGAGGCCTGAAGGGGAAACCCTGTTGAAGGAGGCAGAGAGAGGCTGGAGGGAGAGGGGGCTCCCCCCATCGGAGGGCTTCTCTTCCTGGAGAAAGGACAGGAGAGGAGGTCAGAGGCAGCTAGGAGGCCCAGGTGCCCCCCATCCCCATCCCCAGAGAAGAACGATGGCTTCTTCTCACCTCTTGGGGGCTGGCGTGTCTGACAACTTGGGTGTCCCCTCTGTCTCGCTGTTATCTGAAGATGCAGTGGCATCTGAGTCTGTGAGGCAGGAGGGCAGGTCAGTGGGGGCGGTTTCTGTCTACCTCAGAGGAGTATATAATTTTAACTCTACGGAAGGGCCCCAGGGAATCTGATTCTCCAGTCGGTGTGCAGGGCTATTCTGGGGAGCCTACACATTTCCCAGCTCCTTAAAATGTGCTTTATAATTGATGTCTATAAACACTTCCTGCCCAAGCTCCTCCATGACAGCACATGGGTCAAGCACTTACTACATGTCAGACTCTGAGCAGGCACTTTACGTTCACCGCCCTTCCTCATCTTCGTAACGGTCCAGAAAGGTGAGCACCTCACTTCCACTTTCCAGATGAGGTCACTGAGGCTGACAGTAAGTCGTAGGGCCGGACTTGAACCCAGGTATTCAACTCCTTGAACATTTTACGTCACTCTCATTTGTCTCTAAGCTTCCTTCATCTCCTGCCTCTGCTCCATGCCCGATATGCAGGATCCTGTTAATCTACCTCTCAAATCTCTCCTACCTTTATCTACTGCCTCCCATTCCAACTGCCATAAGGTCAAGCCATCACCTTGTGGTGTCAAAAATCACCCAAGCAATCTCAGCGCTCCCACAGCACACTATCCACTCCAACTCCAGAATGACCTAAAACAAACCTGATCACAACTGAAATGTTTTAACATGGCCTCAACCTACACCTTTCTGACTTCCCAACCAAACTGTACACGTCACATCATGCCAATCAATTTCCTCAAAAAAAATTTTATTTCCCAGTTCTGTGCCTCCACTTAGAAGGTCCATCATTCATTTGACAACTGCTAGATGTGATGTATGCCTTTATCAATCTCCTGGCCCAGACGTACCCTTTAAAAAGCAAATTAATATACATGTCTAATCACTACTGTACACCTTGACGTTTCATGACCTTGCTCACCTGAAACTAATATAATGTTGCATGTAAACTGTAACTGAAAAAGGAAAAAAAGCACAATATAATGCCACCTCTCTAAGAAGTCTCCCGAAATCCTTCAGGTCCAGTTAACTGTTGGCTCTTTTAGAACTCTGCTCCCACTTGTCAGGACTCTCCTCACACTGTGCTAAACCGTTTCACGTGTAGGTACTTCCCGTAGCGGACTGTGGGCTTCTCCAGGATGTAAGTGGTGGTTTACATGTGTAGCTCTTACTCCTTAGATTTATCACACTGACCACGAACGTGCTGGTTCCCTCATGCTTCTATCCTGAAATGCCCCTAGAGCAGGGAGTTAATTGGAATACCTCAGGGAAGGAACAAGAAGGCAATGAGAAAAAACAGCCAAACATTTTTCTATGACCTACATGTGCTGGCTTCTACCCACTTCTCAGACCTCATCTACTATCTTCCTATAGTATGTAAGTGGTGTTATGTGGTCCAATAAAACCTTACTTACAAAAGCAATCAGCTTGGCTGAATGTTGTTTCCTGACCCTGCTCTAGACCAATGTTTAAGGGTAGCACGGAGAGAGGTGACTG
The DNA here is from genome assembly GCA_028533065.1 of Trachops cirrhosus. NCBI lineage: Eukaryota > Metazoa > Chordata > Mammalia > Chiroptera > Phyllostomidae > Trachops > Trachops cirrhosus. The sequence continues at coordinate 85,115,536 of CM052540.1, read as the reverse complement.
TATGTCAGAAGGCTTCTAACAGACCCACCCTGGAACAGGGACACAAATGCCAAATGCAGGGCTTCTTCAAACTGTGTGTCTTAACTCATTAGTAGGTCATGAAGTCAATTTATTGGTTTGCAACCAACACTCAATGAAATAAGGAAAAAGCAGCCTAAAAAGTATCAGAAAAAGTTGTGTACAGTGATCTTAACATTGTTTCATTAATTCTTGCTTTGTAAGTATGTACTTAGGGACTTGGTTGTGATGGAAAATATATTACTGATTGTAAACAGTGTCTCAAAAAAAAGTTTGAAAGCACTGCTTTATGTATTTCAGACAACCTGGTCTTTTGTTACCTCAGAGTATTTGCATTTATTATTCCCTCTGCATGGACATTTCTCACTTATATCTCCTAAAATTGGCCTCTTCTTATGTAGGTCCCAGCTCAAATACTACTTTCTGTAACAGATTTTCTTGAGCATTCTATTGAGATATTGCCTGCCATGGGCTTTTACATTTTTAAATGGTTGGGGAAAAGAACCCAAATAAAATATCTTATGACATAAAAATTGTATGAAATTCATATTTCAGTGTCCGTAAGTACAGTTTTACTGAAACATAGCCATGCTCCTTTATTTACATCAGCACCTTTGGCTGCTTTTTGCACTACAACAGCAGAACTAAGTAGTTGTGATGAAGGCTGCATGTTTGGCAAAGCCTAAAATATTTGTTATCTTGTTCTTTACAGAAAAAGTTTATCAATCCCTGGTCTACCCGAACACTACCACATAATCCTGATTTTATTCCTTTCAAATCTAAAACCCCAATTTCTTGCTTATTTATTACTCTCAACTAGAATACAAATTCCAAGAGACCTCATCTACCTTGGTCACCACAGTATCTCCTGAGCAAAGGGCAGTGATTAAAACATAGTAGATGTTCAATAAATACTTGACTGAAAGAATGGTAGAGGTGGAGGGCAAGCAACTAGGCTTAGGAACCACTGGAAACTGTTAATCAGTCTCCACAGCCTCAAAGGAGGGGCCACGAAGCTTGCTGAAGTGCCGGGAACCAAGTCCTCCACCAATTTTTCATGACCTTGCTCACCAGAAGAGTCTTCATCCACATTCTCATACTGCAGAAGTCGGTCTAGGAGGAAACTGAGGAAAGAGGCAGGCAGAACAAGAGTATTTATTCAAACCTCAACAATGTTCTTCTGGGCCCTTGTCCCTTCTAGCTGGCCCGTTGGATCCTAGCAACAGCCCCAAGGCAGGCATCATGCATTTTGTGACCCCATTCCCAGATGGAGTCCGAAAGTTGAGCCACAGGAGCCTCATTACCCGTAGGCCTCCCTTCCCCCCCTCGCCCCCCCACCTATCGTCTCACCTCTTGTCTCGGGACACCTTCAGCAATTTCCTCTGTGCCTTCCTCAGTTCCTCCTGAAAGCACTCGTGTTCCTGTATCACAGTCAACGTGCGCACTGAGTGGGCGGTGGTCCGTACAGGGGCCGGGAACCCCGCGACAGCTCACCCCTTCCCACCCCACCCCCATCACTCACGTAGATGAGGAACTTGAGCTTCCGTTTCAGGTTCCGGTATTTCTTCTTGTAGTCCACTTCGCTGTCCGCCGGCCCGTTCATGATCGGCCCCGGGAGCAATGCCTCAGCACTGAAGTCCCGCTACCCCGAGACAGTTTAAGTCAGTCTCTCACGCCTTCACTTCCGGAGACTAGGTAAAAACTGTGTCAGCTGGAACTACAACTCCCGGCGTACCCCGCGCCCAGGGGTCGTAACCACACTGGCTTTCCTCCCAGGCAATACCGGAAGAGAAATCTTGCTTCGAGGTGCTACGCTAATGATGGTGTCGCGGGATGCAATGATGTCACAAGGATCGCGGACGCTGGAAAGCGTCCTTACTGATTCTAAGTGTGCTCAGCAATCGGACGCCACATGACTTGTACCCCGGGGATTCCTAGTTTTCAGTAGAGATGTCCTCCTTCTGTTTTTCGAAGTCACATTGGCCTACCTGTCCCGCGACCACGGATGGAGGCAGCGTCGCAGATTGATTACGTTACACCCAAATGTTGAGGCGCCAGATTAGTTTCCAACGAGAATTAAGAAAATAAACTGGTTCTAAAAAAAAAGAGAGGAACCACGAGACCCTCCAACTGCCGGAAAAGCAAGTTTTGTCTGGCAAAGGCCTGGGTCCAAGCGGCCCTTGACTGAAACCCAACGGTCCCTTGCCTCTCGGCGCTATGACACTGCGCGTGCACAAGCATCTGTCAAACGCGCTGACGGAGGCCGAGAAGAAAAACGCGGGAACCACCAATCCCAGTTGGAGCAAAATGGCGTGGGAGAACGAGATGCAGGAGTTTACTCGTAGCTTCTTCGGAGGCCGCCCGGACCTTAGGTGCACTGGTGGTTGGGGTTGGGGTTGGAAAGGGCAGGGGCGGGACAAGGACTCCGGCTTGACACATGTCTCCGCAGCACGCTCACGCACTCCATCGTGAGGCAGAGGTTCTTGTCTCACACCGGCCGCGACCACCTGGATCCGGAGGAGAAACAGGCACTGAAGCGGCTAGTGGAGGAGGAACTGTTAAAGATGCAGGTGTGAGCGCCGAGCCCCCATCACGGGAGACAGGGTTTGTTGCTAAGGAATAGTGACCTGAGGGGCGTGTGGCAGAACACCGTCTCGATACATTTTGCTCTTTTGATGCACAAACAGGTGGATGAAGCAGGTGCCAGAGAAGAAGGGCTAGACCTTGCCAAGGAGACTAGGAGGCCTCCCACCCCCTGCAAAGAACCAGAGAGAAAAAGGTTCCGTTTGAATTCGGAATCAGGTTAGTGCCTTCTGCATGATTGGTTCATTCAAAGAGTGTTTACTGTACCAAGCAGGAGTGTCCAGTCTGTGGCCCGCATGTAGCCCAGGAAGGCAGTGAATGTGGCCCAACACAAAATTGTAAATTTACTTAAAACATTATGAGATTTTTTTGTGACTACGTGTTGCAGTGTATTTAATGTGTGGCCCAAAATAAGTCTTCTTCCAGTGTGGCCCAGAGGCGCCAAAAGGTTGGACACCCCTGTCCTAAGGCACTGGATGAGGGCAAGGCCAGTGAGTCAGGGACCAGGAAGGGTGGACTGATAGCTGTTTCCTGCATCTGTTAGAGTCGAGTTTGAGGCAACCTATTCCAAGTGGAGGGAGAAGGGACAGGAGGAACCTGTCCCAACCTTCTCTTCTCTCCACATTCTAGAGCCCAATGTTGCAACCTCCAGTCCAGACCTCGTCAGCCCCCCAGCAAAGAATGGGATGGCAGCAATAGTCAGTCCAAAGCAAGCTTCAAAAACAGTAGAGAGCAGCGATGGAGAAGAACAGCACAGGGACCTTACTGCAAAGATTGGATTAGAGAAGGAGGTGATGAAGGAGAGCTGTAAAGAGGAGGAAGAGAGCTCTGCTAGAACAAATAAGGTTTGGAAAGAAGAGAGCAGTGAGGAAGAGGATGGGGAAAAGGAGTCCAAGGGTAGGACTAGGAAGAAACCTGGGACAAGAGACAGGACTCAGGGGAAGGGTGGCAAAAGGCAGAATGGAAGCAGTGAGGAGGATGGGAAAGACAAATGGAGGAAGTTGAGACCAGCTACTAAACGCACTGGAAAGTCAGCCAATGGTGAGGCAAGTGACTCGGAGACAGAGGTGAGTGATAGTGAGGCAGAGGGGATCTCCAAGGGCAAGAGGAAGGACCGCTCTTATAGGAAGAGCTCCAAGAGAAGCAGGACACGGAGCTCCTCCCCTTCTTCAAATGGCAGTCCAGAACCCAAAGGTGGGAGGGTGAGGGTGGGGTGGAAGACTACAATTAAGAACAAGCAGGCACCAGGTGAGATTTCAGCCAGTAGGAAGCAGGCCATGGAGGAGAATGAGAATAGTGAGGAGGAACCTGCCCAGGGGGCAGGAAACAAAGGTGTTAAAAGCCACCAGGAAAGTGAAAAGGAGAGTGAGGAGGAGGAGACCCTGGCCGAGGAAGAGGAGGATTGGAGACCCAGAGCTTCGAGCAATGGAAGGGAAAAGTCAGCCTGGGAGGAGAAGAACAGTAAGCAGAAAAGCAGGGCAGCGAGAGTGCTGGGAAACAGGGGGGACAGAGAGGAAGAAAAGGAAAAAGCAGACAATGGGGATAACCGTGGAGGAGATGAAGAGCTCCTAGTGCAGAGGAAGAGCAAAGACAGGACTCAGGGGAAGGGTGGCAAAAGGCAGAGTGGAAGCAGTGAGGAAGATGGGGAAGACAGATGGAAGAAGTTGAGACCAGCTTCTAAAAGCATTGGAAAGTCAGCCAATGGTGAGGCAAGTGACTCGGAGAGGGAGGTGAGTGACAGTGAGGCGGGGGTGACTCTTAAGGGGGAAAGGAAGAACCGCTCTTACAGGAAGAGCTCCAAGAAATGCAGGACACGAAGCTCTTCCTCTTCTTCAAATGGCAGTCCAGAACCCAAAGGCAGGAAGGTGAGGGTGAAGATGGAGTGGGAGGCCACAATTAAGGGAAGAGGGAGACCCAGCTTTGAGCCCAGAAGGCATGGCCTTCAGCAGTTCTTCCCTTGCTAGGCTGGTCATCATGGTGAGGACCACCCTGCTGTGATGAGACTAAAGCGCTATATTCGGGCCTGTGGAGCCCATCGCAACTACAAGAAACTCCTGGGCTCCTGCCGCTCACGCAAGGAGCGCCTGTGTATCCTCCGGGCAGAGCTGGAAGCTCTGGGCATGAAGGGTGAGGCCGGGTATGCTGTGGGGGCTGCAGGACAGGGCCTTGGCTGCTGGGGAGGAGAGTATCACAAGCCTCTTCTGCCCCAGGTAACCCTTCTTTAGAGAAGTGTCGAGCTCTGAAGGAGCAGCGTGAGGAGGCAGCTGAAGTGGCTTCCTTGGATATTACTAACATTATCAGCTATTCAGGTGAGGGGCTTCTTCCTACTCCCCAGGAGCAGATGGCACTTGGGCTTTCTCAGACAACTAATCTACTTCTTCCCCCAGGTCGGCCACGCAGGTGCACGGCCTGGAACCCTTCAGAAGCAGCCACTCCTGGGGAACTATACCGCCGGGCCCTGGACTCAGAGGAAGAGAGGCGCCGTCCCCCACGCCCAGACTGGTCACATATGCAAGGCATCATCAGCAGTGATGGCGAGAGTAACTGAGCTCCCTCGTCTACCAGGAGAGACTTAAGACATTTGTAGAAAGCACATATACACATAGCACCCCCCTCAAATATGTGCCTGCACTGAACAGAAGCACTTTCTTCTAAGACTCACAACTCCTAGGGACACAGTTGTCGGGATCCTACTTCTCAGCTTCATGTTCTCAGTTTAAAGTGCTTATTAGGGCATTTATTGAAGACTCAATAAAGGTGCGTTTAAATTACCTCATCAACAATAGTCTCCGACTCTCACCCCCCTGTACTTTGAACCAGGAGGCTGGGAAGTAGCCACTCCTGCACACCCCCAGTCTGGTTCCCTTTTAATTTCCCTCAGGTTCTCCAGAGAAGTCCCAGCTTTTAGATCCTGCCATCCAGTCTGCCTTCAGGCTCTATCAGAGGAGTGTAGCTCCTATCATCGTTCCTCCAGCCTGACCAGCATGCGTCTCTGATCCTCCTGCCTAGTTGGAAGGAGCATCAGAAAAACTGGCCTTAGGAATGTGAAGCAAAAAAATAACTTGGGGACAGCTAGTATTTATGTCTTCCTCTTATGAAAACAGCCACTTCTTAGTCTATGGGCCAACTCCTTCAGCATTGCAGGGGTGGGTACAGGACCTATACCTGACCAGAGTACCACCTAGGCCTCTGGCTACAAATGGAGCCTATGAAGTCACTTCAGGACTTTGCCAAGATTCTTGCTGTTGAGGTTTCTGGTAAGATGTAAGCCTGGAGCTACCAAGCATCTGAGCATCAAGTGAACCTTCTAAAAATCTTTGAAGCTGAGGCCAAAAGGCTGATAGTCCCCTTTGAAGCTCTGAATCCAGTCATGCCCAAAGTCATTAAAATCACTGAAATTTTCAGTTACACAGCACAATAAACTCTTTAAATACAATTCTTTTTATCACCTGCCACTGGATAGTCCTTAATACACACCTTAGACAAAAAGGGTGAGTCCTGGATCTGTTAGAATAATCAACAGTTTATTAAAAGCTTGCCATGGGGCTCTGTGCTAGCCCCGTAGCTGGGAGGGGCTCCCATGACTGCCCCCAGACCTGGAAGCAGTCCCTTCCAAGGTCCTTCCCTTGTTCCCCTGTCCCAGCTCTGATTGATATCAATTAAAAAAAAAAAAAAAGACAAGACGGCACAGGACGTCAGACGGCAACGGGGGAATGGAAAGACCCAGGCATCCTGACCCCAAGACCCCATCCTGATCCTTCTTCCTAGGAAAGATTTCCTGTTCTTCCCACCCGAGATCCCAGACTTGCTCTGCCACATTGCAGGTCTGGAGGGCCTGGTGTCCCCAGTCCATGGCCCCATTGCAGGGGGTAGTATAGTTCTCTGAATATAATTATGTCTAAACCCACCCTTCCCCTCCCCCAGGGGACTAGATGAATATTTGACACACACACATCTCCCTCCTTTTCCGAGGCTGTGATGGAGAGAGACCCTGGCACCATGGTGGGGAGGCAGGGACTCCTGGTCAACCTTGGGGCATCTATGCCCAAGCTGACACTGGGCCACTGGCCAGCCCAAGAAGCTCATGAGATGAGGAGATTTGAGGAGAGCTGGAACCAACATCCTGTTCCCCAGCCTTGGGTGGGCCTTAAGCTTACAGCCCTCCGAGATCAGGCTCCACCCACCCCTGCCCTTGCCCCTTCATCTGCTCATCCACCTTGCACTTCAAGAATAGAAGTGGGAGGAACCATTGAGGATATGGGAAGCGACACTGGTGCTGCGGCTTAGAGGCCCAGGCACTGCAGCAGCAGGTGGACCCACATTGTCACTGCCACTGCCCCCCGAGGCTGCGCGTCGCAGGGGCTGGGGGCTGTTTCTTAGCAGCAGCAGGGCTCCACCACGGGGTGTCCCACTTTGTGCTGGGGGCCCCAGCCAGTTTGGGGGACCTGGGGGAGCCAGCAAAGAGGGCTGACGCCAGGCTGGGGGGGGCATGCCTGGTGGAGGAGGGCCATGGCTCCAGTGTGCCCCAGAACGGGGAACAGGGCGGGAAGGCCAGGCAGGGGCAGGAGGTGGAGCGGGATAGCCCTGAGCAGCAGCCTCAGCTGGGATGCCCCCAAGAGCCATACTGGAGAAACCCAGCCTCATGCTCTCAGCATCAAAAGCCTCGATCTCACGGGCCTGCCGCTCAAGCAAACTCCGGATTCGCTCGGAGCGCCCTGTCTGCAGGGCGAGCAGCTCCTCTTCCACCTAGGGCACCAAGAAGAGATATCAGAGTCCAGTGAAGGTGAGAGGACTGCCCTCCCCACCCTGTCCCGGAGGTCAAGCCCTGTTACCCGCTGCTCCAGCAGGGCCCGCCTCAGTGCTACTCTCTGTTCCAGCTCTCGCAACTCCCTCTCATGTTGACTCTCCGTTCGGATCTTGATCTTGCTCTGATAAGCATTGAGCAACTCCAATTCCTGCTGCAGCTGCTGCCGAAGAGCCTGGAACTCTGCTTCTTGGGTCTCATCAAGCCGCAGCTGGAGAATAGGAAGAACTAGTTTTAGGGGCCTCCTTCCTCACCCCCACAATCCTCCCCTGCCCCAGGTAGGCCTGGGCCCTAAGGTTTCAAGAAGCAGCCAGTGTCAACATCTACCAAAATAAAAGGTCGTCATACCCTGTGACACAGCAATTACACTTCCAGGAATTTATCCCCAAGGTATACTTGCACATGTGCTCGAAGGTGTTCACTGAAGCGTTGTAATAGCAAAATACTGGAAACAACCTAAATGTCCACCAATAAGGGATGGGTTAAATAAATTATGGTACACCTATACCATGGAAAATTCTATGCTGTTAAAAAAAATGAGATATGTGTACTGACATGGGAAGATGTCCAAGAAATATTAGGTGGGAAAAAAAGTTAAAGAACAGTATTTAAATTATAATTTCATTTTTGTTAAAAAATTTTATGTAACTTTTAAAATATGCATAGGAAAAAATCTAGTACAATGAATTATTAACAAGTTACCTCTGAGAGGTAGAGCACTAGGTGGAAAAATGGCAACAAATAGCATTACTTTTTACACCATGTGTATATTTTAAGTGGCCCATTTGAGTGTTATGTGTAGTCACTTTTAGAACAGCAACCTTCAAAATCCTCCAGAAGTCTGAGAAAATTGTCCTGAGGGCTACAAGCATTTTGATTTGCTCCCTCTTCGCACATTAAACTAAGGCTCAAGAAAAATTATAGCCACTCTTTCCTTGGTGGTTCTTGGTAGAGTAGGCAGGCTGGCTTTGTCAAGACCTTAAGAAAATACTCAAGAGAGATAATAAAACCATTGTGCAGAATACTAACAGTGGGAGAGTTCTGAGTTTCCCAGGAACAAAAAGTCCCTTCTATGTCCACTTGCCCCCCCACTGTCACTGCCCATAACTAAGTGGGAAATAGAGGCCAACCTCCACCATGCTCACTCCCTGGACCCCAGGCCTTACCGCTTGTGAGCTGAGCATCTCCGAGATGGACTGGTCATATTGCTCGGCTAGGATTGCCAGCTTTCGGGTCTGTTCTTCCTTGAGCCGCTTAAGGAGGCTCTTGTGCTGAGCTTTGGGCGTGGTCTCCAGCAAGTGTGCCCGCAGAGCCTTGTACTGCCGAGTCTGGATCTTACACGTCTCCTGGAACTGCTTCTTGATCTGCAGCTCCTTAGACTATGCAGTGGATGGACCGAGGGGAAACGGGGGCAGGGGAGAGGAGGAAGAGGAGGAAAAGAAGGAAGAGGAGGAGGAGAGGAGGAACAATCAGGAGAGAAGGGGAGAAGAGTGAGGAAGAAAGGAGACAGAAACAGAGACAGGGAGAGGGAGAGAAACAGAAAACATGTTAGACAGAGGGGGCGGGGGGAACTGTATACAGACAGACATGAAGAGGTGGGATTGTGTTGAGAGAGATCAGGAAGATTCTCAATGGGCAAAAGATGTACAGAAAATAAGACAGGTTCCAAGAGCATCTTCAGAATTAGGTGGAAAATTCACAAGAAACAGCAGGAGAGTTTGTGGACAGAAAACTGAGAATTTTTAGAGTACTGAGGGCATACAAGAAGTTTTGACCATACAAAGAGAAAATATAACCTAGAGATAGAAGCATGTGAACAGATACAGAATGTGCATAAAAGGAGTGAGAAAACCAAGTCACACAACACACCCATGGAAGAGAGTAACACAGCTAAAGACAGAGAAGGCCCAGGTTCAGTACATCTGGGTGGGAAGGAGGGAAGGAGGACAAGCACTGGGCTGAGAAATGGATAAGAAGGGGTGGCCCCATACAGGGCAAAGGTGGTGGCCAGAAAGGGCCTGACAAGTTCAATGGGCCAGCAGCTGTCACTCTGGCCAGATCTCCACATTGCAGCCAGTCCCTTATGCACTCAGCTCCCACTCCAAGCCCACAACCAATTCCATTTCCATGGCCCCCATACTCTCTGCCTGGCCCCCCAAACTCACCACCCCACTACTATATAGGGTTTCCAGTCCCATCCCCCAGCCTTCTAGGATTATGCCTGATGCCAGGAGAGAAATTCAGCTCCCAGAAAGAAGGGAATCACATTGGGAACAGGTTGGGAGATAAAGCAGGGGATGAGCACAAAAGGACCTGGAAACTAAGGACTCTCTTAAGGAATCCACAAATGGGAACTGTGGAACTGAGAAGTTATGTCAAAGCTCAGAGGTCCAGACCACCAAGCTGGTGGTGGTCATGATGCAACAAAGCTATGATGGCAGAGAGGATGAGGCTGAGGAGTGAAAGGGGTTGAGATAACGCAGATGGAGGTGAAGAAGTCATGGAACTGGGGGCCAAGGGTCTGGATCGGGGGCATACCAGGGAGGCTAGGCGGCAGGACAAAGCAGACAGAGGCAGCCTGGGCCAAAGGTACAGTTCCGCTCAGTATTTTATTTGTGTTTGTCTTTTTCTTTTTTTGGTGGGGGAAAGGGGACAGGTTGGAAGGGAGACAGAAAAACAAAATCAAAGAGAGAAAAAAAAAACATGACTTCCCACCCACCACCACCCCTGGCCCCAGGCCTGAGTCGATGAGGGTGAGGATGAGCACACACACAGCGGGAAAACAGCAATAACTTAGGGTGGGGGAGGAGCTTCAGGAGAACACAAAGTGTAACTTGCGGGCTCCACAGGGGAGGAGGCTGCCTGTCTAGAGGTCCAAAGGGCTACAGGGTGGGTGAGGAGGTGGGGAAGTATACTGAGGAAGGATGGGTGAGAGGGAGGATTGGGACTGCAGAATCTTCACTGAGTAGTGGGAGATAAAGTGCTCAATGCTCTAGATTTGGGCTGGTGAAGAGCTAGAGTTGGTCACCTCCAGGGAGGCAGGGCCCGGGACTGACGGGTTCGAAATCTCCGCCCAGCTAGAGTCCCTGGTGGTGGCTGGTGGGAGGCAGGGGCCCCTAGCCTGCGTTGGCTGCGTGGTAGCAGTCGGGGGATACGGCTGGGCCGTTCACCCCGAAGCAGACCCCAGCTGGCCAGTGTGTGGATAGCCCAGGGAGGCAAGTGGGAGGCCAAACCCTGGCTGGCCCGTGCCAGACGCCCGTTCCAGCCCTTGCACAGGGCCCAAAACCTTGCCAATAGGGCTAGTGGGTGTCGAGCAGCATGGGAATTACTCCGCCGAGGCCCAGGGACAGGCAGTCGGCTGCGGAAGCCATCCTTGTTGGTCTTGGGGTAGAGTGCAAACAGACCCCGATCCCCTATAGCCCCACAGCCCTGTAGGGCTCTGAAGGCCATAGGTGATAGGCGCAGGAGAGCCCGCAACCAGAGCCTAGAGATGCTCCGGCGGATCCGAGGGCCCTGCTGCCGCACCCATTTACCCCCAGCTGCCATAGCTGCCAGAGGTAGAGCCAGGCCTACCCAGGCTAACAGCCAGGCTGCCCCAAGCCCCAGAGGGACACCCATAAGGCCTCGGCGCCAGCTAAGACCCAGGACAGCTGCCAGTGCAGTGCCCTGGGCCAGCAGTAAGAACAGACTGGGGGGCAGATGCAGTGCTGTACAAAGTAGTAGGTAGGAGGCCCCCAGGCCTACCAGCCCCACTTCAAGGGCCAGCAGTGAGGCTTGCAAGCCACCCCCACCCTGGGCCGCCAGCAGTGGGAGCAACAGCAGAAGTAGTAGGGGCAGGAGGCCAGAGGAGGACCCCACTGCAAAGGAGAGACCGGCCAGGAGGCCATGGGACAGGAGTCCAGGTAACTGGCTAGCAGAGCTGGACCTCAGATATGTTGGAGGAGGTTCAGGGGGGATGTCTGGTGAGGGACAACCATCTCCAGGATCCCTTGGGGTCCTAATTGGAGCCCCTTCCTCCTCTTCCTCCTCCTCCTCAGGGACTGGGGTCAGTGCTAGACCCTGGACCCAGCCAAGCTCAAATTCCTCATCCAGGAGGCTCCCATCCTCCTTTGCCCACAACCTCCATGCCCCGGTCACCTCCTGGTCCACAATGTTTCTCTCCTGAGGTGTCAGGGATGGGACTCTAAGCTCCTCTATTTCCACCTCAGAAAGACCCCAAACTTCCTTATCAAAACTCCTATGTTTTTGTGAACTGGGACTAGGGGTTCCTGATTCTTCTCCCAATATCGTCTGCTCCTCTGGTTCCAAGGTGGCCCCTTCCTTTCCCAGAATCCTTCTCTCTGGAACTGCTTCCTCCTCCTCTCCCAGAATTCTTTGGTCCAGGACTGCCTCCTGGCCAGATAAGCAGGGCTGCTCTTCTCTAGGGGTGCCTGTGCTGGGTGGTCCCAGAGCCCCAGGAATGGGGAGCGGGAGGCCCGGGGGACGCTGGCCTGCACGTACTTTGAGGCTCTTGGGCTGCTGGCGAACCTGGGCCGCATGCTTCTGTCGCAACTCTTGCTCACGCCGCTTGTTGTACTCCAGCTGGTTGCCCAGCTCTGTCTGATGCTGCAGGCGGGTGAGCTCTGCCCTTGTGCGCTGTACAGCCTGGAGCTGTCGTAGCTCTAGCTCCCGTGTGGCCTCATGCTGCCGCAGCAGCAACGCACACTCCAAGTCCTTCTGTGTCTGTTTCTTGTTCAAGTCCTAAAGCAAGAGAGAGGCAGGGCCCAGAGTGTGGTTAGGAAGCCTTATTGGTGTCAAAGAAGTAAGAGCCCCAGAATTCCTTGGCATAGGGAGCTGAGGGCTAGGAGATGAGGTGTGTAGATTAGGGGCATAAAGGAGCCAAACTCCTGGCTGGCCCAGGAACAGAATCCTAAACAAACTCTAGCAGGGTCTGCCTGATGGGCACAAGACGCAAAAGTGGTGTTTAACAGAAGCAGAGTCATAACCCGAACAAAGGCAGGAAAAAAGATGACCACACATGAGTCAAATAGAAAGGGGTTCCTGAGATCCTGGAGGGGAATGGGGAATGGGGTCACCTACCTCTCGCAGCAGATCCTGGTCTAGGCTGTGACGAGCCAGCAGCATCTTGCGCTTGTACTGGCGACACTGCAGCTCAAAGTACTGGCGCTGCCGCCGTAGCAGCCCTGCCTCCTCCTCTGCCTGGCACTGCTGTAGCTGCTCCTTCTGCCGCAAAAGCCACTCAGCCTTCTCCCGCTTGGGTGTGCTGGGGTTCTCCTGGAGCTCCTGGATAAGGGCAGTGGGGAGAGCAGGGTGGTCAAGTCCTGCCTTGCCCACCAGCGAGCCCTACCCACTGCTGTAGCCTACTTCACCTCCTTCAGCTGCTCCTTCCGAAGTTTATAGGTCCGTTTCTGTGCTTCCAGCAGGGCAGCCAGCTCCTTCTTCTGCTGCCCAAGGATGTGCTGCTGGAACTTACGCTCCTCAGCCTGGGCAGCTCGTGCCTCCTTCTCACCAATAGCCTGGTGCCGCCGTGCCAGCTTTTCTGCCTCAGCCCCAAAGCCAGCCCGCTGCGCCTCAAGCTCCCGCTGTAGCCGTGCACTGTGCTCCTCACGTTCACCCCTCAGCCGAGACTCCAGAGCTAGCAGCTGTTTCTGGTGCTGTCGTCGCATCCGCTTATAGCCACTTAGCTGCTCCCTCAGAGCTGAGTCCTGCTCATGCTCTTGGATCTGACGGCTGACCTACGGCGGGAGAGAGGATGAGAAGAAGGCCTCAGCCTTGGTCTTCATTTTATTAACACATATAGTCTTCATTCTCTATGGAGAAAGAATATGGGTTTTAGACTCGTAGGTTTAATTTTCGTTTGATACATTCCTCACAGATAATCTCTTAAACCTGCCACCTCAACTGGATAATGGAAATGTAATCAACTTCACAGGTTGATGTGACTCAATGAAATGATAAAAGGTGCTGAGCACAGGGACTGGAGTGAAGGTAGGAACAATTCAGATTGGTTCAAAAGAGTGATCAGAGACTCGGGCCCAAGTCCCAGCTCTGCCACTTACTAACCATGTGACCTGAAGCAAGTTAAGGTTGCTAAGCCTTGGTTTCCTCATCTATTAAATGGAACCATGATACCTCTTCATAAGAGCTGTGGAGATTAACTTTGATACATACATACTAGTATCTAGGACACTCTGAACCAGTAAGTGTTGGCTTCCTTCTCCTTCAGCAAACACTGAGGACCATTATAGCCCAAGTACAGAGCCTGGATCTGGGCCATGAGATGTTGGAGTAACAAGAACACTAGGCCTGGATGTCCTCATCGAGGTTTGAGCTCAGTTCCATTGTCAAAGGGCTATGTCACTGGACCCCAAATTAGACCAGCTGGCCAATACCCTGGACGTCAGACTTCTCTGCACAGTGACACAGAGAACCAAGCATAACAGGATCTGAAGAGAGGTCCTACCAAAATAAGCACCTACATGCAGAGACCACAAGAACATACTAAACCAGGCAGTAGCCTCTAAAAAATATAATCTAGATGTTTACTTAAAAGTATGGATAAAGAACTACATTTTATAAAAAGTCTACCCATTTTTCTCTGTCAACTGAGAAAAACACTGCTATGACTTAATTTTAGGAAAGGATCAAGGTCCTGCTTATAGAATTTGAGAACCATTAAAGGTGCCTGGGCAAATGACCTGGGCGAGCAGGCCCTCTGAGTCACGGCTGTCTCATCTCTCAAATGGGATCTTATCCTCTGTCTCCCAGAGGAGCTTGAAGGATTAAATACAGTCATATGGGTGGGCCTGAGAACCAATCTGAGGTATGAGGCAGACACCTGAACACTCCTGCCCTCCACAGGCACAGAAGCCAACACACCTGTCACAATGCTGTTCAGGAGCAGCACAGTACAGGGATATAAAGCACTGGTTGGCCAGGAGCCTGAGGAGGCACCACAGGAGATGCTACTTAAGCCCCACCATGGAAATGGAATGAGTCTGCCAAGCTAGGAACACCCAATGTTGGAGGTCTGTGACTTCCATGGGGTTGGCCACACTGAGTAGTGTGACCAAAACAGTCTGCTGGAAGAAGACAGGGTCAAAGTGAGGAGAAAAAACTATGTGAGGAGAAGGTGAGAGACAGCAACCAAAACTGAGGGTGGGACATGGACTTACTCACATGCCACAAGCAGAAAATTATTTCTGGACTTAAGGTAGTTGGGGCCTCCAGGGCAAGGGAAGATGGCTACACTTACCAGGGAGGCAGTACGGATGGTGGCAAAGTGGTCCCGGTTGCGGCAGTAGGCTCGGCGGCGGGCAGAAGAGGTGGTAGAGGTGGGAGCTGGGGCTGCAGGTGGCTGGAGAGGGCCCGGGGTCAGCTCTGGCTGGTAGGGGTCATCATACAGGTTGTCAGAGCCCTAGAGGGAAAGTGGAAAGGATGCCCCAGGCTCAGAGGTCAATGGGCCAAAGGGAGTTCCCTGGAGACTCAGTCAGATTTAGAGAGGCAGTCATGCTTGGGAGGGAGAGCCTGGGCAGGAAGGCTGGGGCTGAGCCTTGCCGTTGTCGGGTCTATTCAGGGCGAGCTGCATACCGGCAACCGGTGGATAATGGAACTATGTGAGGTGACTGTGTGCTCCCCCTCCTGCATCATGGCCATCTCCCGGGCTTCAGGGCCTTCCTCCTCCTCTTCCTCTTCCTCTTCTTCCTCCTCCTCCTCCTCATTGTCTGAGGCATCTGCTAGGCTGTTGACTGAGCTGCTCTGACTGGAGGCGCTGATGGACATACTGGGTACTGAGTGGCTACTCTCTAGACTAGTCAGCGTCCCAGCCCGGTGCATGTAGGGCTCCGTTTCCTGTAGACAGGGCATAGGCTGTCGGGCAGGGAAGGGGAAGTACAAGGGGTGTATACATGGAGGTAGCACAAGGAGACAGTGGGTATGAGGAAGAGTGGAGAAGGGAGGGGTCAAACAGCTGCTAGGAGGCAAATACAACATGGTAGTAAAGGGTGGCAGGACAAGCTGGGTCACCTCTTCCTCCTCTGGGGCCTCGGCACCAGGGCCATTGGGTGCCTCTTGGAACAGTATCTTCTTCATCTTGCGGTACTGCAGGTTGTCTAGCTCCCGCACAGCATCCTTGGTCCTCTGAATTAGGTCCATAATGACTGTGGGTGGCCGCTCCCGGAGCACAAATCGGTGCTGGGGAAAGAGAACACTGAAGCCTGCTGCCAAGCACCCCCGATCCTCTGTATCCTATGGGTGTTGGCATTCCTCTAGCCTGAGGCAACTCCCCTGAGGTCCATGCCCAGCATGAGCTGATACTGGCTTGTCCCAACCTCTCCTCCCACATTAATTTTCACCACCCAATCTCTACTGCCCAGTCGCTTGTTCCTTTAGCTATGGCTGACGGACAAAAACAGTCAGATCTGCATTCTAGTCCAGGGCTTCTATCAAAGTGCTGCATGGCCTGGGCATGGCATGGGGCCTTCCTGGGCCTCATAAGGTATCCCACAATTATAACCCCCCTGTCAAACTAGACATCTGTTCCCAACTAGGGTTCCTAAGGCCCCCATGGATCTGTGAAGGGAATGGGGGTCCCTCTACTTTTGATAATTCAAAAAACATCTAAGGGAAATCATACATTTACCCATGACAAGGCTACACAGGCTTTGGCTTGATTTACATCAGATCAGTGTGGTAACCCTGGTAATTGCACGCTGACCAGAAGCCCTGGCTGGCAATTATATACATCTTTGGTTAATAAAAGATGGGAAAACAAATGATTACTTAATGAATAAACAGGCAGCCTGGCAGACAAAATCCAGTAAAACACAGAATCCATTGAGTGTGGGGATGGGGATGAGAATTCATAAATTAAGTTCTTGGTGAAGAAAGAATTGGAAATCACTATTTTCATTGAGGAGTTCATTGTGGCTCTAACATGCTATAGTTCTAGGAGAATGCTAGGCCAGTGAGCCCTCACCTTCAGAAGAACCTCTGAGGTTGGTCTGTCTTGAGGGATTTTCTGAAGACAGGAGTCGACAAAGTTCCGGAAGTACTCAGACCTAGTAGTCACGGGAGGGTGAGGGAAGGGTTAGGAAGGCATAGCCAGGCAGCCTTAACCTGTGGCCTAACCCCTGGACCCAGGAATTCAATTCTTACCAGTGTCCTGACTGGAGCACAGGGGACTCGTTCTGCGCAATGTGGTATAAGGCACTCATCGCATTCATGTTAAACAGCGGTGGTTTCCGTTCCGCTACAGAGAAAGGTCAAGTGGGAGAAAGTGAGAGGGGGCAGGTAGTTAAAGGAGACTGAAATGGAAATCAGAAGACCTGGGTTCACACTCCAGCTCCCCCATTCACTTTTTATCACACTGAAAGAAAACATGCTTGTTTCCCCAACTTGAATGCAAGTTCCATGAAGGCAAGAGCCTCATTCACTGCTATATCCCTAGAATATGCTAGCACGGCACACACGGTACACAGTGAGTGCTCAAAAAAGGTTTAGGACTAGAGTATTAGACAAGAAGGGATGAATGCTATGAAATCTTTACGTTTAAGAACTGGCAGGATTTGACAGTTGTCTGTATTGGGGATTAAGGGTAGAGTCAAAATGGACAAAAGCTCGGAGACCTCGAAGGATGGTATGGTATGGAGACAGGAAGAGAAAGAGAGTGTAAAGAGGATGAGGGAACAGACAGGATGTCTTTACCCAGCTCGATGCAGGTTATCCCCAAGGACCAGACATCCACCTTGCCATCATACTGCCCTTCATCCATTGCCAGGATTACCTCCGGAGCCATCCTGGGAGAATGATCAAGAGAAAGAGGCTAACTTAACTATCTGCCCAGACCCTGCCAACTCCTGCTCCCAACATTTTGGGAGCTCTCTCCACTCACCACCACTCCCACTCACCAGTACGGGGTGCCCACAAAGGAGTTGGCAGGTGCCATGATGGATGCAGAGCCGAAGTCCCCCAGCTTCACCAAGCCCGGCTCTGATAGCAGGATGTTTCCAGCCTTCACATCCCTGCCAGAAAAGCAAAGCACAGGAATAAGACATACATCTCAGAAAAGGCTGGGCAGGGGCTTTAGTACCAAGTTTCAAAGAAGGCTGTAGCCTAGCTGAATGAAGAGTGGTGTAGAGAGTACCCTCCTCCCTCCCAGCCATCATCAGTGCTGCTTGTACCTATGGATCATGTTGTGGGAATGCAGATAAGCCAGGCCCTGAAGGGCCCCGTGGGTCACAGCTGCAATCTCCACCTCCTGAAGGGGCTTCTTATGCACTGGGGAGTGAGGGAAAAACATCAAACTGAGGGAGCTCAAAGGCGGGCCTGGAACAAGCTCCCCTTAACCTTTCCCCTACAGCATCTCTGTTCTTCTCCCTTCTCCCACTTGTTGGACAAAGTTACTTACCTTCTAGAAGGTCAGAAGCTGAGCCCAGGCAATACTCCATCACCAGCTAAGGAAGGGTCAAGGGTCAGAGATCAGTAGAGTTGGTCACCCTTGGCCCATCTCCCTTGGGCAGAAATGCAAAATGGAGAGCTGCCTTGCTCTATCCTTCATTGAGACAATGCCCGGAGGGTAACAACAGGGAAGAAGGGCAACTGAGAAAATGGGGGGTGGGGGTGGGAGTGGGAGAGTCCTTAGAATCAGGGTCTCTCCTACCTGAATCCCTTCAAAGCCCCATTCAATCTCTGTCTCCTCCAACCCATGTGTCCCTTTCCAACTGCTAATACTCTATGTCACTCTTCACATCAGTCTGGACAGACACTGCTGCTCATGGCTTTGTGTGAGAACTAAAGAGGGTGGGAGAAACTTCCTTTTCCTCAAGATCCCAACACCAGCACTCTGAACGGGACCCACCTAAGAGACTAGACCAGGATAAGGATGGGCCTGAGTTGGGGGACAAACATCAGGCCAGAGTCAGGGAGCTAGCTCACCCAAGCCGTGTGTTCCCTCAGGTAACAGCCCCGGTACTGAATGGTATTGGGATGCCGGAGCTTCTGTAGGAACCGAACCTCCTTGATAATGTCTTGCCACTTCTGGGAGGCAGCCAAGGGGAGGAGAGGCTTACTCAGCTGCATCTTGAGATTGGGGTCTCCTGCCCCCACCCAGTCTTGTTAAGCCTAACCCACCTCATTTGACTGCTTCCCACTGTAGGACATCTTCTTGATGGCCACCACTTCATTATTCCGGACATCCCGGGCCTAGAGGACCAGACCAGAAGGTGGGTGAAGGCACCAGTGAGAACTGGGCAGTGGGAAGACTTGCTGGCACAGTAGGAGAGAGCAGGAAAGGCTGGTGTAGTGGAGTATTGTAGAGGACTATCTGGAAGTCCACAAGAAGAAGAATACAGTCCCCATCCCTACCCCACCCTCCCAAGCTTCAACTCACAAAGTACACAGCTCCAAAGCTGCCATGGCCAATTTCCCGAAGGTCGGAGAAGAGCTTTTCGGGGTCATCTTTGAAAAAAAGCTCAGCCACATCAGGGTCCTTCAGGCTCCCGGCCCGGCCCCCAGCTGGCATGGTGGCCCCTGAGGGCCCTGAGAGTGGGGCCTGACCTGGAGAATGAAAATGGGACCCTTAGTGCAAGGATGGGGCCTCAGAGAGAGGAAGGGGCCCCTCAAGTTTATCTTTTCCTTCCCTAGTTCCCTGATGAGGGGGAGGCACTACTGAGGAAGGGTGGGGGGGAGGGTAATTAGGAACAATATCAAAGCTCCAAAAAATGAAGTTGCCCTGGCAACCAGAGCATGGGGCTGGGCCAGAGTCCCTAAAACTGCTAAGACGACTGGGAACTAGGCATCCTAACCAACCCCCTCAGCCCTTAACAAGTTCCATTTCCCTACAACCCTTACTTCTCTCCTCAAGAATAAAAGATTTTGCCTCCCAGCCAGAAGCCCAAATCCCAAAGGGTCCTGTCTCACAAGTCCCATACTCCAAATATTTCCAGGCACCTTCTGATTCCCTTTGGCGTTGAGGCCCCCCTCCTCCCTCAACCTCTCACACCCTGGAAGAGAGCAGGAAATAGCCAGGCCGGAGGTAGTGGAAATCCGGCCATTGTTAGAAGTGGGTACTGGCCCAGAAGGGTCAGAAGACTCATTCTCAAAAAGGGGCTAGGGACACCGGCAGAGGAGATCTAGAATGGGAAGGACAGGGCTAGAAATGGCATCTGGCTTTGGGGGCCTCCCTGTGACCTGAGCTGCCTTATTTGTCCATTCCAATTGCATAGGCATCACACACAGGTATAGGACATTCTCAGTATACCAATAACATTTATTAAGCATGTGTAGCAACACCTTAGATGTATTACCTCTCATTCAGTCCTCACCACAACCTTATGAGGTTATTACTATTACCCCTATTTTACAGATGAGTAAACAGGCTCAGAAAGGGTGACTTTCCCAAAACTGGTCCTCTACCACTGTTCATTTAAAAGAGCCCTATGAAATAAGCAAGGCAGGATCATGACACCATTTCATAGACAAGATCACTGAGGCATAGAAAGGAAAGAGGACTTCTCCAAGGTCAGAGAAGAGGACTTTCTCCTCTCCAGTAAGGCATGTGTGCTCATTACTCTCTCAGCAACTCACTACAAGGTCAGTTCCCTCCTGTGGGAGCTTCCCCTGACCACTCCAGTGCTTAGACAGAGCTCCAAGAGCACCCACCCAAACACCCAGAGAAAGCTCCTTCATCAAAGTCAAGACCCCCAAGGGGATCCCAGGCGACTCCTGACTAAGCACTTGTTGGAATTCAGGCACAAAGACGACTTCAGCAGAGCTAGACTCCCAGGGCAGAGTTCTAGCCCTCTAAGAGAGCCTAACAATTTAGCATGTAATTATATTTTGTCATGCACTGTTTCCTATTGTGTTGTTAATTTTGCCTCCTCAGCCCAACTGGAAGCTGGAGGACAAGGAGCAAGCCCAGCTTTCTCCAGTGGGCCCCTAGGGTGCACAGGGCTCAGAATAGCCTGGGAGATTGATTGATTGCCCTCAGCAGCTCCAAGGCTGCTCAGAGCAGGCCCCTTTCTCCATTCTCCTGTCAGCAATCCTGCCAAGCACCCCTCACCCCCACCACATACCCACACACAAAAGCAGGTGCTCAAAACTTGCCAAAGTAATCTTCTTGACCTCTTTACCGGCTCCCAACCAAGAATGCCAACACAGAACCCTAGGCCACATCATATGAGGCCTCTTTCTCAAATAACATTGAACATTTGAGTGACTACCAAGGTCTGTGCTAAATCATAATCACCTTCTAAAATGGACAATGTTATCTCCATTCTGCAGATGAGGAAATCCAAGTGTGTCTGTTTCTACACTACCAGTAGTACACTTCATCCTCAATGTACAGCAACAGGGCTTTAAGTAATATCCTTATACTTCGCCCTCTCTTCAGTAAAAAGAATTACAGCACAGGTCTGTTGTAAATTTTTTTTTCCCCAAAGATTTTCTTTATTTTTTAGAGAGAGAGGAAAGGAAGGAGAAAGAAAGGGACAGAGATATTAATGTGTGGCTGCTTCCCACACGCCTTCCCACTGGGAATGGGGCCTGCAACCCAGGCATGTGCCCTGAATGGGAATCGAACTGGTGACCCTTTGGTTTGCAAGCCAGTGCTCAAGCCACTGAGCCACACCAGGCAGGGCTCTGTTGTGAAATTTTTAGTGAGATCTCATACTTAGGAACACTATACAGACACTCAGCATATGGATTTTTCCCTTCCTGCCTCTAGGATCACCACAATAAGGCTTTAATACTTTGGGGATCACCCTACCCCAGCAGCGTGGCTTTAACACCACTGTGGCTATAATCTATCAGAAGAGAGAGCCCTCTCAAGGAACCCAGGCCAAAGACTGAGATCACAATAAAGATGAAGGTCACGGTGAACAGAAAAATCCATGAGGCAGAAGGTACAGGCGAGAGCTCCTGACTATAGCTCTCCTAAAAAGGAAGCTCTTCTTCCTCCCATTCTTAAATCTTACACCAACTCAAATCCTGATTCTGCCACTGAGTGACCTTGGGCAACCTCTCTGAGCCTTAATATTTTGAACTGTAAAATGGGAAGATAGCAATAAAAGGGTGAAGGGAGGGTCACATGAGAAAGTAGATGGAAAGCACTTTGTAAATGATAGATTGCTTGACAAATAGATTATTTATATGAATCACAGCCAAGAAGCTGGAAGGTAACTAATGTAACCGGGGGGAAATACTGCCAGGCACCCCCAAACACAAATGCACACACACATTTCCTTGAAAGGACAAGAAACCCATCCAGACCATGACTAAAAAACAGATAAACAGACCCACCATAGAGGACAGAGGCATGGAAATCAATACTCCAGAACAATCAGTTAAAAGGGTTATAATCATGGGAAAGAGGTAGCTGTGAGGGGCAAAGTGAACAGGGGAGATCAGAAAGGTGCAAACCCACCTGATTAGCTCAGGCACCTAGGGCGTGACGCTCGGTGACATCAGAAACCCTGTCATCTGAGGTGCCCCATCAAACAGACATAATGAAGGGAAGAGGAAGGGGAAGAGGGTGGCAGCTGAAGGCAAGGCTAGCCAGAGGCTGACCACTGGCTCAGCTGGGCTTCCCCATCCTGAGGTAAGGGCCTACCTAGGCCCAGCTTCTGAGAAAGGGGCACCCTTTCTTATCAATGCTACACACAGGGACCCACGTCCCTGCTCCCCGAGTCTCACCTGGTAGGGGTCACTATGGTGCCCCAGCGCTTCCGACTCCTCCTGAGGTCCTCCAGCGGCTCTGCCAAGCTGGGAGAGGGGCAAGGAGGCCTTTCCCCTTGCCACCTCTTCCTCGTCTTTCTCCCTTCCTGAGGGGCGGGCCCGGGAAGCCTCCCCTGGAGGGGAGGGGGTGACAACCTGATCTGACCTCGCGGTCCAGTCCTCCTCCTCGAGGGCGACAGTTGCTGAGTCCCGGGTTTCTGATTGTGGGATCTGAACCCCAGATATTTCAGCGGTGGGGGGCTCAACCTGGTACTTGAACGCGTGGGGAATGAACCCCGAATACTGGTGCAAGCGCGGCCCTGAACCCCAAATATTTGAAACCCTATAAAACAAGAGCCCCAGGTTTAAAGAGATTGGGACCCGAGTCCAGAATATCTCAATCTTTGGGGCTGACACCTGGATATTTGAGAAGCGAGGGGTAAAGCCCAGAAATTCGGGACCGAAGGGCCAGAGCCCCAGGTGTCCGGCCACCGACAGGGCGCCCACCCCTAGGACGTCCGGCCAAACGGCTCCACTCACGTCAGGGTCTGAGAGTGACAGCCCCCACTCCCTCCCCGGCCTCCTCCCCTTCTCTTTCTCTCTCCTGAGGGTGGCTGAAAGATTGCAGCTAAGGGCAGTCCCGGCGCCCTCTCCCTCTATCCTCTTCAGCTTCAGCTTCTCGCCGCACCACAACCCGGGTCTCGTCCGGGTCTCCCTCTCCCTCTTCCTCCCAATTCCAAGATGGAGACCGGGCGGGAGCGCGCAGGCGCTGTAGGGACGCCAGGCTAAAGGGGCGGGGCTCCAAAAGAAACAGCCCCGCCCCTCTCTCCTTACAGCCGCGGTGATGAAGATCGGCAGCTACGGGGCCAGAGTGCGCACGCGCCCCGCCACGCGGACCCTGGGTGGGAGGCGGGGTAAAGGGCCAAGCTTGGAGGGGGTGGAGCCCAGCGTGCTTTCGGACAACTGGCGTTGGAGGGACTGCGGAGCATGCGTTCGCCCCGCCTTAGCGGTGAGCCGGGGCTTGTTGCTAGGGGAAGCTTTGAGGGGGCTCGGGTGGAAGGTAAAAAGAAGCCGTGATCTGCGCTTGCGTGCAGGGTAGATACTGGGAGGGGCAAGGGAAGGCTGGTGCTGGGCGCCAAAAAGGCGGGAAAATGGGCTGCTCAGGTTAGCAACCAGAGAGCCTAGCCATGCATCTCCCAAGTCGAGGAGTCTTTGCTGGGTAATCTGTCAAATCCGTATAGCAAATTGGAGCCCTTTAGGGTTTCATGACCTGTCCAAGGTCATATTGCACTATGTAAAAGCATTCCCTTGACCAAACCCACCTAACTCTCTCAACTGGCTGAAATTATCAACTTTATTTCATAGGCATATGGTGGCAGAGCGGGAATCAAAACCAGGCATTTACCAAAGCCACGGTACAACCGTGGGAACAGCTGCATTAACCCATGCCCTGTGACAACCGGTATCCCACACCAAGAATCAACAAGGAAAAGTTCCCCCAATCTCCTGAACCAGTCTACTCTAAAATTCCCACCCTAATCCAATTCCCAATAAACACACTGGGCAGCATTGGGCAAAAAATCTTTTAATTTCCCCCCACATTCTAGCTCCACTTTCTGTAACATCTCTTCCAACATCAGAACCAAGGCCAGAGAAGTTGATTCACACCTGGAGAAAAATAAAATAAAAAAACATGGCAGGTGAGAAAGTCCTTGGGGGAAGCTCTAGAATGGCTGCAGAAATTGAGGGAAGAGCAGAGGAAATGACAAAAGAGATAGGTACAAGCACTCAGTCCAACTGGGATGGTCTTGGGACCCCAGGATCTCCCTGGTGCCAAAAGCATTCCTTTTCCAGTCTGTTCAGATCTAAGAAAGGCCTGGTCTCTCCCCTGCACCTCGCCAGTCTCTTCCACTCAGCACCAGTGGCCCCCAAGGCCTGCAGTGTCAAGTCATAGCATCTTAACCTGGCATCACGGTGCCTCATTTCCTGTCTCAAATAGGTGGTTGCAGCACTTAGGCCTAGCCCTAAGCAAAATAAGCAAAGTTGATCTTGAGTGTCTGGTTCCACTGGCCTTTCCCTGGGCTCGAGCTGTTTCTACTTCTTCCACAGTTATGTCCTAGGGCACAGCAGCTGGCTGGCTGAAGCTGAGAACAATTTAAGAGCTGGAAGCACAATATATGACTCTCATATTGTATGAGACCCACCTGACAGAGTAAGACTATTTTACAGAAATATTGCACTTTTCTTAATGAACTGACACACAAACTAGTTAACCAATATGAGTTTCCTACACACTGCTACCTTTGTGAGGCCGTGTTTGTCCAAATATTCTGTTGGCAGAGTCAACTTTTTCTAAAGGCAGTGATGGCTAATGGAAAAGAGAAAGTGCATGTAAAGTGCTTGGGCATCATCAATCCTTTTGAGCGGTTCAAGATGAATTTTACAAAATTTGCATCATAAAACTGGGTATCACAATTTCATAAAAAAGCAAGGCAAACAGGATTCATATCCCAGGACACATCATCAAATTTGAGCCCTCTTAATCTACCAGTTACCAAAAAGCTTGGATGTGAACGAGAGCTACAGGTAAATCTTTTTTTTTTTTTAAAGATTTTATTTATTTAATTTTAGAGAGGGAAGGGAGGGAGAAAGAGAGGAAGAGAAACATCAATGTGTAGTTGCCTCATATGTGTCCCCTACTGGGGGACCTGGCCCGCAACCCAGGCATGTGCCCTGACTGGGAATCGAATCCCTTTGGTTCACAGGCCGGCGTGCAGTTCACTAAGCCATACCAGCCAGGGCAAGCTATAGGTAAATCTCAAGATCCAAATGTTAACTGAAAGAAGTCAGTCACTAAAAAATATGTATGATTCCATCTATATAAAGTTTAAAAATAAGTAAAACCAAACCATATCGTTTAGAAATAAATCTATCTCAGTTACAGTTCCCACCCCCACCCCATCCCCTACTCTCACAGGACTGGGGCAAAAATACCTTACCTGAGAACAAGACAGGAACTAGGCCTGTGCCCTCAGAGCCGGGTTCTAGACCAGGAGGACTCCCGGCGTGGATGAAAGCACACAGCAGTTAAAAAGCAGAGAAGGCCACCAAGGAGAAGCAGGAAGAAGCCCAAAACCAGCAGCCTGGAGCCACACAGAGCCAGCTCCTCCTAGGGGTGGGCACAGGGAGGGAAGGAAATATGAATGAGACAGAAGGAGGATAGAGAATATTCCCTTAGGAAGTAATCTTACTCCCAGCCCGAGGCTATGGAGAGAAGCCTCCATGGGGGGGGAAGGCCTCTCCACAGCTAAGGAGCAACTAAAGGGGAAATGTTATTTCTATACAAGCTGTCTGGCCAGTATCTTACACCCAGCATCAGTAGCCCCATGGCCTGCAGTGTGAAGTCATAGCATCTTAGCCCGGCATGGCG
Source organism: Trachops cirrhosus (assembly GCA_028533065.1). Lineage (NCBI taxonomy): Eukaryota > Metazoa > Chordata > Mammalia > Chiroptera > Phyllostomidae > Trachops > Trachops cirrhosus. Next base: position 85,089,989 of record CM052540.1, on the reverse strand, counting down.
GTGCCTCATGCTCAGGCCTCTGCATCGCTCCTGCCTCTTACCCTAAGTCATTCCTAAGCCCCTCATCACGAAGTGTCCTCAAAGGCTAAACACCTCTCATTCTCTAGGCCTGTGCTCATGCTGGTCCTTTATGCCTGAAATGTATTTCCTCTTTCCTGAACCCCCTCTAGTGCATTCTCAACTCTTCCTCATTTCCAGGGATCATCCTGACAGGGCAGAACAAGGCTGGGACTCAGAGTCGGAAAGCCTAGGTTGATATCCTAGGTCTGCCGCTTAAGTAGGCGTGTGGCCATGGGCAATTTACTCTCTCTTTCTGAACCTGTTTCCTCATCTGTAAAATGGGATAATAACAGCTACCTCAAAAGGCTGTTTTAAGATCAAATGAGATAATGAATCTGAAAGCACTCTGTACACTACTGTACATGATTCCCTTTTTTAAATGCCACCATGTCTGTGAAACACTCCATAAACGTTCATGTTAGAGTTAATTGCTCCTTACACTGTGATTGAATAACACTTTGCTCACATCTCTGTGCTAGCAATTAACTTATTATGCCTCCTAGTCCAGCTCTGAATTCCTTTGAGGTAGAGGTCATGTTTAATTGTATTTAAAGACAATAGTTAATAGTAATAACCGTCATTTATCAAGTCTCTGTTATATACCAGGCATTGTACTGGGTACTTTACACACACTCTCATTTATTTTTTCAAATTAGGAGATACATTATGTTTTCTGTTTTACAGATGAGGAAGTGAGGCTCATACAGACTCAGGTGCTTGTTCAAGATCACACAGGCTCCCAGTCAGGATTACAAAACCTATGTTTTATCCACTGGGTAAAATTGCCTTCAAGACACAACCTGCAGCAAAGAAGTCTATGAAAGCCTGATAACCTGAAGCTCTTACCAACGTAAGCAGCTTGGTGAGCACAAGGCCTTCCTGGCTCCACACCCTGACACAATCCTCACCCATCCTAGGGCTCAGGGTGGCATTTCCTATTTCCTCCTCCGAGCAGGATATGGGTGGCTGGCTGGAGGGCAGAAGTCCTGGAGCAGCACTAAAATACAGGCAGATTCCTGGGGTCTTTTCCGTGGTGACCCTGGCTGTAACAAGGACCCACTCTCCTGCAGAAGATCCTATGGGAGGCACCGGAGAGGAGATGGAAGAAAATGAAGGGTCAGGTGGGAACCACCCATTTTCAGACCTCTATTCATTTCTAAGGCTTCCTACAGTACCAAGTGTTTTGGCACTGATTCTATTCAATAAAGTACTCTATACACCATCATTTACATCACTGAAAAAATGAAAATAACTATGTACCCATATAAACAAAAATTAAATTAGCTTAAAAACAACAAAACACACCAATAATCACAAAGTTGCAATGACACTGGGATAGATACACACTGTCAATGTTAGTTTGTATAAATGAGTTTGTTCTTTTTAAATAAAACAGTTTTCCACTAGGTACCAAAATACATGAAAGGTTCACATCCCATTTCAAATTAGTGGGACAATAGTGGCCTATTCAGTCAACGGCCTTGGGACAATTTCCATTTGGGGAAAAAAAATAGACTCTTACCTCACTATAAAATACGGTCCAGATGTATTAAAGACCTACACAAAAAAACTGAGACAAAACAAAACAAAGACCTAGGCAAACATTATAAGAAAATACAGAAGAATATTGTCTAATTTTAAAGTTGGGAAGCTCCTCCTAAAAAAAGACACATCTAAAAGCCTGAGTAAAGAATAACAGAAATAAACTTAACTTCATAACAAAGACTTCTACACAATGAAAGGTAAGTTAAAAACAAGTCACAGTTTTTTTTACTTCTGCTCAAGATGGTTGGCTCGCCTCCGCTCACAACCACAGAAAAAATGGCAACTAAACTACAAAACAAGTGTCACCTAGAGTCGTCAGAAAATCGAGCTGTATGGAAATCTGACAACTGAGGAATTCGAGAAGTTGCATTCATCCAGCCAGGTAGGATGAGCAGAGATGCGGAGATGCAGAATGGGCGGTCCTACACTTATATGTGGAGGATAAACATCAGGAGGGATACGTTGAGAGTGAGGGATCCCAGCTCCACACCAGATCACCCAGCTCAGCGTTCCAGTGCCAGGAGGGTAAGTCCCCATAACTTCTGGCTGGGAAAACCAGTGTGGGTGGGGGCAGCAGAAGACACTGCAGGCTTCTCAGGCATTTCCTCTTAGAGGGCCAAAGTGGACTTAGGACTTAACACAGACTCACTCCCTTTGGGCTCCAGCACCAAGGCAGCAGCTGGAAGGGCACCACTGGCATATGGGGAGAAACTGAAGTGTCTGGCTGGCATCAGGGCAAGTGCCAGGGAACAGCTTCCTCCCAGACAAAACTCCAGAGGACAGGCAGCAGCCACTGTCCCTCTTCTGAGCCGTCTCCCACACACAGCCACAGAGAGGCAACATCATATCTGTGGCTACATCAACCTGGTTCACGTGGGTTGCCCCACCCTGAACCAGGCCCTACCCCCACCAAATTACAGTGTGCTTTGCTAAAATAGGCCATGCTACTAAGACAGGGAGTCAAAACAGCTCTATCTAACACAAGGAAACAAACACAGGGAGGCTGCCAAAATGAGGACACAAAGAAAGATGGCCCAAATGAAAGAACAGGTCAAACTGAAGAAAAAGAACTAAACAGCCCTGGCTGGTATGGCTCAGTGGATTGGGCACCAGCCTGCAAACCAAAAGGTTGCCAGTTTGAGTCCCAGTCAGGGCCCATGCCTGGGTTGCAGGCCAGGTCCCCAGTTGGCAGCATATGAGAGGCAACTGATCACTGTATCTCTCATACATGATGTTTCTTTCCCTTTCTCCCTCCACTCCCCTCTTTCTAAAGCAAAAAATAAATAAAATCTTTAAAAAATTTAAAAAAGAACTAAACAAAATGGAAATAAAGCCAAAGAACTTACATGCACAATGCATGGACATGAACTAAGGGGAGAGAGTACTGCTGGAGGGAATGTGGGTACCAGGCAGAGGGGGGCAAAAGGGAAAAATTGGGACAACTGTAATAGCATAATCAATAAAATATATTTTTTAAAAAAACAAGTAACTGGTTGAAAATACCTATAATAGATTTAACTGGCAAAATGTCTACTGTCCATAATGTATAAAGACCTAAAAATCAAGAAGATAAAGACAAAGAAAAATAAGCAAAGAATATGAACAGGAAATTCAGAGAAAATATGAAAATAACCAATAAACTTACTAGAGGATGTTCAACCTCACTAGCAATCAGGAGAAAGTAAATTAAAACTATTAGGTAATTCCTTTGCCCATTAAATTGGTAAAAATTAAAAAGAGTGATATTAACAAGAATTGTTGAAGATATGGGGAAATGAGGACGCTCTTTTTTTTTGCCCCCTCCCCCCGAAATGGGGACTCTCAATTGGTGACATCTTTTGGAAGACCTTTTGGCTATTATCTGTTCTTATCTGGGTGCAGAGAGGGACTAAGAAGATGCCCACCAAACTGTCAACTCTACAAGGGAGGTAGAAAGGCTTTTACGTCTGTTTTGGATACTTCCATGTGGTCTGAATCCACAACATAAAGAATTTGTCTATGTAAAGAAGAAAATATTTAGGGTAAAAAAAAGGGGCGCCATATCCTTTGACTCCGTAATACTGTTTGTAGAGCTAATCCTTTTGAAGGAAAAATTTCAAAAGAAAAATGCAAAATATACCAAGATATTTATTCTGATTCCATTTTTAAAAAGTAGGAAACAATAGAGATGTTTAACAACAGGGAAAGCATTGACCAATGATAGCCCAACCACTTAATGAATCACTTCACCTCCTTTAAAATAATGCTTTTGTTTTTTGCACTAATACAAAAACATGATGTCCTAAGTGAAAAAAGAGAGATACAACCAGTATATTCATCAGAATTACAACTGAGAAACTTACATGTGAAATTCTATAAGAGAACTCCCCTTTTTTCTATGTACCCACATTGAATTAGTCACCAAGTCCTCTCAATCTCACACTTCTAATGTCTCCCTCAAACCAGTCACCTTCTTTCATGGAACTGTCTTAGCTCAGTTTTTTCTCATCATCTTTTTATTGCAGCCACCTCCCAACTGGTGTTCCTGCATCTGGACACATTCCTTCCAGGCATTCAGCCAACAAGTGTTATCTTTTTAAAAGAACATGTAAACAAAACTTTACTATTTTCCTGATTAAAATATTTGAGTTTTCCCAATGCATTAGATAAAGACCAACTACCCTGACTTGGCACGTGAGACCGTCCATGGGATTCTGCCTGCTTCTTCGGGTCCATTACCTGCCATGCACTCGACAGTTCTTTCACTATACCCCCTGGAAGCTCCTAAACAGGCCAGCACAGTCCCTTCAACTGCATGCCCTTGCATATGCTCTTCCCTCTGGCTGGAAGGGTACCCTCACAGGCTTACCTCACGCTTCAGCTCAGGCACTGTATCCTTGGAAAAGCCTGTCTTCACCATCCCTGCTTGGCAGACTTCTGAGTACTCCCACTGTACCTTGTGTTCTATTTCACACATTGCAAGGTACTTATTTCTGTTCCCCTCTGTACCCTTGCTAGGCTGTGAGCAACTTGAAATGAGGGTCCATGTCTTACAGACCTCTATACTCCCCATGCTTGGTACATAGTACGTACTCATTTTTAATTTTATCCCAAAATAATTTGTGATGTTACTATTTTGTTTCTAGCCATTATTTTAAAAACATGGCTTCTTTGCAAAGGCAAAAACTGACGAGCTAAAATTCATATGGAAATTCAAAGGATCCAGAATAGCCAAAAATTAACTCAAAATGGATCAAAGACCTACATGTAAAAGGTAAAATTATATTTCTTAGAAGAAAATATAGAAGTAAGTCATAGAGAGCTTGGGTGAGGCAAAGTTTTCTTACATATAATACTAAAATCACAAGCAACAATAGAAAAATAGGTAAGATGGAATTCATCTAAATCAAAAACATACATGCTTCAAAGCATACCATCAACAAAGTGAAAAGAACCCGGAGAATGCGACAGAATATTTGCAAATAAGAGACTTGTATCTAGAAAATATAAAGAACTCCTACAACTGAATAATTAAAAGACATATTACCCAATTTTATTATTTTTAAAGATTTTATTTCTTTAATTTTAAAGGGGAAGGGAGAGAGAAAGAGAGGGAGAGAATCATCAGTGTGTGGTTGCTTCTCACAAGCCTTCTACTGGGGACCTGACCTGCAACCCAGGTGTGTGCCCTGACTGGGAATTGAACTGGTGACCCCTTGCTTCACAGGCCAGCATTCAATCCACTGAACCACACCAGCCAGGGCCACATCACCCAATTTTAAAAATGGGCAAAGACTGCATATACATTTCTCCAAAAATATGCAAATGGCTAATAAGCACATGAAAAAATTCTCAATGTCATTTGGTCACCAGGAACATGCAAATCATGTGAGACACCACTACACAAGGGCTATAATAAAAAGACAGATAATAGCAAGTGTTGGGCTAGGCGTGGTGAAATGGAACTTTCATACACTTCTGGTGGGAATATAAAATGGTACAGCCACTTTGAAAACAGGCTGGCAGTTCCTCAAAAGATTAAACAGAGTTGACCCTGGTTGGGCTGGTGTGGCCCAGTGGACTGAGCACTGGCCTGCAAACCAAAAGGTCACTGGTTTAATCCCCAGTCAGGGCACATGCCTGGGTTGTGGACCAGGTCCCTGGCTGGGGGCATGCAAGGGGCAACCAATCAATGTAACTCTTGTGCATCCATGTTTCTCTCCCTCTCTTTCTCCCTCCCTTCCCCTCTCCCCCAAAATAAATAAATATAAATGGAGTTACCATATGACCCAGCAATTCCACTCCTGGTTGTATGCCCAAAAGAAATAAAAATATATGATCACACCCTGACCAGTGTAACTCCCAGTTGCTTGAGCAACATCCCACAAGGAGTTCGATTCCCAGTCAGGGCACCTTCCTGGGTTGCGGGTTGTGTGGTCCCCAGTTGGGGCGAATAAGAGAGGCAAATGATAGATGTTTCTCTCTCACATCAATGTTTCTTTCCTCTTTCTCTCTCCCTTCCAATCTTAAAAAAAATATGATCACTCAGAAACTTGTACATCATTCATAATAGCTAAAAGGTGAAAACAATTCAAATGTCAATTAAATGATGAGTGGACAAATAAAATGTGGAGTAATCATACAGTGAATACTATTAAGAAAAAAAAAATGAAGTACTGCTATGCGTTATGACATAGAGAATCTTAAAAACATTATGCTAGGTGATAGAAGCCAGTCCCAAAAAAACATATGTTATGTGCAATGTCCAGAATAAGCAAATCTACAGAGGCAGGAAGTAGATTAGTTAGTGACTGCCAAGAGCTGGGAAGTTGGAAGTAAAAGGACTGCTATATATATCAGACTTACTCCTTTATTTTTGCTCTTTGATCACACATACACACCTACACATACAAAGACCTACCCCCCCCAAACACATATGTGATTCACAGGAGAATCTTAGAGTGTTAGTATTGAGAAGGACCTCAGAAGTCAGAGAATTCCACCATTCTCTCCTTCCTCTTCATCTCCCATTTTTTTTAGGTAACAAACCTGAGGCCAAATCTCACACAGAAATTAATGGAACCCACAGACTCTCACTCACCATCTTCCCAGAAGACTTTAAGTGCTTTGGAAATGGATGATGTCTAATTTTCTCTGTATCTTCCTTTGCACATAGAGCTGTGCTAAGCACACAGCAGGTAGTAAAGACACATTTAACTGAACAGAACGTGTTTGTTAGATACCCCTGAGGAAAGAGGTGCTGCGATGAGAAGGCCATAGGAATGAAGAGGGATAACAAAGAACTTTAGTTCAAATCTAGCCCATCTCATCACACCTCCAAGACAGAATCAAAGAACACCAGAACTGGAAGGGGAGAGAGAAAACATTTATAGAGAACCTACACAGTGGCCATCGCTTTCACTCTAAGTATCTAGTCTTTATTATAGCACAAGTGACTAAGGCTGAGGGATGTGCTTAAGGTCATAAGGTTGGTGAGTGTTCTCATGTCCAACCCCACAGTCCTCCTTGATCTCACCTTTCCATCCCATCTGACTACCCAGAACCTTGGCTTGGAATATCTGGGTCTTGTTCCTGTCTGCACCGTCTCCGAAGTTCAAGGTGGTCAGCAAGCCCACAATGTGGGATGCATGCCACTCCCCTGTGACTTTCCTAGTCACAGGGCAGAGGGTCAGCTGGCCAAAAGATCTCAAGAAGGAGACCCAGTCCTGTGTGCAAAAGAAAGGTGGTAGAGAGGTGAGAGATTATCAGCAAGAGCAGGCCTACATGGGACAGATGAGCAGGAAGGTACTCACCTGAGGGATGTCAGGGCTGCGCAGGCCAGTCTTGTGTGTGAGGAGGAAGCCACCGAGGCCCAGGCCAGAAAGGCCAAGAAGTAGAACCATCAAAGTGGCACAGACCAGAGGTGGGTGGTGGGCCAGACAGAGATGCAGGTTGTGCCCTGCCTGGCAGCTGCCCATGGGGAGTAGAGGGGTCTGGGCCTCCACGGAAAGCCTGCTGGAGGACAGGAAGGGAGAACTGGACAAGAGCCTGCCAGTCAGAAGGCACTTACCCATTTTGCTCAAAGGGAAGCTAAAGCACCAAGACAAGGGACTTGCCCAAGGCCACACAGACAGTAGCAGAGCCAGGACAAGAATCCAAGGCTTTTGACTCCAATTGTTCATCTCCCTGCACCACTCAATAAATTTTGCTGCTTTTTATTCCTGAAGTAATCAAGGCAGAAGTAGAGCAGAGCACACTGTGCTGGAAAAAGGAACCGAAAAAGGAACCTAAAAAGGAGAGAATTCTTAAAGGCAGAAACTCAGGAAACAGCTGTTCTGGGGCTAGGGTTTGGCTGCATGAGAGTCCTAGCCAATAGCCCAAAGAAAGTGTCTGACAAAAGAAACCCACTTTGGAGTTAAACTTAGTTTGAATCCTTCTCTGCCATTCATTGGCTCTATGAGAAAATCAAACTTTGGAAGTTTAAGGACCTGTGAAATGGGGGTTCTAAACCAGGTAATGAGGACTAAATGCAGCAGATAAAACAGTTTACATAATAGTTGCCCATGCAGGAACTCAACAAGTGACCATTTCTTTTCTATTTTTCTGTGTCATATTTATCTTCAAAACCAGGTGAGGCAAGGCAAAAATACTGTGAGGAAAACCGAGGCTCGTGGACATTAACACAGGAATGGTAGGGCCAAGGTGTCTCCTGCTTCCAAGTGAAGTGCTCTTTCCCAGGAGAGATGCAACAGCCTGATGAAAAGGAACATCTGGAAAGAGGATGGGGATAGAAGAGCTCCAGGAAAATGCAGGTGTCACAAAGGCTCAGTCCCCTGCCCTGCCTCCCGTCCCGGCACTTTTGGAAAGGGGGAAAAAGGCAGGAAGGGAGAGGGCAGAGGCTAAGGGTCAGCGACTGATGGTGTCCCTGGGCCTCCCCTTCCCCTAGCCGCCCGGCAGGAACTCTACACACGCAACCCTTCCCAGTCTTTCAGCTTGGAGTGCGCCCGCCGCTCACTCTCACCGCTCGGAGCCGGTGGAAGCCGGGCCCCGGCGACGTCACGTCGTGGAGCCGCGAAGGGGCGGAGTCCGTCATCCCGACCCTCCTCCCCACACCTCAAGGCGGGGATTCGCATGCGCAGTGCCCACGCTTGGGGCCGCCTCTCCTCAAATCAGTGTGCGGATGTACCAAGAGGATATCCAATGAAGGGGTAAAGGGGGAGATATAACTCTGCGGAAAGTGTGCACAAGGGAAAGAGGCAAGGGGACTAATCCGAGACGTTGTTAGAACTGTAAGCTCTCCCTCCGCAAACCATGAGGGTACTTAAAGGCGATTCTCGTCGCAGGCATTCTCCCATCGCTAGGCTCCCACCCGCGCCAATAGCATAGCCCAGCCGCGCCTAGGTTCCGGGCAAGGACTTGGGTCCGCCTCGGGGTGGGGCTCCAGTCTCTGGACCTTGGTTTTCTAGGAGGATAGGCTCCGTTTTTCTCTGAAGCTAAATAATGATGTTAAACGTTTTCGCATCAGTTGTGGCCCCTGACTTTTAGTCACTTGTTTTTCCTTTGTTTTTTAAAATCCTCCCTGTAGGATCTGTTTATTGATTTTAGAGCGTGGAAGGGGGGAGAGTGAGAGGCAAAACAAAACAAAAACAGCAGTCATAGAAACATCCATCAGTTGCCTTCCGTGAACGCCCCTACGGGGATCCAATGTGTATGGAGCCATCTGGTCAGACTGGTAACTCCTCAGTGAATAGGATCATGCAAGCAGCAAGGCTGCTCAATAGATACCATCTCATTTCACTTTTGTCCACATTTTAGAGATGAGAATGCCGAGGTCCATCTTACCTGAAATAACAGGACAAATACAGCCAAGAACCTGGATTCAAATCCTGCCTCTCTGTTTGTGCCCTTCCATAAGCTATAACCACGCTTTTCTGGGGATCGAGTTTATTCCTCTGTTAATGAGGATCACCGTGCATACACCTCACTGGTTGCCTGGGAAGCTGAGACAAAGTATGGGAAAACATGGGCCCAAGTGTCCACGGACCACACAACCAACACTGGACAACTAATGCAGAAACAGAATTTAAGTACTAAACTCTACTGGGGCCTCTTTAAGACAGAGATCATGACATTTCTGTACCACCTCCAGAACTTACGGCACAAAATCATCTCTTATAAGGCCCAGCCATACTTGACAAGGGTGCCAAAACCATTCAGGGGGGGGAAAATTGTCTTATTCCACAAATGATGTTGGGAAAACTGGATATCCACATACAAAAGAAGGAGGTTAATTCCTGATCGTTACACCATGTACAAAAGTTAATTAAAAATGCTTGGAAGAACTAAATGAAGCAGCTGAAACCATAAAACTTTTAAAGATTTTATTTATTTTTATTTATTTATTTAAATATTTATTTTTAGAGGGGAAGGGAGGGAGAAAGAGAAGAGAAACATCAATGTGTGGTTGCCTCTTGTGTGCCCCCACCCTCCACCCCACAGGGGACCCAGCCCACAACCCAGGCATGTGCCCTGACTGGAAATCAAACTGGCGACCCTTTGGTTTGCAGGCCGGCACTCAATCCACTGAACCACATCAGCCAGGGTGAAACTATAAAACTTTTAGAAGAAAACATAGCGGGAAAGCTTTATGACACTGGATTTGGCAATGATTTCCTGGATGATAACAAAAGCATAGGCAGCAAAAGAAAAACATAGATAGTTGGACTGCATCAAAATTTAAAACTTCTGTGCATTAAAGGACACAACAGAATGAAAAGGCGACCCATGACATAGGAGGAAATATTTGCAAATCATATATCTGTGAAGGAGTTCGTATCTAGAAGATGTGAAGACCAGTCCTATAACTAAACAACAACACATAAAGCAAACCCAATTAAAAAGTGCACAAAGGACATTTTGTGAATGGACATTTCTCCAAAGAAGACATACAAATGACCAACAATGCATGAACATTGCTCCATATCGCTAACATTAGGGAAATGCAAATCAAAACCACAATTAGGTTCTAGCTTACACCTATTAGAATGGCTTAAAAAAAAAAACAAAAAGGAGAATAACAAGTGTTGGCAAGCCTGTGGAGAGATTGGAACCCTTGTGTGCCGTTGGTAGGAATGTAAAATGGTACAGCCACTATGGAAAACAGACTGGTATATCTTCAAAAAAATAAAAATAGAATTACCATATTATCCAGCAATCCCACTTTTCAGGACATACCCCCATGAGTTAAAAGTAGGGTTTCAAAAAGATATTTGTAGCATTATTCACAAGAAGTTAAAGGTAGGAGCAACCCAAGTGTTTATCGACAGAGAAATGGGTAAACAAAATATGGCATATACATACAATGAAACATTTTTGAGCCTTAAAAAGGAAGGACAGCCCTGGCTAAGGCAGGACAGCCCTGCCTGGGTGGCTCAATTGGTTGGAATGTCTCCCTGTACACCAAAAGGTTGTGGGTTCGATTTCTGGTCAGGGCATATACCTAGGTTGCTGGTTTGATCCCTGATCAGGAAGTGCATGGGCAGTGATCAATGTTTCTCTCTCACACTGATGTCTGCCTGCCTGTCTGTCTGTCTCTCTTTCCCCCTTCCTCTCTCTCTTAAGTCAATAAACATATCCTTGGGCAAGGATTAAGAAAAAGAGGAATGGCAATCTGGCACATGCTACAACATGTATGAACCTTTTACAAAGTGAAATACGCCAGTCACAAAAAGACAAATATTGTATGATTCCACTTATATGAGGTACCCAGAGTAGTCAAATTCATTAAGACAGTAGAATGATGGGAATGAGGAGTTATAGGTTAATGTGTTTAGAGGTTGAGTTTTGCAAGATGAGAAAACAGTACTGGAGATGGAAGGTGGTGATGGTTGGGAAACAAGATGGATGTACTTAATACTAAACTACACACTTAAAATGGTCAAGATGGTAAATTTTGTTATGTGTATTTTGCTACAATTAAAAATAATTTTTAAGAAACTGAAGGGAGCCCTGGCCAATGTGGCTCAGTGGTTGGAGCACTGTCTGGTAACTGAAAGATTGAGGGTTCGACTCCCAGTCAGGGCACATGACTGGGTTTCAGGTTCATCCTCTTTCTGGGTGCCAAAGCATGCGATACCCGCCCCCACCTGGTCCAGACACATACGATCCCCAGTCCTGGTCCCAGTGTGATCCCTGGTTTGGGTGCATACAAGGCAACCAATCGATGCTTCTCTCGCAGGAATCTTTCTCTCCCTTCTTCTCTCTCTAAAAAAGCAAATGAAATGTCCTAGGGTGAGGATGGAGAGAGGGAGGGAGGGATGGAGGGAGGAATGAACTAGAGGAAAGGTGGAATTTATGTCAGTCCCCTAGACTATAGTGAGTGTTTTATAAATGCCACTGATTGACTTAAATGAAATTCCAAGCATAGGAAGTATTTTCTTCTCAAAGGAAAAATAAAAGTGTGACTGATAGAGAATTTTAGAATCTAGGAATTGTAAGGCACTTAATAAATGAACAAGTTCGACAACCTTCCCCCGCTTTGTTTTCCAAATGCTAAACTGATGTCTGGAGAGGTTAAGGGACTTGCCCTAAGTCTCCCAACCAGTAGGCCTCAGTGTCTCAATAGCAAATCCAGTCCTTTCCCACTAAACCCTCCTTCTTCAGCCCTGCCAAGAGATCTCTCCTGGAAACCTTCAAAGGTCTCTGCCCATTTAGTCATGCCCTGCCCACTCTGGGCCAACTAGGTAGGCTTTCCCTAGTCTGGGTCTAATCTCTCAGGCCAACACCTAAGTTTCTGGAGTAGTATGTTTTTACAAGCCCCAGGTCTTTCATAGTTTGAGCATATAGTATTCACTCTATAAATATTTGTTGATTGATTTATTCAAAACAGCTTCATACAGACCTGTTTCCCGAGAACTCACCAATTTTCAGTCTCATTTTATGGTTGGGAACACATCTGCCCATGCTTGAATATTTGTGAAATTTAAGTTAAAACACAAAAGAAAGTGTATTCAGTCAACAACTATTTTTTAGTGTCTGTTATGGTCCAGGTACAAAGTTGATATCCATGTAGTAAAAACTTTTTCAAGCTTCTAAAAATGACAAGCCTAATTTGTAGGGTAAGATAAGGCATGAAAGTGCTGGTACACAATAAGAAGTCAACAAATGTGAGTCCCCCCAGTATTCTTGCACTGCAGAGTAATTGGGCATATTTAGACAGAAGTTCCTTTAAAGGACCATAATTAGTATTTACTCATATAGTCAAACCAAACAATTCTATGGACCAATAGAGGCAAACAGTTTAGAGAAAAGAACTGCCCTGAGGTCTGAGCATCAGGGTAAATGGATATGAACAAATGTCTTATACAGAAAAAAAGGAAAGGCGGTGGTGGGGGTACAAGAGGACACAGAATTGGTTGTGCATTGTAATGCTCCAGCATTATGCCAACATTCTGACTTTATCCACTCATTATGCTGTTAAGGTAGATGTTATGGTGACAACCTGCTCCTAGACAGCTTACATAATTTAACTTAGGACACACAGATAATAGGTAGCAGAAGCTGGCTTATAACTTAAGCCTGACTACAGCCTACAGGTGAGAATCAGGAAGCTGAGGAGGGAATCCCTCAGTCCCTTGAAAGGAATCAAAAGAGGGGTTCCTTGATCACTCCATGGTGATAAATTTCTCTCAGAGCTCTGGGCCAGACAGAGTTTCTTCCAGGGATCTGCATGATTTTTTTGCCCTTCAAGATTATTGTCTTAAACTTTTTAGGGATAAAGATCCCTTTGAAAATCTGATGAAAGCTTTTTATTCAGTCAGTCAGTCAGATATTCATTCAATAAACACCTCTGAGTTACCAGGCTGTATTCTGTGGGCTGGAATACAATGGCAGAAAAAGTATTCAGGATCCCCAGCCTTCTGGAACTACAGTCTGCCTATGGACCCTCTCCCTGGAAAAATGCACTTTCACCTAAATGTTTGCATGTAGTTTCAGTTAGTGGAACCTCAGTCCTCTTGAAGCCCATCCTTGGACAAGAGCCCCTATTTATTTAATAAGGGTCCTTCTCCCCTAGCTTCTCCCTTCAGTTTTGTGTTTGGTTTTATATCAGAGCTGCTTAATAAAATTAGTCCTTCTTTCCCCCTTTAGTATTAATACTTGGCTTTATCCTGTGCCTGTTCATTCATTCAATCAACTAATCCATTCATTCAGCAAACATTTGAACACTTGTTAAATGCCAGGTACTTGATTAGACACTGAGGGAAGTGAAATGAAAATCCTTAATGAAAGAAGCAGATACGCAAAGAATTATGATAAAATGTCAAATTCCATAATAGATGGATAATGTAATATATAAGAACAATAGGTGTCCCATACAGAATAACTACTAAATGGGTCAAGCACTTAACAGCCTTCAAATGTTCTTTTGTTCAATCTTGCCAATCACAAAACAAAATGGGTATTACCCCTCTTTTATAGATGAGGAAACCAAGGCTTAGCAATGTTAGGAAACTTGCCTGTGGTTTCCAGCTAGTCAACAGCTACATGTTTATAAACCTAGAATAAAAGATACTTTCTTTTATTTATTTATTTTTAGAGAGAGGAAAGAAGGGAGAAAGAGAGGGAGAGAAACATCAATATGTGGCTGCATCTCACGCGCCCCCTACTGGGGACCTGGCCCACAATGCAGGCATGTGCCCTAAACTGGGAATCGAACCTGTGACCTTTTGGTTCACAGGCTCAATCCACTGAACCACACCAGCCAGGGGAAGAGATACTTTCTAAAGCAAGACATAAAGACAGAAAGCATTAATAAAAAATGAATCAACTTAATTATTTAAAATTAAAAGCCTCTGTATGATAAAAGACCCTATACAAGTGAGAAGTAGGAGAAAATAACTAAAATATATGTTAATAGTCAAGAGATTAGTAGTAGTGAATAATGTCCCCTCCCCAAGGTAAAACTTATATTGAGTAAAATGCACAGATTTTAATTGTAAAATTTTATAAGTTTTGACAAATGTAATGCCCATCTAAACAACCCAATCAAAATGTAAAGGTCTGTCCTGATCAGTGTGGCTCAGTTGGTTGGGCATCGTCCCGCAAAGTGAAAGGTTGCTGGTTTGATTTCCAGTCAGGGCACATGCCTGTGTTGCAGGTTTGGTACCAGTTGGGCACCTACAAGAGGCAACCGATCAATGTCTCTCATATTGATGTTTTTCTCCCTCTCTAAAAATTAGTAAATAAAATCTTTTTAAAAAAACCAAATAGATTGTTATTAGTTTAAGATGCTAATTGTAATTCTGAAGGTAACCACCCCAAAAATAATTATAAAATATAAGGGAAAATGAAAAGGGAATCAAAATGGTACATACTAAAAAAAAAAAAGGAAACATAAAGTAATGGAGGAATGAAGATATCACATACAGAAAACAAATAAATAGCAAAAGTCCTTCCTTATTAGTTATTACTTTAAGTGTAAATGAACTAAACTCTCCAGTTAAAGGACAGAGCTTTGTGAAATGGATTTTAAAAAGAAAACCTCTGCTCTCAATGGTGTGGCTTAGTGGATAGAGTGCCAACCTCAGAACCAAAAGGTTGCCGGTTCGATTCCCAGTCAAGGACATGCCTGGGTTGCAGCCCAGGTCCCCAAATAGGGGTATGGGGGAGGCAACTGATGAATGTTTCTCTCCCTCTCTTTCTCTTTCCCTTCCTTTCTCTCTGAAAATAAATAAAAATCTTTAAAAAGAAAACATCTACATGCTATTTACAAGAGATTTATTTGAGATCCAAAGACATAGGTTGAAAGTAAAAAGACAGAAAAAAGATAATCTATAGAAATAGTAACCAAAAGAGAACAGGGGTGGTTATGTTAATATAAGACAAAATAAATGTAAAGTCAAAAATTGTTTCTAGAGACAAATGACATTATATATTGATGAAAGGGTTAATTCATAATGAAGAAATAACAATTATAAACATTATACACACCTAACAACAGAGCCCCAAAATATGTGAAACAAAAATTGAAAAAAAATGAAGGGAGAAAAAAGCAATTCTTTAATAATAGTTAGAAATTAGGTATATAAATGTTCAATCACTATGTTGTAGACCTGAAACTAATATAATATCATATATCAACTATAACTGAACAATAAAATTTTAAAAACTGTTAGAAATTTATATACCCCACTTTCAACAATGGTTAGAACAAATAGGACATCATCAAGGAAATAGAAAAATTTTTTTTAAATATTTTATTTATTTATCTTTAGAGGGAAAGGGAAGGAGAGAGGGAGAGAAATATAGAGAGAAATATCAATGTATGGTTGCTTCCTGTGCATTCCCTACTAGGAACTGGCCTGCAACCCAGGCATGTGCCCTGACTGGGAATCGAACCGTGATCTCTTGGTTCACAGGCCTGTGCTTAATCCACTAAGCTACACCAGCCAGGGTGGAAATAGAAAATTTGAACTATGCTATAATTCAGTTAAACCAGTCAGACATATAAACAATGCTCCACCCAGCAACAGCAGAATATACATACTTCTGAAGTGCACATGGAAGACTTTTCAGAATAGACCATATATTAGGTCACAAAACAAATCTCAATAAATTTCAAAGATTAGAATCATAAAAACTATCTTCTCCAACCTCAGTGGAATAAAACTAGAAATCAATAACATAAAGAAACTGGAAAATTCACAAATACATGGAAATTGAATAACACACCCTTAAACAACTAGTGATTCAAAGAAGAAACCACAAGGAAATAAGAAGATACTTTGAGATGAATGCAAATGAAAAAACATATATACCAAAACAGATGTTTTGCATCCTCCATAATGGATGCAAAGAAAGCAGTGTATAGAAGAAAATTTATGGCTGTGGACACCTACATTAAAAAAGAGAAAAGATGCCCTGAACAGTGTGGCTTAGTTGATTGGGCATCATCCCACAAAGAAAAAGGCCACTGGTTTGATTCCTAGTCAGGGCACACATGCCTTGGTTGTAGGTTCAGTCCCTGGTCGAAGCATGCATGAGAGGCAACTGATCAATGTATCTGTCTCACATCGATGTTTCTCTCCCTCTCTTTCTCCCTCCCTTCCCATCTCTCTAAAAATAAATAAATAAAATCTTTTTTAAGAAAGAATATTATCCAGTGAAAAATAAACCCATAGAATAGGAGAAAATATCTGCAAATCATATATCTGAAAAGGGGTTAATATCTACAATATATAAAGAACTCCTACAACTCAACAACAACAAAATCAACCCAATTTTTTAAGTAGGCAAAGGACTCGAATAGACACTTCTCCAAATGGGGTTATAAAAATGGCCAATAAGTACATGAAGCTCAATATCGTTAGTCACTGGGGAAATGCCAACCAAAACCACAATGAGTTAATACTTCACGAGACTTCTGGTCAGGATGGTAACATAGGCAGACATGGCTCACCTCCTTGCACAACTATGTCAAAATTACAACTCAAATATAGAACAACTGTCACTCACAATGGTCAAAAATTGAGTTGAATGGAAGTTTGACAACTACAGAATTAAAGAAAACACATCCATCCAGACTGGTAGAAAGAGTGGAAACATGGAATGGGCTGGTCCCACACCCATGTGTAACAGATAAAAATTAGGGAGGAATATCTTGGGAGGGAGGAGTCCCAGCCCCACACCAGAACCCCCAGCCCAGGGTTCCAATACCAGGAAGATAAGCCCCCATAACTTCTGGCTGCAAAAACCCGTGGGAATTGAGTTGGTGGAAGAAACTTCTGGATTCCCAAGCAGCGCCTCTTAAAGAACCCCACAATGGACTAAATCAGACTCACTCCTGAGCTCCAGCACCAGGGCAGCAGCTTGAAAGGCACCAGTGACATACAGAGAGAAAGTGAAGAGTCTGGCATCAAAGAGACAGCTGGGGTACAGCCTCCACCCAGATAGAAAGGCAAGCCATTGTCCCTTTTCTGAACCTTCCCCTCAGAGAGCCACAGCTAGTACCATGTCTAAGACTCCATCAACCTGGCTAACACTGTTTGCCACCCCCAGGAGATCTTGGAAACTCTGTTCCACCCAACCTAGAGGCCCACCCAAGCTGCTTTTCCATATAAATGGCTGGTGTTGGATCATGTTTCACAACTTCCTAAATCCTCTCAATCAAGCAACAGCTGGCCTCAGTGAGCCTCCAGAGCCAATACCTCTTACTAAGGGGACACAGTCCTGGCATTAGCAGCTATCAGCCTAGATTCACACCTTGGCTTCTCCTGGGAATCTTCAAGCCGAGCAAAGTAGCATCCATCTCAGATTGTTTTATACCTCAGGTAGGGTGGCCCTAAGCAAAACACAGGTGGAAGCTGACCTTGGCTGCATCACCCAGGAAACCCCAGAGCCTGCACATACAGTGGACAACTACAGACCACATCAGAGCACCACCACCCTGCCCCTGCACAGCCGATTCTCCATGGAGAGCAGAGGTCCTCAATGGTCATAGACAGCCCTTGCAGCTGACAGACCTGATTAAATCCTTCCCATTGACCTGCCAACCATAATCAAGGCTCAACTACAAGAGGAAGGTGTACTCAGCCCACCCAAAGGGCACACATCGAGTACCCAACTTGGGTGATAGGGGAGGCTGTGACTGGACCCTACAGGACTCTTATTCCATTAGGCCACGCTACGAAGACACGGAGTTATAGTAGCTCTGCCAAATACATAGAAACAAGCACAGGGAGGCTGCCAAAATGAGGATACAAAGAAACATGGCCCAAAATGAAAGAACAGATCAAAACTCCAGAAAAAGGACTAAACAAAATGGAAATAAGCAATCTATCAGAGGCAGAATTCAAAACACTGGTTATAAGATTGCTCAAGGAACTTACTGAGGACCTCAACAACATAAAAAAGATCCAGGAAGGAACAAAGGATACACTAATTAAAATAAAGAGAAATTTTCAGGGAAGCAACAGTAGAGTGGATGAAGCCAAGAATCAAATCAATGATTTGGAACATAAGGAACCAAAAACAGCCAGTTAGAACAACAAGAAGAAAAAAAGAATCCAAAAAAATGAGGATAATGTAAGCAGCCTCTGGGACAACTTCAAGTGATCCAACATTCGCATTATAGGGGTGCCAGAAAGAGAAGAGAAAGAGCAAGAAATTGGAAATCTATTTTAAAAAAATAATGAAAGAAAACTTCCCTAATTTGGTGAGGGAAATAGACATACAAGTCCAGGAAGCACAGAGAATCCCAAACAAGAAGAATACAAAGAAGCCCTCTCCAAGACACATTGCAACTAAAATGCTAAAGGTTAAAGAGAAAGAGAAAATCTTAAAAGCAGTAAGAGAAAAGCAGTTAGTTACCTACAGGGATGTTCCCATAAGACTATCAGCTGATTTCTCAAAAGAAACTTTGCAGGCTAGAAGGGATTGGCAAGAAATATTCAAAGTCATGAAAAACAGGGACCTACAGCCAAGACTGTTCCAGCATATAATTGAAAGGCAGATAAAGGGCTTCCCAGATAAGAAAAAACTCAAGGAGTTCATCATCACCAAACCATTATTATATGAAATGCTAAAGAGACTTATTTAAGAAAAAGAAGATCAAAACTATGAACAAGAAAATGGCAAAAAATACAAATCTATCAACAAGTGAATCTAAAAAAACAAGCAAACAAGAAGAACAGAGACAGAATTATGGATACAGAGAGCATTTTGATGGTTGCCAGATGGGGGGGTGGTGTGAAGGAATGGGTGAAGGGACAGGAGATTAAGAAGTACAAATAGTCCATGGCCATATCACCCTGAATACACCCGATCTCATCTGATCTTGGAAGCTAAGAAGTACAAATAGATAGTTACAAATAGCCATGGGGATGTAAAATACAGTATAGGAAAGAGAGTAGCTAAAGAACCTATACATGACCCATGGACAAGAACAGTGGTGTGGGGATTGCCTGAAGGAGTGGAGAATGCTGGGTAGAGGGAGGCAAAGGGGGGAATATGGGGACAACTGTAATAGCAAAGCCAATAAAATGTAATTAAAATTATTTTAAATACCTCACATCCACTAATTGGCAACAACAACAACACGTTGGTGTGGGTGTGAAGACATTGTACATGGCAGGTAGGGATGTAAAATGGTGATCACTGTGGCAGTTCCTCAATAAATTAATCATAGAATTACCATATGACCTAGCAATTCCACTCCTAAGCACATACCCTCCAAAACTGAAGAGAGGTGTTCAAACAAAAACCTGTATACTTGCCCCGGCTGGTGTGGCTCAGTGGATTGAGTGCCAACCTGTGAACCAAGGTGTCACCAGTTCGACTCCCAGTCAGGGAACATGCCTGGGTTGCAGGCCAGGTCCCCAGTGGGGGTCACATGAAAGGCAACCACATATTGATGTTTCTCTCCTTCTCTTTCTCCTTCCCCTCTCCTCTATCTAAAATAAGTAGGTAAAATATATTTTAAAACCCTGTATACTAATGTTTATAGTATCTCTATTTATAATAGCCAAAAATTGACATAATCTAAATGTCTATCAGCAAATAAATGGATAAACAAAATGTAGTGTATACATACAATGAAATATTATTCAGCATTAAAAAGGAAGGACATCCTGATACATACCACAACATGGATAAACCTTGAGGACATTATACTAAGTGAAATAAGTCAATCACAAAAACAAATACTGTATTACTCCACTTATATGAGGTACCTGGAGTAGTCAGATTCATAGAGACAAAAAGTAAAATCATGGCTGCCTGGGAATGCAGGGAGAAGGCAGTAGGAGTTATTCTTTAATGGGTAGAGTTTCAGCCTTGCATGGGCAGTTCAGTTAGTTGGAGTTTTGTCCCATAGACCAAAAGATTATGGGTTCCATACCCTGTTAGGGCACATACCTAGGTCGCAGGTTTGATCCCTGGTCAGGGCATGTATGGGAGGCAACCAGTCGATGTTTCTCTCTCACACTGATGTTTTTCTCTCTGTCTGTCTCTCTCTCCCCCTTCTTCTCTTTCTAAAATCAATAAATATATCCTCATGTGAGGATTAAAAAATGGTAGTGGGAATCAAAATCTCAGGAGCAAACCTTTTATATCCAACATCCACCAGCTGGTGGACAGCTTTATAGTCATCTACAATTCAGCATATCCAAACAGGACTCATAATGAGCTCATGTTCTTTCTGCACTCTCCTCTCCACTGTAACCTGACACCACCATCTGTACTCTCACCCTAGCCCCAAATCACAGAATCCTCCTTTCATCTTGCTGATTCATGATCTCTTGTATCAATCACTCACAGAAAGTTTTAAAAAATGTTTTAAATTATATTTTATTGATTATGCTATTATAGTTGTCCTGATTTTTGCCCCTTTGCCCCTCTCTACCCAGCAACCCCCACTCCCTCAGGCAATCCCCCCACCATTGTTCATGTCCATGGGTCATGCTTATAAGTTCTGTGGCTGCTACTTTTCCTACACTGTACTTTACATCCCCATGGTTATTCTGTGACTACCTATTTGTACTTCCTTTTTTTAAAATTTCTTTTGAAAGAGGGGAAGAGAAGGTGAAAGAAAGGAAGAGAAACATCATGTGCGGTTGCCTCTCACATGGCCCCCACTAGGGACCTGGCCTGCAACCCAGGCACGGGCCCTGACTGAATCGAACCAGCAGCCCCCTGGTTGACAGCCCGTGCTCAATCCGCTGAGCTACACCAGCCAGGGCTGTTTGTACTTCTTAATCCCTCACCTCTTCACTCATTCCCCCACACCTCTGCCATCTGGCAATCATCAAAATGCTCTCCATATTCACAATTCTGTCTCTGTTCTTCTTGTTTGCTGAGTTCGTTTTTTAGATTCAGCTGTTGATAGATTTATATTTTTTGTCATTTTCTTGTTCATAGTTCTGATCTTCTTTTTCTTAAATAAGTCCCTTTAACATTTCATATAATAATGGTTTGGTGATGATGAACTCCTTGAGTTTTTTCTTATCTGGGAAGCTCTTTATCTGCCTTTCAGTTCTAAATATCTTTGTTGGATAGAGCAATCTTAGCTATAGGTCCCTGTTTTTCATGACTTTGAATATTTCTTGCCAATCCCTTCTAGCCTGTAAAGTTCCTATGTATTAGTGGAGCTGCTTTGACTCCATCTTGGTAGTGTGGCCTAATGTAGTAGGTGTCCTGTAGGGTCCAGTGGCACAGCCTCCCCTATCAGCCAAGCTGGGTACTTGAGGTGTGCCCTTTATGTGGGCTGAGTACACCCTCCTTTTGTAGTTCAGCCTTGGTTGCTGCTGGCAGATCAATGAGAGGGATTTACCCAGGCCACTCAGATGTAAGGATTGGCTGTGACCACTGACCACCAGCCTCCACCTTCCATGGAGAATCAGCTGTGAAGGGGCAGGGTGGTGGTGCTCCAGCATGGTCTGTAGCTATTCACTGGGTGTGCTAGCCCTGGGTTTTACTGGGTGGTGCAGGCCAAGGTCCACCCCAACCTGTGTTTTGCCTGAGGCCACCCTGCCTGAGCTGTAAAGCAATCTGAGATGGCTGGTACTTGTGCTGGGCTTGGAGATTCCCAGGAGAAGCCAAGGTGTGAATCTAGGCTGGCTGTTGCTAGTGCTGGGCCTGGGGCTCACTGAAGCAGCTGTTGCTTGTTTGATATGATTTAGGATGTTGTGAAGCTTGAGCCAAGACCAGCCATTCATGTGGAAAAGTAGCTTGGGTGGGCCTGTAAATTGGATGGGGTGGAATCTCTGGGGATCAAAGGCAGGTCAAACAGCCTTACCTGGTTGATAGTTTCAGATATGGCACCAGCTTGCAGGCTCTGTGGGGGGATGGTTTAGTAAAGAGACAATGGTCTCTTCTCACCTTGATGCCAGACACTTCCGTTTCTCCCTGTATGCCACTGGTGCCTTTCAAGCTGCTACGCCAGTGCTGGAGTCTAGAGGGAGTGAGTCTGAGTAGGTGAGTCTGTGTGTGGGTTCCTTAAGAGGAACTGCTTGGAGAGCCAGAAGTTTCTTCCACTGACTCAATCCCTGTTGGTTTTTGCAGCTAGAAGTTGTGGGGACTTAGTTTCCTTGCGCTGGTACCCTGGGCTGAGGGCCTGGTGTGGGGCTGGGACTCCTTGCTCCCAAGATATCTCTCCCAAATTTTTACCCACCACACATGTTTGAGGGACCAACCCATTCTGTGTCTGTGACCCTCCGACCAGTCTGGATGAATGTGGTTTCTTTAATTCTGTAGTTGTCAAACTTCCATTCAACTCAATTTCTGATGGTTCTCAGTGATGGTTGTTATATATTTTAGTTGTAATTTTGATGTGATTGTGGGAAGAGTCGAGCTATGTCTGCCTATGCTGCCATCTTGACCAAAAGTCCTAGTCACTGGAACTTTAATGCCATATAGATGTTTCTTAAATCCCCTGTTTTAAAAAGATTTTTATTGATTGATTTTAGATAGAGAAAGAGAGAGAGAGAAACATAATTTGTTGTTCCACTTATTTATGCATTCATTGGTTGATTCCTGTATGTGCCCTGACGAGGGATGGAACACGCAACCTTGGTGCATTGGGATGACACTCTAACCAACTCAGCTACCTCATCAGGCCTCCATTCTACTCTTTTCTCTCCTTTTCCATGATCATTGCCTTTATGCAGATGCTCAACATCTCTATTGCCTGGTCTGTTGAAACCATCTCTAAACTGTTCCCCAGAATTTATTTGTCAGATGCAGAATAATTATACTAAAATACTATTTTGGTCGTTTATCTTCCATTGTTTTCATTGTAAAGTTGAAGTTTCTTGGTTTGGTCCATAGGCCCTTGGCAGTAGTATTTCTGCTGACCTCTGTAACGTTTTCCACCACTACTCTCACCCTCCTTCTTCTTTAGATTCCAATGAAAGCTGAACATTTATAGTTTCCCAAACATAAGTTGCTGTTTCTTTCACCTGGATTGCTCCCCCCATCCTCATCTGCCTGACAAACTCATATTCATCATTTAGGTACTGAATTTATATTTCTAGTCTAAACCGCTCTCTCAAACTCCAAGTTGATATATTTCACTGCTGACTTGGCATCATCACTTGAATATCTAATAGGTCTCAGAAAGTCAACATATCCAGAACTGAATTCTTGATCTTCCCCTTGTAAGTTTACCTTCAGCCTTCTTATCTCAGTTAATGGCAACTCATTTTTTTTTTCAGTAGCTTAAGCCAAACACCTCTAGGTCATGTTTAAGTCCTTTTTCTTTCATGCCACTTCCAGTTCTATGGCTCTACCTTAAAAACATACCGAGAATCCAAACACTTGCCACTTCCACTATTACCATGTTGGTCCAAGCTTCGATCATCTCACACAGGACTTACTGATGTCTCTACTTCTACCCTTGCCCCCATGAGAGTCTGTTCTAAATACAGCAACCAGAGTAGCTTTAAAAAGAAAAGTAAGATGCCCTGGCCAGGTGGCTAGGTTGGTTGAAGTGTTGTTCCCATATGCCAAAATGTTGCATGTGCCCCATATGCCAAATATGCCAATAGAATGTTCTATTCCCAGGCAGGGCACATGCCTGGGTTGTGGGTTCAGTCCCTGGTCGGGGCACAAATGGGAGGCAACCAACTGATGTTTCTGTATCCCTTCTTCTCTCTTTCTAAAAATCAATACACACATCCATGAGTGAGGATTAAAAAACTGTTTTTAATAAAAAAATAAAAGAATAAAAGTAAGATCATGTTACACTTCTGCTTAAAACTGTGCAATGACTCCTCATTTTACCTAGAGTGAAAGCCAGTATTGTCTGCATGGTCTGTGAGGCCCTCCATGCTCTGGCCCTACCATCAGTCTGACCCGTCTTCCACTGTCCTTCCTTTCCCTCCGTCCACCGGCCTCCTCGACGCCCTTCAAATAGGTTAGGCCCGCTCTCACCCTAGAGCCTTTGTGCTGGCTATTCTCACTACCTAGAAAGTTTTTACTTAGCTATCTGCTTGGTTAACTCCATTGCTTTCCTTAAGTCTTTCCTCAAAAGTCACCTTCTCAATGAGGCCTACCTGACTATCCTACTTAAGGCTCACATCCCTTTCCACCACGGGTACTCCTGACCCCCTTTGCTACTCTGCTTTTTATTTTTCCATAGTGCCCCTTACCTTGTAACATACTATATAATTTATTTATTTATTATATCTACTGTTTATTGACTGGCCCTCACTAGACTATAAGCTTCATGAGGGCAGGAATCTTTGTTTTGTCACCAATGTATCCTAAGGACCAAGAACAATGCCTGGCACTTAGCAGGCAGTTAATACATATTTGTTAAAGAAATGAATTCTTCAAAACTAATTTCGGATAGTCACAAAATTTTCCCCAGCTGTGAACAATCTCCACCCTCCCCCAAACAGATGAAATTAACTCCTCTTTTTTGTGTGTGCTACCTTTGCACCTTGTACCTTGCTTCATTTTCCAGATGATACTGTAATTTGCCTGTCTAGATTTTGAGGGCAAAGGTTAGGACCTGACTGATTCATTTCTACGTTTCTTGTGCTCAGTTCAGGGCCTAGCACATAATATGTATATATTATTTTGATGAAATAACTCATAAAGTCACACCAAAATCAAAAGTCTAGAAATACTCTAATGGTGAGGCTGTGGGAAAACAGGCCCACCCACAATGCTGATGGGAGTGTAAACAGATTTAAGCTTTCTGAAGGGCAAAGTAAATATGTCTACCAAGTTGACCATAACCTTTGACCTAGAAATTTTGCTTTTAGGAATTTATCTGCCAAACTTACTCATTTATGTGTTCCAAGAAATATTAAGAAGATATTCATTGTTCATAATATGAAAAGATAAGAAATAACCTAATTGTTCCATCAATAGGGCCTTAAACAAATTATATATAGTATAACTATAATAGAAAACTATGCAGTTGCTGAATAGGATAAGACATATCTACATGTACAAACATGGAATAAGCTGCAAGATATATCAAGTGGAAACACTATAATATAGGAAAACATTACAATTATAGTATGTAATAATTGTGTCTCATAAAAAAGTGGAGATTAGATACTCACACGCTAATTATATGCACAGAAAGATAAACCAGAAACTGAGCAGTGCCTGCCTCTAGAAAAGAGAGCTGGAGTACTAGAGGTCAAGGGCAGGGAAAACTTATTTTACACAATATATTACACTATTTACACTTATTTACACTATATATTATATATATGTTACTGTTTGAATTTTTAAATCATATGTATTATCTTTTCAATAATAATTCAAATTTTTAAATAATAAAAGAAGCCTCAAAGGTGCATATTGAGCAAGAATAGAGAAGAGATTTAGCCCTCCATTATAACTTAGAAGATTGACAGAAAAATGTCACATCTTTTTAAGCACCTCTGTCCTCTCTCTTTCTCTCTCTCTCTCTCTCTCTCTCTCTCTCTCTCTCTCTCTCTTCCTCTCTGTTTCTGTCTTTGTTTCTTTGTCTTTTGTCTATCTTTTTTGGCTACCTCTTTCAAAATGAGTGGCTTGATCAGAGAGGCATCCTGGGATCTCAGGTATATGGTCTGGGGAGAAAGGGAACAAGACTAGGACTGGAAACCTGGAATGGGAACCTATCTTGTCATAGAGCAATTCCCTGACTGCTGTGGCCATGGCCCACTGGGCTGTGTTCAAATCATCTTGATTCAGGCTGTTAAGTGAGATCCATACATTACATGAGAAGCTGTCAGAGATTCCCTACAGCGGCTCAATTCAGAATGGGGGTTCTGAGTAATCAGTTTCTTCCATAGCAAGGCCCAGCCTGACATGAGCATAGAAAGACTATTTGGATTCCAAAGGCCAGCACTGCCAGGGGAGCATGGGATACCAAAGGATCAGGGATAGTACCAGTCCTAGCGAAACTGTTTCATCATGCAAGGTAGAACTGAGGAAGAAACCACGGCCCACAAAGTGGAGGAAAGGGGAAAGGCAAGGGATTTGGTGGGCATGAGGGTTCCCAGGGATCATCTCAGGCCATGAAAGGAAAGCAAAGGTATCCGGGCTTTTTGGAAATAGAGCGAAGGCCATATTGTACAAGAAATAGCAGGAATGCAGAAAGAGAAGTGAATTGTTGAGGTATAAACTCCATCACTTAGCCTAAAGCTTTTCTTGTTCTCTCCCATCTTCATAGGACAAGGCAGCTGTCATAGAATTGGGCCCTTTGCTCCTATGATTCCAGGGCTAGAGTGTCCTGAAAGATATTCTAGCCAATATCCTGGGTAATGCTAGAATTCTTCTATACTCTAGACTCAGTCACATACTCTCAGAACTCGTAAAGCTCTCAGAGACCGTGGGACCTGGTATGCAAAGCCCTTATATTTTCTCCTCCAGAGGAGCCTGCCTGAAAGAATTTTCCCCATACCTTTCTCTGACTGGCCCAAGTCCCAGCTCCCAGTAAGAAACCCATACCTGAGACAGCTCCACTTACCCCTCCAGAACCAGCTTAAAGTCAAGAGGCAGCACAGTGCTGAGAAGCCCAGGAACTCTCGCAGATTCCTCCGTGGTCAGGCCAGCTTCATTAAAATAAACTTTGTTCCCTGAGGATCTGTTCTTGAAGGTGTTATTGTGTACTTATCATAGTTCCTATAGCTACAGGCTCGCAGTGAGAAGGAAATGGGCATACATCAGCATCTTCCTGTAAAATGGGAATTTGACCTCACAGACAAACGTGCAGCAGGCAACCTTGCAAATGGCACAACATGAATAGAGTACAGGGAGTTCTGGATGACTTAAGTATATTAAATAAAATGATATGTGTGAGAATATGTGCTCTAATCCTTGGTCCAGCTTAGATGCTTAATAGCTGTTAACCATTCGTAACACTATTAACCTTTACATCTAACGGGGAAGTCATCCAACTAAAAGGTTGCACACCGGCAACTCCCAGGCCAAATCAAACCCATGGACTTGTTTTATATGATTTCTGAGTGTTTAAAACTTGTTTTGAGCCAACTTAAAAAAAAATCAGTATCTTTCAGTGAAAAAAAATCCAGTCTCCCGCGCCAATCAATGTCCTGCCATCAAAAGCTACTATAGAAAGAAGAAAAAAAGCCACTAAGGACACAGCTGTAATTGAACAAAGTTGGGCTTATTGACTTATTGCCATGAGGGTGACCACCAGTAAGGGCAACTGTGGGGTGTCTCAGTAAGGGAGTGTTATAAATGACTTTTTATAGGACTTGAGCTTGTGTTAGTTTCTGGGAAGGATTCAAGGAAAGGTGCTTTGCTCTGGTTTTGATGTCGTGAAGAAGTGGGGGTGGTTCTATGATTTAGTACCTTAAAATATTATCTAAAAGTGGGAAGAAAGAGCAAAACTAAAGCTATCATTGACAAAGAAGCGGGTGTTGTTTATATTAGCCAGGATGAGGACAGTTGGTCGTTTCTGTTGTCTTGATGTGCTTTGGCCTGCGTTCAGACATGATGACAAAGTGCTCTTATTCTTTTCTTGACCCACCACAGTCATGGAGTAGCCTTGTCTCTGTGATGTGGGTGTTCTGCAAAAATGTTTATGCTCATCGGGAGGAAAAACAGTCTACCTGCAAGTGTCATACTAGTGCTTTTCAATGCCAAGGCCTCATGATAGCGCCAGGCCAGCTCCAGGCTGTCAGGGGCTGCTTTCTGTTTCTCTGTCCCTCCCCTCTTGGTTGAGGGCCAATGGACTCAGACCTCAGGACTTTAGTGTACTAGCCAGCTCTTCACCATTGCCAAGGTCTGGTTTATGAGGAGATTGTCAAGAGAATGTCTATGGTTAGACTGAGGTTAGTCTCTCCTTCTCCTTTTGTTGCAGGGTTGTTAATGGCAAACCAGTACCAGATATTAGACCATGGTCCTTGAGTTTGGTTAAGAAAAAATTCAGAGCCAAGACTCAAATACAAGTTTATTTAAAGGGTCACAGATGTAGAAGAGACAAGTTACAGAGGCAAAAGAAGGGCCCTTGGAACTTAGGAGAAAGAGAGCAAAGGTGCGCACCTTGAGGAAATAAAGGAGGAGGAGGAAAAGCACTGACATGGGGTAGGCATATGGCAGAGAGATGAGAGAGAGAGAGAGAGAGAGACCTAACACTGAGTCCTTTGTCTTTGGGGTTTTTATCTGGAGGTCCCAGGGGAGTGACTCAATAGAATATTCATCAGATTTCCAGGTGTGTCCTTTCAGGGCAAGGGGACATTAATCATCACGGCTATTCCTAATGTTAGCCATGGTGTTGCCCTGCCTGGCCTTGCTGATTTTTTGGAACTGGTGCTGAAACACAACTGAGGCCTAGATGTTATCTGTAGTTTGACCAAAATTCTGTCTCTGTAGTCCACAGACCCAGGGCTTTGTTCTTAAGATTATTTGATGCAGGTCAGTCCTCCTTGTCCTGAGGGCTTAATGCTTAAACAAGTCGTCGTGCAAGAGTATGATCTCACCTTTAACAGGAACCTAAACAACAAAACAAAGAAACAAGTAAAATATAACATAAGACACTGAAATAGAGTTGTCAGTGACCAGAGGGGAGAGGGGAGGGAATTTCAGGGGAGAAGGGAAGGGTTTACAGGAACAAATATAGAGGACACATGGACAAAACTAGGGGTGTTGGAAAGGGGAGGGAGGAGGGGAGGAATGGGTGGGTGGGCTAGAATGGGAATAAAGGATAGAAATTGTACTGAATAAACTAAAATAAAAAATTAAAAAAAAAAAAGAGCTTGTATCAGGTTGTGTGAGGCTGTTCTCCTGCCCCCTTTTTCTTCCTCTAAGGGGGTCCTACCACATGAATGGTGACATGCCGAGGGGCGAAAGGTCAGGGGAGGGTCTGAACCACATGACCAGTATTATGAAGTGTTAGGGGGTCTAAGCTGCATGACCAGTGATATGCTAGGGGAGGAAAGGTCACCCTGGGGTGAGGTCCCACCTTACAATTATCCGTTATTTGGCACCTGGGTCTCTTTGCCCTGGGTGACCTTCTGTACCTGGCCTATTGTTTCTATACTGCTTGTATCTGCCTGTCTGCTATATGAGGATGAGTTATCGAATCCTCCCTCCAACACGATGAGGTTTGCATAGCAGCATTTAAGACTGAACAAACAGAGTACATCAGCCAATTGCATCATAGGAAATTACCAGAAACAAAATGGTTATTAATCCTTGTAATAGTTCCTGAAGAAGGGGGTCTAGATTGCCAAACCCAGGCAATGAAAACAGGCCCAAAGTCCAGCTTGGTTTTTTAAGAGGTACAAAGTGACTTTTTCTTTTAGCATAGCCACAGACTTCTACTTGACCTGCAGGATTTGTATAGGTGCAGTAAACAGTTTTTGCTAAAGCCTAAACTTCCCCTTGCTTTATGAATTTAAATTTAAATTGGTTGTTGGGCTTCTAATTCCAAGTTGTGTCATTTATGATGCCTGCTGGGATTAGAGATGAGTTTTGGATCACCTTTTCCAGTAGTGTTACCCCTGCTCTAGGGAGTGTACCTCACACAGCATGTGTAATAAGAGAGCAGGTCATCCCTCACGGGTGTTTTCCTGGATAGCCTGTTCTTGTCTCATTGTGAAGACTTCTGGGTGCCATTCTCTAGAAAACATAATTCAGTGGAGAGGTGGTAGTTTAAAATATCTGAGAGGCTCTAACAATTACCTCAAATATGCAGGATAAGTTAGTGTGCAGCAGGCAGGTAAAAGCCTGATGTCTGTATAATAATTAGGATTTATCCAGACATTGTATTGGGAGTATAAATCTCATTTATCACAATAGCAGTAGCCAATTTTTGGACTTTTGAGGTAGACAGATTCCTTTAGAATTACATAATTTCTTCAAGTAGGCTAGAGTATCTTGGCAGAGAATAAACAGACCATGGTAGTGAGGATAGGCGAACATTAGTTCCCATTCCCAATGACCTAGGTTAGATCTCAGCAAAAGCATTTTGTTCAGGTCCAATTTTTTTTTTAAAGATTTTATTTATTTATCTTTAGAGGGGAGGGGAAGGAGAGAGGGAGAGAAATATCACTGTATGGTTGCTTCCTGTGCATTCCCTGCTGGGAACTGGCCTGCAACCCAGGCATGTGCCCTGACTGGGAATCGAACTGCGATCTCTTGGTTCACAGGCCCGCGCTTAATCCACTAAGCTACACCAGCCAGGGCAAGGTCCAATTTTTACAAGACCAAACTTTAGAACTAATTATGTGAGGAAAATTTAAGACCATAAAGGACTTGTAGAAGAAAGTCTATCTCCCGAAGTGTTTGCAGATATTACATTTTTGTCAGCAGGATTAGGTGGTGAGGCAACAGATCCAGCATTGAGTTAAATTCAGAGCAGTAGCCAAAAAAAATAAGCACTAGGGCTTTATTTTTTAAGATTTTATTTATTGCCCTGGCTGGTGTGGCTCAGTGGACTGAGTGCTGGCCTGTGACACAAAGATTCGCTGGTTCAGTTCCCAGTCAGGGCACATGCCTGGGTATCAGGCCAGTCCCCAGTAGGGGGCGCGCAAGAGGCAACCACACATTGATGTATCTCTCCCTTTCTCCCTCCCTTGCCCTTTCTCTAAAATTAAATAAATAAAATCTTTTAAAAAAAGATTTTATTTATTTATTTTTAGAGAGGGAAAGGGAGGGAGAAAGAGAGGGAGAGGAACATCAGTGTGTG